>VDFB02105785.1:573691111-573793539 GCA_007258455.2 Sequoia sempervirens | reverse complement strand
GGCATCTTTTGAGATGAAGAAGTTGAGTCGAAGAAATGGGTGCAAATTAGAGACTTCTTTTAAAGCTACAAAAGTTGAATATCTAGATGAAGAAAAATTTGATAAAATAGAAAATAACTTTGTAAGAAGAATGAGGAAAGGCTTTGGTAAGTATGAAGGAAAGTTTCCCTTTAAGTGCTTTAGTTGTGTAGAAATAGGTCATTATGCTGCAAAGTGTTCAAAAAGAGCTAGAAGAAATAAATAAAGATATGAGAAAGAAAAGAAAGGAAAGAAGGTTAACAAAGCTTATCATGTGAATGAGAAATCTAGTATATTTGATGACGATTCAAATTATGAAGATCCTGATGATAATGAATGCTTGTTCTTGGCAATTAAGGATGAACCTACTTTTGCTAATTCTTTAAGACATGTAAAAGAAATCCCTCTCGAAAAGGAGAAAATGAAGGTACGGTTATCTCTGGCCTGCATGCTAAACAAGAAAATAATTTATGGGTAGTTGATAGTGGTTGTTCACATCACATGATGGGTCATAAAATTAAGTTTGTTAAACTTGAGAAATATGATGGAGGTTTGGTTATGTTTGGAGACAATACTGGTGCTAAACTTTATGGGATAGGTTTAGTAAGTTATGATGGTAAGCATCATACTAATGATGTCTACTATGTTAAGGGTTTAAGACATAATCTGTTGAGTGCTGGCTAGATGTGCATAAAAGGATATGATCTTGTGTTCAAGGATGAGAGATGTGAGATTCGAAAAGGATCCAAAACATTGATTGCTACGAGAAAGAAATTTGAAGGGAATATCTATCAACTTAAGGGTGTTGATTGACAATGTTTTATGACTCAGGTTAATGAATATTGTTTATGGCATAGTAGAATGTATCATATTAATTTTGATAACTTGGAAAGGATCAATTTTGTTTAGGCTATGAGATATTTACCAAGAGTTACAAAGCTTGTTAATGCTATTTGCAAGAATTGTCAATTTGGAAAGCAAGCAAGAAATCATTATAGATCAAAGGAATAGTCCACTACCAGACTATTGGATTTAGTTCATAAAGATCTTTGTGGTCCTACAAGAATAAGAATTCTACTTAGTGTAAGTTATGTTATACTTTTAATTGATGATTATTCTAGATATACATGGGTTACATTTCTTAGAGAAAAGTTAGATGCATTGGATAGATTCAAGGCATTCAAAGCCATGGTTGAAAATAAAGTAAATTTGAAGATAAAATTCTTAAGATCTGACAGAGGTGGAGAATTTACCTCCCATGAGTTTAAAATTTTTTGTGAAGTGCATGGAATAAAGAGACAATTATCTACCCCAATAACTCCTCAGCAAAATGGGTATGTGCAGGATCATGATGGGCTCAAAAGTGGTGATATGATGGGTATGTGCTGGGTATGTGGCTGACAACTTTTTTTTACCCAAATTTGATAAAACAAACCAATTCATCGATATATCATTCAGACCAATGACTAAAAGTCTGATTAATAGAGTGATTAGAAAAACATCTACCAAAACTTTCCAAGCGGTATCAAATTTTTGAATCCAAAACATGCATCACATTCTATGCTTCACATACTATAGGATTAAAATAAAATCATGGAGATTTAAGCCAAGTTAAAATTTAAAGCTGAACTATCTGATTTTTATATTTTTTAAAGTTGTAATAAAAATCATAGTGGTTATCTAGTTGGAATTTTTTTTTTTTTTTTTTAAAATAATGCATCACATCTAGACATGGAGTCCTCTGCTTATATCCTAAAGATTTTATAAAATATTATCATTTTATTGTGGTTAGGTGGTCAGGATAGACACCTACTTCTTATTTTTCCTAAAATTTAAGAGGTATCATTGAAATTTCAAAATTTCTACTAAAACTAGATTTAAAAAAAAAAAACCTAGTAGTTTAGAAACTACATTCAATTTGCTACAGATTCTATTTAGAAACTACATTCAATTTGCTACAGATTCTATTCTTACATATTTTTGAAATAATATAGATAGCTTATTCAAATTTTTATGTCATGTTTCCTAACTCTGATTTTTCTAATTTTTTTGCGACTTAAGGGCCTATTTTTTCCATGATGATCTACACATACCCTAACCGAGTTGTTGAAAGAAAAAATAGAACAGTTCAAGAGGCTGCTAGATCAATGATTATAGAGGTTGGTTTACTGGAATTTTACTAGAAAGAAGCTATTCACACTGTTGTATATGTATTCAATCGAGTTCAAACAAGAGAAAATAGTACAAAGGCTTCCTATGAGCTATGGAATGGAAGAATTCATACTATTAAGTATTTCAAAGTATTTGCAAGCAAATGATATATTAGAAGAGATGAAGAAACTTTGGGTAAGTTTGATGCAAGAAGTGATGAAGGAAATTTTCTTGGATATTATACTAATAGCAAGGCATATAAATGTTACAATAAAAGACTGAGAAAGATTGTAGTGAGCTTGAATGTGAGGGTTGATGAGACAATGAAGAATCCTATTGACATTGATAGATATGTAACTGATGAGCATGATTGTGTAAGAATAGAAGAGATTGTGGAAGAACAAGAAAAAGATGAGCAAGAGAAGATGGATAAATAGGATGAAACAAAAGAAGATGCTCTGGTGATCTCTCCTAAGTCATTCAAAAAGTGAGATTATTGGAGACAAGAGAAAGGGCATGTTGACTAGAAGCAGAGTTGCTACTAAAGTAAATCTATGTTTACTTTCTAAGATTAAACCAAAGACTATATGTAAGCTTGTAAATATGAACATTCGAAGGAACCTATGAAAGAAGAAATTATATAGATTGAGAAGATTCAAACTTGGGAATTATTCTCAAGACCGGAAGACAAAAACATCATTGGATCAAAATGGGTATTCAAAAATAAGTTGAATGAGAATGGAGAAGTTGTTAGAAACAAAGTGAGGCTTGTGTGTAAAGGCTACTCATAGGTGGAAGGTATAGATTTTAAGGAAACTTTTTCTCTGGTGGAAAGAATGGAAGCTATAAGGATGTTCTTAGAATTTTCTTCTCATAAAGACTTTAAGGTCTATTAGATGGATGTCAAGTTAGCATTTTTGAATGATGAACTAGAAGAGGAAGTTTATATGGAACAACTAGAAGGATTTTAGTTGACATAGCAACCAGATATGGTGTGTAGATTGAAGAAAGATTTATATGGTTTGAAGCAAGCTCCTAGAGCATGATATGTGAGGTTAGATAGTTATTTGATTCAGCAAGGCTTTAACAAAGGTGCAACAAATAGTAATTTGTACTTTAAGATTGAAAATGATAGAATCTTGATTGTAGTAGTGTTTGTTGATGACATTATGTTTGGGGGAAATGAAAATATGTGCAAGAGGTTTGTGGAAGAAATGCATAAATAATTTGAAATGTTTATGTTTAGGGAAATGAATTTCTTTCTTGGGCTACAAATTAATTAAATAGAGAAGAGAATTTTCATTTCATAGTATAAGTATGAGAGAGAAATGTTGAAGAAGTTTGGGATGGATGGTTGCAAATTGGTAAGTACTCCTATGGTGACTAGATGCAAATTGGGAAAAGTTGATGATTCGCCTAAGACTGATCAGAGCAAGTATAGATCTATGATTGGTGGACTACTATATTTGACTGCTACTAGACTAAATATAATGCATGTTATCTATCTTGTGGCTAGATTTCAAGAAGACCAAAAGGAAACACATGTTGTTGTTAAGATAAATTTCTAGATATTTGAATGACAATTCATATTATAGATTGTGGTATCCTAAAGATATTGATTTTACACTTAGTTCCTATACAGATGCAAATTGGGTTGGATGTGTAGATGAAGGGAAAAGTACAAGTGGTGGTGCATTCTTTCTTGGATGTATATTGGTGGCATGGTTGAGTAAGAAGAAAGATTCAGTCTCCTTGTCTATTGTTGAAGCTGAATATATTGTTGTTGCATCTTGTTGTACACAAGTTCTATGGATAAAACATACAGTGAAAGATATCATAGTAGTATATGATGATCCCATTTCTATTTTTTATGATAATACAAGTGTAATTAACATTTCAAAGAATCCTATGATGAACTTGAGGATGAAACATATATCTATTAGATATCATTTCTTGAGAGAGAAGGTCATGGAGAATGTAGTAACGCTTGAGTATGTTCTAACAAAGGATCATGTTGTTGATATTTTCATGAAGGCTCTTCCTAAAGATACTTTTGAGTATTTATGGGACAAGTTGGGGGTTATTTCCCCTCCTTTCTTGAACTAGATGCATATGGAGATGCTTCAGTCTTGTGGATGTATGGATCTATCTTTCTTTTGGGTTGATGTTTTGGTGGCTACCTCTCAGGGGGAGCAAGTAGTATCAGGTGTTGTCTTTATGAGTGTTTTGTTTTTCATGTCAAAGGAGAAATCAATGTAAGTATTATTTTTTCTTTTCCATTCATGTTAAAGGGGGAGAAAATGCATGTGAAAAAAGGAAAGAAAGATTAAGAGAAGTATGTGAAAGGAAAATAAATTATCTTCTAAGGTGGAGAATCATAAAAGTGTATTTAGAGCTTGTATGTTATATTTGATGGTTTTTCACATCATGTGTTGCCATCAATGACAAAGGGGGAGGTTGTTGCAAGAATGGAAAGATTGAAAGTGTTGTCCTTGATGTTAACTGATCAGTTGGTTATTCACTAGTTATTGTTGTTTGTATATGTTGAGGATATTGAGAAAATTGTAATAAGGATATGTTGCAAGTGTTAAATGGTCACTCCAGTTTTTGGTTTGGATTTTCTCTTGTGTTTGTATAGTTTAGATATGTTTTTCATGGTTGTGAGAAGGTGCCAAGTTTAGAGTTTTGGTTGATGGTTCATTGTATAGTAAAAATTGTGTTCACCAGTTGTGAATTATGGTTTTCTATGTTTCTATTTTAGGTTTGGGAGAAATGGTTTTGGTCTAGATTTATCTTTGGTGAAGTCTTATGATGTGTGGTTTTGAAGTTGAGTTAATTTTGGAAATTTCGTTTGTAATGGTTCTATGTGTTTTATACTGGTGTGGCCGACCTTGTGTGAAATACTATTTTTAAGAATGATGAAGCATTTTGGATCTATTGGGGTCCCTATAAAGCATGTGTTTGAGTCATTCTCATTATAATTCCACCTTGGGATGTTTTGGTGCCAACCTAATTTGAATTTGGATTTAGATAGCTAATTTTGGATATGTTTCAAAGTTGAAGATGGTATAAATAGAAGATGACTTAGTAATGGAAAATATACAAGAGTAAAGAAGAAGCATGATAAGAGAAAAGAGAAAGTTTAATTTTGTGTGAAATTGATTCTATTTAGTAAGTGTGTGTTGAGATTGTTGGAGATCAGTGTGAAGCTTAATACCGAGTTTCTGGATGCAGTGAGCATAAGGCTAACTTTATCATTCATGCAAATTCATTGAGTGACTATGGTGGAATCCTTTTGCATTTAGATTGTAGTCTCTTTGTAACAAGTCTTCTTTGTCTTCTTTGTATCTCTATAGTAGTGAGCCCTCTAGGTTGTAGCCCTATTGGATAGTGAGTCCTTGTTCCAAACAATGAGTCCTTAATTTAGGCAGTGAGCCTTTTTGTAATTAGTTTTGATATTCTCTATAATGTGAGTTAATCCTCACTGTGGTTCTTCCTTCATTGTGCTTTCCATGTAAATCTAGTGTTATTGTGTTTATGTGTTGGAATTGAGTTTTTGCATTAGCATTTGATGATTAATCATTTAAGCAATATTTTTTGTTAGTTTCGGCTATTGAATTAAAGGTTTAATTTTGTGACAACTGATTCAACCCCCTCTTATTTATCCTATTCAATAGAATCTACCCTTGAATTCCTTAGAAATGATATCGAATACTCTCTTGATGATCTTGTAAATTCTTGGAATGCCTAACTCTTGAGTGCTTGACTTGATATCATAATGCTTGATGAAATAATGATTTTAGACCTTTTTATATAGGCAATCCATCTAATATCCCATTTATTAATTAGATCCCATAGGCCAACATCCATGAAATTTGAACTTAAAACCCATATTTTCCTACTCAACCGTAAAAAAGGGCCAAAGCGGGACTCATGCACCACACTCAAGACATGGGTCCCACCTGGGTGGGACTCATACACCCAAGGTGGCATATGGATCCCATAGGTCCTTTTTAGGTGGCAAAAGTGTCAAGGTGTTAAGAAATTTAGTTTATTTGGTGTTTATGTCAGTATTTTTGTTAAAATATGCCTCAAGATGCTTAATATAGTGTCTTAGGGGCCTATTAATGATGATATAAAGGTCATAAATGCAAGAGGGCCCAAATTTCAATGTGAAAATGTAAATAAGTACACTTTACAAGATCAAATTAAGGAAAAATTAGGTCTATTTAGCTTGTAAGGGTCCTAAATCCAATGTGAATGTGTACAACACATTACAACACTAGATTAAGGTGACCTTAAGTTTATTTTGTGGCATAGAAAAATATATAAATGAACATTTTCATGCTCATTTGGGTCTTTCTTGTGGATGTTGTTTGAGTTTTTCCTTGATTTAATGTTGTAATGTGATTAACACATTCACATTAGGTCTTGGGCCCTTGTGAATTAATAAGAATTTTATGATGTCTTGTAAAAGTGTTGTGAAGTGTTGTAACAGACTTTCACACTTTTCTTGGGTCTTATCATTATATTTCACCTAAATTACTTCTTTTAATTATTTACCAAGCCTTATTTCAAATTGTCGTAAAGTGTTGTAACAAAATTTTATAGTTTTCTAGGCTTTTCATTAATAATTATACCTTTTTTATGCTTTATTTGGCCCCATTTTACATCTACAAGACTTAAGTGTATTTTTTAGAATTAACCCGATAAACATAATTTCAAGTACTTAATTTCCAACACCCACTTGAAATTCCTAAGTGGGACTTATTTTCCACTAGGGGAAAATGAGTCCCCTTTGGCCCAAAAATAAAATAAATTCAAATTTCTAGCAGGTTTTTATTTTCTAAGACCTAAGGTTAGCCTGTGATGTACTATCTTCAGGAATTAGGGAATAATTGTGTATAAATATAAGGTTTTTCTACTCATTTCATCCTCCTTAATCTCCCAATCATTAAAGTAATTAATCAATCATTCAATTAATTATTCTAGGTATTTCAAGCATTCTCAAGTCTACATCCATTGGATCTATTACTTGCATATCTTCAAATTTCTACTTCAAGGGTTTGGTGAGTTGCAGCATTGCATGTTGTTCATTCATCATTCTCTTTACATATTTCATTTCATTTTCAAGGGTTTGACCAAGGAAAACCCCTATTCACTAACCCTCAACAATTGTTCCCTTTCTTTGCATGTGTTTTGCAGGTCTTTTTTGCAGAATTTTCAAAGAGCAAGGTTGGAAAAGCTGTCAATAAATTGTCAAAGTCATTCAAAGTTGTCAAAGCCCTAAAAGAAGTTTGTAGAACACCTACAGGTCGAATTTTCCAGCTTCGGATCAGGAAACATGTCAGGAGAAAAAGTGTTGACTAGGAGCTACAGATTCCATTTTTAAATTTCTAGAAATTTGAAAGTGGACTAATTCGACATTAGTGGCGAATGAGTCCCACTGCCAAGTTGAAAACAAGAATTTTATAGTTCTGAGTACCTAGTTGTCTAAAACCTGTTCTAGCATAATCTTCCCAAAACAGGACTAAGTCACCTAGCTTGGCATATGAATCCTAGTTGGCTTCAACAGTAAATTTTCTAGGATTCCATAGTTCCATTCCATCCTTCTCTAGTGTCTAGGTGCACACTTTAAATCTCATAACTTTTGGTTACAATTTGTTTTCATTTCTAGGTCATTTTGCATACTACATTGTATTTTCAAACATCTTGCATTTCATTAGTTTACATTTAGTACTTATCTCTTTTATCAATTTTTAGCATCTAGGAGATTCCCCTTTGATGGATTTCAATCATGTTTGCATTGGAATCTCAAGGGCTTATTCTTGAGTAAGCCATTAATATTTTTGGTACCTCTCTCCTTTTAGGTGCAAAACTGTAGAAGTGTAAGAGAGACCCCACATACAAAAATATTTGGTTCACATTTTAATGTTAATCATTCCCAAATTAAGTGTGAAAATGTACATTACAACATTTTTTGACACTACATTTAGCCCCAACTTTAGTGAGAGGATGAACTTGCTTCAAACTCACACTAAAGTAAACATTCAAGAGGGGTCTAATCATCCCAATGCAGATGGTTTAGGATAACAAAGATCAATGAGGTAGTCAAGCCCCCAGGATACAAGATCCTACATCAAACAAAATAAGCACAAAAGGGACATGCACAAAGGTGTCTGATATGCAGAATCAAGATACGTAAACATGCAATGCCAATAACTAAAAGAAAGAAAAACAGAAACAAGAAAAAATAAAGAGAGGTGGTTCAAGCCTCGACCATTTGTCCAACGTGATGTGGATCAAATCTATTTTTTTTCTCCAAAGATGCATGCTCACTCTGAGCCAATGAAAATTCAAGTTGTCTAGTGGGTGAGTATCCAAAATGGTGAGACACATACACACCTGGCCGATATGCACTCACACACACATGAGTGGCTATGGGAAATTCATGCCTTAATTGGCTTCCCGTCAAACCATACCAAAGTTATACCTCATGATAACTTTGATAAGGTTCCACACAAAAATGATCTTCAACCTTCATGAGGCAAGCAAAACTTCATATGCTTGGAGCTCATGAACAAACAAGATGGCTCCATAGGTATACAAAGTGTGTTATGCAAGGTCGTCATATAACCAATGTTGTAAATGTGAAATAGTGTAAGATATGTTCAAATGTATTTTACTTGGTTCATGTAAGGTATCTTCTTAGGGAACATCGTGCCTAATGTCCCCAAGAGAGGAAAATTCAAAGAAATATCACACTCTCGAAGGAAATCAAACCCAATGACACAACCAAGAAAGGGATACATTGCAAGAAGAAAGAAATCACACAATGAAACATGAGTGTTGATGTATGCCCCCACTTTAAAGTAGTTATTAACACCATTACTGTGAGAAGTTGTTTTAAAGTAGAAGAAGACATAAGATCTTATTTAGAAAGCTCTATTCCAAGTCATATGTTTCAAATAAGCTACATCATGAGAAGGGAAGGGGTTGCCCCCAAACTGTATAACTTAGTACATCACATGTGAACCAACATAGGTATGTCATCCACATACCAAGCTTGCTCTTATGTTTCTTTCGGAGGACAATAACCAATACCACTAGTATTTTCTTGTGTGTGAGGCTCTATAGGGACACAAATACCTTGTTCATTAGCAGGTATTTGCAAGATCATGATGGGCCAAAAAGTGGCAATATGATGGGTATGTGGCTGACGACTATTTTTTTACCCAAAATTAATGAAATGAAAATGGTTTTTAGAGGAGATTCTCAGCTTTCCACTGATATAAATTATGCTTTACTTTGAATTTAATAAGTAATTATTATTCCTTCTCTATTCAAATTATGACTAAAGTCCCGATTGATAGGGTGATTGAGAAACATCTATAGCTTTCAAACGGTATCACATTTTTTGAATCCAAAACATGATTCACATTCTATACTTCACGTACTATAGGATTAAAAAAATAAAAATTGAATTTCATGAATTTTTGACCAAGTTAAGGTGGTCAGACATACGAGTTTTTATATTTTTTAAAAAAATTTAATAAAAAATTCATAATTAATTATTGACTTGGGAAAAAATTACAAAAAAATATGCATCACATCGGGGCATGAGTCCTCTACTTATATACAAAATCTTATAAAAAAATATTATCATTTTATTATGGTTAGGGTGGTCAGACAGACACCTACTTCTTATTTTTTCCTAGAAATTTAAGTACCACTACATTGAAATTTCAAATTTTCACCAAATAGATTTAAAAAAAAACCTAGTATTTTAGAAACTACATTCAATTTTCTATAGATTCTATTCTTACATATTTTTGAAATAATATAGATAACTTATTCAAATTTTTATGTCAAGTTGCCTAACTCTAATTTTACTAATTTTTTTGCCACTTAAGCGCCTATTTTTCCATGATGATCCTGCACATACCCTAGCACCACATCCTTTTCCATTATAATTGAGTTGTTTCATAATTTCATAACCTCTTCCATAAAGCTTTTTCATTTCTTTTGGATTCAGTGGTTGTTCATAGTCAAGTTCATCAAATTTTGTTGTGTAATTTGTTTTCTTTTGTTCTAAAGTGGTTGAGGTGGATTCTTTTGAAGGGTCTTTCAAATTTTGTGTTGACATTACTGATTTTTCTTTTCCCTTTTCTGAATGTTAGTTTATGATCTTGTAATCTCCCATGAATGTTGGTTTGAAATCTAAGGAACCCCAATCATCTTCTAATACCTTTGTGACTTCCACAATATGTTTTTCTTGGTATTTTTTTGCACAGGTTCCACTTGTGTAGTTGGTGTTAATGTTGCCAAATTATTTTCCTTATCTTTGTCAATGTTCAAGCAACTATTTGGTTTAGGGTCAGCTTTGATTGTATATACTTTGTTGTGATAGATATGTTTCATGATATGATGAAGGGTAGAGGGTACTAGATGCATCTCATGAATCCATGATCTTCTTAAAAGGAGGTTATATGAAAGATCCTAAGGTATAAGATGAATCGGGGTTTGTAATGTAGCCTTTCCAATTGTAATAGGTAATGTAATCACTCCAAGTAGTTGTTTTCCTATATTGTCAAATCCCCAAATAGATAAAGAATTAGGTTGAATTTTTTATATATCCACACCAAGTTTATCCAAAAGGGTTACACTACACACGTTAAGGGTAAATCCATTATTCCCAACCAATTATGGATAGCTATTTGTTAATGAGATAGCAGCTTAGGTAGCTCATTCCAGCTCAGCTCCTTCGTGGATCATAAATTGTATGATAGCCGTTGGCTATACAATTTATAATTATTGTTTTTTCTTATGGGCCGACATAAAAGATTTTTGATATTTATCTTTTATTAGAAGATGTTTAATTAAGGCCGACCTTTGTAAAAGGATATTCGAAATATATTGAGGCCAACATGTAAGGATTTGATTCATATTCACATACACAGTTTGTTCATCAATCACATATATATTTGAAAGCTCTCACCCAGTTCGATCATGGACAAGTGCGAATATAACAGAGAAGCTCGACCTTATCAAGTGCGAATATAATAGAGAAGCTCGACCTTATCAAGTGCAAATATAACAGAGAAGCTCGACCTTGTTAAACATGAATATATTACATCAAGTGCAATCAGATTATTAGGTGTGAATAAGAGTCTGCAAATCTGTGTTATCTCTCCCGATTTGGATTTGTGCTAGTTACGTATCCTCCAGATCCGTGTTAGCCGCGATCTCTTCATATTGAATCTATGTCAAGGTGTGGACTGGGTTAAAGGATAAAGATCAGTGCGAGTTCATCTGAAGTCTAAGTGAAAATATATATGATCAGTTCAAAAGGATATTATATGCCAGAAGTGAAGCTATAGGGTTCGGTTCCTGACAAGTGTACTTGAAGTCTGAAAGCTAAAGACCTTCAGTGCTAAGTGATCATTATTGAATTTGTATTCTACTACTGTCAGGTGTGATCTAAAGCTTATTATTTTTCATTCCTTATTGACTCTGCATATCAGTCTAGTGTTGGACGTTATTGTAATTGTGGAGTTGCCACTGTTGCATCAAATATAAGAGAGATCTTTGTTGCTGGGTTTTTCTCCCTCAAGAGGAGGGTTTTCCCAGGGTATATGCTGTGTTATTTTGTCTGATTTTTGAATTATTTTCTGTGCACTGAATCTAATCATCTAAAATCAACACTATTATCATGAATGCATCATTTTTCTTTCTCAGTTCCAAGGGAGGTAGCTCATGGTGATGAAAAGTAATGTCTACATCACTCAAATTTATAGCTTGAATTTGGATTGCTACTTTTTTTTATTGTGTGTTAGGAACTTGTTGTAAAGCACTTTGAATCATGTTGTGATAATGAGGGGATTTTTGAATAAGGTCCCATAAGGATATCTTAGTAGAAGTATTCTTTAGTTGTTCAACAAGATCATACTCCTTTCCACTTTGTGGAGGAAAATGAGGACCTGGTGAGACAAGATTAGGCAAGGGGAGGGATGTTGAAGTTGTTTGTCTTGGTTGTAGATTGTTTCTAGTATTATATGTATGAGAAATGGTATTATGACTCAGTTGTTGTGACATATTATTCTTAGGTGGGTAGAGGATAAGTTTGGGTTTGTTTTGATTTTGATGTTTGTGTGAAGGTGGGTAAAGGATGAGTTGATGTTTAATAATATTAACATCCCTTAGTGAAGGAGAGTCTAATTTTAATTCATCATATTCATCCAAGGACACTATATCATTATTTTCAATGCTATCCTTTTCTTGCACCATGATCTCCTCCCTAGGAGGAATTTTTTTAGGAAAACTACAAACTAGATTTTCAGAGCATTCAAAGGTTGGTTCTTCTAAAAGACTTCATCACAAGTGAGGGAGTTGTCAATGGTTAGATTTTCTTGTTTATCAATAGTGGGGATATTAGGAGAAGTCTCTATTTGATTGTTATGATTGTTCATTCTTTTATCTAAGGTCGCATTCTCTTGTGCCATGCTATCTACCCTTAGTAGGAGAGCTTGTAAGATGTTCATCACATTCCAAGGATAGATTTTGTAAAGTAGCTTCATCACAAGTAGGGGAGGAATCAAGAGGACAACTATGATTTCCATGCTTACCAAATAGATCTTTCCAAATGGTAGGAGCATTAGGGAAGGGAGGAATAGGATTATCATGACTCCCAATAGGTGCATCTTCTAACACCAACCTATCATCTTTGCATTGAGGAGGGATATTAGGAGAAGGACAAATTTGATTGTCATGGCTCTCTATGATATCATCCTCTTTCACTAAAATATTCTCACAAGCAAGGGATGAGTGTAGACTAGGTAAGGTGATGTTTATAAATGTGTCTATGATCTCATCTTCTTGTGTAATAATATCTTCCCAAGAGGGAAGATGAGAGAGACAATCAAGACACTCATGATTCTCATTGATTGTATCTTCTTTCACCAAGATACCTTTGTCACTAGTAGGAGAGGTATCAGAAGAAGAACAATTATGGTTTTCATGATTGTCTATGCTTGTATCTTCTTGTATCATACCATCCTCACCAATAGGTAATGTAATATTAAGGATTGTGACAATGGTTTGGTCTACTTGCTCTAAGATGCTCTCATAAGTATGGAAGATGGTAGAAGGATGACTAACATGTTTCTTAATCACCTCATTGTTGTACTCTAAATTGAACTAATAAGAGGGGATTTTGTACTTATTCAATCCAATCTTAATCATATCAAAACCACATCACTTAAAGGGAAATGTGCTAATATGCAAAAGTAAACTATCTAATTCATGCAATTTTTCAAAAATGTAAAAAAATGGCCCACATATTTGAAGATTTTTATAGCTGAAATGAATTTTTGAAATGCTTTTCTAAAAGATGACTACACTACATGAATGATTTGACCTAGATACATAAAAAAAAAGTTACTAAAACCTTCCAGATTGATACTATATGTTACCAACAAGCGTAAGAAGTACAAAAATGAGCTTTTTATTGCTATAAAAGGTAGTTTAAAATCTAGAATGGGACTAAATTGCCTAGAGGGGTGTATGAGTTCTAGTTAGGATTTTTTCATAAATTTCAAGAAATTTTAAGTGATTTTTATGCTTTTGAGTTTGTATGAGCTATAAAATAAATGAAAATGTGTATTTGAGATTATTTTAAATGATCTAAGATGCAAAAATGCAAGATATATGCACTTTCACTAACACAAGATTTAGAAACCCTAGAGCGCCAATTAACTAATGCAAACCCTAATGCAATGTTAATGCAAGAAATATATAGGATGATGATGCAATTAAAATTAGGATTATGATGTTATAAATGTAGGTTCACCAAAATGAAAGAAAGAATTTTGTATGATTTTATGCTTGGGAGATAGAACATCAAAATCCAACACTCTCATTCAAGGACTAACCCTAGAGATCTCAACCTCAAGTATGCAAAGGAGAAAGAGATCTTGCAATAGGGTTGTCCAAGGGTTTGATTATGAATTAATGAGGGGTTCACCACCAAGCTATGGATTGGAAAGACTAATGAAATGAGAGATCTAATGTTTAAACCTAGTGATGCATGAAACTTGAATGAATGGCCTAGAAATGCATATAAATCTAAACAAAAGGTTGTAAAATAAAAAGTGTGCACCTAGAAACTTGTAGAGGCTTGAATGAGGCTTGGAAATGCTAAAAAATCTAAAATTCTGGCCCACTGGGACTCATACACCAGTCTGGGCATATCAGTCCTAGATTAGGGTTTTTGGTCTAAAATAGGTTTCTAGAACTATAAAAAATCTTAAAAAATGCTTGTAGTGGGAGTCATATGACACTTCTGGCATGTTAGTCCTATTATTATTTTTTGGGAATTCAAAGTTTAGATCTGTGGTCTAATCTCTAATCTTCCCTTCCAAACTAAATTCCAAACCTAAAACCCTGATTTCAGAATTGTAGACGACCTTTTATGAAGATAGAAACCTCGCAAAGAAGGGGACAAATTCAAAATATTTATCCAATCTTGTAATATAATCTTCAAGGGATCTTTGAGCTCCAAGACACCTATATCTACAATCACACATCAAAGAGAAGAAATAATTATTGTTTGTTAGAGGATAGGGGTTTGCCTAGGTTAAACCTTGTTTAGGTAATTAAACCAAATGACGAGATAATGAAATAAGGACATGAAATGTGAAACATGGAACATGAAACATGAACAAAGATACCTTGAATGATGTCTTGTAAATAAAAAATATAGCATGAAATGGCCATGAAGGATGTAGATCTAGATCTTGAGATAAATGTAGAACAATACTTGACCTTGGAACTTTGATGCAACATCTCAACACTAGCTCAATAACATGCTTGATGCTTGATATCCTTGACATTATGATGGATCTTGAATTGCTGCAATAAATGATAAAGAATCTTCCCTTGAATGCCTTAGAAATGATCTTCAATTCTCTCTTGATGATCTTGTAAAGTATTGGAAAGCTTAACTCTTGAGTGCTTGACTTGATATCATTAATTCTTAATGAAATAATGATTTTAGACCTCATTTATATAGGCAATCCATCTAATATTTCATTTATTTGTATAGGATAAAATTTGCACCCCTTGTGTAAATTCCCATTTTACATACCCTCACCATATAAAATCATATGTAAAGCTTAAATTCCACATAATCCATCCAAAATGAATCCACTTGGAATTTGTCTTGTGTGCCAGTGAGAGAAAATTTGCTAGGGACGAAAGAGAGGCATGCAAACATCTACATGGCTCATTGTTGTACCTGATAGATTTCCATGTCTAATGTTGGTAGAGGTATTATACTCCTCATTGGGGATGAATTGTAACATCCTATTGAAAGGTGCAAGAAAACTAAGAGGGGGGTGAATCAGTTGTCACCAAACTAAATCTCAAATCTCAAACACTTATCAACTTCACAACCACTTTATTCTATTATTAAATATGAACATGAAATGCAGATAAAAAAAAGAAATATCAACACAAGAGACACTAGATTTACATGGAAAAACCATGAGTATTAACTCACAATATAAAGTAATTCCAAAACTTATTACAAAGAGGCTCACTGCCAAAGGGCTCACTACCCAAAAGAACTCACTATCTAGATATAAGGTCCACTACCTATAGATAGGACTCACTATCCAACAAGGAGGATCACTACCTAAAAATACAAAAGATAAGAGAAAAATCCACCACAATAGATTAAACACATCCACAACATTGATAAGAAGATTTGCAGACACATACAACTCACTGCTTTCAGGAGTCTAACTCATTAAAGTTTTGTTTCCTCAACTCACTTTCACACACTCTTGCTTCTCAAACTTATGGCATGCCTAATACATCAATTCACAACATCTTGAATTTTATTTATACCATATTCAACCTTAGAAACTTTCTCCAATGTCAGCTACACATGCTTCATTTTAGAAATTCAAATTAGGTTGGCAACTCAACATTCCTACAGTGGAAGAGAATAAGAGTGGACCAAAACAACACTTAACCAAGAAACAAAAAAATATCTCTGATCAATCATATACTTCCTTAATTGATACTTATCCTTTGCATGATGTGTAGTCACCTGGTCGGCCAAACCTAATCAAAACACAAATGAACTTTGAAGTACATGCTTTTGCAATGAGAGGATAACATGTGAACCACATAACACACTTCATCATGCACAAGAACACATCACAGATACCTTCAAATTCATCCATGGAAAATGTAACAAATTTCATGCACAAAAAAAAATTCATTAGTCCATCCAAACTATGGGAGTAAATGGTGACTCCCCAACACCCCTAAGAATATTTTCTACCAAAACCACTTCCACAAGAGAGAGAATGGCAAGAAAGCTTGCTTCATAATGCAAGATTGATTAATGGCTAAATTTCTTGAATTGATATGCAAATGTGCATGAGATGCCTTGCTTATAAAGCCAAGGTTGATATGTAGTAATGAACATGATGTTGAAAAATGTCATAATCCTATGACATGAGATAGCCAACAACCTAATCACCTAGGAAATGATGCATCCTAGCTAGATAAGATAAGTTCTAGAAAATCCAACTAAGACTTCTAGAAAGAATCTTTTTCGTAAGTAAACGTAATCATGTGAATATTTCCCCTAATTACCTAGTGAAAGAATTATCTAGGTACAAGACAATTATTCACACCAACAACCCCCCTTAAGTGCAACTTAGGGAGAAGATTATTATGCAAACAATGAAAAGATTATGACTATGGGTCCCAAATACTAGGCCATGTTAGGTACCTAATTACAATGCAAATGCAAAAAATCAATCTCTCACAAGCAGAGAAAAGGAGAAAACCATGTGGGACAAAACTCCTCTCCAAAAGAGAGAAAAACAAAACAAAAGACATGATGTATGGAGAACTCAATGATACCCCCTAAGGACTACATCCATCATGTATGCACAATCAAATACCCCCCCGTAAGAGGGAATTAGAGAGATAAGATATCCCCCCCATGATGAAGAAGCTCCAATGCTGATGAAGAATGCTTGAAAACAAAAGATGACCCAATGTTTGCAAGCAACACATCTTCCCTGGGAAGAAACAAATATATAAGCTAATGAAGAAGCCAGTCCATGTCCAACTGAAAGGAGGGAGCATGAATGCTCAACACATATGCCTCTAAAAACCGAGTAGGAGCCTCCAAGCTTGAATGAGTCACAATATAATCATGGTCAAAACCAACCAAGAAACATGACAAATCAAGTGAAGGAGGAGACTCATGAATGCCAATCTCTAAAGACAAAGTAGATGGTGTAACAGTTGTGTTGAAACTATCATCAAAGAGGAGAGAAATCCCCTCAAGTGTTTCCTCCAAATCTATAGTATGAGACTCCATGAACAAGTTATAAATACCTATCAAATATTCATCCCACAAAGCAAGATATGAAAAACTATGACCATCATACTGAATAGAAGCATCAATGGATGAAGAAGTAGGAGGTGGAGGAATAGGAAGCTCAGTACTGGTCTCTAGAATAACAAGGTGTAGATGACTAAACTTCTCCTCAATAACATGGTTCACACTCAATGGAGTGTGTGATGCAGGCAATGGAACATTATCATCTTCTGAAGAAAAATGTGAAAAGGAATATACTCGAGATGCATGATCAACCATCCTGATAGAAACAATATCCTTAGTCTCCAAGTCCCTTATGTACACCCTATCTAGAGTGACCTCAACTATTTTACCTTGACCCCCATGAGTAATTTGATAAATAGAAAGGAGATTAGTGGACAAGGAAGGAACACAAAGAACATCATTGAAAGTCCCTTCCCCCATATCAATAGAACCATTCCCGCTTACCTTCATATATGTATTGTTACCCATCAATATATGAGGTGAATTACAAGGATCAATAAAAGAGAACATATCCATAGAAGACGCCATATGATGAGATGCACTTGAATCAAGAAGCCATCTATCAGATTCAGGACTTGCAGAGGCCAAGAGTGCTTGTCCTTTCATTTTATGTAGCCTAGATGTAGATCCTATATCTTGTGACTGAGATGATGATGAGGGGACTGCCAATTGAGATGATGAAGAAGAAGTAGAAGACACTGATGAGGGTAGCTGAATGTTATTCTTTTGAAGAAGGTGTGTTAGTTCATCAATCTTCTTATTGTAACATCTATGCTCATCATGTCCTAATCTTTTGCAATATACACATTTGAACTTCTTCTTTTTAGATGATTTCTCTTTAGAAGAGGGTGTGGACTCAGGAGTGATATGTGAAGGAGAATCTTTACCTTGCTCATTAGACTTGGGAGCCTTGTTCTGCTTCTTACCTTTGCCACTTGAAGCCTTTCTATCCTTTGCAACAAGAGCATGGAATGTAGAGGACTTCAATGTGCCCATATGAACCAACTTTACTTGTTCCCTTGTGAGTTGAGCTGGAAATTCATCAAGAGAAGGCATTTTGTATGCATTGCCAAGGGAATCCATTGTAGCATAAAATGTAGAAACAAACACTGAATAATTAGGACCAAGCTTAGCAAGAATAGAAGGTATCAATTGTTCATCCTCTTTAGTAACCCTACAATTAGATAACTGCAATCTGAGAGAATTGATCTTAGAGAAAAATTCTTGGATATTGTCAAAATTTGAAGGATTAAGACCCATTAGTTCATTCTCCAACTTAAATTTCCTCATCTTATCTAGCTTACCAAAGAGATTCCCTAAAGTAGTCCAAGCTTCATTAGGATGAGTGCAAGATGTAACATGATATCTAAGATCTGGAGAAATGGACAACTTCAAAGTACCAATAGCTTCATCCCTTCTATCAAACCATTTTCTTTTCTCTTTTTCTCCTGTGGGTTCTGGATCTTCACCAAATGTTATTCTTTGTAATTTTGATTTTAACAATAATAACTCCATTTGAGTTCTCCACTCATGATAGTTATATGGAGTTAGAAGTACAAATTTTGGAGAATCCATGATACAATCAGATATTACAAGAGAAGAACAACAAATTTCCCTCGCAATACAAGAAATCAACCCCTTTGTCCAAATAGATTTACACTTTTTTGAAAACTTACAATAATGTATTCCAAACTATCAAATCAGCTAAAAACTAAAAATATGAAAATATGGAAAAAAATCTATGAAAATTGTATGAAAGGATCTGAAGTGCTCTCGAATACCTTCCCGATGCCACAAATTTGGAGAAAATTAGAGATCAAAGCACAAAGATATGAGCTCAAACAAAGAAAATGATGATACTGATTCACCCTAGAAAAAGATGTACAAAACTACAAAATCTTTGCAAAATATCTGCACCACTAAAAATTCAAACTTCCAGCTTTCTGTTGATATTTTTTTTGAAAAATTTCATGTCCATTTGCAAAAGTTATGAAAAAATGAAAAAAAGGCCTATAAAAGGAACTTAGGGAAAATACACAAACTATGAAGGCTAAAATGGTGCAAATTTTTGGCACTCGAGGGCTAACATACAGTCATTCATGTGACCATTGAACTATGCAAAAGCAAAAAATTAAAGCCACCACCAAAATAAAGTCAGCCTTTAAATAAAATAAAGCTTTTAATATAAGGAAAAGTCTCCACAAATGTTTAATAGCTTATATAAAAGCTTTGCTAATAACAAAATTTAAACTCATATGTGTACCCATAGAGAGTACCTAGCCAAAGATTTGATTCTAATGGAGATCTGACGTAGAAAAATGAACACAAATGTACCACCTTTGACAACAATGACTAGATCTTACCTGGATGTAGGGAATATGTCTATCCTCAAGCAATCGTACCCTGCAACCAGTGAATAATGAGACCGACAACCAATAAAAGTACATTGTTGATGAAGGATGTACACCATAGATTGTGCCCAATAGAAAAGTTGACAATGATAGCAAACCAAGAAAAAAAGGTGTTGACCATGGTTGACTAGACAAAAGTACAAGCCAACAGATGCAACTTCAAATCGGCCAGGCCTGCAATGAAGACCTTAGGCACTAGGAACATGTTGATGCAGGATCCTTATGGAAGTATACTGGCCAGTGGTGTATGGGTAGAGTAGTGAACTCCGACCCTGAAATAGTTGATAAAGCTGACATTGATGTACAAGGACTACAATGGAGTAATGGCACTGGAAAGGATTGCAAACAAAGGCACAAGGAAATAAAGATCCTAGTATATCCATCACCAATGAATCCTGATTAAGCTGATATGGTAGGTACAAAAGGCTATGATGACAATGGATCTGACTATGACCAATAAAAAAATGTACCCTGCCAACAATGAATATGTAGGGGTCAGATCTGATGCAGAGGACAGAGAATATTCTTTGTTGAATATACCAGTACCGACCAATTTTCCATCTAGAAAATTAAAAAATATTCCAACCACAAAATATATAAAAGCCTCAATTTTTTTAATACAACTATAGCCAGAAATTAAAATATTTGGCCCCAAAATATTGATGATAAATATGCAGAAAATATTTTTTTGCAAAATTATGAAAATCATACTATTGAGAAGGTTGTTCCAACAAAAAAAATTCCTCAAAAACAACTTTACCCAAAATGGACAAATTTACAGTCAAAATTCATTTGTGGAACCTTTTAATCTCAACCGTGAGGTTATTGAAATCCCAATCTGTGCCTAGCAAAATTCTTCAAGCCAAAATATAACCCTCAGATCTGTGAAGGAATCTGCAACACCTGGAGAGCTCTGATACCATGTGGGAGTAAATGGTGACTCCCCAACACCCCCAAGAAGAGTTGTGACCAAAACCACTTCCAAAAGAGAGAGAATGGCAAGAAAACTTGCTTCATAATGCATGATTGATTAATGGATGAATTGCTTGAATTGATATGCAAATGTACATGAGATACCTTGCTTATAAAGGCAAGGTTGATATGTAGTAATGAACATGATGTTGACAAATTTCATAATCCTATGACATGAGACAACCAACAACCTAATCACCTAGGAAATGATGCATCCTAGCTAGATAAGATAAGTTCTAGAAAAGCCAACTAAGACTTCTAGAAAGAATCTTTTTCCTAAGTAAACTTAATCATGTGAATATGTCCCCTAATTACCTAGTGAAAGAATTATCTAGGTACAAGACAATTATTCACACCAACACAAACTATACAGACACACATAGTAACTCTAAAACACTACTTTCAGAGCACCAAACCATGAATTCATTTGCTAGAACATAGACAATATCATTACAAACCTTCTACCAGATCCACAAGACCTAAAATAAACTAGTGGAGGACTACGAAGCAGATAAATTTCTCCCAGTCCATAGACAAACAACTCTACCAAACCAGTTCACATAGTGGTGAACACAACTTTCACTCTCCATCAAACCAAAAGCTAAAAACCAGGATATATCACCAATAGATTCCCATAAACAATACTTCAAATCTGCACAAGCATAGGATCAACACAAAAGAAATGTGAAGCACATACCAGAGCACATTCTAAACACACACACACCTCTAGCTTCACTATTTCTCAAAATAACTTAATAACTCATCATATCAACACACCTACAACACCATAAATATAGCTCCATGTACTCACAACATCTAAATAGTATCTCAACTATACATGTGCAACCTACAATCACTTGATTTTCCTTTCTTTGCAATATCATGTACTATGTTGACATCAATAACAACATCAATGACAACATAACCATACTCACTCATACTTGCAACAATCTCCCCCATTTTCACTGATGGAAACACATGATGTGAAAAAGAACCAAAGACAACATCTATTCCATTCCTGCACTCTCCTTTATTTTTTAGATTAGACACCCTACACAACATTTCCTGCACATAACTTTATCTTCCTTTTCCTTTCACTATTTTTCACATGACTCTCTCTCTCCCTTTTACATCAATGGAAAATAACAAAATCTTTGATCACTTCCCCTTAGTAGTGCACCCATTTCATACTGCAACAACGATAATTTCTGCTCCCATATAGAGTAGACCTAATCATCAGTCCAAACAAATGAAGAATCTATAAATCCACTAGACTAATGCACCTACATGTGCACCTAGTTCAATGAAGGAGGGCCAATGACCCTCAACTTCTCCCTGAGATACTCAAAAGTATCCTTTAGAAGAGCCTTAGTAAATATATCTGCAATTTGATCCTTGGTAGACACATACTCCAACTTGACTTTATTCTCTAATACCTTCTCCCTCAAGAAATGATATCCGCTAGATATAATCTTTGAAATATTTATATCACTTGTATTATCACAAAAGATAGGTATAGACTCATCACATATCACTCCTATATCCTTCAATGTTTGATTCATCCACATAACCTATGTGCAGCAAGATCCTGCAACAATGTACTCAACATCTGCAATGGATAAAGACATTGAATCCTATTTCTTGCTTAGCCATTAAACCAATCTTCCTCCAAGAAAGAAAGAACCACCACTTGTACTCTTCTAGTCATCCACACAACTAGCCCAATCTACATCAGTGTAAGCATTCAAAATGAAATCAATATCCTTAGGCTACCACAAGCGATAATCTAGAGTGCCATTAAGATATGTAAATATCCTCTTCATAGCTATATAGCATGTGCTTCTTTTGGTTCTACTTGAAATATTGCAATCAAACATATTGCATGCATGCTATTCGGTCTAGTAGTAGTAAGATACAACAATCCACCAATTATAGATCTATACATGCTCTGATCAACTTTAGGAGAATCATCATTTTTATTCAGTTTGCATCCAGTCACCATAAGGGTACAGACTAGTTTGGAGTCATCCATTTTGAACTTCTTCAACAACTCTCTGACATACTTTGATTGTGAAATGAATATCCCCTTATCAGTCTAATTCACTTGAAGTCCAAGGAAGAAATTCAACTCACCAATCATAGACATTTAAAACTCTTTTTGCATCTCCTCTATAAACCTCTTGCACATACCTTCATTTCCTCTAAAAATGATATCATCAACATACACAACCACTATCAAAATTTTGTTTCCTTCAACTTTGAAATAGAGATTACTATCTGCAGAGCCTTTTCTAAACCTGTGCTATGCCAAATATCTATCCAATCTTGCATTCCATGCTCTGGGAGCCTATTTAAGTCCATATAATTCCTTTTCCAACATACATACCATATCTAATTTATCTAATAACTGAAATCCCTCTGGTTGTTCCATGTACATCTCTTCTTCCAATTCTCCGTTCAGGAAAGTAGAATGGACATCCATCTGATATACCTTGAAATATTTGTGTGCGGAGAATGCTAAGAACATCCAAATAGCTTCCATTCTTGCCACTAGTCCAAATGTATCCTCAAAGTCAATTCCTTCAACCAATGAATAACCTTTGCATACAAGTCTTGCTTTATTTCTTATAACTTCACCATTTTAATTTAGCTTATTCCTGAACACCCATTTAGTACCAATTACATTCTTGTTTATAGGTCTAGGGACCAATTCCCATGTCTGATTCTTCCTAATTTTCTCTACAAAAGATCATGCCTACACTTTTTCTCCTATTTCCTTTTGCATAACCTCTACCTATTCATTCCTTACAACATATCCTCATGCCAAATACTAGCACACCAAATATCTAGGGGGTTTGAACAATTTTCTATTAAAGATCCCCCTAAGACCATGCTAAGTCTAATTCCTAGAGGAATTGTCTACACCAGATGGGGGCACAAATGCATATGATGTTTTTGACTCTTCTTTCTTCCTCCATATATTGTTCATTTCTTTCTTGAACTCATTCTTCTCAATTTTCTTCACTGGTTCATTCTTCATTACCAAAACAAACTGATTTCCCTTTTTACTTCTATAAACTCTTGAAATGTGTCTTGGTTTGTTGTAGTTGTAGTAGACAACATTTCTTTGACTAGTTTTTCCTCCATTACCCCTTGATCTACACTAATTTTTTTGTGTCCAAACTTGTTACGTGTATATTAGTAGCTAGCAAAGGATTGATTCATTCTAACTCCATTAAACCAATTCATCACCTAAGTTCTACATTCACTAGCTCTATGTCAAACTTTCTTTCATGCAAAACATTGTCTAGAGAAGCAACTAGAAAATTGATTCATTCTACTACACTTTGATGTCCTATGACCAAATTTATTACATGAAAATAAAACACCATTGAAACATGGGTACCTTTGAGCATTTAGCCATCTAATAGGTGGTCTTCTAGTAAAGTTTCTTGGATTTCTTTTTTTCCCTTTATCTTGAGTCTTTTGATTATCCATAGGATTTGAGGTTTGCACAAACCTTAGAACTTTCACCAATTTCATTTCCCAAACCACCTCTATCTTTAAAAGGTCTCTGCCCTACAATCAACTCATCAAGCTTAGTGAAAATTTTCTTGAATTTTTCTTCACAGAGTTTTTCTTTCTCCAATTCTAATTTCAGATTCACCACTTCTTGTTCATGTCTTGTGCATTCATCAGTCTTTCTTTGCACCACAACATTTATAAAATATTCAATTCTTTTCTTTTCCTCCACTAGAACCTTCAATCTGGTGATCTCTTCATTTGCTTGTTTTAACTGCTTACTTCTTTATGTCTTTCTTTAAATTTCTTCAATTGCTCTTTCAATTTCCGAACATATTCATTTGCCTCATCAAGATTTTCTTTCAAATATTTTTTTTCACTTTTATCCTTGTCAAGATATTAAAGAGTAGCAAAGAGCTCTTCTTTATCATCCATTTGTTCAATCTTCAAGATCTTCCTCAAGTTGTTAGGCTTCTTCAAAGGAACCAAGCTTTGATACCAATTGTTGGAAGGTGCAGGACAACTGAGAGTGGGGGTGAATTAGTTGTCACCAAACATAATCTCAAATCTCAAACACTTATCAACTACACAACCACTTTATTATGTTAAATTAAGTATGAACATGAAATGCAGATAATAGAAAGCAATATCAAAACAAGAGACACCATATTTACATGGAAAACCCAATAAGGGAAAAAGCACAGTGAGGATTAACTCACAATATAAAGTAATTCCAAAACTAATTACAAAGAGGCTCACTACCCAAAAGGACTCACTATCTAGATGCTTACTACCTATAGATAAGACTCACTATCCAATAAGGAGGTTCATTGCCTATTGATACAAAAGATAACAAAAATATCCACCACAACAAATTACACACATTTGCAACCTTGCTCAAAATATTTCCAGACACCATCAGCTCAATTCTTTCAAGAGTATAACACATTAAAGTATTGTTTCCTCAAATCACTTTCATACAATCTTGCTTCTCAAAATTGTGGCATGTTTGATACCTTAATTCATAACATCTCAAATTGTATCTATACCATTTTTTACCTTATAAAATTTCTCCAAGGTTGGATACAAACACTTCATTTTACAAATTCAAATTAGGTCAGCAACTCAACATTCTCGTGGTGGAAGAGCATGAGATCAAACCAAACCAACACATAACCAAGACCCAAAACAATTTCTCAGATCAATCACACACTTCCTCAATTGATACTTATCATTCGCATGACATGTAGACACCAAGTTGGCTAAACCTAATGAAAACACAAATGAACTTTGAAGTGCACACTTCTGCAATGACAAGATAACATGCAGACTACATAACATACTTCATCACACACAAGAACACATCTCAAATACCTTTAGATTCATCTACAACAAATGCAACAACCTTCATTCATAGAACACTTTCCATCAGTCCATCCAAACTATATAGACACACACAATAACTCCAAAACACAACTTCTTGAAGAACCAAACCATGAATGCCTTTGCCAAAACACAAACAACATCATTACAATCCTTCTACTAGATCTGCAAGACCTGAAATAAACCAGAAGAGGACTGAAAAGTAGATACATTTATCCCAATCCATAGACAAACAACTCTACCAAACCAGTTCACACACCTGTGAACACAACTTTCACTCTCCATCAAACTAGAAGCTAAAAATTAGGATATATCACCAATAGATGCCCATAAATAATACTTCACATTTGTACAAGCATAAGACCAACACAAAAGAAATGTGGAGCACATACTAGATCACATTATGAACACACACACAACTTTGACTTCACTATTTCTCAAAAGCACTTGATAGCTCATCATATCAACACACCTAAAACACCATAAAGATAGCTCCATTTACTCACAACATCAAAATAGTGTCTCAAATATACATGCACAACCTAAAATCACTTGATTCCTTTCTTTGCAATATCCTATATTGTGTTGGCATCAATGACAACACCACCAAAATCACTCATATTTGCAACACATCCTTCTATCGACCAATCGACCTAGAAACAACTTATTTCTTCTCATCCTACCTTCAAAATCATCCATTTAATATTCACAAGATCTCTCTTAGCAATTCATTCAAGCTTCTTCATATTTCTCAAGCATTTCACTTGAGTTCTTTCATTCTTTAGCATTCTAGCACTCTATTTTTGAGCAAATGTGCAACAACTTGACACTCCATCAACTCCACATTGCACTTGTGAGGCCACCATAGAAGTTGGGAGCTTGGAGTCTTGCAAGACCTCCCTTCACCATCATTACAATGCTGGTGACTTTGTCAAATTTGTTGCTTGTATTCTCCCTTCATTGGCCTTGAGAGCCTTTGGGTGGAGGTGGTAATTCTTCATTCCTCTCCTTCGTGATTTGATAGAGTAGTGTTTGTATTTTGTAGTCTTCATTGCACTTATTTCAATATTCTTTATCATACTTTCTACTATGTTGCTTTTTTGGCTATCTGTGGAGGTCTAACTGAGGCAAGCCCCTATACAACCCCAAAAATTTTCCCCTCTTGCTTGTGGGTAGGTGAACATGTGTGTGGAGCTAACTAGAGAATTGACGCTTTTGTGAGATCATATTTATCACCTTAGTTTTTATTCACTTGTCTTATCATCTTTGTCTTTACTTTTCATACCTTAACATGTTCTTTTCATCACGATCGACTAGCTAGGCTATCAGTAGGTTTCTGAGCTTTTCTTCACTATACTTTACATTTTATGGCCATATGAATGCCAGTGCACTAGAGAGATACCAATGCATTGTGTTGTCATCCTAGACCCATGTTGCCATCCTTAGACAGAGAGCTATCTAAGGTACAGTTTAGACTCCAAAAACTAGTTTGTCAAGCCCCAAGTAGAATTTTAAGTCTATAGAGTGAAAAAAGTACTTCATAGTTCTCTTCATTCTTGGTCCTCACCCAAAAACATCCCTTTAGATTGAGTTAAGTTAGGGAAGCCCTCCGCTCTCAGCTCTCCATGTCCTGGAGCCTTTACATGGTTGGTCCCCCTCTCTTACATTATTAGATCCCATAGGCTGACATCCATGAAATTTGAACTTAAAACCAATATTTTATCACTCAAAACCATAAAAAGGGCCAAATGGGAGTCATATGCCACATCTGGCATATGGGTCCCACCCAGATGGGACTCATATGCCCAAGGTGGTGTATGGGTCCCACGAGGCCTTTTTAGGTGGTAAAAAGTGTCAAGGTATTAAGAACTTAAGTTTATTTGGTGTTTATGTTGGGATTTTGGTTAAAATATGCCTTGGGATGAAAAATATAGGGTCTTAGGGGCCTATTAATGATGATGTAAAGGTCATAAATGCAAGAGTGCCTAAATTTCAATGTGAAAGTGTAAATAAATACATGCTACAACATCAAATTAAGGAAATAATAGGTCTATTTATCTTAAAAGGGCCCTAGATCCAATGTGAATGTGTACAACAAATTACAACACTAGATGAAGGTGACCTTGAGTCCATTTTAATGTTAATAACTCTCAAATTAAGTGTGAAAATGTACACGATGACATTTTTTGACACTACACTATCGCCACAATCACTCACACTTATCAAACAACAATACCTTAATGTTAACATTAATGACAACACCATATATGCTCATGCTCATGTTGCCAACAATCTAATCAATGACAAGAAAACTTCCAACAATATCCCCCTTTTTCATGAATGGAAACATGCACAAAATTATTCTCCATATATTCTCCAAAATGCTCTCCAACCAATTGTTTTCTCAATTAATCTCCCCCTTTGACATCAATGGAAAATGGCTTGTTAGAAACCAAGATCATATTTTCAAACCGAAAAGACCTTCCATAGAAGAGAAAAATCAGAAAAGGCAGAGATATTCCAAAAAGATGTGCAACATTATTATTTGAGAATTCAATAATTACATGATAATGATTTTCTTTATAAAAGCAAAGATGCATAACCCTAATCTTATCTTGAGCAACAAGATAGCTCAAAAGATAAAGATAAGATCCTATAACTTAGGAATTAAATAAAGCCTAAGTAAACTTATGCAAATGTGTAATTAATAATTAATTACACCAACACCCCCCCATAAGTGCAACTTAGGGAGAAGCAAATTATTATGCAAAGATGAGTCCCAGAAATAAGGCTTGATTAGGTACTCATGTACAAATGGAAAGATGAAGTCGAGAAGGAAAACCCAGTGGGACAAAACCCCCCTACAATGAGATGAACTCTTGCAAGGAATCACTGGAAGAACTTTGATGAAGAAACACTGGAACACCAAATCCGGCAAGCAAGGGAAGATAATTCTATCTACAACTGAAACCAAAATGGAATCACAAATGCAATAGCACACCCGATGCCCAGGAACACTTGAAACTCACATACTGGATCAACTCTGGAATCTATAAGCAATAGTAGATGAAAGGATGAAAGGACCCATAATGATGACAAATCTGGAAGTTGTGTCTCTCGAAGCCAATGCCAAATTAAAACTAAAACTACCCATAAGATGAGTACCATCAAGATTCTAGAACTTTAACCATAAAAACATGGCCTTCAAATGAGAAAGATCTAAACCAATGTGGATCAAGAACCATAAAATCCCAACTGAAGTGTGAACCAAAGCAAACCAATGATGTGTCTAGCTAAGCAAGAAAGAAACTAAGGGAAACAACAAGAAACTAGACAAAATCATGTGAGTTGCCAACAACATGAAAGATGGATGCAGGAACCCCCCTTAATGGAACTTTATATCAGTTCATTATTACAATACCCAATGATTGCAGAAGGAGAGAATGCAAAACTACAGAAACATAAGTGAAAATGCAAACCTAACACACAGAACAAAAATGAATTCATGCATAAAATAAGGTAAACATATTTTTTATATGACCTCAGATCTGCATAGAGGCCGAAACTAGCTTTCCAATGCTGTGAAAATCGCAAAAAATAGATAAGCGAGTCAAAAGATATGCTTCCCGGAGTGAAAACAGAAACATCTGACTTTCGAGGCTAAAAAAGGCATCAAAAAAGCAAAACCAGAAAATAACACCAGCACCACTGTGTAGAGCGTCGAAATAGCTTTCTGAAGATATCTTGTTTGCAAAAAAAGGACACTGTATACCCAAGATATGCCCGTTTCTATGAAAGTGCTCCATAAAAGTCCGATTCGGCCCTTAGAAGCCCTCAGGGGCTAAAAAAATAGGGCCCCTAGTCGCCTGGGCGGACCAGGGCATGAAGTGCAGGGAGCTCTGGTAGAAGCCCTGGTCACCCATGTGAACGGGGCTAGAGCTAAGAAATCAGCAGAGGGCTAAGCTCAGGGGTTTGGACCTCGATATGACCGCGGGCTCGAAGCTTTAAGCCCTCGGGGGCTATGGCATAGCTAGTGGTGCTGCATAAAGGGCCACCGGTGGCGGTGGTCCAGCGGTGGTCGGTGGGAGGCCACCAAGTGGCAGGCAAGTGGTGGCCTCCATTTATACTGGCCGCACAAAACATTTGCAGATTTTTTGATTTTTTTATATTTTTTTTGGAAGTTTTTTCAAAAAATGAGCCTCGAAAACTGTGCCTAGGGGCCGTAGGGCCCTTGGGAATTTTTTTTTTGAGAAAAACAGGAAAGGTAGAGAGTTTGCATAAAAACATGCAAAATGATATATTTGAAGTACCAAAATAATACAAGAGATAATTTTCTTTATAAAAGCAAAGATGCATAACCCTAATCTTATCTTGAGCAACAAGATAGCTCAAAAGATAAAGATAAGATCCTATAACTTAGGAATTAAATAAAGCCTAAGTAAACTTATGCAAATGTGTAATTAATAATTAATTACACCAATAGGGCTCACTGTTCAAGCATGCATACTTGTAACTATTATATACATATATATGCAAATATGAGAGTAACTTAACAAACTTCTTTGAAAATAAAGACAACTCCCCTAACAATGCTATCCATCAAAGATAATCAAAATTTGCACTACTATACTATCCACTATCTTCCATATATATGAAATTTGAAATTGCATAATAGAATAGAAATACATCAAATAGAAGAAAAACTTGTAAATTTCCAAGGTCTGCCTCACACTCCTTTCCTGACTCCCAATCCTTATTAGCAAAGGCAAGCAAACTACACTGGCTTTCAAGCCACATAAGGAAATCTTCTTTATCTAGGGTATCGGGTACTAGAATCTTTTGTTCCAATTTATTTGCACTTGCTAACACACCAATCAAGGTTGTAATCCTTTCATTTACCAAGTCCCTAAGCTGGCCATACTGTACTATGATTTTCTTTTTCTATTGTAGTTGAAAGAATTGTTCATGCACATTTTCAATACTTACTCTATCCTTATTATACTGTCTACATCATTTTCCATATCATAGATGTTAGAGGCTTGAACAAATTGTGACTCTATTGAGTCCATTTGGTCCTTATTGATCTTTGTAGAATTAGGACATTTCAAATAAAATTGAAATAAAACTTGTGTTTCACCCAAACACTTCTACACATTTTTTAGGTTCTCTTGTAATTTTCTTTATGCCACACTACATTTTTCTAATGTCTCAGTCAATTTCTTGCCATTCACCTTCTTTGTCACCTCTTTCTCTAACCTTTCTTCTATACTATAAGAGTAATCCTTAAATGAATCTAATAGAAGCTTTATCTTTTGAACACTAGATAAAGACATCAATTGTAGCACCGAGAATTCCTTCTTGCAATAACTTGACTACTTCTTCAATTAACTTAGTTCTCTTCTAGTAAGTGGAAAGAATTTCCTTTCTTGCAGAAGCATGAAAGACATCACCAATTTGAAGCTTCTATATGGGAGATATTTTTCCCATCTCCACTTGACCCTACATTAAAGGAAGTTGTAGTAGTTGTGTAGATACAATGGGCTCGAATTGCAACTACATGTCTAATAGACCCTTGAGTAAATCACAAGAGGATTCACCAACAACCTTTATGCTTTCCTCTTCCTTTTTCTCATTGACCTTTTCCTTATCACCAATGTACTCTCCATCATCATTTTTCTTCTTGTCTACACTATTAGATTCTTTCTCAATTTCCTTCTCTTCAATCAGTTTCATATCATCTTTTTCCTTGTCACCAATGCTAGATTCTACCTTATCATTCTTCTCTTTTTTATCAATTTTTTAATCTTCTAAGAGAGGAAAATTTTAGTGTTTGGTTTCTTTGAATTCTCTAGGTCATCTTTCTTGTCTTCCTTTCTCTATTCACCATCTATATTGACATCTAGAGGAGGCATCTTTTTTCTCTATTTTCACTTCCTTGTGCATTTCATCATCCTATTCTCCTCCAACAATATCTTCCTCTACTAGTGGTGTATCATCAATAGAATTTTATTGTACACTATCTTTTTTGGGTACATTCTCATGTTTTAGATCATGCTCATGTTATGCATCTCTTAGTTCATTGACTTTCATGACAGATACATTGTGTTGCAATTTTTTCTTCACTATCCAAAGATATTCCTAACTCCTTTTCTAGATTGGCAACCTTTTGCACTATCTCATTTCTAAATATTTCAATATCCTATTTTTCCCTCCTCATTAGGGTGGTAACTCTCTACTTAGTCCTAAAATATTTTTTTTACAATTAAGTCAATTTAGCTTTGTCCTCATCTGAAAAAGAAGCACTAACCTTCTCCAAAGAAAATTTTCTCATTCTAGCATCTTCATCAAATGCTTCATACCTTCTTGCATATGATGCACCTCTCAAATCTTCAAGCAATTGGTTTTCTATATTCCTCATGCTAACATCAAATGTTATTGTAACTATTTCCTCTTTTATTGTTAACTTATCAATGCCATCTATAGTGGGATATAATGCAACAGTCTATTCCAACATCTCATGCTCAACTATACCATTAAATAGTGCATCTAATTTCATAGGACTGTGTTTCCTTATTGGAGGGGAATTATCCTTCTTTGCCTTCCCTTTAGAAGAAATTTCTTATTTTTTGGACTAGGCTTCTTCCTCGTATGAATCATGAAAGCTTGTTTCTCTTTCTCCACTTTTGCCTCATATGATATTAAACCACTAGAATTTTCAACACAAAACATGTAATTATGATGGTCAAAACATGCAAATAATAATAAAAAACAAACCCCAACTATTATAGCAACTATGAGTGGAATTTTTAGAGCTCAAAATGATGTGTACCTTGTTGAAAGAAGTCTATTTTTAGGGAAAAAAGGACTTATTCTCCTTTAGTGGCGAATGGGTCCCTATTAGGGTTTCTAAAACTAAGATATGGGTTTTTTCCTTCAATGTATGCACTCTCAGATCCTCAGTTGTCAGCTCCCAAAAACCTATAACAATTTTTTTAGTTTCAATTCTTTGTTCTTACAATATGAATGTCAATCTTGCAACTTGATATTTTTGACAATTTTGCTCTAAAATTTTTCTCCACTTGATATTCATCTTGTAAATTTACAAACACACATTCAAGAGGAGAAAATATTATTGATTGTTAGTGAATAGGAGTTTTCCTAAGTCAAACCCCTTGTAGGTAATTTAAAAAAATGATGAAATAAGGAAATTGAAGCATGAACATGAAATGATGTAATGTTGATACCTTGGAAGTTATCTTGGAAGATAAATCTACATTCTAACATGTAGTGGCCATGAAGAATGTAGATCTTGATCCTTGAATAAGATGTGAACAATTCTTGCAAGTAGATCTTCAATAATACATCCGCTCTCTTAGCTCAACATGAATGAATGCACCAAACCCTTGTCATGATGAAATGATCTTGTATTTATGCAATAAAATTTTGATAATCTACCTTGAAATTCCTTTGAAATGATCTTGAAGTTGCTAGGATGTCTTGTAAACTTTCTAGGAGAAACAATGTGACCTAACCCCATATTTATAGTAAATCTACAGATTAACCCCAAAATTCAAATAATTCAAGCCGACACCATATCTAGAAACAACCATTATTAAAATCCTACCACAATGAAATTTAAAAAGGGGGTCCTCATCAAGGGAGGACCCATTCGCCACCTAGGGTGAATGGGTCCTAGCACTGTTTTCTAGGACCTTGCCTTCGAGGAATGAAAGTACATCAAAAACCCATGTAGAATTTGAAAAGAAAGGGGGGGGCTATAGAGGGAGGACACATTTACCAGCTAGGGTGAATGGGTCCTAGCATCAATTTCTAGGACCTCAAATTTTCCCAATTAAATGTTATGTAATTTGAATTATGGGTTTGAGGATAGATCTTCAGGAGGTGTCACAAATAAAGCTTAAACTTGAATTAAAGGGGTTAATTAACTCTAATTAACCACAATTAACTAAGATGGCCCTAGATAAGTGTGAAAGTGTGTTACAACACTTTAGAACACCTAAAACAAGGTACAAATTAAGTGCATTTTATTAAAAAGTGGCCCAAGCTCAATGTAAATGTGTTACAACACATTATGACATTAAACATGGGCAAGATTAGGTCAATTCAATGATAATTGTTCCCAAATGAAGTAAGAAAAAATGATACTTTTTTTGTTACTACATTTTTCCCCCACTTTAGTGAGAGGATGACCCCATGTCAATCTCACACTAAAGTAGAAATTCAAGACAATTAAGTATGCAAAAATAACAAAGATACATAATCATACCCTGTCAAAGGCCAAGAAAAATAATGAAAAAAAAAGGATCAAGCACAACCATTCTAATGTGATGTGGAATGGGTTTGTTTGTCTGCAACATTTGCTACTCACTATGGGGTAGTGGGACCTTAGTCTTTCCACTGGGTGAGTTATCCCAAATATGTGTATGCTCACTCTGGGGTAGTGGAACCTCAATCTATCCACTAGGTGAGTTATCCCAAAAAGGTGGAAAATGAGAGAATCATATTAGCCTCTCATACCATACCAAAGCTATCCTCCTCAAAAAATTTATAAGACACCATGATATAATGCTTTTTGTAAATTCTTTTGTAATGTCATGTAAAATTTTGTTAAAAGGGGATTTTGCTTTCTTCATGTAAGGTCTTCTTCTTAGGGAGAATTGTGCCTAATGTCTCCAAGAGAGGACAAATAAAGGGTGTCAGACCATCACTCATTAGATGGTTCATTCACATCATGCCATGATGGTAGATCGTACACTCTTGGATGACATCAAACCCAATGACACCAACAAGAAAAGGACACATCACAAGGAAAAAAAAATCATGTCATGGAATATACAAAAGGATGTCATAAATGTATGCCCCCACTTTAAAGTGGTTGCTACACCATTACTATGAACAATTGCTTTAAAGTAGCCAATGTTTTTCCCAAGACATAAGAGATTTCCTTAGAAACCCTATGCCAAGTCATATGTTTCCAAGATGAGTTGTGTCATGAAATATGAAGAAGGATTTCCCCCACAAATACAAAAGGGATCTATGGATTCAGGGTCAATATGTCTTTTCTACAATGTTTTTTAGAGCATGGAACCACCTCCATTCTCCAAATACTCATAGAACTGGAAGAATGACACAAAGAGAGCGAAAACAAAGAAAAAGCCTTTTTAGTCAACATGGAAGAGACATGAATATCTAAACACCTTGCATCATCCCCAAAAGAAAAATAGAAGACAAATGAAAAAGATAAAGAAACTCTTTTGGGTCAACATGAAAGAGAACTAAGTGTCTCAATGCCTTGCATCATCCCCAAAAGGAAAATACAAGACAAATGAAAAAGGTAAAGAAAAGCTTTTGGATCAACATGGAAGATACATAAATGTCTTGACAGCTTACATCATCCACAAAAGGAAAACACAAGACAAATGAAATGATTACGACATATAGAAGAATGAAAAGTACATATAGAGGAATGCACAAAAAGAGAGAGATACATAAAAAAAAACAACATGGGGGATCACATTACGCACAAGAAAATATGAAAATGCAAAAGACTAGTTAGGAACATGTGATTCAACCTAAAGCAGGTTGTCTGCATCCAAATCTCGATCTGTATAAATGGAAGGTGGACAAATAGCCAAAGGGACAAGAGCAAGTATCCAAATATGGGAAGGCTATAAAATTCTTTCCCCCACTTGGTGAAAGGTAAGAATGAGCCAAAATACATGATGAGAATAAGCTCCTTGCATCAAAGATAATGATTTGCAATAAGTGCAAAACATGTAATAAAGAGAATGTTTGAGATCCTACAACTATTACATGGAAAGGAGTGAAATGAATGTTTTAAGGGAGTATTTCTATGATTTCAATTTGCTTAAATATGTGTTTTAAAGCACAAAAAAACATTGGTACTATGTCCAAGAGTTCTATGGCATCAATAATTTGGAATATTTTTATCTTTAGGATTTAATTTTAGCATTTATTGCATGTGTGGTAATGTTATAAGTCCAAAGTGTAGAAGTATCTATAAATTACTTTGAATTGTATTTGGTGGATAAGGGAATTGAAGTTTCTTTAGTTTGTAAGGCCTTCTACACTTGCTAGATTCACCAATTTCTCTAGGTGGATATAGGGCAAGAAGACCCGAGATGACCTTTTCTTCTTTACCATTGTCATTAGGAGGCATTGGTTGTTGTTTAGGAAGGAGATCACTTATGTCAGGAAGACGATCTAAGACAATCCTACCATTGTTATGAAGCATTGTTTGTTCTTTAGGAAGGAGAACACTAATGTCAGGAGGAGGATCTTGATATCCTAACCCTTTAGTATTTTTGGTTGGTATTTTTCTAGGAGTTGATGAATTTCATGTTCAATTGCTGTGTCACATCCTTGTTTACTTAAGATTGTGAATCCTTTGCCATATGTCCCCTCAAGGTTAATTGATTTGTTGGTTACTTTTTTAAACGTAGGATGGTTGAATGTTTGCTTGTTTAGAGGAGCTAGGTTCACCTATGGTAGGGGACTTAAGCTTAAATTTTGTTTCAACTTCAAGGTGTAAATAACCAAACAACTCAAGTGATGGGATTATGGGGGGTGTTAGTTGTCTCATGGATGGGTAAAAGGATGCATTATTCTCAAGGTTATTAAGTCAATCATTTATGAAGTTGTTCATGTTGTCATCATCTTCTCTAATGATGTCAACATCATGAGGAGGAAATGCATTAGGATTTGTGTGACTATGATTAAGTTCAATTTCATAGGGTCATTTCCAAAAACACAACTTGAAACATCAACCAAAGATAACAAGGATTTCCACACATTGCTTAAATAGTTATCCATTTTTAGAATTTTACATTTGAACATGGTAATTTTCTGATTACACAATGCAATAAACTAAAAATGAAATGTTGTAGATCCAATTTTGAATTTTAACAATGCACTGAAATGAAGAAAATTAAGCTAAATGCAATGAATTTGATTAAACAACAAATCAAGAAACTAAAATAGGAAAGTAACATCAACAAACAGAAGCCTAAAATGAAGATTTTAATTTCTAGAAAATGCAGATCACTAGCTAATAGGGACTCATTCACCAGTAAGGGAAAATGGGTTCTGGTTAGGTTTTTCTGAGACATTTCTATTGATTTTAGAGTTATTTTTAATGCTTTCTCATATGCTAGAAGGTGTAGGTTTGACCTTATCAGTGACTCATTTTCTAGTAAGGGTGAATGGGTCTTGGTTAGGTATTTTAAAACTATTTTTGGATGATTTGCAAGATTTCAATTATGTCTTTTAGTTCCTGATCTGAGGCAGTGAGTTTCAAATTTAAATTTTGATTTTCTAAAAATGCAATGTGAAAATGCAATGAAAAGATGAATGCAAGGACCTATGTTGAAATGCAATTTTGTTTTGATTTTCAAATTTAAATAAATGAGATTTAAATGATATGCACATTGACTAATTTGTTTTTGTGTTTTTCAGATTTAGAGAGATGCAAAACAATGCAATTATAAACCCTAAATGAGATGCAATTTTGGATGCAATGCAAGAAACCCTAAATGAGATCTAATTCAATGCAAATGAGTACAAGATTTAATATAGGATGCAATAAAGAATTCAAAATCAGAAAATTGCAATGTTCAATATGTCAAGTTCACCAATATGTTTAGGGTGGAAAATAGGGTTCATCAAAATGAAATGAATCAAGATGATAAAGCACTAGAATTTTCCACATAAAACATGAAATTATGAGGGTCAAAACATGTAAATAATAATAAAAAACTAACCCCAATTGTTATAGAAACTATGAGTGGAATTTTTAGAGCTCAAAATGATGTGTACCTTATTGCAAGAAGCCTATTTTTAGGGCACAAAGGACTCATTCGCCTTTAGTGGGGAATGGGTCCCTATTCTAGGTTTTCTAAAACTAAGATCTGGGTTCTATTCTTCAATGTTTTCACTCTTAGATCCTCATTTTTCAACTCCAAAAAATTTCTAACAAATTTGGTGGCTTCAATTCTTTGATCTTGCACTATGAAGATCAATCTTGCAACTTGATAACATTGACAATTTTCTCTAAAATTCTCTACTTGATCTTCAACTTGTAAATATACAAACACACATTTAAGAGGAGAAAAACTTGTTGATTTTTAGTGAATAGGGTTTTTCCTAAGTCAAACCCCTTGTAGGTAATTAAACTAAATGATAAAATAAGGGAATTGAAGCATAAACATGAAATGATGTAATCTATAATCTAGCATGTAATGGCCATGAAGAATGTGGATCTTGATCCTTGAATAAGATGTGAACAATGCTTTCAAGTAGATCTTCAATGGATGTGAATATAGTAAACCCTTGTCATGATGAAATGATCTTGAATTGCTACAATAAACTCTTGATAATCTGCCTTGAAATGCCTTTTAAATTCTCTTCAAGTTCTCTACGTTGTTCTCTTGAAGTTTATAGGATGTCTTGTAAACTTTCTAGGACAAAAAATGTGAATTCATCCTATGTTTATGTTGAATAGGGCAATTGAGAGGGTGGGTGTTGAATCAATTTTCACATAATTAAACCTTTAATTCAATCATTGAAACTAGCACATAATACTACTTAAATGATTAATCATCAAATTCCAATGAAGAAAATCAAATCCAACACATAAACACAATAACACCAAACTTATGTGGAAAACCCAATGAGGGAAAAACCATGGTGAGGATTACCTCACACTATAGATAATATCAAAATCGATTTCAAAAAGGCTTGCTACTTGAAATAAGGACACGTTGTCCAGAATTAGGAATCATTGTCCAATAGGTCTACAATCCAGAGGGCTCACTACCAAAAAGATAAAAAGAAGAAAATGAATACAAAGAAGACTTGTTATAGAGAGACTACAATCCCAATGCCACAAAGGATTCCACCACAATCACTCAATCAACTTACATGAATGATAGAGTTTGCCTTCTACTTACTACATTTGGAAACACAACATTAAGCTTCACACTAATCTCCCATACTCTCAACACACACTCTTACTGAATAGAATCAATGTCACACCAAACTAAACTTTCTCTTTTCCCTTATCTCTCTTCTTCTTTTCTCTCAAGAATATTTTCCATTACTAACTCATCTTGTATTTATGCCATCTTCAACTTTGAAACATATCCAAAGTCGGCTATCAAAATCCAAATTCAAATTAGGTCGGTACCAAAACATCCTAGGGTGGAATTAGAATAAGGGTGACCCAAACACATGATTCATAGGGACCCAAATAAATAAAACATACTTCATCATTCTCAAAAGTAGTATTTCACACAAGTTCAACCACACCAGTGTAAAATGCATAGTCATTAAGTATGAATTTCCAAATGCCAAAATTAATTTCAATACAATTAGGGAAACTCAAATTTAGAACCACTCATCATAAGACTTCATCAAACATAAATCTAGAACAACAACATTTCTCCTACACCTCAACTAAAACCATAGAAAACCACAGTTCACAACTGGTGAACACAACTTGCACTATACAATGAACCAACAACAAAAAAATCGAATATAACACCTTATAACAACCATGAACAACATATCTGAACTGAATAACCATAGGAGAAAATCCAGACCAAAACCTGGAGCAACCAATAAACACCTATAACATATCTTTACTACAATTTTGTCAATATCATTGACATATACAACCAACAAAAACTAGTAGATAACTAGTTGTCCAGTTGACATCAATTACAACACCTTCCATCTTTCCATTCTTGCAAAAATGATGATGTGAAAAACCATCAAAGACAACATATAAGCTCTGAACACACTTTTTTGTTTATCTCCTTTAGAAGATAATTTCATATATGCTTCTCTCAATCTTCCTTTCCTTTTTCACATGCTTCTTCTCTCAATATTACTTTCCATTTTCACCTGGGTATGTGCAAGATCATCATGGAAAAAATAGGCCCTTAGCAAAAAATTTAGAAAAATCAAAGTTAGGAAACTTGACGTAAAAATTCGAATAAGTTATCTATATTATTTCAAAAATATGTAAGAATAGAATTTGTAGCAAATTTAATGTAGTTTCTAAACTACTAGGTTTGTTTAAAAAAAATCTATTTGGTGAAAATTTGAAATTTCAATTTAGTGGTACTTAAATTTTAGGGAAAAAATAAGAAGTAAGTGTATGTTTGACCACCCTAACCACAATAAAATGATAATATTTTTTTTATAATATTTTAGATATAAGTAGAGGACTCATACCCTGATATGATACATATTTTTTTGTAATTTTTTTCTAAGTAAATAATTAATTATGAATTTTTTATTACAACTTTTTAAAAAATATAAAAGGTCATATGTCTGACCACCTTAACTTGGTCAAAACCTCATGAAAATCAATTTTTATTTTTTTAATCCTATAGTATGTGAAGCATAGAATGTGACGCATGTTTTGGATTCAAAAAATGTGATACTGTTTGAAATCTATAGATGTTTTTCAAACAGCCTATCAATCAGGACTTTAGTCATAATTTGAATAGAAAATAAATAATAATTACTTATTAAATTCAAAGTAAAGCATTGATGAGGGCACAACCCGAGACATAGAAAATAACCCGCAAACAAGAGAATAATTTTATTATTCAGAAAATGGAGCTTCTTACATGCAGAGGACCTCAGATCCCCAAGTTCTACAACACATGCAAGTTACAGAAAGCTACAAAATAACCCTTCGCAATATGCGAGCTTGTCCCCAAAAAGCTACCTAAAAATTAGAAACCTGCCCATAAGTAGAGATCCTCTTTAGTTTGGAGCCAAAACAACATTCAAATTTGAGTTTAGGTGGTTTGGTGCTGAAAATTACAACTTGAAGTTCAAATTTCAAAAGAACATTTGCAATTGTATCTTCTAGAAAGTGTGCCAACTTCCCGAGGCCATAACTTTTGATCTGGGACTTCGATTTGCAAACTGTTTGAATTGTTGGAAAGGTCTTGAAGTCAATAACACACTAGAAATTTGCTACACCAATTTTGGCAAGTTTTGGGCTGTTTTGGGAACTCTAAGTGCCTCAAATCTAACTCAGAAGATTTTCAGGTGCAAATATGGGAAACTATAACTGCAATATCTTTCAACCCAGGAATAGAAAATAAAAATCATAAATTGGGAATTTCATTATGATGAAAAGGGTATCCATAAATGTAAAAACATCTAAAAACTGAGAAACTTGAAATTTAACTATGTTTGGGTGATGCAAGATTGCCCTTACACCACTGGATGCTCCTGCATCAAGCATAATTTATATTGGTGGAAAGCTGTTAATCTCCTTTAAAAACCCTTTTCATTTCATCAATTTTGGGTGAAAAAATAGTCATCAACCACATACCTATCATATTGCCACTTTTTGACCCATCATGATCCTGCACATACCCACTTGCTTCTTCTCCCCATTTGATATTAATTCCAAAGGAAGAAGAATACTTTACATTCATTTCTCCTTTGACATAAAAAGAATACTCATAGTGACAACACCTAATACTACCTACTCCCCTCGAGAGGTAGCCACCAAAACAACAGCCTAAAAGAAGGATAGATCCATAGATCTACAAGACTGATGCATCTCCATATGCATCTAGTTCAAGAAAGCAAGGGTAATAACCCCTAACTTCTCCTAGAGATACTCAAAAGTATATTTAGGAAGAGCCTTTGTAAAAATTTAGCAACCTGATCCTTCATCGGAACATAATCAAGGTTTACTTCATTCTCCATGGCCTTCTCTCTTAAGAAATGATATCTAATATATATATGCTTCATCCTTGAGTGCATCATAGGATTCTTTGAAATGTTAATTAAACTTGTATTATCACAAAAAATAGAAATTGAATAATCATATACTACTGTGATATCTTTCAATGTATGTTTCATCCATAGAACTTGCGTACAGCAAGATGCGACAACAATATACTCAGCTTCAACAATAGACAAGGAGACTAAATCTTTCTTCTTACTCTACCATGCCACCAACCTGCATCCAGGAAAGAATTCACCACCACTTGTACTTTTCCTATCATCTAGACATCCAGCCCAATCTACATTTGTATAGGAAATAAGTGTAAAATCAGTATCTATAGGATACCACAACCCATAATTTGGAGTGCCATTCAAATATATAAAAATGATTTTAATAGTAGCAACATGTGTTTCCTTAGGATCTTCTTGAAATATAGCCAAAATAAAAACATGCATGATATTCAGTCTAGTAGTAGTCAAATACAATAGTCCTCCAATCATAGATCTAAACTTGCTCTGGTCATTCTTAGGGGAATCATCAACTTTTTCCACTTTGCACCCAGTCACCATAGGAGTACTTACTACCCATTTGGAACCATTAATCATGTTACCCTATAATTTTTCCTTGGTCCATGGATAGCTATCTACAAAATTATAAATAGCTTAGTCTTACTTAGGCGGTGTTTTGTTTAGTCAAGAAAACTTGGGTGGTGTTTTGTGTAGTTTGTTGAAATCCCCACTTTACCATTTGAACCTATTTTCTACTAAGTGAACCATCAATTTTTTGGGGCTATGTACTCTCTTGCTCTCTTAGGGTTTTTCACCTAAAAGGAGAGAGATAGGCCAAAAACTAAGATGTTTCAGCCAAACTAATGCAAATATGATGGAAATATGCCTAAATGCAGTGATCTATATGCAACAAACTGATAAAATTGATTGATTATTTATGCAAAACCTAAGAAATATGAAGTGTCTGAAAACATAGTGTGGTATGCAAAAATGAACTAGAAACATGCACAAATTAAAATAGAATTGAATGAGACTAAACATAGTGCACCTAAATGATGATGTTGAAAGGTCCTAGAATTTGACAGAAATCACTGTTGATGACCAGTGGGACTCATTCACCACTAATGGTTAATCAGTCTTTCTTTTGGTAAACTTTGTTGAAATTGGTTTCTAACTATCGGGAACTAAATTCTAATGAAATAAAATTTTCCAAAATAATAGTGGAACTCATTCACAACTAATGGTGAATTAGTCCTCCTCCAAAAATCTACAAATTCAGGGGTCAACTCTGTGGGTCCAAATCTGCACTTGTCTTCTTGTTTGGTTGATGGAACCAAATATGTGGAAAACAGGCTTACTGTTGTCTCAAAACTTGAATTAGGGTTTAGTTGACTTGAATAGCTTTGATGACTTATGGACCACTTTTCAACACCTATTTCTTTGATAAATATACCTACAAGACTTGTAAACACACATGTAAAGAGGGAAAAATTGGGTAAGGGTTAGAGTATAGTGATTTTCCTTGGTCAAATCCCACTTTGGTAATCAAACCTTTGGTAAAGAAATGAAATGAAATAGGAAAGGAATAATGAATAAACAACATGAAAATGTCCTGAACTCACCAAACCCTTATGGTTGAAGTTTAAAGATATGTCAATGGTTGCTCAAAGATGCTTGATAATTGCTTAATTGAATGATGTTATTATGAATTGAATCCAAGAATGCTAATTGATGATGAATGAGTGAATGAGACATGAATGGGGGTTAAAATGGATAGAAAAACACTTATTTATACACACTTATGCCCTAATTACCCAAAAATACAACATCATAGGCTAAGATAAGGTCTTAATGAATAAAAACCCAAAGGAAATTTGAATTTATTTTCAATTTTGTGCAAAGAGAGACTCATTTGCCACCCATGGCAAATGGGTCCCACTCAAGGATTGCAAGTGGGTGTTTGGAATTAAGTTTTCTTTAATGATGTTTATCAGGTTTATATTCAAATTACACTTAATTAAGGCCTATAAGTGCATAAAGGGACCAAAGAAAGCATATGAAAGGTGTAATGGGTGGTGACAAGCCCAGAAAAGCATGAATGTTTGTTACAAGAATTTACAACACTGTGAAATAGGACTTGATAAGGGATAAAAAGGGAATATTTAGATGAATTATAATAAGAAGAGTCTAGAAAAGTGTAGAAATGTGTTACAACACTTCACATCACCTTCGCAAGACATCATGATTTGAATATTTAGGACCTAATGTGAATGCATAAGTTACATTATGACATTAAATCTAAGTAAAATAAGCCAAGGATCACAAGAAAAAGACTTAAATGAACATGAAAATGTATAAAGATCCATTTTTCTATGGTACATTTAGCCCCCACTTTAGTGAGAGGATGAACTTGCATCAAACTCACACTAAAGTAGCAATGCATATTGAGGGATCCAAATGCACTTATGATAGCAAGATGGAATAACAACAACCAAGAGGTATGATCAAGACCCCAAGATGAAGATCCCATGGAAAACTAAGCATAAGAACAAAGGAACACATACATGTGAAATGAAAAAGAAAAAGGAGAGTTAGATCAAGCTTCGATTGTTTGTCTAGCTAGTTGTGGATCAGATCTAGGCTGTTTGTCCAAAAAAGAAAATGAATACTCACTCTAAGGTGACAGAACTCATTGCTATCCATCGGGTCAGAAGACCCAAAAGGTGAGAAGCATACGCTTGGCTGGTATGTACTCATAAACACATAGGTGGTTATGGAGAAATTTGTGCCTTAGAATGGGCTTCCCACTCAACCATACTAAATTTATACCTCCTCATAACTTTAATAAAGCGCTACAAAGGAAAAAATCAGTTCGTGCTTCATGAGACAAGCAAAGCTTCGTATTCTTAGAACTCATGAACAAAAAAGATGACACCATAGGCATGCAAGCTACAGTATGTAAGGTGGCCATGTGAATGCAAAAGTTTTAAATGTAAAAGATGTTCAAATGAGTCTTGTTAAGTTAATACAAGGTCTATAAATTAAATAACAATGTATCTAATGTCTCTAAAAGAAGACCAATCAAATAATAGAATATTCATAACTTAGGGGATGCAGTGTGTCACATCAGGCCACTAAGAGGAATGTAATATTCTAAGATAGGTCACACTTATCAAGGACATCACACCCAATATCATCCAAAAAGTGACAAATACATTCTATGAAGTGACAAGGCTGCACTAAGAACCAATGAATAATGCCAATGTATGCCCCCACTTTAAAGGAATTTTTACACACCATTCTGTGAGCAATTACTTTAAAGTAGAAAATGAAAAATGAAAAATGAAAACAAGACATGAGATCCAGCTTGGAAAGCCTCTATTCCAAGTCATATAGTTTTGAGTAAGGTTGTGTCATGTGAAGGAAAAAAGAACAAAAGAAAGAGGGATTTCCCCTAGAAAGAAACACACCAAACCCATAAAGGATCTATGGATTTGGGGTTAGTATTTTTATTGCTGCAATGTTTTGATTAAAGAGCTCAGAACTATCATCATTCCCAAAATACATAGAATTGAAAGAATGACACAAAGAGAGCGAAAACAAAAAGAAAAAGAAATTTCATTTTAGTCAACATGGAAGAGATATTGCAGTCTCAACACTTTACATTTTCCCCAAAAGGAAAACACAAGAAAAAAGAAGGTGAAAGAAGAGAAAAAGATTTTGGGTCAACATGAAGGAGACATTTCGGTCTCAATGTCTTGCATCATCCCCAAAAGGAAAAAAAAAAAGACAAAGTAAAGGAAAAGAGACCATTTGGGTCAACATGGAAGAGACATAGGGTGTCTCAACGCTTTGTGTCATCCCCAAAAGAAAAACACAAAACAAAAGAGAAAAGGAAAAGGTAAAGTATGACATATAGAAGAATAGAGGTATAAATAGAGGAAGTGCACAAAGAGAGGGAGAGCATCAAATTCACATTATATGGGTACACAATATGCACACACAATCACACCATGGAAAAGAAAAAAAAAAGGAGAATGTAAAAGGCTAGTAATGCAAATGCAAGCCAACCATGAACCGAATTATTGGCTTCACAATCTCAAGTAGTATAAGTGGAAGATGAATAACATAGTTAAGAGACAAGGAAAAATGCATTACTAGGACAAGGCTAAAAAATTATTTCCCCCACTAAGTATAAATCAAGAGTGAGCCAAGATAGGTGATGGGAAAGATCATGCAATAGTGAGAATGGAAAATTCTACAACTATGGCATGATGAGGGGAATTGGGTAAGGGAATTATGGGATGATAGGATGAAAGTCGGTATTAGTGAAGTGATACTTACTTAGTATGTCCTTCAATGTTTGAAATTCATCAATTTGGTACCCAAGAACATGATGGTATTTACAATAAGCTATACTGGAATCTTTAGGAAAGATTACCAATCTATTCATAGGTGGTAATAAGATGAGGCCTCTGTTTAAAAACATTTGGATCTTTCATTCACATTCACGTGGTGGATGGAGAGGAAAATTTAGTTTTTCAATTTGTAAGGTCATTTTCATTTAGTAGATTCACATTTTTCATGGTTTGAAGGAGGAAGAGGATGCATGGGGATCCTATCATCCTTTTCATTGGAATCATGTAAAGGTTGTTCATATGGAAGGAGAACATTCAAATCAAGAGGGTAATCAAATATCATCGTGCCATCATCCCAAAGTCTCCAATATTCAAAAGGAGGATTGTTGTCATGAGGAGAATCTTGATATCCTAATCCTATTGTGTTTTCATCTATTGGTTTTTGTTCTAAAAGTTGGTGAATGTCGTGTTCAGTTGTTGTATCACATCCTTGTTTTCTTTAGATGGTAAAACCTTTTCCATAAGTTTCTTGAAGGTTGATTGGTGTGTTTGTAACTTTATGATCATAGAATGGTTGAGTAGGTGGTTGTGTAGAAGAACTAGGTCCACCTATTGGATGGAAGTTAGTTCCTTCATTTGTTTTAGGATGTAAGTAACCAAACATGTCACAAGGTGAGACAACAGGAAGGTCTTGTTGTTTCATGGATGGATAAAAGGGTGCATTGGCTTCAAGGTTGTCAATACATTCATTCAGGAACTTATTCATGTTGTCATCATCTTCTCCAATGATGTAAACATCGTGAGGAGGACATTCATGAGGAGTTGAAGGAGCATGAGGAAGCTCAAGGTCATTAGGATCAGTTTCAAAGGCACAATTTGACATGTCCACTAAGGATTTTAATGAATTCCAAAACTTATTAAAGAAAAAAGCCATGATGATAATGAACGAAAGTAAACTAAGATGCAAGAAAGAGAATAAAACAAAAATTCTAGAAAGTATGACAAAAAGTAATAGAAAAACACTATAATGTAGAAAATGCCCAAAAAACGCTTGAAAATGCAGTTCAGAATGTGCAACTAGATTGATTTGCCTAGGGTGGTGAATGAGTCCAGGGATGAATTTTTTGTGATTTTTCAAAAAATGTAAACTGATTTGTATGCTTTTCTGATGCAAGATGAAGATGCAAATGCAAAATTTGAGTTTTTGTAATGTTGTGAAGTGCAAAAATGAAATCTATATGAGATATTCACTAATGCAATGTTGTAAACCATAGGATGCAAAAAAAATGCAAAGGATAATGCAAATGCTAATGCTATGAGTCCTAGGATGTAAATGCAATGAAAATTAGAGAGAAAGAATGTTCAATATGTAGGCTCACCAAAATGAACCGTCAATTTTTTGGGGCGCTATGTACTCTCTTACTCTCTTAGGGTTTTTCACCTAAAAGGAGAGAGATAGGTCAAAAACTAAGGTGGTTCACTAAAAATAATGAAAATATTATGGAAATATGCCTAAATGCAATGATCTAGATGAACCAAACTGATAAAATTGACTAATTATTTATGCAAAAACCTAAGAAATATGAAGTGTTTGAAAACATTTTGTGGTATGTAAAAATGAACTAGAAACATGCACAAATGAAAATAGAATTGAATGAGACTGAACATAGTGCACCTGGAGATGAAATGCTTATGTTGAAAGGTCTTGGAATCTGATAGAGATCATTGTTGATGACCAATGGGACTCATTCACCACTAATGGTGAATCAGTCATGCTTCTGGTAAACTTTGTTGAATTTGGTTTCTGACTGTCAGGAACTAAATTCTAATGATAGCAACTTTTTGAGCCTAGAAATGGGACTCATTTTCCACTGATGGTGAATCAATCCTCCTCTAAAAATATGCAAATTCAGGGGTCAACTCTATGGGTCCATATCTACACTTGTCTTCTTGTTGGGTTGATGGAACTAAATCTGCAAAAAATGGGTTGAATGTTGTCTCCAAGCATGAATTAGGGTTTAGTTGATTTGAATAGCTTTAATGACTTATTGACCACTTTTCAACACCTATTTCTTTGAAAAATATTCCTATAAGACCTGCAAACACACATGCAAAGATGGGGAAAATGGTTAAGGGTTAGAGTATAGGGATTTCCCTTGGTCAACTCCCACTTTGGTAATCAAACCCTTGATAAAGAAATGAAATGAAATAGGAAAGGAATGATGAATAAACAACATGAAAATATCCTAAACTCACCAAACCCTTGTGGTTGAAGTCTAAAGATATGTTAATGGCTACTCCAAGATGCTTGATAATTGCTTGATTGAATGATGCTATTATGAATTGAATGCAAGAATGCTAATTGATGATGAATGAGTGAATGAGATGAATGAGGGTTAAAATGGATATAAAAACACTTATTTATACACACTTATGCCCTAATTACCCAAAGATACAACATCACAGGCCGACATAAGGTCTTAATGAATTAAAACCCAAAGGAAATTTGAATTTATTTTCAATTTTGTGCCAAGAAGGACTCATTCGTCGCCCATGGTGAATGGGTTCCACTCAAGGCTTGCAAGTGGGTGTTGGGAATTAAGTTGTCTTTAATGATGTTTATTGGGTTTATATTCAAAAATACAATTAATTAAGGCCTATAAGTGCATAAAGAGGCCAAATAAAGCATAAGAAAGGTGTAATTAGAGGTGAAAAGCCTAGAAAAGTGTAAAAGTTTGTTATAAGACTTTACAAAAATTTGAAATAGGACTTGATAAGGGATAAAAAGGGAATATTTAGATGAATTATAATAAGAAGATTCTAGAAAAGTGTAGAAATGTGTTACAACGCTTCATAACACCTTCACAAGACATCATAATTTGAATATTTAGGACCTAATATGAATGCATAAGTTACATTACAACATTAAATCAAAGAAAAATAAGCCAAGCATCATAGGAAAAAGACCTAAATGACCATGAAAATGTCCAAAGATCCATTTTTCTACAATACACTAAGATTCTTTGTTCTCTCATTTGGGTGGTACCTTATATAGTTCGTCAAAGATTTTATTTCACTACCTACATGATAATTGTTATTGAAGTGACATTTTGACATGATATTCAAACTTAGGTGTACTTTTATGTAGTTTGATGAACTCTATGCTTTATCGCTTATAGATGTATACTTTCAAATTTTGAAAGATGTTTGTGATGAAAGCATTCAAGTGATAGCTACCACGTGTTGTGGAGAAATTAAAGATATTAAATGATCATCTACCCTCATGTTTTTCCATGAATTTTTAAGAAATTCCAAGTGCTAGACAAACATTCTCATTGTAATGACGTTTTTCAAGGATGAGTCAGATGAGACGTGGAATTCTAGCTACATAATTTTCCATTGAAGGTATTTATATTATCCACTTGTTTCAACTTGCTTTCCTAGAATATTTCTATCAAAAGGTTTTCTATTGCTTGAGTTATAAGATCTTGTTCATGGCAAGGGTTAAGTATGTAGGTTATGAATATGTGTTCGGGCTAACTTGTGAGGGACCAAAAATTGGAGATACCCATCTAGGGCCTATGAGTTTGGATGAAATAAGAAGTAAATTCAATAAACCAAATTTGCCACCCATCACTGACCAAATAATTGATAGTTTTTAGTTGAAGTTACTGCATTTCCTTTAGTAGTGCAATGCCCTAAACTCATCTTAGAATGCATTAGGAAATATAATTCACAAAGACGAGAGGTTAGGAGAGATGATAATCATCTAGTTCTAAAAGTCTAGAGATCCACCTTTGTGTCTTGCTTGAGAATCCCAAAAAAATATGGGTGTTCACCCATGAATATGAGAAAATCTCATGTTGAATTTTCTACAAAGAAGGGGGTCTACAGGAATGAAATGGAAAAAAATTGGTTGGCCAAGCCTAAAAGGGGTAAGTCTCAATTTCCTCAAAAGTTGTATAGAACTCATTTTGTGGAAGAAGTGGATGACATTGTAGTTTTGTTAAATAGGTTAAGGGGAAATGAAGATGTTCATGGATTTGAAGAATGGATGTATTTCTTCATCCAAATTATGTTATACGAAGAGTAATTCCTTGATTGGGAAGAAATTATCAGTGATCGCCTACATGATTGGATGACCTTCTTCACCCTCAACAAGTTCTTTTACATGTCTTTATATTTGATATATGCCATCGCCAGCACAAGACCTTGGCCTAGATTAAGACCAAGTGACCTACCTCCAAAGAAAGTACCCATTTATGATTATTTTGATAAGCTATAGTTTCATAAGAGATTTCAATATTTCAATAGAGTAACTGATGCTTTCACTATGAGGATGGCCAAGGAATTATAGAGATGTCCTACAATGTGGTTGTCACTTGAAGCAATACAATATTTATGTTTCTATAGCAATCATTTCATTTGGTTCCATAGATTCTCTTACATAAGGGTTGGTGGATATGCTGGGTTTCTGATTAAATTACCTAAATACCCTAAGAATAAGTGGGTGCTCATTGAAGTAAATAGGTAGTTGGCTTATGTAAATAGGTTGTGCCAAGGAAGGAAAAGATTGACAGTTTTCTTTCCATTTGGTTTTGGTTCTTATAGTTGTCAATCTATGTCTGATACCCTAAAGATTGAGAAGGAATTTTCTAAGTATAATATGCTTTCATATGAGGAATGATTTCCTTTTGATTCAAAGGATTATATTAAAAATAATTTGAAACTAAGCCCTAATTTCTTTAATTGGCCTAGCCTTGAAGATTTTTGGGCTAATTGTTCTGATGAGTATGAAGTCAAGAAAAGGAATTAAATGAGATTGACAGTAGAACAAATTATCATCTACGACTTAAAGTGGGATCTATAGGGCATTTTGGAGGATGGGTCTACATGGACTAAGTTAATAGAAAACCAACCTATCCCTACCATGGACTAGAGTGATAGGGAGAAAGAGACTATTGAAGCAAGGGCTGCCAATGTCTTGACTAGAACATGAGAGTGGATGACTAAGAAAAGAACAGAACAGTCCCATCCTCACACCAGATCTAAGGAATCACAACCTACCGAGGGCACTTCCCAAGTTTTTGCAAGCAGGAAATTAACTGGTAATACCTCCTAGTCATTACCATTAGGGGCACAAGGAGATGGTGGTGAAGATCCATGGGACAAAAATGTGTTTTCACAAACTTGTGGGGAGGATATTCTTAACCTTCCAAATTTGGAAAAAGAGAATGAAGGAGAAGAGAAAGAAGAGGGCTTGGAAACTTTAAATATCAACTCCTCTCCCTCTTAGGATGAATCAAGTATCAGGGAATTGAGTGTATCGTAAATGTCATAGGCTGTTTCATCTGCAGTGGACACCCCTCCTCTTGCTAGAAATTTTTTTGGGTCTTCAACTTTAAAAGTAGTTAATGTCTCGGTTACTCCAACTTGGTTGGAGGATACCTTACCCAGGAAAAGGAAGGTTGTATAGCTTAGTGTGCCAAAATGAGATATGGTGGGTCAATTACTGTAGATAACCCTAATCCCAAAGAGAAATAAATTGAAAAATACAAGATTGGTCGATGACAAAGAATCAAACACCCTCCAAGTTGATATTACACATCCTTCAACATAGAAGGATGTCACTCAGGTGATAGAAGGTGACTTTGAGGTTAATATAATAGATCTTGGCCCGCTACGAGAGAGTGAGATGTTCAAATCTTTCAATTGTCTATAGCGAAAAATGGTTGAAAGGTCGAGAAAGGATAAAGAAAGTAAGGATGAAATGAAGGCTTAGGTCTAAGATTTAACTAAATATCTAATGTCTATTTTTGAGCTCATCCCTCAACCTCTATCTTAGGTGATCTCCTGTATTTAATCTTTAACCATGATTGGAAAAAAATCATAACCAAAATAAAAAGTAGTCAAACTCTAAACAAGGTTGTGAAGGAATGGAGTGAGTGTTTGTCAAAGAAGGGGAGTCTTGTTATTTTTGAGTGTACAAAATGTCTCTAGAACGTAAATTCTTGGAAAACTACTTTGGTGGTAGAAATTATCACAATTGAAAAAGAAGAAAATTTGTGGAACAATTATCAAAATGAACAGAAATTAATGTTAAACTGGGATGTGGAGAAGCTAGTCGCAAAGTAGATTATACCTAATTCTTCAGATAATCATTGTGTAGTATGGAGCAAGGGTGTAGAATGTAAATTTTATATTTCTAGAAAAATTTTACAAAATCTAAGGGAAATCATAGATGAATGCGCTTCCTTTTCAGAAGAACCACCAGTTACTTTGGTTTCTCTTGAGTTAAAATAGGACAAAGGTGGGATTAAAGATGATATGGATATCAAAGGTCTGATAGCTGGTTTCTAGAAAATAGTTGAGAATATACTTGATTCACCTTCATTTGATGTCAAGCATCTGAAGAGGCTTAGCAATCTACACTTGGTCACATCTCAAGCAATCGATCATATGAAAGCCTATGAACAATGCATCGAGACTATTGAAGATAGTAAATTTTCATGGAGGGTACAAATGAAAAATCTGACCATTCCTCAACATAAAGAGTTGTTACATATCCTCAAGACTTTTCAAGCCTTTTGAAAGAGACTTGTGGTGACTCCAAAAGTTGGAAAAAAAGTGATGTTATTGTGACAACTTATCTACTTTTATTTTATTTGTTGCCTTTAAAATTCTAGTTGATTATGGAAAAAAAAGAGGCAGTTGCTCATTTGCATATTTATTTGTATCTAATTTTATATGTGATCTCTCTCTAGACATTTTGAAACTACTCAATATGATATTTTGTTGTGAATAAAATTATTGTTTGTCTTTGTACATTAAGTTTATGAAGTTGATTTGGGTTCTTGAATTTTTTTTTTTGAGAATATCTTAATGCAATATCTTATCTTTGTGTAAGTGATGTAGTTTTCTTTATAATCAATTTCATTTCTAAGACGGTACTGGGTGTATGTTTTAATTCTAGAATAGTTTAGCTAAAATTGGTCTTTGTGCCAATTCTTCTTACTTTCCAGATCTTGCATATGATATTTAATAATTTTCTTGATATTGGGTTTTCCTTTACTACTTTCTAGTTAAAATCATATATGATGTTTGATTTTAGCATTTAAATTCATTGAAAATATTGTGAGGGAGTTGTACCTCAACAAAATTCAAAGGATATTTGTCTTTGTTTAAAGGTTAGATATTTAGAGTTGTTTGGTTCATTTTGGCACCTTTCAAAAGTGGGATTGTGATATCTCAATGTGCCCAATCTATTAGCCAATAGATTTTTGGTGAATCTGCTAGGGAAAGAATTGTATAGTTCTAGTTGTCTTGTCTAGGCACACTTCATGGGAAATTCAATTAACCCCGAATTTTCATAGATTTACTAGAGGGGAAAGAAGTAGGGGAGTTTCTAATCCTATTTTTGAAACCCTACAAAGAAGCTATTTTTCCTCTATCATTCCCTCTAGGAAAAGGGTTGGGGCTAGAAGCAGACCCACCTCACCTACTAGAACTCCTTCAAATCACTGCATCTCCCAAGCACTCATTTTGTACGAAACTATTCTTCTAGTTGTAATTAATCTTTCCCTTAATATGGATAATCAAGCACCTATTCCTTGGGGCACTGCTATTGGTCCTTTGTAGCTGGAAAATAACTTGAATGATTTACCCAAGAGTTCTCATAAGAGTTTTCCTTAACTTTGAGGAGATGGAAAAATTTCACTAGAAGAACACATTTCTGCTTTTTTTTCTGCATGCGGCATGCTTGCAGTACAAGAAGAAGATGTAGCAGTTAGATTGTTTGTAGAGTCTTTAGTTGATGCAGTGGAACAATGGTTTTATTAGCTGCCTCATGGATGTATTAAAAATTGGGCCACAATGCACAATAAATTTGAAGTGAGATTGAAAAGTGTAGATGATGACCTAACTCTAATGGTACAAGTTACTCAGATGAAGAAAGAATTGAATGAGTCTATGAGAGACTTTGTAGCAAAGTTTAATAGGATAGTAAATAAAATTACGGTCACTAAGAGACCCTCTTTGGAAATGAAAAAGTGTTTCTTCATCAATGCACAACACCCTGATATTGGTCTTCTCTTAAAGAGGCAACCATTGAATACTTTGGAGGCTACATAGGCATTGGTCGATGAATTAGAAGACAATTTTATTTCAGTAGGGAAATGGAAAAAAGAATTGCATATGAACAAAGCACTTCCTACTACTTCCTTTGATCCTATGATCCATAGATTGGCCAATGATATAATTTCTCTCAAAAGGTAGATACGAAAAAGGCAGCTAGCGTTATCAAGATATCTCTAGGAGAGAAAATTTTCAACCAAGAAATAAGACACTGCCTTTGCCTCCAACTCAATAGAGGCTAGCAATTAAAGCAACTCCTATATACAATAAAAAGGACATTTGTGTCTTTCACCTCACATCTAACCATGATGTTGCTAACTACCATGAAATGAATAGGTTTATCCAATTAACTACTACCAAAGAGGTTATTGAACAAGCCACAAAGGAAGCTACTTCATCTAATCAATATGGCAACTCTACAAATGGATACTTAGAATTTGAACCCTATGATGATAGAGGAAGATATGTTTACATCGCTTTGGATGATGCTACCTTTGTTTCTATTACCCAAAGCCAACAACACCACAACCAAAAAGGTGCTCCAAATTCCCCTAAGTTTTTACTTACAAAATCTAGTGCAACTTCTAAGGGTGAAAATGTCTCACAAACTATGGTTAATGGCTCTCTCAAAAATCCTATCATATCACCCTTGGAAGGTCAAGAAAGGCCTTTAATGGTATTGTAGAATTTTGTAAAATTACTAAAGTTCAGATTTCTCAAGTAGACTATTTAAAGATGAATCATAAGGAATTAGACAGATTGATTGAATACGTTAGACAAAGACATTCTGAAACACATGCAGGCCTTGATGAAGCAATGATCAACCCCCAATATTTAGCCACTAATATTGCATCTAGTAGTAAAACACTCTCACCGACCACCTCTAATGCAAAACCTAACTCTTTATATGTATCATTATTTGTGAATGGGTTCAAAGTTAACACTTGCATCATTGATTTAGGTGCTTCTAACAATATAATGCCCACTCAAATTTCCAAAGTCCTAGGGCTAGAAATGGCTAAGACATTCAAAAAGTGTTATTCAATGGATTCCAAGCAAGTTCCCTTTCTTGGAAAAATTAAAGATGCTCAAGTTGCACTTGCAGCTTATCCAAAAAAGTGACTCAAACTCACCATATTGGTTGCAGACATACCTGCTAGTTATGGTATGCTTCTAAGTATGAGTTTTTGCAAAGACTTGAGAGGGGACATACAATTGAACTGGTCATATGCCACTATACCTATAAGTAAGGAAAAAGTATGCTTGGAGCCTAAGTCAAAATCCAAAATAACTATGCTCTAGTCTCAAGATCCCAAAGCACAGATCTTGTATGAAGAAAATGAGTTTGGAAACTATATGTTTTTCTCAGAAGAAGAAAAGGGAGATGATGTACATATAGCAGAATCAGAACATGAGATTTGAACAATGGATTTTGATGGAAGTTTTTCCTATGTTGGGTCAAGAGCAGGGTTTCTTCTTACTTCTTCTAGTGAGAAATTTCCTTTCACTTATAAGCTAGAATTTGAGAATGCAAACAATACTATTGAATATGAAGCCCTTTTGTTAGGGTTAGTTGAAGCTAGAATTATGGGAATAAAGATGCTTAAGGTTTTGGGAGATGTAGAGCTAATTTTTAAACTGGTACAAAAAAATTTCATTGTTAAGAATGGAAGGTTGAGGCACTATGAGAATTGAGTTTGGACTATCATTGAAAGTTTTGATGCATTTTCAATAGAATCCATTCCTAGGGAATTTAATGCAAAGGTTGATTCACTAGCACTCTCTTCCTCCTTTCTCCTTCCACACTTGGAATTTAAAAATAAATCCTACAAGATCAAATTAATTTATCAACCCAGTGTTCTTGACAATGTTAATCACTAGTAGGTCTTTGAGGACGGAAAATAAATTTAGGCCTTCTTAGAAAATTTTGGGGCTGTTACTTAAGTATTCATCAAGGGAAGTGATAATCAATGCAAAGAAAAATATTCGGATAGGATGGGCGGTCTCTGAGATGAAAGCATTTAGCTAAAGGGAAATAAAATACCTAAAGGGTTGGTTTCTCTTGAGGACTTATTTGATCGCCATGATCGCTCTGTAAAATGAAAAATGAGTGAATTTATTGGACACTAATGAATTCGAGGCAGTTAATATTAGAGACCTTGATTCCTTGAAAATGGTCTACATCAAAAAATGCTACTCTCTAGAGGAGAAAGATAAATTGATAGCCCTATTGATTAAATATAAAGAGTTTTTTTTCTGCTTAAAGAAGGAAAAGTTGCTTTCAGGTAGAAATAGAGAAACTATAACCCCAAGGTAATTGGTGCAATTTTTAAAGAGATTGAAAAGATGTTGAAAGAATAGATTATATATCCCATACATCATTCTACCTAGGTGGTGAATATTGTGCCAGTCCGCAAGAAAAATGGAGAAATTCGTATATGTGTTGATTTCAGGAATCTGAATCAAGCTTCATTAAAAGATAATTATCATCTTCCCAACACGTACCATATCTTACAAGTAGTTGTTGGCTTGAAAATGATTTCCATGTTGAACAGGTTTCTCTGGTTATAATCAAATTAGTGTGGCAGAATAGGATCAACATAAAACAACATGCACCATGCCCTGGGGAACTTTTGCTTATAATCAGATGCCATTCAAACTCATTAACATAGGAGAAACTTTTCAGCGGGCTATAGATCTGTCTTTTGGTGACCTTTGAAATAAGATTATAGTCATTTATCTTGATGATTTAACAATGTTCTTGAAGAAAATAATAGATCACCTACAAGATTTGGAATGAGTTTTACAAATATGTAAATAAAATGGTATCTCTCTTAACCCCAAGAAGTCTATTTTTTCCATCATTGAAGGTAAACTTATAGGTCATATTGTGTCTAGGGAGGGTATTAGAATAGACCTGGATAGAGTAGAGGCTATCTTACAATTGAGTCTTCCTTCAAACCAAACTGGTGTAAAGTATTTCTTTGGCCAAGTAAATTTCTTGAGGAAATTTATTCTAGATTTTTTTGAAATCACTAAGCATATTGTTGGCATGATGAAGAAAAAAAAGGATTTTAAATGGAATGAGGATTGGAAGTAGGACTTAAAAAATATCAAGGAAGTAATTGCCCAAGCTCTAATCCTAGTCAGTCTTGACTTTAAGAAAGACTTCATCATCTATTGTTATGCTTCTAAGGATACTACATCTGCCATACTACTACAAGAAAATGAGGATAGAATTCAAGCACCTATTTCCTTTATGAGCAAGCCATTAAAGAAATATGAGTTAAATTAGTCTCAAATTGAGAAACATGTGTTTGTAGTAGTTAGGGTAGTTAAGTAATTTTGCTTCTATATCTCACATTCAAACTAAGTGGTATATGTGTCAGATCCTACTGTTAAGAGCATATTGACTCAATAGGAGAGGTGGCTAGGTGCAAGAGTATGAATTAGACCTAAAGCCTACAAAATTAGTCAGAGGAAGAGTACTTTGTAAATTCATGGTGGAAAGTCCAAAGGAAGTAGAAGAAGATGAAGATTTACTGTTGGTTCTAACTATCGGCTTACAAGATGAATGGTTTTTTGATATAGCCTATTTTCTCACTTATGGAAAATTCCCTAAGCACCTCTTAGGTAAGCAGAAAAGGAATCTAAAATTGAAAGCATATAAGTATGTTATTTGGGGTGACACCTTATAAAAGCATGGCATAGATGGGGCATTCTTGAAGTGTGTAGATAAAGATCAACAAGAACGGTTGCTTACTATTTTCCACAATGAGCCTATGGAGGTAACTTCTCTTCCACCGTGACTACTTTCAAAATTACAAGACATGGCTATTAGTATCCTGGGATGTTCAAATATTATTATCATTGGGTGGCCAAGTGCAAAAAATACAAGTTGTTTGCAGGAAGACCGCAGTTGGCAGCCTTACTACTTAAGCCTATAATTATTGATGGACCATTTTAGCAATGGGGTCTCAAATTCATAGGCCCAATTAGTCCATAGTCCAATGGATACCATACTCACATTATGTGGGTGGAAGTGATCTCAGTCAAGAGATCCACTTTTGAAGTAATTTGTGATTTTATTAAAGAAAATATTTTGGTTAGGTATGGATTTCCACACAAGCTAGTTGTTAATGATGTGGCCAATTTTTCCTCTAGTGAGATTTAATTCTTCTACTATGATTATGGAATCTTTGTATCTCATTCATCTGACTATTATCCTCAAGGGAATGGTTAGGAAGAGTCCAACAACAAGAATTTTGATAAACATTATCAAGAAATTAGTTGATGAAAACCAAAAAGATTGGCATAAAAGACTATATGAAGCTCCATAGGCTAAACAAATGACTCCTAAGAGTGCCATTGGGATGGACCCTTTTGAGCTGGTATACAAGGTAGAAGGTGCACTTCCTCTTTAACTATAATTATCAGTTCACAAATTACAAACTACTATTGAGGATTTTGAAATCAATGATGCCTTGGAGAGAAGGATTTTATATTTGACTAAAATTCAGGAACAATGGGAAGAGATAGTTGATAAGATAACTATGCATCAAGCAAAGGTCAATAATATTTTTGACAAGAAAGTAAAACTAAGAAATTTTATGGTTGGAGATTCAATTTTTCTATGGGACAAGTGTAGAGAGCCTAAAGGCGCCCATGAGAAGTTTGACGTGCTCTAGAATGGTCCTTTTAAAATAATTCATGAGTACAGGTTTAATAATTTTCATCTCATGTATGTTTATGGGAGCCCCTTTCCTATTCCTTATAATAGGAAGGATTTGAAACTCTATAAGCTTTGATCAACTTCACGGTCCTTTCCTATACATAGTTAGTTTAGGGTTTTTCTTTTTTTTTTGGTTTTCTTCTTGAGTGCTTGAGGGAGTTATTCACTTTTACCTACTCTATTGCCCAATGGATAAGGCACTAATCATGATAATCTAGGTCTAGGTTCATTACTTCATCCTTAGTTAGTCTTCATCCCCAATTAGAGCCATTGTTACCCTATAATTTTTCCTTGCTCCATGGAAATATATGTACCAACTTATAAATGGCTCAGTCTTACTTAGGTGGTGTTTTGTTTAGTCATGCAAACTTGGGTGATGTTTTGTGTATTTTGTTGAAATCCCCACTTTGCTACTTGAGCTTGTTTTCTACTAATATTATTTGTTATCTCATTTAGGCAGTGCCTTATATAGTTTGTCAAACTTTTTCTTTCCCCACCTATGTGATAATTGTTATTGAAGCAAAATTTTGGCATGATATTCAAACTCAAGCACACTTTTATGTAGTTCAATGAGCTCTCCACTTTTCCACTTATAGATATTTACTTTCAAATTTTGAAAGATCTTTGTGATGAAAGTAGTGAAGTGATAGCTACCATATGTCATGGAGAAATTAAAGATATTAAATGCTCATCTACCCTCATGTTTTTCCATGAAGTTTTAATAAAGTCCAAGTGCTATACAAAAATTCTCATTGTAACATGTTTCTTCGAGGACAAGTCAGACGAGACGCAAATTCCAGCTGCAAAATTCACCATTGAAGGTATTTATATTATCCACTTGTTTCATCTTGCTTTCCTAAAATATTTCTATTAGAAGGTTGTCTATTGCTTGAGCTATAAATTATCATTCATGGTAAGGGTTAAGTATGTGGGTTATGAATATGTGTTTGGGCTAACTTATGAGGGACCATAAATTGGAGATACCCATCTAGGGCCTATGAGTTTGGATGAAATATGAAGTAAATTCAATAAACCAAATCTACCACCCATCACTAAGCGAATAATTGATAGTGAGTTAGTTGAAGCTACAACATTTCCTTTAGTAGTGCAATGCCCTAAACACATCTTAGAATGCATTAGGCACTATAATTCATAAAAATGAGAGGTTAACATAGAAGATAATCATCTAGTTTTTAAAGTCTATAGGTCCACCTTCGTGTCTTGCCTGAGAATCCTAGAAAAAGATGAGTATTCACCCATGAATATGAAAAACTTTGAGATTGAATTTTCTACAAAGAATGGGGTGTATAGGAATGAAATGGAAAAAAATGGTTTTCCAAGCCTAAAGGGGTAAGGATCAATTACCTTAGAAGTTGCACATAACTCATTTTGTGGAGGAAGTGGCCAACATTGTAGTGTTGTTACATAGGTTAATGGGAAATGAAGACGTTGATGGATTTGAGGAATGGATGTATTTCTTCATCCAAATTATGTTATGCAGAGAGAAATTCATCGATTGGGAAGAAATTATCAATGATTTCCTACATGAGTTGATGGCCTTCTTCACCCTCAATAGGTTCTTTTACATGTCTTCATATTTGATATACGCCATTGCTAGCACAAGACCTTGGCCTGGATTAAGACCAAGTGACCTACCTCCAAGGAAATTTCCCATTTATGATTATTTTGATAAGCTACAACTTCATAAGAGCTTTCAATATTTTAGGAGCGTAAATAATACTTTCACTGGGAGGATAGTTAGTGAATTATAGGGAAGTCCTTCAATGTGGTTTTCACCTAAAGCAATGCAATTTGTAGACTTCTATTGAAGTCATTCCATTTAGTTCCATAGATTCTCTTACATAAGGGTTGATGGATAGTTGGCCAATGTAAATAGGTTGTCCCAAGGTAGGAAAAGATTTATAGTTCACTTTCCCATTGGTTTTGGTTCTTATAGTTGTCAATCTATGTCTGATGCCCTAAATATTGAGAAGGGGTTGTCTAAGTATAATATTCTTTCATATGAGAATTGATTTCCTTTTAATTCAAAGGATTATATTAAAAATAATTTGAAACTAAGCCCTAATTTCTTTCATTAGCCTAGCCTTGAATATTTTTGGGTGAACTATTTTGATGAGTATGAAGTCAGCAAAAGGAATTGGATGAGATTAACAGTAGAACAAATTATCATCTATGACTTAAAGTGGGATCTACATGGAATTGTGAAGGATGGGTCTGACATGGTATACCTAGTCTATATTGAGTTAATAGAAAATTGTCCTATTGATACCATGGACTAGAGCGGTAGGGAGAAGAGACTATTGGAGCAAGGACTATCGATGTCTTGACTAGAACACGAGAGTGGATGACTAAGAAAATAACATAATAGTCTCATCCTCACACTATATCTAAGGAATCATGACCTCTTAAGGGCACTTCCCAAGCTTCTGCAAGTAGGAAATTAACTGGTAATACCTCCTAGTCATTACAATCAAGGGTACAAGGATATGGTAGTGAAGATCCACCAAACAAAAATGTGTTTTCACAAACTTGTGGGGAGGATATTCTTAACCTACCAACTTTGGAAAAAGAGAATGAAGGAGAAGAGGAAAAAGAAGGTTTGGAAACTTTAAATATCAACTCCTCTCCCTCTCAAGATGAATCACCTATCAAGGAAGTGAGTGTACCACAAAGGTTACAATTTGTTTCATCTACAGTGGACACCCTTCCTATTGCTAGAACTTTGTTTAGATCTTCAGCTTTAAAACTAGTTAATGTCTCAATATCTCTAGCTTGGTTGGAGGATACCTTATTTAGGAAAAGGAAGGTTGTATAGCTTAGTGTTCCCAAATGAGATATGGTAGGTCAATTACTATAGAGAACCCCAACCCAAAAGATGAAGAAATTGAAAACTACTGCAAGATTGTTGGATGACACAAAATCAGGGACCCTCCAAGTTGAGATTGCACATCCTTCAACACAAGAGGACATCACTCAGGTGATAGGAGGTGACTTTAAATTTAATAGAATAGATCTTGGCCCCCCCTACGAGAGAGGGATATGTTCAAATCTTAAAAGTGTCTATAGCTAGAATGGTTGAAAGGTTGAAAAATGATAAATAAATTAAGGCGTATGTACAGGATCATCATGGAAAAAATAGGCCCTTAAGTGGCAAAAAATTTAGAAAAATTAGAGTTAGGCAACTTCACATAAAAATTTGAATAGGTTATCTATATTATTTCAAAAATATGTAAGAATAGAATCTGTAAATTGAATTTAGTTTCTAAACTACTAGGTTTGTTTAAAGAAAAAAAAATCTATTTGGTAAAAATTGAAATTTCAATGCAGTGGTACTTAAATTTCAGGGAAAAAATAAGTAGGTGTTTGTCTAACCACCCTAACCATAATAAAATCATAAAAAAATTTAATAAGATTTTAGATATAAGTAGAGGACTCATGCCCCAATGTGATGCATATTTTTTTTTAATTTTTTCCAAGTAAATAATTAATTATGAATTTTTTATTACAACTTTTTAGAAAATATAAAAACTCATATGTCTGACCATCTTAACTTGGTCAAAACTTTATGAAATTCAATTTTTATTTTTTAATCCTATAGTATGTGAAGCATAGAATGTGACACATGTTTTGGATTCAAAAAAATGTGATATCATTTGAAAGCTATAGATGTTTTCCAATCAACCTATCAATTAGGACTTTAGTCGTAGTTTGAATAGAAAATGAATAATAATTACTTATTAAATTCAAAGTAAAGCATAATTTATATTGGTGGAAAGCTGAGAATCTCCTTTAAAAACCCTTTTCGTTTCATTAATTTTAGGTAAAATAATAGTCGTCAGCCACATACCCATCATATTGCCACTTTTTGGCCCATCATGATCCTGCACATACCCTAAGGATGAACTAAAAGATCAGGTCTAGGATTTAACTGAATGTCTAACATCTATTTTTGAGCTCATCCCTCAACCTCTATCTTAGGTGAGTTCCTTTTTTGAATCTTTAACAATGATTTGAAAAGAAGTCATGACCAAAATAGAAAGTATCCAAACTCTAAGCAAGGTTGTGGAGGAATGGAGTGAGTGTTTGTCTAATAAGGGGAGTCTTGTTATTTCTAAGTCTATGAAATGTCTCCAGAATGTAAATGCCTAGAAAACTACTTTTGTGCTAGAGATTGTCACAATTGAAAAGAGGAAAAGTTGTGGAACAATTATCACAATGAACTAAAATTAATGTCAAACTAGGATATGGAGAGGCTAATTGCAGAGCCAATTATACTTAATGCTTCATACAATCATTTTTTAGTATGGAGCAAGGGAATAGAATGGAAATTGCATATTTCTAGACAAAGCTTGCAAAAGCTAAGGGAAATAATAGATGAATGCAATGCCATTTCAATAGAAGAATAGGGTACTTTGGTTACTCTTGGGTTACAATGAGATAAAGGTGAGAACTAAGATGATACAAATATTAAAGGTTTGATAGATGGTTTCTAGAAAATAGTTGAGGATACACTTGATTCACCTTCATTCAACATTGAGGACTGAAGAGGATTAGCATTCTACACTTGGTCACATTTCAAGCAATCAATCATATGAAAGCCTGTCAACAACACATCAAGACGGTTGAAGATAACCAATTTTCATTGAGGGTAAGAATGAAAAATGTGACCATTCCTTAGCATAAATGACTATTACATATCCTCAAGACTTTTCAATCCTTTCAAAAAATACCTATGTTGACTTTGAAAGCTGGAAAAAAAGTGATTCCATTGTGACATCTCAACTGCTTTTATTTTATTTGTTGCCTTTAAAATTCTAGTTGGTTATGGACAACAAAGAGGTAGTTTCTCATCTTCCTATTTATTTGTATCTAATTTCATATGTGATCTCTCTCTCTAGACATTGTGAAATTTCTCAATACGATATTTTTCTAGGAATGAAATTATTGTTTGCCTTTGTGCATTCAATTTATGAAGTTGATCTAGGTTCTTGAATCTTTGTTTTTGATAATATCTTAATGTGATATCTTATCTGATATCTTATCTTTGTGTAAATGATGTGATTTTCTTCATAATCAATTTCATTTCTCAGATGGTATTGGGTGTATGTTTTAATTCCAGAATAGTTTAGCTAAAATTTGTCTTTGTGCCAATTCTTTCTTACTTGTTGGATCTTGCATTTGATATTTAGGAATTTTCCTGATAATGGGTTTTCCTTTACTAATTTCTAGTTAAAAAAAATATATGATGTTTGATTTTAGCATTTAAATTCATTAAAAATCTTGTGAGGGAGTTGTACCTCAACAAAATTTAAAGGATATTTGTCTTTTTGAAAAGTTTAAATATTCAGAGTTGTTTGGTTCATTTTGGCACCTTTCAGATGTGGAATTGTGATATCTCAAGGTGCCCAATTTGTTAGCCAACACATCCCAAACTTCTTCAACATCTCTCTCACATACTTAGATTGTGAAATGAAAATTCCCTTCTTTGTTTGATTAATTTATAGCACAAGAAAGAAATTCATCTCTCCAAACATAGACATTTCAAATTCTTTCTGCATTTCTTTTGCAAACCTCTTGCACATATTTTCATTTCCTCCAAAGATAATGTCATCAACATACACTACTACAATCAAGATCTTGTCATTTTCAATCTTAAAGTACAAATTACTATCCATTGTACCTTTGATAAATCCTTGTTGAATGAAATACTTATCTAACCTCGCATACCATGCTCTAAGAGCTTGCTTCAACCCATATAAAGCTTTCTTCAATTTTCACACTATATCTAGTTGATCTGTTAACTAAAATCCATCTGGTTGTTCCATATAAACTTCCTCTTCTAGTCCACCTTTCAAAAATGTTAACTTGGAATCCATCTGATAGACCTTAAAGTCTTTATGAGTCACAAATTCCAAGAACATCCTTATAGCTTCCATTCTTGCTACCAGAGCAAAATTTTCTTGAAAATATATGCCTTCTACTTGTGAGTAGCCTTTACACACAAGCCTCGCTTTGTTTCTAACAACTTCTCCATTCTCATTCAACTTAGTGTTGAATACCCATTTTGATCCAATGATGTTTTTGTCTATTGATCTTGGGACTGATTCCCAAGTTTGATTCTTCTCAATCTGCATAAGTTCTTTCATATCTTCCTTCCAATTTTCATCTTTAGCTTCACATATAGTCTTCGGCTCAATCTCAAAAATTAAACATAGATTCACTTCAACAACAACTCTGCTTCTAGTCAACATGAATTTTATCTTGTCTCCAATAATCTCTCTTTTTGAATGATTCTTCTATACATATTTTGGTGTCATAGGAACATCACTGGAGCATCTTCTTTTATTTCATTCTATTCATCCAACTTCCCTTGCTCATCTTTTTCCTATTCTTCCATAATCATGCTCATCAAATAAATATCTATCAATGTCAATAGTATTCTTCATTTTCTCATCAACCTTCACATTCGAGCTCTCTATAACCTTTCTCAGTATTTTATTCAAACATTTGTATACTGTGCTATTAGTATAATATTGAAGAAAAATACCTTCATCACTTCTTGCATCAAACTTACCCAAAGTTTCATCATCTCTTTCGATATACCATTTTCTTCCAAATACTTTGAAATATCTAATAGTAGGAATTCTTCCATTCCATAGCTCATATGGAGTCTTTTTTACTATTTTCTCTTGCTTGAACTCGATTGAATACATAAACAACAGTTTGAATAGCTTCTTCCCAATAAACTTCCAGTAAAACAACCTTAGTAATCATTGATCTAGCAACCTCTTGAACTATTTTGTTTTTCCTTTCAACAACTCCATTTTACTGAGGAGTTCTTGGGGCAAATAACTATCTCTTTATTTGATGCACTTCACAAAACATTTTAAACTCATGGGAGGTGAATTATCCATCTTTGTTAGACCTTAATCATTTTATCTTCAAATTCACTTCATTTTCAACCATAGCCTTGAATAGCTTGAATCTATCTAATGCATCTAATTTCTCTCTAAGAAATGTAACCCATGTATATCTAGAATAATCATCAATCTAAAGCATAAAGTGCCTTTCACCAAGTAGAATTTGTACTCTTGTAGGACCACAAATACTTGTATGAACTAAATACAAGATTCTAGTAGTGGACTGTTCCTTTGATTTGTAATGATTTCTTGCTTGCTTTCTAAACTAAAAATTTAAGCAAATAGCATTAATAGGATTTGAAATTCTTGGTAAATCTCTCATGGCTTGAAAAACACTAATCCTTGCCAAGTTGTCAAAATTCATGTGATACATTCTCCTATGCCATAACCAACTGTCATTAATCTGAGTCATAAAACATCATCCATCAGCTCCCTTAAGTTGATAGATATTCCGTTCAAATTTCTTTCCTATAGCAATCAATGTTTTAGATCCTTTCCAAATATCACATCTCTCATCCTTAAACACAAGATCATATCCTTTTCTGCACAACTGACCAACACTCAAAAAATTATTCCTTGAACCCTTAACATAGTAGAAATCATTAGTATGATGCTTTCCATAAAAACTTATTGAACCTATTCCACAAATTTTAGCACCAGTATCATCTCCAAACATAACCAACCCTCCATCATATTTTTCAAGCTTAACAAACTTACTCTTATCACAGGTCATGTGACATGAACAAACAATTTCAACTACCCAAAAATTCTTTTATTATTTAGCATGCAGGGTAGAGATAACAATACCTTCATTTTTATCCTTCTCTAGAGGGCTTTCTTTTACCTGTCTTAAAGAATTAGCAGAAGTTGGTTCATCCTTAATTGCCAAGAACAATCATTCATTTTCATCAAGATCTTCATATTATGAATCCTAATCAGATATACTAGCATTTTCATTCACATAATAAGCTTTTTTTAATCTTCTTCTCTTTCTTTTCTTTCACATATCTTTATTTATTTCTTTTAGCTCTTTCTAGACACTTCACAACATAATGACCAATTTCTCCACAACTAAAGCATTTAAAAGGTAGCTTTCCTCCATACTTACCGAAGCCTTTCCTCATTCTTCTTACAAAGTTAGCTTTTATTTCATCAAATTTTTCTTCATTCAAATCTTTAGCTTTTATAGCTTTAAAAGTACTCTGTGATTTGCACCCATTCCTTAGACTTGGCTTCTTCATCTCATAAGATGTCAAAAATCACAATAGTAGATCCTTATTACAAGTTTTCTAATCTATAGTCTGCTCAATAGCACTCACCTTCTCATTGTAAGTATCAGGAAGAGTTTTGAGAATATTCTTTACAATCCTAGTTTCATCTATAGTAGCACCAAGTCCCCTCATTCCAGCCATTATCTCATCCTGTCACAACCCCCTAGGACTTAATAAGTTAAGGTATTGAAATCATGGTCATTAATATCATTAATAAAAATTATCTTTCATATGAATGTGAAACAATGGATTAAATAATTGCTTTATTTGTGACAATTGAAAAAGAAAAAGGTGAATGGTTATTTAATTATGTAAATACATCTATTGATAATGATGATGATGATGATATTATATCTAAATGTGAATTAATGCATTAGGAAAATTCTAACTCTAGCTTTTAGTGTCAAGTGGTTGCAGGATCAGCATCACAAGAAAGGAAAAGGGACTATCATCAGGGAGAGGATGCAGTTGACAAGAATCTAATTGTCATCGGACTTTGGGAAATATATGACAATGCAAAAGATGACCTTGGCCTTGGTAAAATAAATAATGGTTAATAAGTTAAAAAGAAAAAGCATTGAGTTATAAATACTTCCTAAGGGTATTTTAAATATTATAATGATAAAACTATAATGTTTAAATATTAAATATTGGAATATAATTAAAGGGTACTATGGTTAACTCTTTTCGAAAACGCATCTTTGTGAGGGAATTGCATGGGGAGAAGGCCATGAATTTTGTGAGCTGAACACTCCACCAGTTCAATCATGTTATTGTGTAATGCCTAGTATTCAAGAGGCTCGATGGGGAATTTGAGGCAACAACCTTTTAAGCGTTGACCTCACCTGGGGAAGGGAATTCTAGACTATCGTTCTCTTCTTCCTCATTTGGGAAAAATGGATTCTATCATTCCACCATGGCTAGGGTTTTGTTATTTTCCTTGTTTTGATTATTCTTCCTATAGAGTCAAGTGGAAGTTCATCTAAAAGGAAAATTATCTTGAACTCTATTCACTTTCTCTTCTCTCTTCCTCAGACATTCACCAGTGGATCCCAATTTCTTCTAGAAGGAAGCTAAACCAGAATCATGGTGAATAGTAGAAATCAAACTTGCAAGGAGTCTATGAACCTTAAACTTCTGAATTTATTATCAGCCACATGGTTATTAATACTTAGCATCTATTTTCCTTTATGTGTAAAAATTCAAATGCATAAATTCTTTCTTCAATTGAGTGGAATTTGGGAATCTAAATCTTATATGGGTTTTTCCTTCTTTAAAATTGCATTGTCTCAATCTTATATGTTGAAATTTAAATTCTTGTGACTGGATGGACCTCCATTCGGGTCCTGCAACCCTCTATCTCAAATGTGTTGTCTAAATTCTTTTACTTTGGTTTTCTTTTCAAAAGATTCAGGAAATAGCTAGTCATCTTTTCAGAATCTCGGTTTCATTGCAATGCCCTGCACCAAGCAATCACCTGGCCAAGGGAACATTTTCCATATTTATGTTTTGGTAATACCATTGTCTCCACCCTGAAGTAGTGGCCTTATGCTCTGTATGCATCTACCTTACTCTATTTTTAAACTTCTGATGCACCTGAAAACCTTGCTTGGTTGTATGACACATTTGAACCAGAGCTTAGTTGGAACTTACAACCTTCTTTTCTATTTACTGGAATGATCTTTTAAGGCATACTTTTCCTATTCTTAAACTATCATGGATTCATTTAGGGTACAATTGAACCGAACACCTTTACCTCTTTCTTTTGGTCATCCATCAAACTCCATAATAAAAGAACCAAATCAAATTTATTAAAACAGTATGAATATGTACTAAAAGCCATTGTCAACCAATGATGCATACACTTGAATTAAATTATTGAATAATCGTGATGAGCAAGGGTGTGAGATAATGGCACAATAGTGCCAAAAATATTGGCACAATAGTGCCAAAAATATTGGCACAGTAGTGTCAGAGAGTTTGGAACAGTGGTGCCAAAATCAACATAAAAATCCTTGGCCAAGGTAGATGCCAGTTCGGCAATTTCAGCTTCCATGATCCAGATATGCTCTGGTCATGGGGATCCAATTGATAGGAGGAACCTATAGAAGAAGGATCAACTAGTAGCATAGGCTCATGGACACCAGGCTTAGAGTCTCGATAACAATTTATCCTTGTTAATTAACCTCGTGAAGGGCGGGTTCTTTAGTTGAAGAAACTCAGGAGACCAGCAGGTCTTGGTTGGGCAGTAAAGCCCCTAATGATAATTTCTTTTCCTCTCTGAATAGCATTACAAATGAATATGGTGACAAATGTAAAATCTATTTTTCTCACACTATCTCTAGGTAAAAGATCTATATGTTTTCTTTTCTATAGAATTAGTTATTCATCTAAATTATATGTACAATGATTTAACTGAAATTGTCATTATAGACTAATTAAATGTTAATTTATGTGGCAAAGTTGAATTTTTGAAAGTTAGTTGTAGAAAAGCGAGATAAATGATGTGATATAAGTAAACCCTAGAATGATAGTTATTTTGTTATGGTTATTGTGAAACTGCTTCTTGAAAAACTATTGGAAACATTAGAAAACCCTAGATCACTTGGAAATAATTAGTTACAATTCAACTGAAGGTAGTTGACAGTTAACTTTGTAACCGTAGATTAGTTAGGATGTTACACATGGTATCAGAGCAACCATGTTCGGCACTGAACCTCGGGCTCATCATGCAAACTTAGAGAACTAAATAAATTATTGATGTTATTTTAGGATGGTGTTGATACGACAAACACCTCAGAAGGTCTATGACTCGATATCTGTTCGGATGTGGCAGATCAGACTATCATATGATTATTCAGACTGTTCTCTCCCATTGGATACAAAAATGATGGCCAAAGCACTAAAAAGACTCCAAAAGGAGAGGAAGAAATGGATGGCCCTGAGAAAGAAAAAGTGAAAGTCAAAATATTGGTTGAAATGATCGAAACCAATGCACAGAAATATGCCAAATTGAAGACCCAACTTGAAACAACTATAGCTTCAACCTCGTGTTACAAACCTCTTCCATACATAGGACTCCATGATCAAGAGGAGCCTAACACTGTTAGTGAAATTGAACCTTGAACATGAAACCGAGCCTATTTATGGAAGTATTAAACATTTTGTAATCCTTATAAGGAATCTATCATCAGAGTGATAGAAAATTTTGTACTATTGTGAAATAAATCTATCGCAGGATGCGATAGAGAATTTTGTATAAATCAATCACAGGATGTGATAGAGAAAATTTTGTATTATTTATGAAAGGATCAATCACAGGGAGTGATGATCCATATTCATGCAATAAATAATTTTTTTTTGCATCAACCAGATTTTGTGAATTACTTCTTTTAAATTCAAATGTCTTGATGTTTGAAAAGTTAAACGAGTTGTACAAGAAAGTAAGGTCTAAAAATAAATTATCAATAACAATAATTAGATTCATTAATGAATATAAAGACATCATTAGAATGGAAAATTCTTGACAAGGATTTGGGGAGGACCAAAATAATAACCCCATGGCCAAGTTGGACCAATTATTAGCTTTGATGAATGCAACCCAAACTCGGTTAGATAAACTAGAAATAAAGGTGGAAGGGAATAACGTGACTAGTGATGAAAGAACATAAAACCAAAGCAAGCAACAAGGGGAAACTTCAAAAAACTTGAATTTAGAACAAAAGAAGAGTAGACTGGATGATGAATTAGCCAAGGATATGAAGAAAATTAAACCCCCTAAGTTTTAGGGCTTTGTGTCAGGTGATTCCACAGAGGCGTGGTTGACTGAAATGGAAACATACTTTGAGCTAAGAGATTATTCTGATAATTCAAAGGCCTCCTGGGCAACCTATTAGCTGGTAGGAGAAGCTGCCACCTAGTGAGAGAAAAAAAGAGCAGAAATGGGAATGGAAGCAACCGAGGTGTCATGGGAGAAGTTTGTATGATTATTTCCTCAAAGGTGGCTTCAACAGACATACTATGACTAGAAATCGTTAGAATTTGAAAATTTGAGGCAAGGAAATCTATCAATTAATGAATACTGGGAGAAGTTTACTTGACTACTGAAGTATGTTCCCCAGTACCAATAAGATGAAAACTTCTAATTTTGAAAGTTTATAATGGGAATGAATAATCGGGTAGGAGGTTCTATGGATGTATTGGCTCCACGATCAATGGATGAGGCCTATGAAAAGTTAGTTAGACAAGAGTAGAGGCTGAAGAAAGATGACTCTTTCTAGGATAGGAAGCACAACAAAGGCAAGTGGGAGCAGACTCACCAAAATTTCAAAAAGAAAGGTCACAAGAATGATATATTTGAAAATAAGAGGGACAAAAGAAATAATTTCAATAATAATAAGAAAGATGAAACCACTACAAGTAAAGGGTCAAAAAAGAAAGGACCACCTAGAGGGTGCTTTAATTATGGAGGAGAACATTATGCCAACCAATGCCCACATAAGAATCAACAAGGACAACAGCAGCAAAATCCCTTACCACCTCAACAAATGGCTTTTCAACAATGAATTCATGCCACAGTCGACAATCAGCAAGCTGAGTATCAAGCTACCCCTATAGAGACCCCAAGTATGCTCTATGGAAATCCTATAGCCATACTAATTGACACAGGAGCCACATAAAGATTTATATCTCCTAATATATTACATCAGTTTCCTAAAAGAACTAGGTACATGGCTAATTCCTGGACTATAGAATATGCTAATCACACGAGAGCTCAGGTAGAGCAGTGTCTGTTTGAAGCTAGGATAGAATTTTCAGGCTTCGCCATAGAGGTTAACCTATATGTAGCACCTTTGGGATCTTACGATATAATCATTGGGATGAACTGGCTAAGGAAGCATAAGGAAAAGGTTGATTGCTATGCGAAAACAATAGAGTGTCTAGATGATCTAGGAAATCCTATGACAATACATGGAGTACAACGAGAAGTTAGGATACGGCAGATATCTACTAAGCAGCTCAAAAGGAATAAGAGGAAGGGATGCCAATTATTTGTAGTCAAAATGGAAGAAGTTAGGGAATACAAAGAAAGCACCTACTTGGATGATATGATAATGCAAGCTCAAAGCTAGAAGGAGGAAATGGAGACAGATTCCAAAGAGGAAACTTTTGCTAAAAAGTATCCCTATCTTCGAGAATATCAAGATGTATTTCTTGAGGAATTGTCAGGGTTACCACCTAGAAGGGTGTTTGAATTCACCATTGACTTGGTTCCAGGAGTCGAACCAGTCTCCAAGGCACCTTATCAAATGACTACTATGGAGTTGATGGAGTTAAAAACTCAACTACAGGAATTGTTGGATAAAGGGTTGATACGACCTAGTGTTTCACCTTGGGGTGCTCCAGTCATATTTGTGAAGAAGAAGGATGGAACCCTTCATCTGTGTATAGATAATAGAATGTTGAACAAGCTTACTATCCAGAATAAATACCCTTTACGTCATATAGATGACCTTTTTGACTAGATGAAAGGGACAGTAGTGTTCTCCAAAATAGATCTAAGATCAGGGTATCATCAACTTAGACTTAAGGAGGAAGATGTCTATAAAATAACTTTTCAAACCAGATATGGGCACTATGAGTTTACAGTTTTACCTTTTGGACTTACCAATGCCCCAGCTGCATTTATGAATCTGATGAACAACATATTCAGAGATTGTCTAGATATTTTCGTATTAGTTTTTCTTGATGACATACTCATCTATTCTAAAAATGAGGAAGACCATCTTTGACACCTTTAGATAGTTCTTCAATGACTAAGAGAGAATAATCTTTATGGGAAATTATCGAAATGTACCTTCTTCTAGAAAGAAGTGCAATACTTAGGACATATAATCTCTGCTAAGGGAATTGTCGTAGATCCAGCAAAAATAGAAGCAATAGTGAATTGGCCAGTACTGAAAAATGTTCATGAGGTCAGAAGCTTTATGGGATTGGTTGGATATTATCAAAGATTTTTCAAAGATTTTTCAAAGATTTTTCTAGAATTGCCCACCTTATCACATCTCTCCAAAGAAAAGGAAGAAGGTTTGAATGGATAGCAAATTGTCAGGAAGCATTTGACACCTTGAAGGAAAAATTAACAACTACACCAATTTTGATCGTACTAGATCCAAATGGGCATTTTGTAGTAATAACAGATGCATCCGAAGATGGACTTGGAGGAGTGTTAATGTAGGAAGGAAAAGTGGTGGCATATGAATCTAGGAAACTAAAATAGTATGAATAAAATTATGCACCACATGATCTTAAACTACCAGCGATAGTACATGCCTTGCAAATGTGGTGACATTATTTACTAGGGAAGACTTTAGAGCTTAAGTCAGATCATCAAGGGCTGAAATACCTATTTACTCAACCCAAACTAAATGCACGAAAAAGAAGATGGATGGAGTTAATTTCCAACTATGACTTTGAGATCAACTTTATAAAGGGCAAGGAGAATAAAGTAGCTGATGCCCTAAGTTGGCAAAGGCACATAACTACTATGGCAACTATCCACATAGATTTTAGAATGCAAGTTCTACAAAAGCTAAAAGAGGATGACTACTATAATCAAGTACGAGAAGCTCTTCGGACAAACTCACAGAATTCTATTCATGAAGTATTCTAGATAGAAGAGGATGGACTTTTGAAATTCAAGGGCAGGATGTACATTCCAGATTCATCAGAATTAAGGACAACGATTTGGAAAGAAACTCATACCGCACCATATTCAGGTCATCCTGGAATAACCAAGATGTTAACAGATGTGAAACCACTATATTTTTGGAAGGGAATGAAGAAGGATGCAGCTAGGTATGTTTCAAGATTCTTCGAGTGTCAGAAGGTTAATGTTGAACATCAACATCCAGCAGGGTTATTACAACCTCGTTGTATACCAGATTGGAAGTGGCAGATCATAAGAATTGATTTTGTACAAGGGTTACCAACAACAAGGAACAGGCATAATACCATACTGGTGGTAGTAGATAGACTTACCAAGGTGGCACACTTCATACCAGGGAATTTGACAGATGGGGCTTCTGTAATTGCATGGAAATTTGTACAAGAAATATTTCATTTGCATGGAATACCAAAAAAGATCATTAGACAAAGATGCCAAAATAACATCAAGATTTTGGTAGACACTATTTTTAGCATTAGGTACACAATTAAACATCGGTATAGCTTATCATCCTAAAAAATATGGTCAAACAGAAAGGGTTAATCAGATATTGGAAATGTATTGTATGGATTAGTAATGTAAGTGGGAGGAATATTTTCCTTTGGTATAATTTTCCTATAATAATTCGTATCAGTCAGCTATTAAAATGGCACTATTTGAAACTCTATATGCCAGGAAATGCAAAACTCCAATTAGTTGGAATAGGATAGAAGACAGGATTATTTTAAGGCCAAAAATGCTCCAAGAAATGGAAGAACAGGTCAAATTAATTAGACAAAGGCTAAAAGAAGCTAATGATCATCAAAAGAGTTATGCTAATGCGAAGTGTAGTGCCCTCTGTTTCGGTCGTCATTGATGTTAAGTAAGTTGTTGGTAATGTCATGATGATGTGGTGATTTTATTATTTAATTTAATTCTAAGGTTATGAGGTAACACTAATAATATGTTTGGATTTGATTAATAAAATTAATTTAATTATAAGGTTACCTGTTTCATTTGGAATTAAATAAAGAATTAGATTCAATGATAAATGTCAATTTAATTATCGTTGGGAGTTAGTTATTTAAAATAATCAGATTAAATGAGGAAAGGTAATTATCATTTAATGATTAAATTCAATTAATAAATTTAAAAGTGATAAAATATTAAGAGGATTAAATATTAAAATTGTACTTAAGTTTAAATAAATTACGGTAAAAATATTTATTGAATTATATTTTAATTAAAAGTTAATTATTTATGAAAATTTGTTTTAGTTAAAATTTAGAGTTAAGTGGAAGTAATTTAAAATAAAAGAAGTTATTGGTTGAAATTAAATAAAATAAATACATAAAGTAATGATTAATTAAAGTGAGAAAATATTAGAAAGGATTAAATATTAAAATTTTACTTAAGTTTGAATGAAGGTAAAAACGAGAAAAGCCAGTAAAAGTTGGTACCTAATTATAATTGATAAGTTAATAATGTTATTATGGTAAGTAATGTGACGAAATAAATTCTAATAAAATATTATTAATGGTTTAAATGAATTAAATAAATCAAACTTGAATATTATAATTAAATAAACAATAAACATGCAAATAAATATTATTTGAAATTCAAGTTTCGGTTTGGGGAAGGTGAAAAGTCATTCGGTTGGGATTTCGTTCGGGATTGGTAACTGACCAAGAAAGAAAATAAGAGGGTGATTTTTCCGAATGCCAAGGGGGATTTTGGGAAGATAATTGGCAACCTGTGAAGAGAGGGAGGAATTTTACTGAAAGCAATTTCCACGAAGGAAGGAACAAGAAAAGAGAAAAAGAAGAGGAATTCAAAAGGGAAAGCGACTTCCAGGTTTTCTTTTAAATATTTTCCTTACAAAATAGTGAATAGATGTTTTCCTGTGAAAGATTTCCTTCTTCCTTGAAATCTTTTGTATGCCAACTTCAAAATTTAGCTGAGTATTTTAAATGTCTTATTTTTCGGGCTGTACAAATTTGTATTTTCCTTCCTTTCATTTTATATATACTTACATAAATATGGTATTCAATATATGTATTTTGAGACTGTAAACTGTCTGTAAATGAACTGTTTCCTGTGACTCTATTCAAACAGTCTAGTTGTGTCATCCATAACATTTTTTATACAAACTAGTTTGCTGGTAAATTTAAAGGGTTTCTCCAAATTCCAGTTTTCTATTTGCTGTCCAAAAATCTCAAATACCCAGATTATAGTTTTGGCGTTATGCTTAAAATACGAGGCTGCTGTCAAGCTGCTCCCTTATGGTTGCGTTTTGCTGATAATAAATATAATTTATAAAGAGTTAAATTAAATTTTGGTCTGCTAGTATGATAGGTTTTGAGATAAATAGAGAAATAATAAAGATGTTAAGGGTTTATTATAAAATAAGCTGCATTTTGTTAATTATTAAACTTAGTGGTTAAAATAAATTGATTATTAGGGAAGTAATACTTGGAGGGAAATGATTTATTTATATTAAAAGAATTGAATAAATAAAATATAAAATCAATCATAAGTAAAATATTAATTTTATTTAGGTTAAGGTTGTGCTGTGAAGAATTAGATTTTATCCCAGCTAGATAAATGATCTCTTATTTTTAATCAGAAAGTGAAGATTATATATATATATATATATATATATATATATATATATATATATATATATATATATATATATATATTTGTTTATAATAATTAGGTTGGATATTGTTTGAGGTGAGATATAATTAGAGTTGAAACATTGTACAGAATTAAATAGCCTCTCTGATTTCTTTGTCAACCTGTCTGAGTTAGGGCATTTGAATTACCAACTACATATATGAGTGACTTTCTATTTATTTTGAATTTATATATTTTTTATTACTATTCTTTTATATATATATATATATATGCGTATGGTTATATAAACAAGTATAGATACATAATTATAGGTTAAAAGATTTGAAGTGAAGGTAGTCTTTTATATATTTAGGATTTATGAGGATATTTCAATATATAAGCAGATTTGTATGATGAGTATTATTCAAAAGAAAATGGTTCGTATTTATATATTATGTTTATAAAATATGAATAATTTCTTTAATTGTTTTGTTTATGATTTTATGGTGGTGTAAAAGTAAAATATGAATCGAGTGTTAGAATGTTCTGTAAGATAGTGAGTTAAGTAAAAGTGTAATTTTATTTTAGGTAAATAATTAAAGTGAAAATGGTTATTTCGATAGATTGCTTAGTAAAATATTATTTAACAAAAGATTTTAACGGAATAAACATTATTGAATTAGGTATTTAATTTTGTTGTAGATAAATGAACTGTGTATTTAGTTAAAGTAAATCGATTTATATGGTTAATTAAGTTTTAGGGTTCACTAAAGGAGATAAGTGATTTTACATTTACATAGTTTCTTTTACTTGAAGGTTAATGATAAAGTTATTTTTAAGTGAGGATAAATTCCAGGTTCATAGGTTAATTAATTTAAATGATACTGATTAAATGTTAAATGGTTTTAATTACCTTTTTGTTATCTAATGAGTCTGTGAATGATAATTATTTATCAAACTACTGTGTGAAATAATCCATTAGTGTCGTCACCTTAGTATTATAATAAAGTTGTAAATTATAGAATTGTCATCTTAGTATTACATTTTAAAGTTATAATTAGGATTCGTATTAAACAGTTGATGGAGTTGGTTATCTTATAAATGATATAGTTATTTTAAATATAATTATTTGTAGTAAATACTCTCTTAATTAAATTAAGTGGATATATTAAAATAAGTGGTAAAAACGTTGAAATAATGCTTAAATTAAAGGAAGGTCTTTATGGTTATAATGTGTGAGTAAATGTGTTTTAAACAAAGTGTTTTGATTATTGGTTTAAGTGTTATTTAATTGTTTTAAGATGGGTGTTATTTGTGGGATATTTATGGAGATGTCTCAATGGCCTGTTCATTGTAAGTGTTTTAAGATAGTGTTCTTCAAGGTTGATGTGTTTGATGGTTTCCTTGTATGGAATTATTCCTTAAGACTTTGTAATTAATGTGTTTATATTCAGAAAATGATTTATTTATAGGAGTTAGAAAATTAGAATTATTAGGTAGTTAAGTTAGGTATTATGTTATTGAGTAGGTTAGTAAAGTGATTAGAGAGAGAGTTTCCTTATGTTAATAATTTGGGTAACATTGATAGATTAGTTTATTCTCAATTTGATTAGTTTCAAGTGGGATAGTTAACTTAGAAATAATGAAAAGTAGAGTTTTGTATGTTGTTGATGTATGTAGATAATATTGGCGATAAGGATTATTTCTGTTTAGGTGGGAGAATTGATTTATAAGATAAATGGAAGTAAATAAATTTGAAAACTTTAAATAGTTGGGTATTACGATAAAGGCTAGTGAATGATTGTTGATTCGATAAATGTTTTGATTAATTATATTTAGTTAAACAAAGGGTTTATGTAAATGAATAAAATTAGATGATCTTTTCTAAGTCAATTTCCCTCATATTCTTTTAATAGTTGATTTGTGGGGTTTCTATAAGAACAGTTCTAGAAAATACTTGTGATTGATATCAGGATCAAATTGTTGGTTTGAGTGGGTTGATCTTCGAAGGGAGATTGTTGTTATAATGTGTAAATTGGAATATATTTGTGTTTGAAAGAGTATACTTGTGAATAGTGTCTTATGGCTTAAACCATTAGATTTTATTTTCACTTCGTAATATTGTGCTATCCTTAAATGTTGGAAATGATTGATCTTTAAACTAATGTTCTTTTTAAAATGTTTCAAGTTACTTCTTATTGAATGAATGGGTATATTATTAGAATGTGTGGTTTTATGGATTCTTTCAATGTGACTTTTCCTGAGTTGATTTTTGAGTTGGAGTTTTTCTCTCATTTTATTTATGTTGCCATTCGTTGGGAACCAGTATGTGTTCTTTTGTTCTTTACCTAAGTGGTAAATTGGTTAATGTTAACTTTGTCATGATTGATGGTTTTACTTGATGAGTCAAATTGAGAAGTTCTTTGAGTTATGGGTATTCCAAGAGGAGAAAATAGAGGTTTCCCTTGGATTTCCGATTTTGTTCGTATCGAAGTTGTTGATGTTGTTTAATGGAGTTGTTGATCTTATTTTGATGTATTCTCTCATTATATTTGAATCGCTTTTGGTTCTTCAAGGTTTTGCTTTTATTGTTGTCATATTTTCATGGGGAAACCCTAGTGTAAACTTTTTGAGAATCTTCCAGAGGCTTGTTTTTATGGTTGGTCAATGTTCTCTCTCTTTGTGCCTTGATTTTTGGAATTTAAAAGGGTTGTACATGAATCATTGAGATTTTGATTACGTATTTATGGCAAGATGGGTAATTCCTTGCATGCTTCTCTGTTGTGATCTAATGTACTTGTTATGTTGTACAACCCTTGGATTTGGTTTTTATGTTTTGAGTGTCTAGAGTGAGAGTGGCTCTAAGTGGGTGGTCGGTGCACAAAGGGGCGCCAGGATAGCCCTCGTTAGAGTAAAAATTAAAAAGTGATAATTTAAATAATTAATTAGGGGGTGGGTAGAATCACATTAAAAAGATAATTGATGCCTCATCCACCTTTTAGTGCATGTTCGTTGCCTTGTCTTTGTGAAGGGTAATGGATCCGCATGAGCAACCCTATGGAGTGGCGCCTTGAGATAGGTAGTCTAGATCACCATAGATGGAGGCGGCTCCTAGTGCTCGATTTGTCTGGATAATTTGTCAGTAGACGGAGGCGGCACCTTGCGTTAGTGGTAGTCTGGAGAATCCATGTTAAGCCATGCGATGACACTCTCCTCTAACATTCATGTTTATGTTGTCTTTTGGAAATCCTCTGGAAGTGGTTCTTTGTCTTGAATTGACGAAACACAATTATTTGAGATGATTTATGGTTTTACCCTATTTTATCTTTGGTGTACTTTGAGGTCTTGTGTGATCTCCTTGATATTTGACTTATGACCTTGTACCCTTGTGGTACTGTGATATGATGTTATTAGATTGGTTATTGCAATTTGGAATTGTGTCATGTTTATTAATGCAGTTTATTAGAGGTGTTTCATGATCATCCTTTGGTTATTTGGTTACTGGTCATTGCTTTGATTTATGTGATGAGATTTATGACTCTTGGATGTGATTGATTATGTCATTGTAATTCCTGAGTGTTATGATACTTTTGTATGACGTTGAGTCTTGTGGTTCTCTGCGTGGATGTTCTTGGTTGAGGTCTCTTTCTTGTTAGCTCCTAGCACGGGGGGTGGGTCTTCAGACTCACATGGTCGGGTGGAACGTGCTAAGCACCCCATTGGGTCCCCAGTCAAGGATCGAGAGGTGTGGATTGGTGCTGTTGCAGCGACTCCAGAGTTGTATCTGTCTTGGAGCCAATTTTGATACTTGTATTTCTCTAATTATTGTATCATGGCATCTTGTGTATGGTTTCCATTCATATTTGGAACACTTTTGTATCATTGTACTTCTTAAACATTGTACTGTAATGTAATGTAACATTAAACCTTGTGTGGATATTGGCCATGGTGATTGTTATTTAATGTGTTAAGTTGATCATGCATATGTTGTGTTTATATGCAGATGGCTTCTTATCAATGAATTTTTCATGTATGTGTTATATTTGTTATTGTTTACTTCATATCTTTGGATTTTATTCCTTATTGATGTTGTATGGATCTAAGTCGCGTAATGACTCTTCGTGTACCCCAAGAGATGTATGTGTTAATGAATCTATATAAATGAAATTTCATGTTATTACTTGATGTGTATTACATGTATGTTATGTGCATTTTAAAAAAAAAAAATTGTGCGGTAATTTTCGTGTGATTGTCCTTTGGGGTTCGCACGGCGGGGCGTTACACGAAGCGAACTCCAAGATAGTTTGTAGTGGGAGACAAAGTCCTCTTGCATGTCAAACCTCAAAAAAGCTCAATAAAATTTGGAAAGACCTCAAAGTTTGCCCCAAGATATGTGGGACCTTTTGAAGTATTGGAAGTGATCAATACAGTGGCTTACATAATTTCTCTACGACCAGCTCTCGCCCAATTGCACAATGTGTTTCATGTTTCCTACCTTAAGAAATATTTTGCAAACTTTGAACATATGATTGATTGGAAATCCTTACAGGTGTAGGATCTAGGGGTGATTACTTTAGAGCCAATTCGAGTGCTCAAGATGCGTAAGATGCACTTACATAATCGGGAGGTGGTCCAATGTAAGGTCCAGTGGGACCAGTACTCAGAAGAGAATGCCACTTGGGAGGACTAAGAAGAAGTCCTCCAAAATTTTCCTTATTTATTCTCAAACCATATGAAATTTTAATTTTAGAACTTGAATTTATAAATAAGTAATCATCGAGGATGATGATTCATAAGGGGAGGAGTATGTCACATCCCCCTAGGACTTAATAAGTTAAGATATTGAAATCATGGTCATTAATATTGTTAATGAAAATTATCTTTCATATGAATGTGAAACAATGGATTAAATAATTGTTTTATTTGTGACAATTGAAAAAGAAAAAGGTGAATGGTTATTTAATTACATAAATACATCTATTGATAATGATGATGATGATGATGATGATGATGATATTATATCTAAATGTGAATTAATGCATTAGGAATAGTCTAACTCTAGCTTCTGGTGTCGAGTGCTTGTAGGATTGGCATCACAAGAAAGGAAAAGGGACTATCATTAGGGAGAGGACGCAGTTGACAAGGATCTAATTGTCATCAGACTCTGGGAAAGATATGACCATGCAAAAGATGACCTTGGCCTTGGTAAAATAAATAATGGTTAATAAGTTAAAAAGAAAAAGCATTGAGTTACAAATACTTCCTAAGGGTATTAACTATAATGTTTAAATATTAAAGCTTGGAATATAATTAAAGGGTATTATGGTTAAATCTTTTTGGAAATGCATCTTTGTGAGGGAATTGCATGGGGAGAAGGCCATGAATTTTGTGAGTTGAACACTTTGCCAGTTTGATCATGCTCTTGTGTAATGCCTGGTATTCAAGAGGCTCGATGGGGAATTCAAGGTGACAACCTTTTAAGCGTTGGCCTCACCTGGGGAAGGGCATTCTAGACTATCATTCTCTTCTTCCTCATTTGGGAAAAATGGATTCTACCCTTCCGCCATGGCTAGGGTTTTGTTATTTTCCTCATTTTGATTATTCTTCCTGTAGAGTCAGGCGAAAGTTTATCTGAAATGAAATTTATCTTGAACTCTATTCACTTTCTCTTCTTTCTTCCTCAAACATTCACTAGTGGATCCCGATTTCTTCTAGAAGGAAGTTGAACCAGAATTGTGGTCAATAGTGGCAATCAAACTTGCAAGGAGTTTGCGAACCTTCAACTTCTAAATTTATTATCAAGAACATGGTTATTAATACTTAGCATCTATTTTCCTTTATGCGTAAAAATTCAAATGCGTAAATGCTTTCTTCGATTGAGTGGAATTTGGGAATCTAAATCTTATATGGGTTTTCCCTTCTTTAAAATGACATTGTCTCAATCTTATCTATTGAAACTTAAATGCTTGTGACTAGATGGACCTCTGTTTGGGTCCTGTAACCCTCTATCTCAAATGTGTTTTCATCTAAATTCTTTTACCTTGGTTTTGTTTTCAAAAGATTTAGGAAACAACTAGTCAACTTTTTCAGAATCTCAGTTTCATTGCAATGCCCTGCACCAAGCAATCACTCGGCCAAGGGAACATTTTCCATATTTATGTTTTTGTAATACCATAGTCTCCACCCTAAAACAGCGGCATTATGCTCTATATGCATCTACCTTACTCTATTTTTAAACTTTTGATGCACCCAAAAACCTTACTTGGTTGTATGGCACATTTGAGCTAGAGCTTAGCTGGAACTTACAACCTTCTTTGTATTTACTGGAATGATCTCTTAAGGCATACTTGTCCTATTCTTAAACTACCATGGATTCATTTAAGGTACAACTGAACCAAATACCTTTACCTCTTTCTTTTGGTCATCCATCAAACTCCATAATAAAAGAACCAAATCAAATTTATTAACAATAGTATGAACATGTACTAAAAGCCATTGTCAACCAATGATGCATACACTTGAATTAAATTATTGAATAATCATGAAGAGCAAGGGTGTGAGCTGATGACACAATAGTGCCAAAAATATTGGCACGGTAGTGTCAGAGAGTCAGACATAGTGGTGCCAAAATAAACTTAAAAATCCTTGGCCAAGGTAGATGCTAGTTCGACAATGTTAGCTTCCATGATCCAAATATGCTTTGGTTAGGATGATCCAACTAATAGGAGGAACCTACAAAAGAAGGATTGACCAAAAGTATAGGCTCATGGACACCAAGCTCAGAGTCTCAATAACAATTGATCCTTGTTAATTAACCTCGTGAAGGGCAGGTTCTTCAGTTGAAGAAACTCGGGAGACTAGCAGGTCTTGGTTGGGCTGTAAAGCCCCTAATGATAATTTCTTTTCCTCTCTGAATAGCATTACAAATGAGGATGGTGACAAATGTAAAATCTATTTTTCTCACACTATCTCCAGGTAAAAGATCTATATGTTTTCTTTTCTATAGAATTAGTTATTCATCTAAATTATATGTACAATGATTTAACTGAAATTGTCATTATAGATTAATTAAATTTTAATTTATGTTGTAAAGTTGAATTTTTGAAAGTTATTTGTAGAAAAGTGAGATAAATGATGTGATATAAGTAAACCCTAGAATGATAGTTATTCTTTTATGGTTATTGTGAAACTACTTCTTGAAAAATTGTTGGAAACGTTGGAAAACCCCAGATCACTTGGAAACAATTAGTTACAATTCAGCTGAAGGTAGTTGGCAGTTAACTTTGTAATCATAGATCAGTTAGGCTATTACACATCCAATCTTTCAACATAAGCTTTAATATTCTCATCTTCAAACATATGTAGAAGATCAAACTATGTTTCCAAGTTATGTAATTTTTCCTCTTTAACTCTTTCATCACTATCATGTTCTCTTTCCAAACCATCCCAGAATGCCTTAACCATTTTCAAATTTTAAACCTTAATCAACTTAGAATGTACTAGACTATTCTTCAAGATGAATTTCACCATGTTTTTTGATTCATGTTCTTTGATCTCTTTAGGTGTACTCTGACCATTAGTAGGAGTGTAAGGATTTTTTTAATATTTCTCCTCATCATATCTACAATACTCCAAATATTATTCCATCAATACTTTCTAGATACCATAGTTCCATCAAACCTCAAATAATCAAAAACCATTTTTCTAGTAATCCTAGACCTTCATCAAGTGGTTAAGCTCTTCACCAAGGAACCTTGAACTCTAATACCAATTTTTGAATAGGACAACTGAGAGGGGGTGTGAATCAGTTGTCACAAAATTAAACCTTTAATTCAATCAATGGAACTAACACATAATACTACTTAAATGATTAATCATAAAATGCCAATGCAAAAACTCAAATGTAACACATAAACACAATAACACTATATTTACATGAAAAACACAATGAGGGAAAAACCACAGTGAGGATTAACTCACACTACAGAGAATATCAAAACTAGTTACAAAAGGGCTCATTGCCTAAAATAAGGACTCACTATCTAGAACAAGGACTCACTTTCCAATAGGGATACAACCCGAAGGGATCACTACCACAAAGATACAAAGAAGACAAAGAATACTTGTTATAGAGATACTACAATCCCAATGCAACAAAGAATTTCAGTGTAGTCACTTGATCAACTTGCATGAATGATAGAGTTCACCTTCTACTCACTACATCACGAGACTCAACATTAAGCTTCATACTAATCTCCCACACACTCAATAGACACTCTTAATGAATAGAATCAATGTCACACCAAACTACACTTTCTCTTATCCCTTATCGCTCTTCTTCTTTTCTATTTTATATTTTCCATTACTAACTCATCTTGTATTTATACCATCTTATTTACTTTGAAACATATCCAAAGTCAGCTATCCAAATCCAAATTCAAATTAGGTTAGTGCCAAAATATCCTAGGGTGGAATTAGAATGAGGGTAACCCAAGCAAATACTTCATAGGGACCCAAATAGATCCAACGTGCTTCATCATTCTTGAAAGTCATATTTCACACAAGGCCGATCACACCAGTTTAAAACACATAGAACCATTAAGCACAAACTTCCAAATGTTGAAATTAACTTCAATACAACCAAGGTGAATCAACATTAGAGGCACTCATCATAAGACTTCATCAAAGAGTAATCCAAACCAACAACATTTCTCCTAGACCTCAACCAGAACCACAAAAAACCATAATTCATAGCTAGTGAACACAACTTGCACTGTATAACGAACCAACAACCAAAAATCTGAATATAGCACCTTCTGACAACCATGAACAACATATCTAAACCACACAACCACAAGAGAAAATATGGAGCAACCACTAAACACCTAGAAAATATCTTTATTATAATTTTCTCAATATCCTTGACATATACAACCAACAACAACTAGTAGATAACCAATTGACTAGTTGACATCAATGACAACACCTTCCATCTTTCCATTCTTGCAACAATTTATACTAAATCTAGATATTAACCCCAAAATTCAAATAATTCAAGCCGACACTAGATCTGGAAATAGACATTATTAAAATCCCACTGTAATGAAATTCAAAAGGTGAGTTCTCATTAAGGGAGGACCCATTTTCCACCTAGGGCGAATGGGTCTAGGCACTATTTTTTAGGACCTTACCTTCAAGGAATGAAATTAAATAAAAAAACCCATGTAGAATATACAAAGAAAGGGGTGCCCTATAGAGGGAGGACCCATTCACCACCTAGGGTGAATGGGTCCTAGCATCAATTTCTAGGACCTCAAATTTTCCCAATTAAATGTTATGTAATTTGTATTATGGGTTTCAGGATAAATCATCAGGAGGTGTCACAAATAATGCTTAAACTTGAATTAAAGGGGATAATTAGCTCTAATTAACCACAATTAATTAACAGGACCCTAGGTAAGTGTGAAAGTGTGTTACAACACTTTACAACACCTAAAAGAGGTTAAAAATTAAATACATTTTATTAAAAAGGGGCCCAAGATGAATGTGAATGTGTTACAACACATTACAACATTAAACTTAGGTAAAATTAGGTTAATTCAATGATAATTATTCCCAAATTAAGGAAAAATGATACTTTTCCATTACTGCACAGACCAACTATGGTCCTTCTTGTTCTTCTTCTTCACTATTATCCACATTTACACTCACATAATGTTCTCTTCTTGCCTTCTCTTTTCTTCTCCATGGTGAAGCACTTTGTTATTTTGTAAGGGCACTAGAAGATTATTTCCTTTTCAAACCAATTGTAGGTTTAGTCTCGAAGAACTTAGAAGTAACTAGAGAAGGGATAGAGATCTTGGTAGACCTTCTTGTGCTTGGGGTAACAACTAGAGTGTTGGATATTTTCTTGACTTCTTTCACAATACCCTTTCGCAAACCCATCATCTCTACAACCTGTGCCTTCATCTTCTCAACATTTTTCTTTATCTCCTTTGTTTTGTGCTCCATATGAATTGCACTAGAATTCTCCTTATATTTTCCATATCTCTCTTATGTAGGATCTCTAGGCATACTCAGCATATGATTTGCATGACCAGTAATCATAGTCTCTTCTACCTCATATCCCATTTCAAGAACCCATACTATCCTTCACTCCAGAGCTTCCATCATACAATATTCTTTGATTACCATGAAGATAATATCATTCTTATAATTCTCAACCACACTCTTAGGAATCCTTTATCTTTCTTAAATTTGAGATTGGAATGATTTGGAGAACCCCCATAGGGCTTCATCTTTAAATGTTGAATCTAGATACCTCAACATATGACCTCTAATTTTTCTAGCCATAGGCACATTTTCTAACCATACTATATTCCTCACACCAAGCATTTCTCTAAGAAATTAAAATAATAATCATATAATCAAGGTACCATACTTGAAGGGGTACTAGGATTCCTTAGTCTTTTACATTCTTTCTAAGAATTGTAGCCTTAGTAATTCAAATAGGTCATAATCCATTGCTTTCTTCATCATATATACGTAGGAATACTAAGGATCGCTAAGATGGGGAGTGAATCAATTATCTAATAAATCAATCACATAAACTTAATTTTCCAAAACTTTAGATTGATATTATATTTCATGAGAAAATACAAAGATGTGCAAGTCACAACATCACATGTGAATCACAAAACAACACATCATCAAGGAAGGATAAGACATGGTATTTATGAGTGGAAAAACCCTAAAAGGGTGAAAAAATAACTCTCAATAAAAGCTTTATTATTCCATACTAGCAACCACCTTGTTGTATACAAGTTGTGTGTCCCACTAACAACACAACAAGTCTCACTAGTTGTTTATCAATCCTCACTAGCAATACAAGACTCACTGGCTAAACCTCATGCCTCACTAGCAATACAAGCCTCACTAGCTAAATCTCATGCCTCATTAGCAACCCTAAGTTCCTTATTAGCCAATCAACACCATTTTAGAAGAAAAGGAACAAACCAAAGGGTTATTCTATTTCCATGCATACCAAAGCTCTGCCAAACATCTATCCAACCTTACTATAGCATATGTCAACCATCAAGAAAACACAATTCTATATAGTTTATTTACTCCTTTTGCAATCAGTATATTTTGTTCATGAAATCTACATAACCTTAAATAACTTGCTTTGTTCTATTACAATCATCTCAATTTGTAAAAAATCAATCAAGAAAATTTCATCTCTTACTCACCAATTTATTCCACCTCTAGGATAGAACACATAATGTTCACCTTGATTCAAAAGAACTTTAGTCAACCTTAACATGCAACTCTAAATTCACCATTCTATATCATATTGCCATCAGGAATTTGTCAAGAGCTTTGTTTATGAAAAATACATTATCTTGAAAATTTCTCTGTCATATGTCAATCAAGAACATAAATATATCACCCTCACAAAACCAATACCAACTTCTTAATCCTCACCCATCACATACTTGCAAACTTTCTTTGATCACATTAATTAGTACCAAAAGAACATTCCATGAATACTAAAGGAATCATATACACTTCTAACTATGCAAAGTCTTCATAAAATTATTGTATCATATCTCATACAAATCCTTTACTTAAAATTATGTCTAGTCACCTTAGATTTCTATGAGATTACATTAGCCTAGATGCAATGATAACTTATTTCCTAGTTGCTATCATTTTGTAAATCCATTCAATCTCATTTTTACTATCACTTTTAGTATGTATTAACCTAATAGAATCATGATACCACAGTCTTAAATCACATTTCATGCAATCGAGATTACAACTTTAATACCCTTTCTAACATCAAGATCATATTAATTTCATAGTCATATAAGTGCACCAAATATGTTGTAATTCAAGTTTTCTATTTCATCGTATTTCCTACTCACATAGTATATTATACAGTTTGAATACACATAACACCAAAATAAATTCAATGTTCAAAGAAAAAACCCAAACTCTGACCTTTCATCTTCAACATCATCCAAATTGATCATAAACTTCAATACTTTTTAGCACCAAATAAAAAAACAAAACTGATTTGTTCATCTTCTCGCAAAAGCAAAGCAAAAACTTAAAAATAGTTTAACTCCCGTTAAAGTAGAAGCCTCTTGAAATGACTATTTTGAAATTTAAATATAGACCTTTGATTTTATCTTTCTTCCATAAAGAACTTTAAAAATCAACCTTTGATTTCACTTTGAATGGGATAAGCCAAGCTTATAACCTGCTTGACCAGTTAGTCTAGAAGAAGAGGCTAGTCAATAAATTATTTAAATCCCTTAACAAAGTTACTTAAAAAAACTAACTTGCTATCATTGGTTAGTGACCAGATATATAAAAAGAAACTTTGTTAAAAACTTTGCACAAAACAAACCTCTATTAAGGTTTTAGTAATAAGTTATCATCAAAGGATAAAACCCTAATCTTTAAAAACTTGAGCCACTACCAATTGAACTTTGAATGAATCTTATGATCAACTCATGAAAAATATCAATCAATATCACTAAATGATTTATTTGTGCTATATTTCTATTACTACCAACAACATACTCCATGTGCATCAAGAATATTGCAACATAGAATGCATTAATCACCATGTAATAGGCAAGACACTACTACATCAACTCTTTTGAACCAAGAAGCAACAAATGAAGAATGTGAACTCTGTGAACTTTGCAGTGTGATGTTTGAATATCATGTGAATGCAACTTTTAGATGAGCATCCTGTCAACACTTACAATCAATAAATGCCATTTATAATGACATGATGATCAACTCCTCAACTCCTAAAGCACAAGATGACAAACACATGATCAAATCCTCTTCTTAAGACCAACTTTTGACATCAATGACAAACACATCAACAAACTCCCCCTTTTTCATTGATGGAAAAACAAAAAATCATATCTCTCTCTCCCCCTTAGACATCAAATGAAAAAGGATCATTTACTCCCCCTGTGAAGTTGACTAAGTTAACTAATTGAATAAGCATCAAAGCTCTAACAAAGTGATTGTTCTAAGATCCTTCCAAAAGAGCTCTTTATAGAAGCAATAAAAATCATAGTTTATGCATATTGTTAGCATAGGAACTCTTATAATCAACTAGCTTATCCACCCTTAAAAACATTATGTACTATCTCTTGGCCATTTTAATGCGGACTGAAATTTCAAATACAACCAAAAGCACACTAATCACTATCATGATGTGATGTTCCATTGTCAAAATATTGACTAGCTGATCAAAATTCAACATGCATTAAAGCCACTCCCAAGTACTCTTCTCCATGATATACCACAAGGAAAACAACTACACCAAGAATATTGTCCAAGCCAAAACACCCATTTCAAGGTTACTTGATCACCAAGAATATTGAATAATGACTACTCCACTGTCTACCAAGACTTCATAAGATTTTGTATTCATGATACTATTGTCCACAAGCAAACTGAAAAATGTGTGTATAGAAAAATGTTGCATTCAAGAAGCAACATGACATTAATGAAACTTGTAAACTCCAAATTTACTAATTTCTATATAAGCCTCTACAACCTATCACTTTGTATCCTCACAGAAAATAAGTTGCCAAGTGAAAGGTAGAACCTTGATTCCATACTACCCTTGCAAGCACCTTCTATCATTTCAAACACTTTGTATAAGTTGCATACCAATACTACTAAAATGATCATAAGACTAACATGAATATCATTTTCATACCTACAAAAACAATTATCAAAGGAATAGCAATTGTCACCAATGACACTAAACAAGTGACTCCCCCTGCAAAATAATACCACCACTGTTCTTTGTAAGATCAAACATCATACTACCCCCTTTCCTTTAGAACATGTGACCATTTGATATAAAAATTTTGACTACCAATATATACCATTTCATTCCTCTTGAATAACACTATTGTGAGAAAAACAATAGTCCAAAAATGATAGAAAAAAAATGAAAAAAACCTTTTCTAAACCTTCTATGAATGATAATAGTAAACAAGACATTGAGTATATATATCTCTATCCAAGAATCATCGTACTTCCACTACAAGATATTACAAGAAAGTATACCACACTGGGTATAGTATGATTAGTATGTATAGAAAATACCACATCACTTTGCTTATCAAAAGAATTCATTATGCCAGTACAAACATCAAGAAACTTCATTGCACTTAGCTAAGGTCACACATGTTGCTAAAGCATAATGCTACTTCCTCCTTGATCACTTGTCTAAGATGTGCAAAACCACTGCATTTGGAAAGAGTAAATGAAAAGAGACACTTCACATAGACAATTCCCACACAAAAAATATAGAAGCATTGTTCATCATTTCAATGAAACACCACCATATGTTATCTCCAAGATACACCAAATAATCCATCATATTCATGCAAGATCAAGCATTCCAAAAAGAGTGAAAATTGGTTTGAAAAAACTGTCATGAGAACCAAGAAATATAGAAACCATTCAAGATGTGACTATCATAGGAAACATAAGAACCATTTCTCCAATGCCCCTTGAAACATTATCTACAAGAGCATTGTTGTAGCCATTTTCAACAAAATATCCATAGAGTTCTATGAAGATTGCACTCAACATTAACAATAAGATTAAGGGAATGCTCACTATTATCAAGAAAAATGCCAACTATCATCAAAAACAAATGTTTCCATGCTGGAATTTGTCATACACACACTTCATAGAGGAAAAACCCATGCAACAAGAGTTCCTCAATCCAAAAATACACACTCTCTAAGCAAAAAATCACTACCCAAGATCCATAGGACACTGTCACTATCTTTTCCTTTATTATATTTAAACACATGACAATCTCTACTCCATGATTTTCTCTCACAAAATCCTCTTCACTACTTTTACCTCCCTTGATAATTCCTATATTACTTTTGAACAAGGATATTAGTTCCTTCTTGAGTGTGTTAATATTTTCTTCTTGATACCTCTAGACTCTTCCAATTGCAATTTTATTTTCTCAATAATCTGATCAGATTCTACACACTTCTTTAGTTCCTTAACAAGTTGATTAGATTCTTTGTACTTCATCTTTAGTTCTTTTTCTCTTCTTTCTCTCTTCAATTCATCTAATGAAACAATCAATTCATCTTCAAGATAAACTTGTGCTTCCTCTTCATCATTTTCATCATATGACTCATTTGCAACCTCCATGAACTGTAACTCATATTTTGCATCAAACATTCTTGCATGAAATTATTTAGAGCCAAGAATATTAGAAACATCACTAAATTTTGTTATACACTTCTCTTTCTTTTGATGCAGATCTTTCTCCTTTTAATTTTTTTTTTTTTCTGTACCTCTTGCCCATAGTATTCTACCTCTAGATTCTACCCAAGTTTATTAGACTTCTTTAGGGAACTTGTTAATCTAATACCAATTGTAGGAATACTAAGGATCGTTGAGAGGGGGGAAGGGTGAATTAGTGATCCAATAAATCAATCACATAAACTTAATTTTCCAAAACTTTAGATATTATATTTCATGAAAAAATATAAAGATGTGCAAGTCACAACATCACATGTGAATCACAAAACAACACATCACCAAGGAAATATGAGACACAGTATTTATGGGTGGAAAACCCTAAAAGGGTGAAAAAACCACTCTTAATAAAATATTTATTATTCCATACTAGCCAACACCTTGTTGTATACAAATTATGTGTCTTGCTGATAAAACAACAAGCCTCACTAGTTATTAATTAAGCCTCACTAGAAATACACACCTCACTAACTGAACCTCATGCCTCACTAGCAATATAAGCCTCACTAGTTGAACCTCATGCCACACTTCCAATTCAAGCCTCATTGGATGAACCTCATGCCACACTTCCATCTCAAGCCTCATTGGATGAACCTCATGCCTCACTAGCTGAACCTCATGCTTCACTAGCAATACAAGGCTCACTAGTTGAATCAAATGCCTCACTGGCAATCCAAACTGCCATCTTAGCCAATCAACACCATTTCAAAAGAAAAAGAAAAAACCAAAGGGTTACTCTTTTTCCATGTATACCATAGATCTGTCAAACATCTATCCAACCATCAGGAAAACATAATTTTGTATAGTTCATTGACTCGTACAATCAGTAGAATATTTTCATGAAACCTCCATCACCTTAAATACCTTGCTCTATTATATTATAGTCATCTTAGCTTGTCAAAATACAATCAAGAAAAGTTCATCTCTTACTCACCAAGTTTATTCCACCTCTAGGCTAGAACACACAACACCTTGATTTAAAAGAACTTCAGTCAACCTTAACATGCAATTCTGAATTCACCATTCTCTATCATATTAACATCAAGAATCTGTTAAGAGCTTTTTTAATGAAAAAAAAATTTACCTTGAACCTTTCTCTACCATATGTCAATCAAGAACATAAATATATCACCCTCACAAAACCAATACCAACTTCTTAATCCTTACCCATCACATACTTGCAAACTTTCATCACATTAATTGGTACCAAAAGAAAACTTCATGAATACTAAAGTCATCAAATACACTTCTTAATATGCACAATATTAATTAAACTATGGTATCACATCTCATACAAAGCCTTTACTAACAATCATGTCTAGTCACCTAAGTTTTCTATGAGATTACATTAGCCTATGCAATGAAAACTTATTTTTTAGTTGCTATCATTTTGTAGATCCATTTAATCTCATTTTTGCTATTGCTTTTAGTATGTATTAACTTGATAGAATCATGAAACCATGGTCTTCAATAACATTTCATGTAATCTAGATCATAGCTCTAATACCCTTTCTGACATCAAGATCATATTCATGTCATAGTTGAATATAAGTGCACTATGTTGTAATTCAAGTTTTTTGTTTCATTTTATTTCCTACTCATACAGTATATTAAATACTTGAATACACATAACACCAAAATCAATTCAATGTTCAAAGAAAAAACCCAAAATTTTACCTTTCATCTTCAACATTATCCAAATTGATCATAAACTTCAATACTTTTTGGTGCCAAACAAAAAAAAAAACTGATATGTTCATCTTCTCACAAAAGATAAGCAAAAACTAAAAAATAGTTTAACCCCCATCAAAGTAGAAGCCTCCTGAAATGACCATTTTGAAATTTAAATATAGACTTTTGATTTTATCTTGCCGCCATAAAGAACTTTAAAACTCGGCCTTTGATTTCACTTTTAATGGGATAATCCAAGCTTATAACCTACTTGACTAGTTAGTCTAGAAGAAGAGGTCTGTCGATGAATGGTATAAATCCCTTAACAAAGTTATAAAAAAAACTTTAACTTGCTATCATTGGTCAATGACCAAATATTTAAAAAGCAACTTTTAAAAAAAAATACACAAAATAAACCTCTATTAGGGTTTTAGTCATAATTTATCATCAAAGGATAAAACCCTAATCTTTAAAAACTTGAGCCACTACTAATTGAGCTTTTAATGAATCCTATGATCAACTCATGCCAAGTATCAATTAATATCACTGAATGATTTCTTTATGCTATAGTGCTATTACTATCATTAACATACTCAATGTACATCAAGAATCTTGTAACATAGAATGCATTAATCACCATGCAACAAGCAAGACACCATTGCATCAACTCTTCTAAACTAGGAAGCAAAAAATGAAGCATATGAACTCTGTGAACTCTACAATATTATGTATGAAGATGGTGAATGCAACTCTTAGATGAGGATCATATCAACACATGCCATCTATAATGACATGATCAACTGCTCAACTCCTGAAGCACAAGATGACAAACACATGATCAACTCATCTTCTTAAGACCAACTTTTGACATCAATGACAAACACATCAAAAATATATTATATTGATTATAGTAGAAGAAACTAAATTATCTTGTTTTGTGAAGAAAATTTTGTATCCAATCATCATAGAGGCATACTTAACTATCAGATCTTCAATGCCCTTAATTGTCAAGGCCCTCTTGTCAAATTTGCACCAGTTAATTTCATCACCACTTCATTTTTCACTAATGTAAGAGTTGAAATTGGTCCTTTAGAACATAACTCTATGGGTATGTGCAGGATTATGATGGTCCAAAAAGTGGCGATATGATGGGTATGTGTAGGGTATGTGGCTGATGACTTTCTTTTTACCCAAAATTGATGAAACAAAAAGGGTTTTTAAAGGAGATTCTTAGCTTTCCACCAATATAAATTATGCTTTACTTTGAATTTAATAAATAATTATTATTCATTTTCTATTTGAATTATGACTAAAGTCTTGATTGATAGGTTGATTGAAAAACATCTATAGCTTTCAAACGATATCACATTTTTTGAATTTGAAACATGCATCACATTCTATGCTTCACATACTATAGGATTAAAAAAAATGAATTTCATGAAGTTTTGACCAAGTTAAGGTGGTTATACATATGATTTTTTATATTTTTAAAAGTTCTAATAAAAAAATTACAAAAAAATATGCATCACATCAGGACATGAGTCCTCTACTTATATCTAAAATATTATAAAAAAATATTATCATTTTATTTGGTTAGGGTGGTCAGACAAACACCTACTTTTTATTTTTTCCATAAAATTTAAGTTCTACTACATTGAAATTTCAAATTTTCACCAAATAATTTTTTAAAAAAAATAAACCTAGTAGTTTAGAAACTACATTCAATTTTCTATAGATTCTATTCTTACATATTTTTGAAATAATATAGACAACTTAATCAAATTTTTACATCAAGTTTCCTAACTTTGTTTTTTCTAAACTTTATCACCACTTAAGGGCCTATTTTTTCCATGATGATCCTGCACATACCCCTATCAAAACCCTAATGACTTCTAAAACTAGGGAAACATAGAAATATGCAAATACCTTTTAGATCTATATCAATTAGGTTTTCGTGCACAAATTCTAAGTTTCTTCAACTCACCTCTTCTCTGCTCTACAATCTTCAAACAATTGAATACAAATGATATTTTTCATAAGTGAAATCACTTATAAACACTTTTGGATGACCTAAAATACATTAATTGTATTGATTTGAAGCTAGGTCAAAAGCTGATGAACCTTAACTTTGATGACACAATCACCTTCAAACTATCCACAAATCTGCATAATGAAATATTTTCCAATGGAGTCTTCACCAATAGATCAATCATGTCAACCTACACCTTGTATTAATGTGTTGAAGGAATCAACACTATATCTTTGGTAGGGGCTTAATGATTATATGTTAAAACTCCCCTTGAGCCAATGCTCTTCATTTAGATTCCAAAGGAAACATCTGTACTAGAGGTTGGTACAGACTCAATCCTAACCTCATTCTTGGGTGATATAACAATATTGGGTTTCACTTTTTGGACGAGATGGACATTTATATCAACATTTTTAATAGAATCTTCACCTTTTGAGACTTATAATAGCTAAAGGTTTAAGAATTTGAAGATGATACAAACTAGTGATTTGTGGCAATTTGTGTGTAGATTCTAAATATATATTTTTAATTTTTTTGTGAAATAAATCATGAATATTTCAACATCTCCTTTAATAACTAGTTTTAAATAGTAAAATACATTTATAGAAAGTAACATTTATGTCATCAAACATAAATGTTTTTCTAGAAAGGATAAAATTCTATTTTTAAAAAAATACATTCTTAACATCAATATCTAGGGAAAGGATATTTTTACATAATTTTTTGTTAGATATTTCTTTTAATTAATTTTTTAAGTCACTGTAACTATAATTTGGAAATAGGTGTATGTCGTCAAACATAACTTCTTGTGTACATTATCAAAATCCTTTTCTTTTTTTTTGGTGAAATAAGGACATCACCTAGGGTAAAGGTATTTTTTAAATTTGTTTACAATGGTTTACTATTTTTCCACCTTTATAGAATGAAGAACTTGATGTTCAATGAAAAACCTTTGTTGAATATAAATTAAAAATTAAATACATAATAAAATGAAAAAATATCAAAACTATACTTGTTGCAAAGATCATTTCAAGGGCTACAGTCTTGCAAAATATAAATTTTAAATGAATTTATTTAATCGCTCAAAAGGTAAAGAAAAAGCATTTTTTTACTAGCATTTTGATAGGTGCGAAGGAGACTCCATTATGGGTATGATTTAATACTAGAGGGGTTATATCCAAGGGAGTTTGATCTAAGGGGGATTATCTAATCCTCTTCAATTAAAACCCTTTAGATGGAACCTCTCAAGGCTTAAATCATTAATTTTTCTAAAAATAAGTGATTTGAGGAAAAAAAATAGGATGTCCCAAAAGTGAGACACACTATTATGGCAGCACCCTCTCCTCTTTCTTTTTCCATGGTGTGTTCATCTCTTTCTTCATCTCTATAGGATTAACTTTATTCACTAGATCATCCTTTTTTACCAAATCAACCTTCACATTCTTGCTTCTACAAAATTTGGCTATATGCCCAAGTTTATTGTATTTGTGACATATGATAGTATTTTGAACAAGCTTGCTTTCACCAACTCTAGATCTACACACATTAGCCTTATGCTAAAACCCATTGTATGTATAATAGTAGCCATTGAAATATTGAAACCTCATGCCATAACCATTTATTATTTGATTTCTACATTCACTAGCCTTATGACAAAATCTTTTTCATGTAAAGCACTAACCAGGAAATGATTGAACATTCAAATTCATTTTTCTTCTATAGTCTATAGCCTTATGTCCAAACATATTGCAAGAATAACAATAACTATTAAAAGATGGGTAGCTTTGTGCATTTGGTTATCCAATAACTAGTCAAGTTTGAAGTCTTTCCTCTAATTCCAAACCTGCTTGCCATTTCTCTTCTTGTCTCCAATATTCTTTTGTTCATTTCTAGTATTTGGTGTTTTGTCTATTTTTTATCTTTCTCCTTTTCCAAACCCCAATCTTCATTTGTCTTTAGAATCCTTCTGGTTTGGAAGCATATCATCAAGCAATGTAGATCTCCTCTTGAATTTGTCTTCTTGATTCTTTGCTATCTCCAGTTTTGATCTAAAATTCACAACCTCTTCTTCTAGTCTTGAACATTCTACAAGTTTTCTTTTCAATTTTTCATTCAAGCATTGGGTATGTACAGGATCATCATAGAAAAAACAGGCCCTTAAGTGGCAAAAAATTTAGAAAAATAAGAGTTAGGCAACTTGACGTAAAAATTTGAATAAGTTATCTATATAATTTCAAAAATTTGTAGGAATAGAATCTATAGAAAATTGAATGTAGTTTCTAAACTATTAGGTTTTTTTTATAAAAAAATCTATTTGGTGAAAATTTGAAATTTCAATGTAGTAGTACTTAAATTATAGGGAAAAAATAAGAAGTAGGTGTCTGTCTGACCACCCTAACCACAATAAAATGATAATATTTTTTTGTAAGAATTTAGATATAAGTAGAGGACTCATGTCCAGATGTGATGCATATTTTTTTGTAATTTTTCCCAAGTAAATAATTAATTATGAATTTTTATTACAAATTTTTAAAAATATAAAACTCATATGTCTGACCACCTTAACTTGGTCAAAACTTCATGAAATTCAATTTTTATTTTTTTAATCCTATAGTATACAAAGCATAGAATGTGACACATGTTTTGGATTCAAAAAATGTGACACTGCTTTGAAAGCTATAGATGGTTTTCAATTAGCCTATCAATCAGACTTTAGTCATAATTCAAATAAAAAATTAATAATTATTATTTATTAAATTCAAAGTAAAGCATAATTTATATTGGTGGAAAGATGATAATATCCTTTAAAAACCCTTTTCGTTTCATCAAATTTGGGTTAAAAAAAAGTCGTTAGCCACATAGGCCATCATATCACTTACATATTGCCACTTTTCAGCCCATCATGATCCTGCACATACCCCATTCTTCAATTATTTTTCCTTCTTCAATTTACACTTTTAGACTAGTGATTATCTCATTTTATTGCTTCAACTTTTCATTAACCTCCTTATGTCTTTCTCTAAACTTCTTGATTTACTCCCTCAATATTTTGATGCATTCATCTATTTCCTTGATATTTTCTTTCAAATCTCTATTCTCACTTCTAGTTCTTTCTAGATCTTCAAGGGATAATTTTAGTTCTCCATTCATATCAACCATGTAATCTTCTTTAGTGAATCCAACCATAGGAATTTATTCTGAGTGGATAGGATATCTCCTAGTAGCCATGTCTTTAATCACTATGATCTTCCTCAAGTGGTTCAACTTCTTCTAAGGAACCAAGCTTTGATACCAATTTTTGAACACTTAGAATACTAAGAGGGGGTTGAATCAATATTCTCTTAAACTAATTAAACATGTATTCAATTGTAGACACTTAAAATTGTCCAGAATGATATTACACACTTGAATCTGATTATTAACACTATTTCACCTTGAATTTCATCTCCTTTTCAACTATTTAATTAAATGATCCTGATTTTTCAATTAAATGCATCAAATTCTCTTATTAATCAAATGATCATTTGACTAATTCATCTCTTTTCACTTCAATTCCCATCTTATTTAATTGAGTAATGCAAATTATTTGATTAGATTGCTTATGTCCTCCCATTTCATTAAATAATCTTAAATATTTAATTAAATGTCACTTGAACCCCTTTCATTAAATGCATTAATTATTTAATGATAATCCTAAATTCACTCAACTTTCACAATTAAAAAATTATTTTAATTAACTAATTACTATTTTTCCCTTACCCATCCACTTGCATGGGAATATTCCTTTGGTATATTCTCCCATTTGAGCTCCAAAAAAAGGGAATATTCTTTTCTCACAAACTTTGTAACAAAATTTCTAGCAACTTTGAAAGTGTGTTTGTTTGAATCATTGTGAACCATTGATTGACTCTTTAATCCATGTGATCTTGCATTCTCATACATTGATGAGAATCCTTGATCCATGTCTTCAACTCTAATTGCATCTCAACCCTTAATTGATCAAATCAATCTTAACCTTTGATTCACCATTTTCTCTTATAAATACCTCACATTTTGGTGAGAAATGGATCCACTTCCATCAAAGCAAAGTTATGCTTTCCATTTGAATACTATCTTTATTCATCTTGCATCCATTATTAGCTCTGTTCATCCATCTTTAGTATAGTTTCATCAATATTAGCTTAGTTTTCATCAATGGAGTTTGATTAGATGCCCATTTTATCAAAGGGATTGGGAAAGGGTTTCTATTCCATATCAATGCAACAACAATCCCCCAATGGGATAGGGTTTTAAGTACTTAGCTAGGTTTCATTTATGCATTTCTTTATTGTTTTGTTTAAATGGCTTCTTTGTTGATGGTTTTCAAACATTTCATTGGGATTGTAGCTTAGTTAGTTAAATATTGGTTAGAATCTATTAGATCTAGTGTATTTAGCTCATACTATGATTATAATCCCATCAATATATTTGATTCAAATTGTATAAATGAAAAGAAAAAAATAAAGCATGTATCACATCATATATCACAAGAACACTATATTTATGTGGAAATCCTAAAAAGGAAAAAAAAATAGTGAAGATTAGCTCACAATATATTACTTACTACTAGGTGGACTCACTATCTAGAGAATAAGAGAAAGAAGAAAGGGTGGATCACTGCCAAGATTTGAACCGATACAATGCATCTACAATATGTTAGAGATGTTGGAAGTTTATAGAGTTTTTCATTGATATGTCTATTGGCAACATGAGTATGAGCATGAATTGTATAGTATGCAATATTTCCATTGATATCAACATTAAGGTTTGGTATGGAGATTGATGTGAAAACTGATTGGTGAAGCATGAGTGTGTATGAGAATGATAATCCAATGCATAGTTGCAAGAAATTTTGATCCAATGTAGACAATAAGTTGAAGATTGGGCTAAGTGTCAAAATAAATATGGGTGATCCCACAAAGCTGGTTTACAATTTCTGGGAGATTTTGTTTTTTGCTGAAATTGCATATTTTTATAAAATATAATGATTTAACCCTTAAAAAGTTCTATTTAAAGCATTCCAATTGAAGAGGGTTTGATAAAACTACTTATATCAAAACCCCTTGGATAGAACCTTGCTAGTTTTAAACCATACCTATAATGGAGTCTCCTTTACACCTATCAAAATGTTGATAAAAAACCACTTTTGATTTACCTTTTGGGGGATCAAATGAATTCATTTAAAATTTATGTTTTTTATGTAGTCCTTATTATAAGCTTCCCAAAAAGTATAATTTTAAATAAATTTAATTTAATTATTATATTTATTTTTTATTTCTTGTGAATATAGGTTTTTCACCTAAAATCAATCTCTCTGTTGTGCACATGTTGAAAAATAGAATATTATAAAAAAAAATGAAAAATATGAGTGCACTAGATATTGAAGTCCTTGATCCAACAAAAAAAGAAGAATTTTGATACATACAAAAAATTTGTGTTATAAATTTATGTCTGAATTGTAATTGGTTTGACTTTGAAATGTGATTAAGGAAAAAATATTCAATAAAAAACTATGAAACCAATTGGAAGCACTAGATATTGTAGTTAAAAATCTAAATTTGAAAAAAAATAGAATTTTATCCTTCATGGAAAAAAATTTGTTATACGGTGAGCGTCACTCCTTAAAAATGGTGTTTACTAAAAAAAACTAGTTTTCAAAGGAGATGGAAAAAGAAGTACAATCTGATTCCAAAAATTTGAAAAAATATAAGGTAAGTGCACCAAGATGGTTCCCAAAAAGGGGGCTTAAGTGGCCACTTTTTTAAAATCAGGAAATACTGGCCTTGGACGTGAAATTGAGGATAGCTACACTCAAAATTTTGAGATGGAACAAAAACAAGGATCGAAGTGCTCTGAGTCTACTTTCTAAACTACTAATTTATTTTGAAAATGGTTGAGATTAAGGGGTTCAAAAGAGGGATGTACACAAATTGTTGTTGTTTTTGTTAGAAAAACATAACATAGCAACTCTTGTACAACCCTAGCACGATGAATTTTTTTGTAGTATTTTTAAAATTACTACGGTCAGAAGTTAGCTAACAATATCTAGTTGATGCATGATTTTTCTGATAATTTGTTAATGAATATTTAATTTTTTACTAATTTTCTAAGTGGGCACTTCCTAAAAAGAAGAATTTTGGTCGTGCTCCCCCTAAAATTTTTGGAAAGTAATAGATTATTATATTTAAAAAAAAATTTAGAATGGAGTCTAGTTTCTAAAAACATAATTTATTTGAAATTTTGATGAACGGTTAATTTATAATGAAAAAAACACCAAACACTACTTTTTGACAAAAAAAATAGACATACAAACAAAAGAAATTATGGATGGCAGGCTTAACATTGTCAGAAAGTGAAAAAAATTACATCGTTGAAAAGCTAAGAGAGAACCTAACATTACCCATGTGTTTGATTTTGTTGATATTGAACTAGATAGAATCCTGATGGTGAGCACAAACCCGATTATGTGAAAATTTGTAGAATTTGTAAAACAACATCTCTGGTCGTTGGGAATGCCCTCCAAGCCTTTGGGTTGGTATTTCAAGGAAAATACCAAATCTAAGGCTCAGGGATTCCCAAAGAAAAATATAATGGAGCATGTTATAATGTGCTCGTGTTATGTGTTAGTTTTGACATTTTTTTGCTTCTCTGGGGAACATGTCTAGCAACACATAATGCGCTCGTGTTATGTCTTCCTTTAGTTAAATGCCACTTTATTGAATTTTTGTTGATATGTTTGTATGTATGTATGCATGCTTGTATGTATTCCTATATGTATGTATTTATGCTTGTGGGAAAGAGTGGGAAAGAGGGTGAGAGAGGGTGGGAGTGGGAGAGAGTGTGGGAGAGTGGGAGAGAGTGGGAGAGAGGGTGGGAGAGTGTGGGAGAGGGTG
>VDFB02105785.1:573300158-573690550 GCA_007258455.2 Sequoia sempervirens | reverse complement strand
AGAGGGTATAGGCGTTGATGGTTAAGGGTTTAAGGGTAGGGGGTTGAGTGATTAGGGGATGAGGGTTGAGAATTGAGGGTTGAGGATCCAAGAATTGGGATCCTAACTTGGCTTGCTTGAAAAAACTGGTCCAAGAAATGTGGTCTCTAGGTGATTTTTTTTTCAAACAGGTCAATTTAGGATGCCAATTTCACCCACTAACTTGCCAATTCAGTGAAATTGGCAATGTAGTGGCCTGTTTGAATCATCGGGAGACCCGATTTCTTGGACCCATGTTTTGAAACATGCCAATTTAGGATGCCAATTTCATCGACTAGCTTGCCAATTTGATGAAATTGGAAATGTAGTGGCCAATTTGAAAAAATGGGTCCAAGAGACATCATTTCTTGGATGAATTTTTTCAAATAGGCCAATTTAGGATGCCAATTTCATCGACTAGCTTTCCAATTCAGTGAAATTGGCAATGTAGTGGCCTATTTGAAAAAATGGCTCCAAGAAATGAGGTCTTCCGATGATGTAAATCACTGATAGACCCCATTTCTTGGACCCATTTTTCAAACAAGCCAATTTAGGATGCCAATTTCACCCTCTAGCTTGCAAATTCAGTGAAATTGGCAATGTAGTGGCTTGTTTGAAAAAATGGGTCCAAGAAATGGGGCTCACTAGGAGACCCCATTTTTTGGACTCATTTTTTCAAACAGGCCAATTTAGGATGCCAATTTCACCGACTAGCTTGCCAATTTGGTGAAATTAGTAATGCAGTGGCTTGTTTGAAAAAATGGGTCCAAGAAATGGGGTCTCTTGATGATGTAAAGCACCAGGAGACCCCATTACATCACTGGGAGACACCATTTCTTGGACCCATTTTTTCAAATAGGCCAATTTGGGATGTCAATTTCATCAAATTGGCAAGCTAGAGGGTGAAATTGGCATCCTAAATTGGCCTATTTGAAAAAATAGGTCCAAGAAATGGGGTCTCCTGATGATTTACATCACTGATAGACCCCATTTCTTAGACCCATTTTTCAAACAGGCCACTACATTGCCAATTTCATCGAATTGGCAAGCTAGCGGGTGAAATTGGCATCCTAAATTGGCTTGTTTGAAAAAATGGGTCCAAGAAATGGGATCTACTAGTGATTTACATCATCGAGAGAGCGGGAGAGAGGGAGAGAGGGAAAGAGCAGGAGAGAGAGAGGGAGGGAGAGAGGGAGAGAGTGGGAGAGAGGGAGGGAGTGGGAGTGAGAGGGAGGGAGAGGGTTGGAGAAATTTGGAGAGAGTTGGAGAGCATGGGAGAGGGTGGGAGAGAGTTGGAGAGAGTGGGAGAGTGGGAGAGAGGTTGGGAGAGAGGGGAGAGAGGGTGATAGATGGTGGGAGATAGTGGGAGAGGCTGGGAAAGGGTAGGAGAGAGTTGAGAGATTCAAAGAGAGTGGGAGAGGGTGGGAGAGAGTTGGAGAGAGTGGGAGAGAGTTGGAGGAGATAGGGTGGGAGAGGGTAGGAGAGGGTGGGAGGCTGGGAGAGGGGTGAGAGAGTGGGAGAGAGGGTGGGAGAGAGTGGGAGGGAGAGAGGGTGGGAGATGGTGGGAGAGAGTGGGAGAGTGGGAGAGAGAGTGGGAGAGAGTTAGAGAGTGCAAGAGAGCGTGGGAGAGAGTTGGAGAGAGTGTGTGAGTGGGAGATAGGGTGTGAGGGTTTGAAGAGGGTGGGAGTGGGTTGGAGAGTGTGGGAGAGTGTGGGAGAGAGGGTGGGAGAGTGTGGGAGAGAGTCAGAGATCATGGGAGAGGGTGGGAGAGAGTGGGAGAGAGTGGGAGAGAGTGGGTTCAGGTCTCTCACTCACTCACTCACTCACTCCCTCTATCTTTCTCCCCTCTACCCTTAACCCTCTCTCCCTCTATCTCTCTCCCACTCCCTCCCTCTCTCTCTCAACCCTTTCCCTCCTACCCCCTCTCCCTCTCTTAGGTCTCTCTCTATCTCTTAGTCACTCCCTCTTTCTCTCTCCCCTCTACCCTTAATCATAAACCTTAAACTCTTAACCCTTAAACCCTAAACCCTTAAATCATCTACCCTCTACCCTTGGCCCTCCCCCCCTCTATCTCTCTCCCACTTCGTTCCTCTCTCTCTCTCTCTAAAGTCTCTCCCTCTCTCAAGTATCTCTCTCTCTCATTCACTCCCTCTATCTCTCTCTCCTCTACCCTTAACCCTCTACCCTATAAATCTTTGAAAAAACCAACTTTATTATAATGCGAGTGCATTATGAATAAGTAGAGACATGGCCGTATTAGCAAGAAATAATGCACTTGCATTATAACACGAGTGTGTTTTATCTTGAACTAAAAACGATTAAAAAACACAATATACCTATGATGTTGGACCACATTTTGCATATTCTCCTAGTTTGCACATGCTCTGACAAAAAGTAGTTTTTTGGTGATTTAGTGAAGTGTGCATGCATGATTTTTAGATTCCACCACCTTTTTCATGATCTTTTCATCACCTTTACATGAAATAGCAGAGTTTGCACATTGAAAGGCATATAATATTAATTCAAGTTTGAATTACATTGATAACTGATATACAATTGACGTTTGGAGGGGAACAAACTTTTGAAAAAGTCAAAATTTTAAGGAGTTTGAGGAAAGAAGAAGCAAATGCTACATAATTTGGTAGAACTCCATTTGAAACTTTGGTTTTTTAGGTATGTGAAGTCTTTGTACATTTTCTTTCATTCTAGATTATGGCTTGTTTTCATTTTTGTTGTTTTTCTTATTCCATGTTGATGAAATTGTTTGTTTTTCATGTTACAACCTTAGGTTTTCAATGGACATTTTAAATTACACAATTCTATACTTTCCTATTACATTTTTAAACCACATCTCTTTGAGGCATTTTGTCAAATTTAAAATTGACTTTCTTTGTGTATGCTTCCAAAGCTTTCATTGAGGTATTTTGTCAAATAGTCATACAAACCAACTGATTGCCTTGTATATGCTACCAAATTTTCCATACATGTCTCTAAAATATTGGAATATACTCCTAATGCAATAGGGGGAGGCCTGCAATACACAAACACACAACTCCAATCTACAAAAGAACTTCAATTTACAATTTCATCAAGACCTCTTCTTTCAACAAATTCACATTGTTCAAGTTGTAGCATATCAAAGTCACTCAATCAGGTATAATTCCCCACACAACCTTCTCACTTCTCAGTAGACCCCCAAATCCAAAAACAATCTTTACTTAGGTCTCAAAACAAAATATTTTCCAAGTTTTAGGACCTTGCATGCTCAAATAGGTTTCCAATACAAAAACCCTCAATTTGCTCATAAATATCTAGTGTTTTCTATATTTCACAACTCCAAGGCCTTCCAAACCTCACCAAAGCATCAAACAAGTTTTTCAAGGTCTGTAAAAACAAAATAAAACTTCACTAGGCCTTTAGCCTCATTAGATCTCAAAAACACCACTTTGGTTCCTCCTTTTCATGCCAAAAACTCACATTCTCAGCCTAAGATAACATCATCGACCCTATAGATGACTTACCACTATTAAAAGAAACATGAAAACTTGAAAAAAAACATATTGTAGGCCTTTCTTCTAAATCACAGGTCACCATAGTAGGAGGAAATGCTCCATCTTTAAATTAAAGTAAAACTCATACCCTACTGGTCTGTACAAGCTGATCAGGAAGAATGGAGTTTTTCTTTCACCAAAACAACCAAAGGAGTCTCAAAATAGATTTAATTCCAAGTTAAGGCCTGCCACCATAGTGATTTATGAATTTATAATCATGAGAGGCCTATACTAGGCTGTACACAGGAAAAAGAAACTAAAAACACAAAAAAATACTTGAAACTCCATAGTTAGGCATTGAGTAGAGCACCAAATCCTCAAAAGAAATTCATTGAACCCTTTGTTTGGGCTTGTATGATGTTTTTATACATTTTCAAATCAATATTCCCAACTTCCTTCAATGCCCATAACTACCCTTGAACCACCAAACCTTCATTAAGCCTAAAAGTACTAGTATTAGCAATGGTTTGCTTAATAAGCTTCATTATGAAAATTTGTTGTTCTACAAACCTAGGACCATTTAGACACCTTTATTTTACCCATTACAGAGCCTTTCAACATATCCAACAATCACCAATTCTTTTTTTGTACCAAACTGTACAAATTATTAGGTTTTCTATACTTTTAAGGGCCCAAATTAGGCCACTTTTACAAAGGGACCACCTTCAAAACTTGTCCAAATCTCCTAAAACCTTGGGGAAGCACTTTATATCTATAAAAAATTCAAATTATAGCATTAGATTGTAGGGATTCAATCATTTACCACCCAAACCATAAAACCCTCTCCCTGGGCTTAGAAACCTTATGTTTTATTGAAAGTAGAACTTGCCAAACACTCCAAAACTTGAAAACTATTGAAACAAGTCTAAAATACCCTGTGCATGCTCAATCTAACATAAAATAATGCTTCCCAACTCAAAAAATCAATTTTAGTCACCAAAAGCCCAATTTTGTGAAGGGAAACTCAACATTTCCTCATTTGGTTTGACACCCAATCCAAGGATCATCTTCCATTCAAGTTTATCATGGCCTTTTATAATATTTCCCTCTTAAAAAAAACCAATTCAACATTGAAAAATAACATTTTAAAGATGTGACCATTGGTATCCCTCTTTAATAGACTTTTACAACCCTTCACTATTAGTTAATTTGATTTGACTTAGCACTTTTTGCATAGGTAAAATTATTTGTCATGTTGAAAAAATAAACTGTTAAAAGGAAAAAACTAACAGATTATCAACTCCAAGCCTTTAGAGATAAAGAGAAAAAATGGATGAGGGAATATCGTGAAAAGCAGAAATTGGGAATGATTGACGAAAACAAGCCAATTGAAGAGGAACCTCAACCATCAAAAAGAGAAAAGAAATTGGCAGCACAAAGGGCACGAATGTGAAAGAGTCATGCTAGGGTAGATGCAGATACCGTAGTTGGAAACACACCCTCTACCGCAAGTGAATACAAAGGGACACCATTAAGCACAAGCGAATATGGAGGGACACCATCTACCGCAAGTATAGTTGGACACCGTCCACCACATCTGAAGTTGAGAGTACATCATCACTTGGATTTGAAGAACAAGGTATTCCATCATCCTGATGTGAACCTCAAAGTATGTATTCTATTCCACCCTTGATTTAAGGTATGCAATCTAGCCCACCTCAATTAAATATTGATGAAATTGCTAATGTTGAGATGTATGTACCTAAGAGAACACCACCTAGAATTTTGCGTAGAAAGTCAAAGTTTTTGATTAATATTAATGAGGATATTTTGCAACACATGGAAGGTAAGATTCTAGAATGTGATTGTAGAAGATATGATGATAAGATTTGGAAAATATTCTTTGAAAGGCTAAAAGAGACCACAAGATGTCAACTATTTGTTCAAATGATGCAGGGTTTAAAGTACAATAACATCATGAAGACTCTTGGGTTGAGAAGATCGAATGCATCAAGTGAAAACACTATTGTGAAGAATCTAATGGATGCTTATGAGAGTGTGGGTAAGACCTCACGCTCAAAGGATAGTAATGTCACCCAACGTGTCATTACATCAACTTTGGCAAGTTAACCTTTAAATGAGAACCTATAATGTAGATAGTAGAAGAGAATCTCAAATGTACATGAGTGAAATTGTAAAATATCTATGAGAACAGCTCATACCTAAGGCATTGTAATGAGATTTACATGTATAATAACCTTCAATTCCTTGAAGGAGAGGTTTTTGGTTGATTTGTAACCCATTTTTTATCAATAAGAATGTTATTTTCCAAAAATTTACTAGTTTTTTCTCACTTTTCTTGTTGTTGTATGATCTGTTTGGATGCTAAGATGATCTAAAACCTATTGGATGTTGTAGATAGATGAATTAACTTTCATTTTCACCTATTTAGAGGATATAACTCTTTGTATAGTGAAAGTTATCTTGTTTTTACTACTGCTACCTACTTTCACAGTGTTCTTGGATTGAAGGGTTTCATGATGTAATTCGACCCATTCCACTTTTTGTTCCTACTAAAACATGTGGAATGGGTCCTCTAACTTGTAAAATACATGTCTAACTTGTTTAGAATGTTGTGGAGTCAAGTTTGGGTGTTTGGGATGATGTTCTAGGGCTATAGCAAGGTATTTTCATGATGAAAATGAGGGTTTCAAGTGGTGTTTTGACAAAATGTGGGAAGGACTATCCATGTAATGTATTATTCACCATGTGCAAGGTATTTTCATGATGAAAATGAGGGTTTCAAGTGGTTTTTTGACAAAATGTGCGAAGGACTATCCATGTAATGTATTATTCACCTTGGGGCAGCAATTCATATGCCCTTTAACTCATGTTTGTTCACAAAACCCTCCAAAATAGGGTATACCAGTTGTTCACAAGAACATGCTTAAAGGAGGCTTCAAATTAAACCTTCAAACCACATAGAAATCAATGTCAACACAAGCACCTATGTGGAAAGAAAAATTACACAACATACATTAGCCTATATGGCCTGTACAACTCTACAAAACAAGGAAGAAACATAGAAAATTTAAAGAAACTCATAATTTCTTATTGTCGAAAAACTTGGATCCCAAACCAACATTACAAATGATGTCTTTTTCTGCCCACTGAATTCCATTGAAAAGAGAGCACAATCACTGTGTACGAAATTGTATAGTTCAAGGAAACATCAGATCCCAAAGTGCAAAAGGGTAGCAATGTTTGACGAGGTATTATTCGGATACCATAGTGCTTACAAAATCTCTGTCTAAACCTATTGAATCATGTTGGGGCCCTCTAAAATAACCTCTCTCAATTTTTGTTATCTTGGAGTGGTTTTCCCCTCGTGTCTAGTTTTCAGTTGATGGAAAAAGTGTCAAATGCAACTAGTGGAAAGTTACAAGGTGGTGCAACTTTTGTTCTACAACTCGTGTGACCAAACAAACTATTCCAACACATTTGAATAGGAATTTTTATGCTAGGAATGGTTTTTTTTTCACCCAAACACAAGGAATCGCTCTGAGCTACATTCAACTGGATCAATCCCTTAAGAGTCCAAAGGGAAAAATGGCTGCAAAATTTAGCATGAGGTTACTCAGACACCATGATGCTTAGAAAATTCTTGTCTAATCCTATGGGATCATGTTGGGAACCTCTAAAATAACCTCTCTCTATTTCTATTATCTCGGAGTGGTTTTCCCATGGTGTCCAATTTTTAGTTGATGGAAAAAGTGTCAAATGGAAGCAGTGGAAAGTTGTAAGGTGGTGCAACTTTTGTTTTGCAACTCATGTGACCAAACAGACAATTCCAATGCATATAAATAGAAATTTTTATGCTATGAATGGTCCTCTTTCACACCCAAACATGTGGAATCACTCTGAGCTACGTTCAACCGGATCGATCCCTTAAGGGTCCAAAGGGAAAAATGGCTGCAAACTTCAACATGAGGTTACTCAAACACTGTGATGCTTAGAAACTTTTCATCTAATCGTATGGGATCATGTTGAGCCCTTCTAGAATAACCTATCTCAATTTTTGTTATCTTGGAGTGGTTTTCCCGTGGTGTCCAGTTTTTAATTGATGGAAAAAGTGTCAAATGTAACCAACGGAAAGTTGCAAGGTGGTGCAACTTTCATTCTACAACTCGTGTGACTAAAAAAACTATTCCAAAACATCCAAATAGGAATTTTTATGCTAGGCCTAGTCCTCTTTCACACCCAAACATGTGAAATCGCTTTGAGCTACATTCAACCGGATCGATCCCTTAAGGGTACAAAGGGAAAAATGGCTGCAAACTTCAGCATGAAGTTACTTGGACACTGTGATACTTAGAAAATTATCATCTAATCCTATGAGAGCATGTTGGGACCCTCTAAAATAACCTCTCTTGGTTTTCATTATGTCAGAGTGGTTTTTCCCATGGTGTCCAGTTTTCAGTTGATGGAAAAAGTGTCAAATGTAAGCAGTGAAAGTTGCAAGGTGGTGCAACTTTTGTTCTGCAACTCATGTGACCAAATGGAATATTCCAATGCATCTAAATAAACATTTTTATGCTAGGCATGGTCCTCTTTCACACCCAAACATGCATAATCACTCTGAGCTACATTCAACCGAATCGATCCCTTAAGGGTCCAAAGGGAAAAATGGTTGCAAACTTCAAGATGAGGTTACTCAGACACTATGATTCTTAGAGACTTCTCATCTAATCCTATGGGATTGTGTTTGGCCCTTGTATAATAACCTCTCTCAGTTTTCATTATCTCAGAGTGGTTTTCCCGTGGTGTCCAGTTTTTAGTTGATGGAAAAAGTGTCAAATACAAGCAATGGAAAGTTTCAAGGTGGTGCAACTTTTGTTCTACAACTCATGTGACCAAATGGATTGTTCTAACACATTTGAATAGGAATTTTTATGCTAGGAATATTCCTCTTTCACACCGAAATATACAAAATCACTTTGAGCTACGTTCAACGAGATCGATCCCTTAAGGGTTTAAAGGGAAAAATGGCTTCAAACTTCATCATGAGGTTACTCGGATGTTGTGATGCTTAAATTTTTTTTGTCTAATCCTATGGGATTGTGTTGGGCCCCTCTACAATAACCTCTCTCAGTTTTCATTATATTGGAGTGGTTTTCTTGTGGTGTCCAATTTTCAATTGATGGAAAAAGTGTCAAATGCAAGCAGTGGAAAGTTGCAAAGTCCGGTGCAACTTTTATTCTGCAACTCGTGTAACCAAATAGACTATTCCAACACATCCAAGTAGGCATGCTTATTCTAGGAATGTTCCTCTTTTGTATCCACACACGCGAAATCGCTCTGAGCTATATTTAACTGAATCAATCCCTTAAGGGTCTAAAGGGAAAAATGGCTGCAAACTTCAACATGAGGTTACTTGGACACCGTGATGCTTAGAAACTTCTTGTCTGATCCTATGGGATCACGTTGGGCCCCTGTACAATACTATCTCTTGGTTTTCATTATCTCATAGTGGTTTTCCCATGGTGTCCAAATTTTAGTTAATGGAAAAAAGTGTCAAATGGAAGTAGTGGAAAGATGCAAAGTGGTGGAACTTTCATTCTGCAACTCATGTGACCAAATGGACTATTCCAATGTGTCTGAATAGGCATGTTTATGCTAGGCATGGTCCTCTTTCTCACCCAAACACACAGAATCGCTCTGCACTACGTTCAACCAGATCGATCCCTTAAGGGTTTGAGAGTAGTATGTTGAAATAGGCCATTCCACATATTGTTCAAGCTGTGTCTTAGTGATATGGGCCTGATGTAAGTAGGATAGGGAGTATGAATAAGAAAATAGCATTATTAAGGGAATTGGAAGAGATTACTAACGCTGCCCCTGTTGAAAATTCAAAATTGAGGCCCCTTAAAAAGCAAGGCTAGAAGAGGTGAAAAGAAGAAATTGCTTGAAAATAAGTTAGAATAGGTTGGAAATAGGGTGAGATTATGGAGTTTGATGTGTTCAAAAGGTCTCCAAGGATAGGGGAGGTCAAAAGTATGTTATGGTATGGCATGCCCTAGTTGGGAAAATAGGGGTTTTGAATGAAAAGAGAGGTTTGAGGGAGGAAACATGGGTAAATTCAAGAGGCAACATAATTTGGTGGTCAATTAAGTTTGTGTAGGTAGAATGAAGAGTGTTGGAATAGGTTTTGAGGTTCAGGTTCCTGGGTTTAGTTCGCCAGTTTGGCCAAAAGAATTTTGGAGGGGGGTTCAGTTCGTTTTGGGTTCGTTGGTACAAAAAACATGTAAAAACAAAATATATATCTATGCAACCTAGAAGCATGAATTAGTATTATAATATCACATATCATCATATAAACAACAAAACCACCATAAACTTGAATGTGATTTAAAACATGCATGATAAATATTCATCATTGAAAATTGAATTGTGGTAGCTTGATATACATAGTCTATTAATGCTAGGGTTCAATTTGTATGATTTTGAAAAAAGAAGCCAACTGAGTAGAGTTATCAACATTATTCATAAATCATAAGAATTTTTTTAGTACACTAGCCATTTTGATGTCTTCTTGTAGTCTCAAACATTATTTTGTATCATTGTTACATTGGTCTTCAGAGTGGTAGCTTAATATAGCTCTATAATACAAAATATGGTTCACCTCTGCAATGTAATAATGGCATAGGCATATTTTTCTTTCAAAGAACCAAAGGGTGACTGCACAATTGAAGTGTATAAACCATAGAAGTAGAAATCTGCAAAAAATACCAATTAATCTCGATTTTACAAAAAATTGCAGGTTGGACAATTTTTTCCCTGATTTTTTGAAAAAATCTTTGACCTCTTGGTAAATGATTTTTTCCCATTTCAAACAACAAAATTGCCAAAAAAAAATGTGTTTATAACCTACAAAAAAATGTGAATAAAATCACGCTGATTTTTGTGTGAAAAAAAACCATGAGACCATAGCTTGTTGCTTACTATTATGCTTTGATAGATTTTTTCCAAGAATCCATAGCTTGTTTGAAAGTACTTTTTTTAGGCTTTTAGCCATAGCAACAAGGCAGTGAATTGTTTGATAAAATGTTTTGGTAGACATGTATGAAAAATGCGGTCGCATAGATAAGGCAGTGAACAGTTTGAAAGAATGCCTCAAAGAAATGTGGTTTCATGGTGATGTAATGACATGATGAATACCATGACAAGAAAATTGTTATGGATTGTCATGGCATTCCATCACCATTGAGACCGCATTTCTTTGAGGCTTTTTTTCAAACAGTTCACTGCCTTGTCTATGCTATTGCTTATTATTATGGTTTGATAGATTTTTTCCAAGCATCCATAGCTTGTTTGGAAGCACCTATTTTAGGCTTTTAGCCATAATAGCAAGGAAGTGAATCATTTGATAAAATTATTTGGTAAACATGTATGGAAAATGTGGTAGCATAGACAAGGCAGTGAATTGTTTGAAAAAATGCCTCAAAGAAATGTGGTCTCATGGTGTTGGAATGCCATGACAATCCATAGCAATTTGCTTGTCATCACATTCCATCACCATGAGACCACATTTCTTTGAGGCATTTTTTTCAAACAGTTTATTGCCTTGTCTATGCTTTTGATTACTATTATGCTATGGGTATGTGCAGGATCATCATGGAAAAAATAGGCCCTTAAGTGGAAAAAATTCAAAAAAATCAGAGTTAGGCAACTTGACATAAAAATTTGAATAAGTTATCTATATTATTTTAAAAATATGTAAGAATAGAATTTGTAGAAAATTGAATGTAGTTTCTAAACTACTAGGTTTGTTTAAAAATGTAAAAATCTATTTGGTGAAAATTTGAAATTTCAATGCAGTAGTACTTAAATTTTAGGGGAAAAATAAGTAGGTGTATGTCTAACCACACTAACCACAATAGGAAGATAATATTTTTTTATAATATTTTAGATATAAGTAGAGGACTCATGTCCCAATGTGATGCATATCCTTTTGTAATTTTTTTTCCATGTAAATAATTAATTATGAATTTTGTATTACAACTTTTAAAAAATATAAAAACTCGTATGTCTGACCACCTTAACTTGGTAAAAAATTCATGAAATTTTTTTTTCTTTTTTTAATCCTATAGTATGCAAAGCATACAATGTGACACATGTTTTGGATTCAAAAAATATGATACCGTTTGAAAGCTATAGATGTTTTTCAATCAGCCTATCAATCAAGACTTTAGTCATAATTCAAATAGAAAATGAATAATAATTACTTATTAAATTCAAAGTAAAGCATAATTTGTATGGGTGAAAAGCTGAGAATCTCCTTTAAAAACCCTTTTCATTTCATCAATTTTGAGTAAAAAAAAAGTCGTCAGCCACATACCCATCATATTGCCATTTTTTGGCCCATCATGATCCTACACATACCCCTATGATAGATTTTTTCCAAGCATCCATAGCTTGTTTGAAAGCACCTGTTTTAGGCTTTTAGCCATAGCAGCAAGGTAATGAACTGTTTGATAAAATTCTTTGATAGACATGTATGAAAAATGTGTTAGCATAGACAAGGGAGTGAACTCTTTGAAAGAATGCCTCAAAGAAATGAGGTCTCATGGTGATGGAATTCCATGACAATCAAAAGCAAAGAACTGAGGTCTCATGGTGATGGGATGCCATGATAATCAAATGCTTTTGATTTTCATGGCATCCCATCACCATGAGACCTCATTTCTTTGAGGCATTTTTTCAAACAATTCACTACCTTGTCTATGATATTGCTTACTATTATGCTTTTGATAGATTTTTTCCAAGTGTCCATAGCTTGTTCAAAAGCACTTGTTTTAGGCTTTCATCCATAGCAACAAGGCAGTGAACTATTTGAAAAAATGCTTTGGTAGACATGTATAAAAAATGTGGTAGTATAGACAAGTCAGTGAACTATTTGAAAAAGTTCCTCAAAGAAATGTGGGACCTCGTAGAATTCCATGACAAGCAAATGCAATTGGCGGTTGCTCCTAGTTATTAGTTATGCAATGTGAAGTAATTGCATAACTGCTTAGGTTGACTTTGTAAAAACTATATTGTAATTAAAATTTTGTCATCTATCAACATCTAGTTATTAGTTATGCAATGTGAAGCAATGCTTTGAGTTTGAAAGATGTGCAATGCAATGTAATCAATGATATGAATATAAACTACAAAAATCCATTTTTTACAATTTATTAGTTAAACTCTTTATTTTATTTTCTCTCTATATCTCTATGCTATGGAAATTCCTTTAAATTTTTTTTTTTTTAATTTTTATCTCTTGTTCTACTTTTTTTTACCTTTTTATTTAAATCTGATTTTTTCTAGACTTTTTCATGATTTTTTCAAAAAATCTTATACTTTTGGTTTGTCAATTTTTTCCCCAAAAGATTTTTGCTGCTATGGTATAAACACATCTTTTTCTAATATCAAGGATACTTTTTGAAACTTCCATGCATTGCTAATCTAAAAGGAAAAGTATTTTTCCTAATCTGTATGTAGCCATGCTTTTGACATTGTCAAAAAGAGCAAAACTTCTTGAATGATGCAAAGGCATGGCCAAGCAATTTTAACTCTTCGTATGAGAGAAGAGAGATGTTGGAGAGTACACCAAGTCATTGAGAACAAAAGTATAATATGTTTTATTTTGTAGTATTCATCTATTTCTCTACATACGTGTGATAAATTCTTAGTTCAATGATGTAGAACAATTTTTGAAAAAAGAAAGTTGTGTCACAATCCGCTTTCAATCTAGCAAGCAAAAATGAAAGCTTAGCCTCTTGGAATTAAAATGCTTGTTTGCAAACCAAATGAATAATAATGAGGTATTTAAGGTGTTTGAAGTGATTTAGACATTACTTTTAGGGTTCCCTTGGGTGTGGGTCAAAGTCAAACTCCATAAAATATTAAAAAATGTTAAAAAAAAAGGCTTTTTTGGATGCCTAGGCACGCAATTTTTGTCTTGGTTTGCCTGGGTTCTATTTGGGTTTTGCCTAGGTTCTCTTGGGTTCTGCTTGGGCAAACCAGACCCAAAAATGAAGGACCTTGGTTAAACCCATGGGCGAACCGAACCAAGACCCACAACACCTGAGTGAACTAGAACCAGAACAGAGGCTAAAATAGAAGAACCCGATAACATAGATAATGTGTTGAAAGAAGTTGACTACTTCATCTACTCTAAATATTATGTTTTGCAAGTGTTACATGAAGATTATGTATACTTTGCTTAATTCAGTTGTTCCAATCAAAGGATTAAATATAAATTGGAATCTTTTTATCAATCATTTCATGGAATACCAATTGAAAATGTGTTTTTTTCTTTTAGATACTTAGTTGTTTACTATCAATCAATTAATTTATTCAAGACAAACCATGAAGGATAGCAATGATCAATTCTAGGGCTAACCAATTAATAAGTATACACGTGAATAAGTCAAGCTTGTACATGTATAAGGGAATCACAAGTAGTCACATACACGTAAGCCTTGAATTATACACATGAATACATAGTATACACAATTTAATACAAAGTATATGCACGAATACAAGGTATACACATGAAAATGTGTAAGTCACAAAGTATACATTGGAACACTTGTAAGTCAAAAAGTATACACATAAGTTGTAAAGTATACACTTGAATACACATATCTCATATCTATTGAACCATGAATTTATAATGCAAATATGGACACCATTGATAAAAAAGATTTGTATTAACCAAATAGCCATGTACGCATACATCAATATATGTCAATATAAGTATAAAATATAGTTACAAAATAGCCATATAGGTTTACAAGAATGCCATATAGGCATACAAATGTCAAATATATCCAATACAAAAGATGTACAAAATTGCCATGTCTAGGCATACAACAAAGGGCTCTGGAATCAAAATTCATTTCTCTCCGTGCTCTAGAAATAAATTCTTTCCCTTTGTTTAGTGATCCGATGGTGATAAGTCCATCAATCATTTATGTTGTGCTCGAGGAGTGCTCCTATTGCTCCTCCTAGAGTTTAGCTCCTGGTGAAGTTTTAACTATTACAATAAGAAGTAAAGACATTAATATATAGAAATTACATTATAAAAATGATATATTTAATAAAATAATCACTTACGGCCATCTCACGATCACTCTCCACATTGGAAACATTTGTACACTGATGTTGAGTCACACTCAAGCCCTGTATAAACAATCCACATAGGAATTAAACTACAAATCAATAATGATTTGATTTTTCACTAGAAATAACATCTATAACAATGAATGTAAATTGAAATTTAGTAATTTGCCTCATACCTCCCCTATCAGAGTCATCGAGGATTGTATAGTGGATGAAACATTGATATCCATTGCCCTTGCAACATTTGGAGGTGTTTCTATCACCAACATCTAAAAATAAAACAAAAAATTATTCAATCACACAAAAGCTACAATAGCGATCCATGTCATGACTTATAATGTATGAGATCTAATGAACAAAATTTTGAGTACAAGTATTAAACTATATATTTCTTATTATCATGCTTACTATTTTCCCTATCCATATCTTATTCAAAAGGATGTGTTTTTAATAGGATTTTACCCATAGCAGCAATCCACTAAACCATTTGATTAAATTATTTCGTAGACATGTACGATAACTATGGTGGCATAGAGAAGGAAGTGAACTATTTGAAAAAATTCCTCAAAAGAAATGGGGTCTCATGGTGATGGCATGCCATTACAAACAAATGCACATCATGGCATTCCATCACCATAAGACCACATTTCTTCTAGGCATTTTTTCAAAAAGTCCATTGCCTTCTCTATGGTATTATTGCTTACTATTATGCTTTGATAGATATTTTTCCAAGCATCCATATACTTTGTTGGAAAGTTCCTATTTTAGGATTTTCACCATAGCAGCAATTGCAAGGAAGTGAGTAGTTTGATAAAATTATTTGATGAACATGTATGAAAAATGTGGTATCATAGGAAAGGTGTTGAGTAGTTTGAAGAAATGCCTCAAAGAAATGTGGTCTCATGTGGTGATGGAATGGAATTCCATCACCATGAGACCACATTTCTTTGAGGCATTTTTTCAAACTACTAACTGCCTTATCTGTGCTATTACTTACTATTATGGTTTCATATATTTTTTCCAAGCATCCATAGTTTGTCGTGCCGGTGCACCTTTTCAAGTACATGCCTCCATGTGAAGTAATTGCATCGTGTTGCTTATGTTGAATTTCTAAACAACTATATTGTACAGTTGAAATTTTGTCATCTATCAACATCTAGTTATTAGTTATGGAATTTAAAGTGATGCTTTGAATTTGAATGATGTGTAATGCAATGCAACCAACAATATGAATATAAACTACACAAATCTATTAAGTAGAATTCATTAGTTAAGATCTCTTTATTCTATTACCTCCATGAATGTTTGAGTAAATCCATTGGAACTAGGAGGTGTTTCCTTGAAACCTCCAATATTACCCTGTTGAACATCCAAAATCATATATTAAAATACCATTCGTAAAACAATGCTATTAATATGTAATAAATTTATAATTGTTTACTAGTTACATACCCCACTAATAGGTGTACTGTAGAAATAAGTAGGTGGAGGACCGGTGTATCTAGTCTCAACACTATGACCCTACAATTTTATTAAAATAATAAAACTAAATTAGTTAATATTGCATTTCAGAATCAAAATTTAATAAATTAAATTCAATGAGCATGTTGACTTTTACCTAAGTATCAATTCCATATGCATCATGCAAAATGTTAGCCATCCTCTCCATCCCTATAGATGCATATGGATCCTACGTAGCAGCATACGGATCATACATAGCATCCTCCTGAGTGTCAGTGGGTCATATGAACAAGTTGCCCCACAAGATTAACACACATGGGTATGAAGGCCACCACCCAAAGACTCCCCTAGATGGAACTGTACAATAGTGCTAGTATGATGGATGACACTCTGGGTCAAATTGTTGATTGCCTGCAATGTCTCTACATCGGCACTCTCCTTTGCAATGGAAGGCATAACAATGTGCTCATGAGGTAGCCTAGTGAGAGGTCATCTCCCTTGTTGCGTAGGATCCAGCTATGCACTGGGTCTATCCTGAGCCGATCCCCCACCTCTCCCCTAGAACTCCCTCATATCAAAATAATTTTGGATTTGGTTCAATATGAACTCACTGCATAGTTTCCTAAGAAATATTGGGGGACTTCACAAATTGTTGCAAAGTGGGTAATCAAAGACCAAGTACCACCTATCATAAAAATGGTTCCTAATCTCTTGATGGTGGCACCAATGAATAGGAAACCTCTTCACATTGAGGCTAAGATTTTAATGTGTTCTAGGGTCAGTGAATAAAGAGCACAAAACATATTTAGTAATTTTTAAATATTTTACTTGTTTATATGATAGTTTATCTGCATAATATGCCCTAGCTGCCTGCCTCCTATCTTTCCATCCAGTTATTTGTTGGGTAATTGAATCTACATTTTTTAACATCTCTTTCAATGAATTTTCTAGGGTCATTCTTTCTATGGTTGAAGCATTTAGATCACTCAACCTACTGATAAAATCCTCAATTTGTTTTTTGTTGTTCTCAATTTCACTCCTCAAATTTTGTTGAGTGTCAGGAGGGTGTTGAGTGATTGGTGGGGGAGGTTTATTTTGTTGTTGAGGTTGATTTTGTTGAGGATTTTGTTGTTGAGGATTTTCCTACTCTTCTTGTTGAGGATTTTGAGGATTTGCAAGATCATTTGCATCTCCTACAATTTTTTTTTAAAAATCAAATCTAACCTAAAACAAAAAAATCAACTTGAAACTAAGAAATTCAAAACAAATAGCAAACAATACTTAACTCCCGCACATCTTTGTCATCATGGAACCATCTTTGCAAAGAAAAAGCAGTTGTTGTTGATGAATTTTGTAGAATTCCTCCTCCTAGAATGTAAGTGCAAAAATGAGGGTTTTTGGCCGTAGGCAGAGCAAAAAAATAGACAACAGAAAATGAATCACTTTCACTTTTTTTTTGCTTTTAAAATGACATAATACGAGTGCATTATAACGTGCTCACATTATTAGTTTTCAATTTTTTTTGGAATTGGCCACAAAAGTGTAACCCAACTTCATGCACCCACCCTATATTTAGAATCTATAGAAATAATGTCACAAATCACTAGTTTGCATCATCTTCAAATTTCTCACAATTTAGCTGCTATAGGTGCTTGAAAGTGAAGATTTAGTTAGAAAAAATAGTTAAGTGTCCAGTTTGGCCAAAAAATGTAAACCGGTATTGTGGGATCACCCATATTTTTTGGTCTACATTTTTCCGCATTGAATAATTTCTCTCTATGGTTCTAAAGAAATTTTGTTGGATTTCAAAGGAGTCTAATCCAAAGTTTCATGCCTCTTGGCCCACTGGTGCAAAATTTATGAGTAATAGAATATCAAGTTTTCTTGTGACAGTGTTTGCTAGTGTAGAATACATCTTTTTCTATGTCTACAGTTCACCATGGAATTATATATGGTCTTGCAAATTTTTGGACGTGTTTATAGGTGTCAGGTGTTCCTAAGCTCCAAGTGGTGAAGGTTGGAGGTCTGCATGCTAGTTTGAGGATGATCAATTGGTGAATTTTGATGTTAGGTCACCAATGGTGTAGACCCAATATGTTTTGAGTTGTGCATAGTTTAAATGAGTGTTGATGAATTATGTGAGAGATATATTAGGTCCATGACAACCTATTTGAGTTATTTATAATTTTTGATTGTTGTGTGAAGTGTGTTTTAGACTGACAAGTTATTATCTTACATGATACATATAATTAGGCTAACCTAATTGATGTTGCAAGATTTTGCAAATGTAATGGGTATAAAAATAAGATCTTTTTGGTGTTGGAGGATGATGACAATGAATATACAAGTTTTTTTATTTGAATTGTGTGAATATGATGCAAATGCATAGCATAGTAGAGTGTTAGAACATAGTGGTATGAAGTGTGTAAACTCTATATATTGAGCTTAAGTGGAACTATAATTCCTACATATTTTAGATGCAATTGTAGTAGCTCAAATTTTGGTAGTGAGACACCCCTTTCTTCTATATTTCTTTCATTTCCTTGGCAATGATTCCATTAGGACAACGAGGCCACCTGCAATGAGAATTTTTTTAATATGTTGTAACTAGTTATAATATATTGTAAGGTAATTCTCATTTTAGTTTTTCCTTTTTTGGGTTTCCATGTAAAAATCTAGTGTTCATGTGTTATGTGCTTTTGATGGATGCTTTCATGCTTTCCTTTCCTACTAAAAATTGAATATGCTATATGAAATGAATGTTTAAATGTTTAAGTCGTTTTAGAGAATACTAATCCACCCCCCTCTCAGTATTCTAGGTGTTCAAAAATTGGTATTAGAGCTTGGTTCCTTGAAAGAAGCTTAACCGCTTGAGGTCCAAGGTCTTGGAGATTAAACAAATGGTTGTTAGAAGATATACTTCTCTAGAAGAAATTATTGAACATTGTTGGATTCACTAAAGAAGATTGTATGGTTCACATGAATGAAGAACTCATAATATCCCTTGAAGATTTCGAAAGACTAAAAGTGAGAACAAGTATCTAAAGGAAAAGGGTATGTGCAGGATCATGGAAAAAACAAGCCCTTAAGTGGCAAAAAAATTCAAAAAAATCAAAGTTAGGCAACTTGACGTAAAAATTTGAATAAGTTATCTATATTATTTAAAAAATATGTAAGAATAGAATCTATAGAAAATTGAATGTAGTTTATAAACTACTAGGTTTATTTTATTTTTAAAATCTATTTGGTGAAAATATGAAATTTCAATGTAGTAGTACTTAAATTTCAAAGAAAAAAAATAAGTAGGTGTTTGTCCCACCCTAACCATAATAAAATGATAACATTTTTTATAATATTTTAGACATAAGTAGAGGTCCGAATGTGATGCATATTTTTTTGTAATTTTTTCCAAGTAAATAATTAATTATGATTTTTTATTACAAATTTTAAAAAATATAAAAAACTTGTATGTCTGACCACCTTAACTTGGTCAAAACTTCATGAAATTCTTTTTTTTCTTTTTCTTAATCCTATAGTATGTGAATCATAGAATCTGATGCATGTTTTGGATTCAAAAAATGTGATGTTGTTTGAAAGATATAGATTTTTTTCAATTAGCCTATCAATTAAGACTTTAGTCATAATTCAAATAGAAAATGAATAATAATAATTTATTAAATTAAAAGTAAAGAATAATTTATAATGGTGGAAAGCTGAGAATCTCCTTTAAAAACCCTTTTTATTTCATTAATTTTGGGTTAAAAAAAAGTCGCCAACCACATACCCTACAAATACCCATCATATTGCCACTTTTTGGCCCTTCATGATCCTACACATACCCAAAATTTCAAGTAGATGAATGCATTAGAAAATTGAGAGATAAAATAAAGAAGTTTAGAGAAAGACATAAAGAGGTTAATGAGAAGTTGAAGCAAGCAAATGAAACAATTTCCAATTTGAAAGTGCAAGTTGCAAAAGGAAAAAGAGTTGAAGAATTTTTGAATGATAAGATAAAAAGTAAATCTAAATAATGTTTAAAATTTGAAGAAGTTGTGACCTTAATCGTAGAACTAGAGAAAGATAAAGATCAAGAAGACAAATTCAAGATGAGCTCTACAATACTTGATGAAATGAATTCAAATTAGAATAATTATAAAGACAAAGGTTGATTAGGGTTTGAAAAAGGAGAAAGTTCAAAAGTAGATTAGACACCAATTGTTGAAAAGAACAATGAAAAAAAGAATATTGAGGATAAGAAGAGAAATGGCAAGAAATTTTGGAATAAAAAAAATACTTCAAAATACCACCTATCAGACAACCAAATGCATAAAGGTACTTATCTTTTAATGGTTACTACTATTCCTACAATAAATTTGCATATAAAGCTATAGAATGTAGGAGCATAATGAATCATAATGTTTCATCTTGGAGTCACTGAAAAAGTATCCCTTACATAATTTGGGAATTTTTAATGATAAATTAGAATTGATCTAGTGTTGTGATGAGTTTTACACATCCACATTAGGTCTTGGGCCCTTTTCAAAGCTAAATAAACGTAACTCTACCTTAATTTAATGTTGTAAAATGTATTTATTTAGACATTCAGATTAAATTTAGGAGGCTTGTAAAGTAAGGTCGACCTAATCTAGTGTTATAATTTGTTTTACACATTCACATGGGATTTAGGGATCTTCTAAGCTAAATAGACCCAATTTTACCTTAATTTAGTGTTGCAAAGTGTATTCATTTACACTTTCACATTGAATTTTGGTCCCTCTTGCATTTATAACCTTTATATCATCATTAATAGGCCCATATGGCCCCATATTATGCATACCAAGGAATATTTCAATAAAAAACTTGAGAAGATCAACATATAAGATTAATTTCTTCAATCCCTAACACTTTAGCTGGCAAAATAGCCCCTATGGGACTCATTCACCACTTTGGGTGAATGAGTCCCATCCAAGTGGGACTCATTCACCTAGCTTGGTGAATGAGTCCCATTTGAGTTATTTTCAAGGTTTGAGTAGGAAAAACTGTGTTTTAAGTTCAAATTTCTTCAATATCAGCCTTTGGGATCAAATTAATGAACATTTGAGTGCATCGCATATATAAACAAGCTTTCAAATCATTATTTCATCAATCCTACATGATATAAATCCAAGAAAGCAAGATTTAAGCATTCCAAGTCTTTACAAGATCATCAAGATAGAATTCAAGATCATTTCTAAGGCATTGAAGGGAAGAATTCTCCATTAATTATTGTAGAAATCCAAGATCCATCATCATGTCAACCATATCAAGCATCAAACATGTTATTGAGCTAGTGTTGTGATGTAGTATTGAAGACCCAAGATCAAGCATTGTTTTATTCCTACTGTCAAAGATCAAGATCTACATCCTTCATGGCCATTTCATGTTAAGTTACAGATTTACAAGACATCATCTACAAGGTATCATTCAAGGTATCATTGTCCATGATTCATGTTATTTGTTTCATGTTTCATACCTTCATTTCATTTTCTCATCATTTGGTTTAATTACATACAAGGAATTTGACCAAAGCAAACCCCTATTCCCTAACAATCAACACTTTTGCTCTCTTTCTTTGTGTAATTGCATATCTAGGTCTTTGAAGACTTGAATATTAGGTTACAAGATTTTTGGAGTTGTCTCCCCATTTGCAAGGTCACAATCTTCATTAAAAGGTCATCTACAACCCCAAAATCAAAATTTTGAATCTAGGAACCTTGAGGAGTAGATTGAGTAGACTGAGAAGACCAGATTCAGACTCTAAATTTCTAGAAAATATAAACTATATTCATTCACCACACGTGGAAAATGAGTCCCACTATAGATGTTTTCAGATATTTTATATATTTGGATACCCATTTTCCCAAAACATGTTCTTGTGCAAAAACCTTGATCTAGGACTGATTCACCCAGATTGGCGAATGAGTCCCAGTATGCCAAAATTTCAAGATTTGTAGAATTTATAGTCTTCATTCAAGTCTCCACAATTTTCCAGGTGCACACATTCTGTTTTGCAACTTTTTGTTTAATTTTTCACACTTCTCTAGGTCATTTTGTAGTGCATTACATTAAACTAGGGTTTGGAGTTGCATCTTGCATTTCATTTGTTTTTCCAAGTCTAAACTTGGTGATGAACCCCTCAATAAATCATATATAGAAACTAGGACAGCCCTATTGCAAGATCTCTTTCCCTTTTGCATTGATATCTCTAGGGTTATCCATGAGTGGAACATCTTAGAAAGTGGGTGTGATAGTACTTGATCTTCCCCTATCCACCATTTTTCTCTGGTTCCATTTTGGTGAACATGCCTTTAGAATGTCATAGTTCTGATTTGGAGTGCATCTTCATCCTAGATTTGGCTTGCATTGACTATGCATTAGGATTTGCATTAATTAATTTGCATTCTAGGGTTTCAAATTTTGTATTAGTGAAAGCTTATCTAGTTTGCATTTTTGCATCTCATTTCATTCTAAATTTGCATTTTCATCTTAGATCTAGATCATATAGCATAGAAAGCATAAAAATCAATTAAAAATTTGAAAAAATATTGAAAAAAATCCCTATTGGGACTCATTCACCACCTTGGGAAAATCAGTCCCAATGCAAATTTTGATCTACATTTTACAGAGTTAATTTTTTTTTTAAGCTTTTGTTTGTTAAATTTCTTTTGTTTCAGTTTGCATACTTTCTGTTACATTGAAATCATTAGAATTAGAATAATTTACATTCATTGCAATTATGAATAGAATTATTTTCTTGCATTTTTCATTCTCAACATTAGTTCATAGTTCAATTAGATCATATTACATTTCAAATTCATTCGAAGATGAAAACAAAAAACTAAAAAACATTAAAAGAAAGAAACAAAAAATGGTCAACCTTAGAGATAGTAGATCATTCAAACCCTTTAGTAGTGATGACTTTGACATGTTAGATGAAGCCCTTGATGAATTAATCTCTCCTAGATCATCCATTAAAGGTTTGATACAAGAGGATGCAATAATCAGTAATCATGATAATCATAATTGTTCTTCTCATGATATCTCTCCCATTGGTGACGAATCTTGGTGAAAGAAGATACAATCATTGAAGATCATGAAATTATAGTTTTTCTTCCCCCTTGGAAATATATTATAATCCATGAAGTTGATATCATGGCCACTACTTTACCTAGTCTCCATTCATCCCCCAACACCTCCCCTACTTGTGAAAATGTTTTAGTGAATAATAATACAATCGTGAATGATCAGGACAAACACATTTGTGTGGAGGATATGTTGATATTAAGAGATCCAATAATTGTGAGCTATGACAATCCTATAACTCCTACTTGGGAAGACATTAGAGGACATGGGGATCTAATTGTATATAATCATGACAATCAAACCTTTCCTTCTCCTAATATCTCTTCTAGACATGAAGAAGATAGTTTAGTGTTAGAAGATGTCCTTATTGAGACTCATGAGAATCTTATTCATCCCTTCCCTAATGCCCCTACCATTTGGGAAGACCTATTTGAACAAAAAATTGCAATCATTGGTAACCATGAAACACATAGTTATCCTTCTCTTGATGCCTCTCCTATTTGCAATGAAGCTACTTTGCAACGTCTAACCTTGGAATGTGATGAACCTCTTGTTTTTTACTTTCCTAAAATCTCTCCTAGTAGGGTAGATATTATGGCACAATAGAATGAGACCTTGGATAAAAAGGATGAAATTATGGACAACAATAAAATTTCCCCCTCTCCTAACATGTCTCCTATTGGTGAAGATATTATAGTGTTACAAGATCTAATCAATGAGAATCATGAGGAAAACATTATTAAACACGAAAATGCCATAATTGACATGAAAACAAATATAACCATTGATAACATCCTTAATTGTTATGAATTTATTTGAAAAGAACCCACCTTTGAATGCCATGAACATCTAGTTTTTCACTCTTCTAAAAACTCTCCTACTAGGGAAGGTATCATGGTGCAAGAAAATGACAACATTGATACACTTCTTTCAAACAATAGTAATATGGCTTCCTTAGACATGAAGATGATAAAGTGAAATTAGACTCCTCTTCTCTAAGAAATCATGAAATTAAGGATAAGTCATTTGACATTATGAACATTAAATATCCCTTAAAACCAACCACACATTTAGAACATGTACAAGAGACAAAAAATAAAAATAAAAATTTGAAGAAGCCACAAAGTTATTGGAAGATGCTTCGAAAACCTTTGAATTCATACCTATATTCATGGGAGAATATGAGATCATAACAAAAGAGTCTAAAAAGGGAAAATGGAAACCAGTAATGGAAATACTAAATTCAAAAGCATCCATTTCAACCACCTTAAAATAAAAGACAACATTCAAGACAAACTTTTAGGAAATTGAACAACCGCCAAATTTGAAAGAAGTGAAAAATATTTATGGAAGAGGTTTTGAAATTATGAAGCAACTTGGGAAAGGATGTGATGCTATAGAACAAGGTATCCATGTCACTATAAAGCCTAAAATTCAATAAATGACTAATGATCTTGGTTATTGTCCCTCATTCAATGTCAACACTATTACAAAAGATTCTTCCAAAACAACTTTAACTTTTATGCATTCAAAAATGATAGATATCTCATTAAATATGTATCAAGTTGATACTTTGTTTACTCATCATAATAAATAACAATAGTTGCTTCTCCTTTCCATGCAATAGTTGTAGGATCATAGTATACTCACTATTGCATATCATTCCCTTTTTGCAAGGAGCAGTATATCATCATCCACTCCAGACTCACCCTTGTCTTGCACTAAATGGGGGCAACGAGGTTAGGTAGCCTTTTCCTCATATGTCATGTGGCATTGTCTCTTTTGGTTAGTTAATCACCTTTCATCTATATATAAGAGCAAGCTTGGGATGTGGATGATATGCCTTAAGTTGGCTCGCATCTGACATACTTATTCATGACGTAGTTCAATTTGGAAACATATGACTTGGAATAGGGCTTTCCAAGTTGGCTCTCATGTCTTCTTTCATTGGCTACTTTAAAGAAATTTCTCACAATGATAGTGTAGCAACCACTTTAAAGTGGGGGCATACATCGATGACATCTTTTGGAAAAATTTATTGGAGTGTTTTTTCTTTTTTCTTGTGATGTGTCCTCTTCTTGGTGGTGTCATTGGGTCTAATGTCATCCAAGAGTGTACAATCTATTGACATGGCATGATATGAACAAGGCATCCCATTGGCGATGATCTAACACCTTAGACTTGTCCTCTCTTGGAGACATTAAGCACAATGCTCCCTAAGAGGAAGACTATTACACGAACTTGTAAAGAAAATTCCCCTTTAAGCAAAATTTTCACATGATATTCAAAATCATTTATAAAAAGCATTACATTGTAGTGCCTTCTCAAAGTTATTAGGAGGATAAATTTGGTATAGTTAGTATGATGGGAAGTTGATACACTAGCATGACTTTCTCATTATATTGTGGGAAGCTAACACACTTGCACAAATTCCTCACTAAACCACTTCTTTGGGATAACTCACCCCAAAAATGACTTGATGTTTCATGGCCCTAGAGTGAGTGCATCTTTGTCAAAGCTTGATCCACCTAATTTTTATTTTTACTAATTTTATTTCTTTTAGCTATTGACAATGCATGTTCATGTATCTTGTTTTGCAACATATTATGCATCTTGTGTGTGTCCTTTTGTGCTTCTGTCAGTTTTACTTAGGCTCTTGGATCCTAGGGGCTTGATCGCTTCCTTGATCTTTTTTATCCTAGACCATATACATTGGTACACTCAAACCCCTCTTGAATGTCTAATTTAGTGTGAGTTTGAAGAAAGTTCATCCTCTCACTAAAGTGGGGGCTAAATGGAGTCACTAAAAAAGTATCTCTTGCTTAATTTGGGAATGTTTAATAATAAATTGGACTTGATCTAGTGTTGTGATGAGTTTTACACATCCACATTAGGTCTTGGGCCCTTTTTTAAGCCAAATAAATGTAACTCTACCTTAATTTAATGTTGTAAAATGTATTTATTTACACTTTCACATTAAATTTAGGAGGCTTGTAAACTAAGGTGGACCTAATCTAGTGTTGTAATGTGTTTTACACATTCACATGGGATTTAGGGCCCTTCTAACCTAAATAGACCCAATTTTTCCTTAATTTAGCGTTGTAAAGTGTATTTATTTACACTCTCACATTGAATTTTGGGCCCCCTTGCATTTATAACCTTTATATAATCATTAATAGGCCCCTATGGCCCCATATTATGCATCCCAAGGCATATTTCAATAAAAAAGTCCACAAGATCAACATATAAGCTTAATTTCTTCACTCCCCAACACTTTAGTTGGAAAAATAGCCCCTATGGACCCATTCGCCACTCTAGGTGAATAAGTCCCAACCAGGTAGGACTCACTCACCCATCTTAGCAAATGAGTCCCATTTGAGCTATTTTCAAGGTTTGAATGGGAAAAACTAGGTTTTAAGTTCAAATTTCTTCTATGTCCCCCTTTGGGATCAAAATAACGGTCATTTGAGTGCATTTCCTATATAAACAATCTTTCAAATCATTATTTCATCAAGCCTACATGATATCAAGCCAAGCAAGCAAGAGTTAAGCATTTCAAGTCTTTACAAGATCATCAAGATAGCATTCAAGATCATTTCTAAGGCATTCAAGGGAAAAAATCTCCATCAATTAAATTGCAACAATCCAAGATCCATCATCATGTCAAGCATATCAAACATCAAACATGTTATTGAGCTAGTGTTGTGATGTAGCATCAGAAGATCCAAGATCAAGCATTGTTCTATTCCTATTGTCAAAGATCAAGATCTACATCCTTCATGGCCATTTCATGTTAAGTTATAGATTTACTAGACATCATATACAAGGAATCATTCAAGGTATCATTGTCCATGATTCATGTTCTTTGTCTCATGTTCCATACCTTCATTTCATTATATCATCATCTATTTTAATTACCTACAAGGACTTTGACCAAGGAAAACCCCTATTCCCTAACAATCAACACTTTTTCTCTCTTTCTTTGTGTAATTGCAGATCTAGGTGATGTGAAGACTTCAAGATCATTGAAGATTAGGTTGCGAGCTTGTTGGATTTGTCTCCACATTTGCAAGGTCACAATCTTCATTAAAGGGTCATCTACAACCCCAAAATTAGAGTTTCAGATTTGGGAACCTAGAGAAGAAAATTGAGCAAACTTAGAAGACTAGATTTAGACTTTGAATTTCTAGAAAATCTAAACTAAACTCATTTTCCACAAGTGGTGAATGAGTCCCACTATAGGTTTTTTCATAGACTTTTGCAGATTTGGATACCCATTTGCCTGAAACCTGTTCTTATGTAGAAAACCTGATCTAGGACTGATCACCCAGATTGGCGAATGAGTCCTAATAGGCCAAAATTTTAGGATTTGCATAATTTCTAGTATTCATTCAATTCGCCACAATTTTCTAGGTGCACACATTTTGTTTTTCAAATTTTCATTTCATTTTACACACTTTTCTAGGTCATTTTGTAGTGCATTACATTAAACTAGGGTTTAGAGTTGCATCTTGCATTTCATTTATTTTTCCAAGTCTAAACTTGGTGGTGAACCCCTCATTAAATCATATTCAAACTCTAGGATAGTATTGCAAGATCTCTTTCCCTTTTGCATTGAGATCTTGAGGGTTATCCTTGAGTGGAAAATATTAGAAAGTGGGTGCAAGATAGTACTTTATCTTCACCTATCCACCATTTTTCTTTTGTTCCACATCTTTTCTTGATCAGTGTTTTATATTTACCCTTGGTGTTTATAACATTTACATGAAGTTTGGAGAGTTTTTGCGCCTTTGCCAATAGTTTTATGGGTATTTGATCTTCCTGTCTAGAGATTTCTTTGGTGCATTTTTCTAGAGCTATTCATTTCTATTACCTCATGTATTTAACAATAAAAATAATGTAATACCATCTTAAGATCTATATTAAATCATTCTACTTTAGTTGAATGATACCCGATTTCAGTTTGGAGTATTTTGGCATCCATTTTAGTGTCCCTAATTTGCACCATTTTAAGTTTGAATGAAATAGATATTTTCAAATTTGAAATTAATATTTTAATTGAGGGATATTACAATTTTCCTCAAGGAAGATTCAAGTTGTTTGGTGGGACTCTATTCCTTTATTGAAAAGATAAAAGATTGATAAGTATGGGGTTATCTTATAATAATGGGTCCCAAACATGGGACATTTTAATATTTTCCTAAAATTACATAATTTCATTAGAAAAGATAATGGTTTAATCCTTGATGGGTTTTATCTAAATGGTTTTAATTTAACAAGGTTAGATAAGACTCTCTTAGATCAAACACAATTGTACATAAACCCTCTAATCTTAAATCATACCCATAATAGAGTATCTTTCACACCTATTAAAATGCTAACAAAAAACAACTTTTTCTTTACCTTTTGAGGGATCAAATAAACTCATTTAGAAAATATATTTTGTAAGTATGTACCCCTTATTATAATATTTCCAAAAAACATAATTTTAATATTTATAATTTTATTATTATATCAATTTTTTATTTCTTTTGAATGTATATTTTCAGCAAACATCAAGGTATTTGTTTCACACATGTAGAGAAATAGAAAAATAGAGAAAAAAAATCTAAAAACCATGTGTGCAGTAGGTGTTGATATCCTTATTTTAGCAATAATAATAATAATTTTAATACATAGAAAACAAGTCATTCATTACGACATACACCTATGTCTTAATTATAATTAATCTGACTTCAAAAATTAATTTTAAACAAAAAAATACAACTAGCTTATCTATCTTAATATATTAATCTATATATTATATGCCGAGAGGTGTCATTTTTGAGGCATATTTTTTTCATTTTTTCTTTTTTGGATTTAAAAAATATGCCTAAAAAATGATAGCTCTTGGTGTATAATATATAGATTAATATATTAAGATAGATAAGCTAGTAGTAGTTGCAACACAACACATTACATGAATTAATATATAACTATACAATATTATTTTCTTATATCCCTAACCCTAACTAAACTAATCCTAATTCTAAATGAACCTTTGAATTAGGATTTGTGTTGCAATAATTCATGTAAACCATCCTATGTGAAAGGTATCATTTAGTTGTGTGTAATTTGTATTTGTAATTGGGTTATGGCACAACGAACCCAACCCTAATGCTAAACCCAATCATAAAAAAAACTTCAAACCTAATTCTATCTCTAACCCTAACCTTTACCCTATCTCTAACCATCACCCTAATCATAACCCTATTTGTAATGCTAAGCCCAACCCTAATCCTAATTTTATCTTTATGCCTAACCCTAACCCTAATATTATCACTAATTCGAACCCTAATTCTAATTCTATTTCTAACCTTGATCCTAATTCTATCTCTAACCCTAACACTAACCCTAATCCTAACCCTATCTCTAACCCTAAGCCTAAGCCTAATCATAATCATAATCCTAACATAAACCCCAAGCCCAATCCTAATCCTAATTATATCTCTAACCCTAACCCTAACCCTAGCCCTAACCCTAACCCTAACCCTAGCCCTAACCCTAACCCTAATCCTAACACTAATTGCAACACTAATCCTAATTATATTTCTAACCTTAATTGTAACCCTAAATCTAATTATATCTTTAGCCCTAACCCTAATCCTAATCCTTACACTATCTCTAATCTTAGTGCTAACCCTAGCCCTAACCCTAATTTGAACACAAACCACAACCCTAATCCTAATTCTATTTCTATTGCTAACCCAAACCCAAACCCCAATCCTAACCCTATTTCTAACCCTAACCCTAACCCTAACACTAACCCTAATAATATCCCTAATCCTAATTTTGTCTCTAACCCTAACCCTAATCCTAATCCTAATCCTATCTCTAACACTAACCCTAACCCTTATTCAAATCCAAATCCTAATCCTAATTATATCCCTAACCCTAACTAAACTAATCCTAATTATATCTCTAACCCTAACCCTAACCCTATTGTTGGTCATATCTCTAACCTAAACCCATCTAATCCTAATCCTAACCCTAATTCTATCTCTAATTATAACCTAACCCTAATCTTCACTCTATCTGTAGCCAAAACCCTAACCCTAAACCTAATCATAACAAACACCCCATTCCTAAACCTAATTCTATCTCTAACCCTAACCTTTACCCTAATCTTTACCCTATCTCTAACCATCACCCTAATTGTAACCCTATTTGTAATGCTAACCCCAACCCTAATCCTAATTTTATCTTTATGCCTAACCCTAACCCTAATATTATCACTAACCTAAACCCTTATTCTAATTCTATTTCTAACCGTGATCCTAATTCTATCTCTAACCCTAACCTTTACCCTAATCTTTACCCTATCTCTAACCATCACCCTAATTGTAAACCTATTTGTAATGCTAACCCCAACCCTAATCCTAATTTTATCTTTATGCCTAACCCTAACCCTAATATTATCATTAACCTAAACCCTTATTCTAATTCTATTTCTAACCTTGATCCTAATTCTATCTCTAACCCTAATCTAACCCTAATCTTAACCCTATCTCTAACCCTAACCCTAACCCTAATCCTAACACTAATCCTAATGCTAAATTAAGCTTTCAATTAGGATTAGTGTTGCAATAATTCATGTAAACCATCCTATGTGAAATGTATCATTGTTTGGACACAATCTAACAAATTCCTAACATAAACCCCAACCTCAATCCTAATCCTAATTCTATCTCTAACCCTAACCCTAACCCTAATTGCAACACTAATCCTTACACTATCTCTAATCCTAGCACTAACCCTAGCCCTAACCCTAATTCGAACACAAACCACAACCCTAATCCTAATTCTATTTCTATTGCTAACCCAAACCCTAATTCTAACCCTAACCCTAATATTATCACTAAACCTAACCCTAATTGAACGTAAATTGTAGCCTTATGATCTATCTTAGAATCCTAACCCTAACCATAACCCTAATCTTGTTGAAATTCAACCCTAATTAAACCTAAACACTAATCCTAACATTAAGTCTAACTGTAACCCTAATTGAACCAAAACACTAACCCTAACCTTAAGTCTAACTGTAACCCTAATTAAACCCTAAACTTAAACCTAAATGAACCCTAACTGTAACCTTACTTTAACCCTAATTATAACTAAATATTAATCCTAACCTTAGTTAAACCCTAACCCTAATTGATTATAAACCCTAACTATATCCCTAATTAATTCCTAAGTGCATCTTAACCCTTACCATAATTGTAATCCTAACCCTTATGCTAGTTGAATTCTAACCCCAATCCCAAGCCTTATCCCAAACTTTATCCTAGAACCCTTACCCTAATTGAACATCAATTTAACCCTAACCCTAACCCTAACTAAACCTCAACCTAACTTTAATCCTAGTTATAACCCTAATTCACCTCTAATTGAATCCTAATTGAAGCTTAATCCTAATTGATCCCTAACCCTAACCCTATCCGTAATTCAACCCTAATCCTAATTAATCCTTAACCCTAACCATAATTTTCATCCTAATCTATTTGCAATCACCTAAACCCTCCAAGCTTTATCTTAGAATTTTTATTGAACCCTAACCTAATTTAATCCTAATCATAATCATATCCATCTCTCTCTATATACATATATATCTCCCTCTCTCTACATATACATATATAACTTCTTATATATTTCTATCCCTCCATAGATCTCCCTCTCTTTGTCTCCCCCTCTTTATATATGTATTTCTCTCTCCCTCTCTCTCTCCATATCCATCTGCATCTCTATCTCTATCTTCCTTTCTACATCTCCCCTATCTCTATCTCCTTACCTCTCCCTACATATCTCTTACTCTTTCCCCTATATATTTTCTAATCTCTCTCTCTCTCACTCTCTCTCTATATCTCTCTATTTCTCTCCCTCTCTCCCTATACATATCCCTCTCTATCTATATATCAATATCTCTCCCTCACTCACACACACACACACACTCCCTGTTTCTCCCTCCCTATATTTATCTCTATATATTTCTCTCAATCACACACACAAACTCCCTATTTTCCCCTCCCTATATCTGCCTCTCCCTCCTCTATCTCTCTCTCTCCCTCTCTATCTTTATTACTTATCTCTATCACCTCTGTTATCTCTCACTCTTCCCCCTCTATCACTCTTTATATCTCACTATATCTATCTCTCATTTATTCACTCAATATCTCCCTCCATCTCTCCTACTCTCTCTATATCCCTCTTTGCCTCTCTCAATTTATCATTACCTATATCTTTATCTTGCTCTCTCCAACTCCCCTTCTTTCATTGTCTCCCTCTTTTTCTCGCTATTTATCTCTTTCCCTCTTTGTCTCTCCTTCCATCTCCCCCTCTATATAGTTATATCTTTGTCTTTGTCTTTAACTCTCTACATCTTACCCCCTCCATCTTTCCCAAGTTGTATCTATCTCTCCATCTCTCCTTTATATCCCTAGCTATCTCTCCATCTCTCCTTTGTATCCCTAGCTATCTCTCCCTCTCTCCCCCTTTCTCCCTATGACTCCTTTCTATATCTTTATACTTATCTCTCCTATCTCTATTTTTCTCCTTCATCTTCCTCCCTCTCTATATATTCATACATAACTATCTCCCTCTCTCTCTCCCTCTCTCTTGTTTCTCCCTCCCTATCTCTACCTCTATCTCTATATCTATCTACCTTTCTATCTCTATCTCTCCATATTTCTTCTCTCATCAATACCTCTCTCTCTATCTTATTATATCTACATGTCTCTCTACCCCTATATCTTTCCATCTCTACCTCTTATATATCACTCCCTATATCTTTGTCTTTTTATCCCCCTCATTATCTCCCCATCTCTCCCTATCTCTCCATCTCTATATATTTACATCTTCCATCTCTATCTATCCCTCTATCCTCTCTCTCTATTTATCTCCCTCTCCTCTCCATATCCCTCTCCTCCATCTCCATCTCCATCTCCATATCCCTCTCCTCCATCTCCATCTACATCCCCATTTCCATTTTCATTTTCATTTTCATTTCCATTTCCATTTCCATCTCCATCTCTATCTCTATCTCCATCTCTATTTCCATCTTCATTTCCATCTCTATCTCTATGTATGCTAGTTTTTATCTATTCTTATATACATATATTTCTACATATTTAATCCCCATCTTAACTATATTTGCATAATCCAATATAACAACTAATTTCTAACCTTTGTTATACTTATCTATACACCTACCTAAATATAGTAGCTATGCACTTAGACATGATTGTTTAACCCCAAAATCATTTCTATAGTTGTGGGTTCAATCCTATGATTGTGAATTTGACCCTTGTTTTTTTTTAAGTTTATATTCAAAATTTGATCAATTAGCTGCATTTATTTATCCACCCTAAGCCTACCAAATGCATGTGTTATTTACATATTTTGGTACTATGTGTTGGTAATTATAAATATTTAATTGCATTTATTTGACATCTCTCATGTTTGAAACATCTTGTCTTGTTCTAGAACATCAAAGAAGCAACCAATAATGAAACATTTATATTTGATGCACTAAAATAATCATTTCATACATCAATATAGTGCTCTTACTAGTTGTCTTTCAATCTTTTCACATATTTTTAAAACTTGATCTAGGAGAACACATCTCTTTTCAACATAACAACAAACCTTTAAAAGCGTTTTTAAATAATGTTCTCTCAAACATTAAAAAAGAATAAAATAGAAGATCATTTGGATGAACATTATATTAGAATTCGACTAAGATAAACCTACATATGTAATCTTGAACAAATCATAATCCAACATAAATTTCAAAATAAACCACTAATAAAAAAATCACTATTTTCCAAATAAATACTAATTTAATTCTAGAATCTTCAACAAAAGTCTACATTGATTCTTTAATCAAGAAGCTAAATAACATTATCCCTTGCTGAATAACATTATCCCTTACATTTATATGAACACACCCATTGAATTTTACAAGAATATTTATGTGAAAGGGTGTTTTTTGTAGCTTTCAAATATTAAAGAAAGTTTTTGGTCGTTGTCGTATTTGTAGATATAAATATGAAGTTAGCTCATGAAAGTTGAAAAGGTGGTAGAAAGGTATGGGCATAGGCCTGAACATCCAAGCTCGACAACCTTTAAGTGTCGCGTGAAGGCTGAATTTGAGATATGAAGTGAAGTAGGCGATGTTTGAGCCACAAACACATATGAGATATTTTGTGTATTCATGAGACAGCTGTGTTAGCTCCAAAAACTCTCGTGATACCTACGCTTTTATAGAGTAATGGTGCAAATTGCAAACCCAACGCAACACTGACGATGGCCTCCCAAATTTGTGTGGCTCTGGACGAACACCCCAACTACTCGTCACCCCCTTCCTCTATATATTCCACAAACACACATTGATATTCGGCATACACAAAAAAACATGGCTCCGTCAGCAAATTCGAACCAAGGTGTAGAAAACAAGGGTGCCAACTATGGAGTTAACATGAATACAAATGACAAGGTGGGTTCGAGGCCCCGCAGGTTCAGTAACTCGCAACTGCAATGAACTACCTCAGATGGGGCGGCGCTAGCTTTGGCGAATGCGAAGGAAGGGGAGGAGCAACTGATGCGGTGCGAGTGCTACGGTCTCTCCCTTGTACCGTCAGTTGCATTCCCTCTTTTAAATAAACAAACTCAATCTCCTCCATTCTCTATCTGCTAAAACCGCTTCTTTCCCTCTGGTTTCCTCTACCTACATCTTTTCTTCTTTCAAAAATAGACAGACATTCAAAGAAAGTAAGTGTTGTGGATTTTTACACAAACATAACTGGTATTGGGACATAATGTAGTCTTATTGTTTTGATGTTCATATAGTGAAAAAAATAGCAAATAAAATATAATGGAATCATTTTGAGACCTCCATGCTGTCACCCACATTGATGACAAACGAATGAGGAAGAGGCATCACGTCCATCAACTTCATTTCCTTTGATCGAGCTTGGAGAGCGCCATCCTTGTCCTGATAAAGGATAGTAAAGTAGTCAATATCAGTATGAGAACATGGGATCTTGTCCTCCATTGTTATCTTTCCACATGAGGCGCGCTACTATGATTTTACCGATCTTGTTTTCTAGATTAGTCACAGAGACAATATATGTTCAAATTGCCTCGCTGCCAAAATATAGTTTAAATAGAACACACTGAACGAATATTAATTGCCAAGATGAAGAGCGGAGTGCTGAAATGTTGAGCTAAAGACTAGCGATTGTGTCGATTCCACTACCATCGGTTAGTAGATTCTATTCCAATTCCATTAACGTTCGTTATTATGGAGCAGATTAAAACTACCGCCAATTAAAACTATTGCCAACAATGCCTGTCAAAATAAATGCAGTAGTTTCAAATGTATACAAATTTTGTGATGCTACTGTAGGAACGCCTCATGGCGTAACAAAAAATTATGAAAAAATATTCATGCACTAGATATTGATGTTAAAATCTACATTTTAAAATTCTAATATTATCCTTTTAATAGAATAAATTATGCATTTGCAACATACACGTCACTTTTTTAAAAAGATTGTTTACTATAAAAATAAGTTATTAAAAGTTACATAAAAAATTCACAATTTATTATATTTAAAAAAAATGTATATTAAGAATCTACACATAAATCCTCACAAATAAATATTTTACATCATCTAAAAATTATTAAAGATTTAGTTGCAGGATTTAGCCTCCTTTATTTAATGAATTCATATGTCAACTTGGTGTTATTTAATTTCGAGATATTAAGCAAATATAAGTATAAATACAAGGTTCCTTCTCTCATATTTTCACATAGCAAGATAACAAGCAATCTAAGCATGCATTCAAGCATTCTAACATTCAAGACCAATTCTTCAAGCATTTGGAGCCATCATCAAGATTAAAGCATCATTTCAAAGATATTCTTGCATTATGTGTGTTGTTGTGATAACATTGTGATGTAGGGTATTGATTCAAGCAAGAAATTCAAGTAAGATATATCAAGCATTTCTTTGATTCAAGATCCATATCCATTGCAACCATTTCACACAAGTTTGCAAACTTTATAATAAAGGTTTGGTGAGTTGTAGTATTACATGTTCATTCATCATTTCCTTCATTATTCTATTTCATTTCAAGGTTTAATTACCAACAAGGGGTTTGACCAAACCCCCATTCAGTAACAATCAACAAGTTTTTCCCCTCTTGCATGCTTGTGATTGTAGATCTAAGTTGAAGACTTGAAGTTCATTTGGAGTGAAAAGTTGCAAATTTGCATTTACAAAGTTGTCATCTTCATGGAAGCTCACCTACAAGCTAAATTTGAAGGTTTTACACCCTAAGAGAAGAGAAGGAGAAAGTGTAGACATCAAGCCTCAGGACCACATTCAAAAATTTCAAAAATTTAGAATGTAAATAAGACAATAGTAAATGCATCTTAGTCCTCCTAAGGTCATTTTTCAAAATTTCTGCAAGATCCAGTTCTGACATCTGAAGATTCTACATCTACCCCAGAAAACACTAGCGAGACTAAGACAATAATAAAGGTGGATTTGTCTTTCCTAGCACATTTTGGCAAGTTCTTTGCATTTTTGGAATCCTCACAACATCTCTAGACTTCCCAAGTGCATACCTCCTAACTCCCTGTTGCATATTTTCATTATTTGCATCTTTCATTTAGCTTGCATTGTTATATTTTGTGAGTTGAATGTTTATTTATCTTTTCCAAGGTTTTTCTTGGTGGTGAACCCCTAAAAGTTGAAAAACCCCCCTCCTAGCTCCTCCTAGTTGAGAATTGACTCACCTTGTGAGGTTAATATTCAATCAAATTAGGGCTCTTAAGAAATTATTGAATGAATGTATGGGAGAAGAGTACCATTATTGCACCCTATTTCCCTTCTACATTTCATTTTGGTGAACCCAACTTTTTTGAGCATTCATTTTTTGATTAGGAGTTTATTCAAGTTCTAGATCTAGATTACATTCATTCTTGCATTACATATTGCATTAGGGAAATTGCATCTAGGGCTTTTCATATTTAGTGAAAATTGCATTTAGGGTTTCTCATATTTGCATTAGTGAAAGTCCATATAGGCTGCATTTTTTCTTTCTTACATCATTTTATTTCATTTAAAAACTAAAAAGTGCATTGTTCATAATCTTAATTGCATTTAGAAATATTCATTATTACATTCAAAATTGAAAAAAATTTGCATTAACTTTGCATTCAATTCATTGTTCCTAGTTACTTTTCCTTGCATTCATTTGCACATTTTCTTGTTTCTAAACATCAACATCCTAAATAGGAAATCTATAAACACTGTAGATAATCCAAAATTTGTCATATTTATGAGAAAAACCTCTACTAGGACTAAAACACCCTTCTTGCCATCTTGGTCCCTCTCGGGGTTTCTATCTCAGAATCCTTTCTTTGTTGTTTATTGTCCATTTCAATCCCTAGAACTTCAAAATTTCACTAGTAGGACTAAAATTCCCTTATTGATGTCTTAGTCGCTATTGAGTTTGACTTTCTAGTTTTCAGGCTCTAAAATTTCTTTTTTGTGCTTCTATTGGCTACTTTTAGTTCTCTATTTCCTTTTGTAGAATTGTTGTTATTCCAATTTCTTCCATTTCAAGCATAATTGCAAGCATAGGATATAGTGTTCATTGCACTTTCCTTGGTTTATCCCTTGTATGAGGTATAGTACTTGGTGTCCTACTACTAATATTGTGGTTAGACAAAATGCGAGACTCATGGCATCCCTCGATAAAACACTCATTGTGGATATTGGGTTATCAAGATCTCTTACTTCTAGTGTTGGTATTAGTTCACTAGGTATGGACCATACCTTTGATACCTTTTTTTCTATGCCTATGCCTACCTTAGCTAAAAGTGTTATGCCAAGTGTTCACACAATGGTTGATCATATCATTCAATAAAACATAATGAAAGTGCATGGAGATCTAGCCCATTTACAAGATAGTGTGAGTACTAAAAACATTTCCAACACTGTTATACCTGCCATAGATAGTATTCACCGCATGATGGAAAGTGATGGACTCTAAGTTGTGTGTAACATAGCTCAAATCTTTGGAAAGCATCTTCCTTCCACCACCAATGGTGCTCAAGCTTCAAACAATGTGCAAATCCAAGGAGGAAATCAAACTCCTCCCTTCTCAACCATAACATCTATTCCAACCTATACCAATCCTCAAGTGGCCACAATGATGCAACCAACTAGAAATATCCTTCCTACCTCAAATATTTCCACTATTGCACCTTATACTTATGTGGCATCTAATCTCATATCTCCTCCCATAAGCAATTGATCCATTCACTAGTCCTTCCAACACATACACATCACCACCATACTCATATCCATCACAAAACACAAGCAATGATCCTATCATTAACCACCTTTTACAAATCCTTTCATCTATTCAACGTCATGTTTCCACCATAAATCAAACTCAAAATGGTCCACCTTCATACTATGTCAAAAGTAACCCACTATCCTTGGAGATATTGAGAATTTTGATGCCACAAGGTATAGAGATCCCTAGATTTGAGAAATATGGAGGAAAGGGGGATCCTGCTAAACATGTTAATGCCTTTACTACTTTGTGTAGTGACTTTATCCTTGACGACAAACTTTTGGCTAACCTTTTTCCCCAATCCTTGAAAGACATTGCCTTGGGCTGGTTTTCTGTGTTACTGACTAAATCATTTCATTCATTCAACGAATTTATTGAGGCCTTTATTAACCATTTCCAAGTTCTTATGGTTCCTAAAATGACATTAGCTAATTTGATGAGATGTAAGCAAATTGAGAGTGAAACAGTCACTAACTTTATTTCATGCTACCAATTGTTTTATTCCCAAATTAGTGTGAAGATTCTTGATTCCCACCTTCAAAAGATGTTCACAGAAAATCTCCAAAGTAAGATAAGAGATAAGCTTACCACATGATGAAATTCCCTTCCTTCATGGACTTGTGCATTGCCCTTCTTAGAATTTCATAGATAGTTGTGAACCAAAAACCACCTCTACCCATCCTAAAAAAATTTGAACCTTCAAACCAAAACACCTACCAACCTTTTAGAAGAAAAAATAAAAGTTTCCTTCAACTAAATTCTACCTCTCAAACTACCCAACTAGTTGATACTCAAGTAGCTACTATAAAGAAGAGTAACCCTTATATCTTTGGGGATCCACAAAGTACACCCTTACTCAACACACTTCACAATGTTATTATGACCCAACTATTAAAAAAAAAATGCTTACCTTACCTCCTGTTTGACCCCTTGACCCTAGCAAGCCATTACCCCCAAGCTTTAGACACAATCCCTATTGTGCTTATCACCAACAAAAAGGACATGATACAAAACATTGCAAGCATCTTAAACATGTTGTGCAAGACCTCATTGATTCTAATCATATCCAAATTGGAGGCATAAATGACCAAGGTAATAAGTCTATAGCTCCTCCCAACCAAAACTTGTAAATCTTTATGAATCCCAAGCCCAACCATAATATTTTATTTGTTAAGGCTAGTGAAACTAATCCCAACAAAATGAATGTTGACACAGATGATGAGAATATGAACAATCACAAAGAAAATCTTATGGATAATGATAAATAGAGTCCTATGGATACTAATGACCAAAGTCCTATTAGAACAATGATAGGAGTGATTGGCATCGAGTCTCGTAAACAAGCCATAATGCACATTGAAATTACTTTCTCTTTAGAAGAAACAATTGAACATGCACCTAATGGTCCTCTTTACACAACTGACAGAATCAATAACAAGACCACTCCTGGGATTTTAATTGATCCCGTTTGTGGAGAGAATGTGATCATTGAAGAACTCTTATATGTGCATGAACTTAAGATAGATATGATAAACTAAAAGCATGGATTAAAAAACATGATGGTTTTGATCATGCTACGATGGGCTCGATCACACTCCCTTTACAAGTAGGACTGAAGAAATTAAATGTATAATTCTCTATCATATCTAGTTTAGACCAATTTCGTGTGAAGTTGGGCTACAATTGGCTTAACTCTATGAAGTAGGTCCCATCAATTTTCCATAGTACTTAAAGTTTCCAGTCAGCAATGAAATATTTATTGTAAACCATAGTGGCTTTAGACCCCCGTCTTCCTGTGGAAACTTTTCCTTAGATTATTTTTGGAATGAGCCTATGGAACCAATCAGACCCCGTGAAGACTTCCTTTTCCTTTCCTATCAAAAGTTCAAAGAAAAATGCATAGCTAGATTATCCCTTTAGAACTTGCCTCCACCCCTTGAAGAAAACAATAGCGAACCTAAAACTCTTCCAACAAACCAAGACCCATCCATGCAAAATCCCTTTCCTATTTCCTATAAAAGACCTAGAGAAAACCAAACAACCCCTAGTCCACCTCCTAATAAAATTTATAAAACCAAAGCTTAAAAGTAGTTGAACAACCTTCCATGGTTTCTTTTGTTCTTCCTTCACAAGAAGAAAAGGAACCTATGGTTGACAAACTTGCTCCTACACAAACACAACTTGAAAATCATAATAAAAGGAATGAAAATGCTAGAGAGTGTAGGCGTAGATGTGTTATTTTCAAAAGATGAATGACAAGAACAACATTGAAAATCAAAATCCAAACTTGACAGAAGCAATAAAAGATGACCCTACTCTCTTACTAGAACAAACAGAGGTTATGTCTCCAACACAACGACCAGAACCTTCTATGGATATTATCATCTGTCCTCCTATTGTGATTAACTTGGATGACGATGAGGAAATTGCTAAAATTGATGAGCAAGTGCATAATGAGTTGAATTTTCTATTTTCCTCTTCCATGAGCTTAAATGATAACAACCGTGATGATCCTCCTAAACTTAGTGATGCACCCCATGTTGAACCTGGTGATTCTCCTAGTACAACACTTGATGTTGTCCCTCTTGCTAGTGATATGCATTCTGCATATATTGAATAAGACTGGGATGCGGATGACCTGCTTGATGGTTGACTTACATGTGCTTACTAGTCTTTTGTCTTTTCTTTTTCTTTTTCTTTTGCATTCCTTTTTGCTTCCTTTTTTATTTATTTTTATTGCATGTGATTCCCTATGATGTTTTATTTGATGTTTCCTCTCTCCATGTGCATTCATCTATTTTAACCTTCATTCTTCTATATGTCGTATATTTTTTCCTTTTCATTAATCTTTTACTTTTTCCTTTTCCTTTTCATTTTTGTCTTGTGTTTTCTTTTTGGAGATGACGCAAGGTGTCGAGACACCCTATGTCTCTTCCATGTTGACCCAAAATATTTTTCCTTATCTTTGCTTATCCTTTTCATTTTTGTCTTGTGTTTTCCTTTTAGGGATGACGCAAGGCATCAAGACACCCTATGTCTCTTCCATGTTGACCCAAAAGATTTTTCCTTATCTTTTCTTTTCCTTTTCATTTTTGTCTTGTGTTTTCCTTTTGGAGATGACGCAAGGCGTTGAGACATTCATGTTTCTTCCATGTTGACCCAAAAGTTTTTTTTTTTTTTTCACTCTTTGTGTCATTATTCCAGTTCTATGTGTATTTGGGGAATGATGACAGTTCTGAGCTCTCTGATATCATTGCAATGAATACATATACTGACCCTGAATTCATAGATCCCTTATGTGTTTCTTGGGGGCAACCCTTTCTTTTCCTTTTTCTTTTCCATTTTTGGGTACTTTAAAGTAATTGTTCATAGCATGGTGTTAGCAATTCCTTTAAAATGGGGGCATACATTGGCCTTATTTCATTCACATTTTTACTTTTCAAGTTCCTTGATGTGATTTTCTTATTTCATGTGCAATGCATTTTTCCTCTTTGTGGTGGCATTGGGAATAATGTCCTTCAAGAGCATGATCTATCTTAGCATATTGCATTCCTCTTAGTGGTAATGCAATGCACTACATTCCCTAAGTTGTGAATCTTTTATCGTTTGATTGGTCCTCTCTTGGAGACATTAGTCACAATGTCCCCTAAGAATAAGACCTCACATGAACTAAGTAAAATATCTTTGAACATCCCTCTTTCTTGTTGCATTTTCCTTTTGTACCTTATTAAAGTCATGGAGGTATGGTTTTGATATGGTCCTCTGGGGCTCACCTAATGAACACCTAGCTTCACTAGCCCTTGTGAGTGTGCATTTTCTTTTTGTACCTTATTAAAGTCATGGAGGTATGGATTTGATATGGTCCCCTAGGGCTCACCTAGTGAATACCTAGCTTCACTAGCCCTTGTGAGCATGCATTTTCCTTTTGTACCTTATTAAAGTCATGAAGGTATGGTTTTGATATGGTCCCCTAGGGCTCACCTAGTGAATACATAGCTTCACTAGCCCTTGTGAGCATGTAGTTTCTTTCTTTGTTCCTTATTAAAGTCACGGGGGTATGGATTTAATATGAACCTCTTGGGGATCACCTAGTGGATACCTAGCTTCACTAGCCCTTGTGAGCATGTGTTTTGTTTGCATAGTGGACAACGTGTTCCACTTGTAAACCTTTTGGACAAACAACCTAAATTTGGTCCACCACATTGGATGACTAGTCGAAGCTCGATCCATTGCATTTTTCCTTTTTCCTTTGCCTTTTTCTTTTTCTATCTTTGATGGTGTATGTTTGTGATCTAGTTATGGCTTCATATATCATTTGTGTGCACGTTCCTTTGTGCTTATGTTAGTTTACCATAGGATCTTGATCCTGGGGGCTTAGCCACCCTCTTGATTATTGTCATCCTATCTTACTAACATTCATACATTTAAACTCCTCTTGATTGCATGGTTGGCTACTTTAGTGTGAGTTTGAAGCAAGTTCATCCTCGAGCACTAAAGTAGAGGCTAAATGTAGTGTATTAAAATGCATACCTTTACATTTTCACACTTGTTTGGGTTGACCTTGCTTTATTTATCCCTATCTATGTCTTAATCGGTACTATTTTGCATCCACAAGCCCTTTGAATTATATCTTTTTCTAGCTAATCCTAACATTCTCCAATGAATCAATGATAATATAATGATGTAAATAGAGTGCCCCTGATTTTTGGGTCGGGACTAAAACACCACCTAGGGCGTCTTTGTCCCCTGAAGGTCTTAGGACCCTAATTTTTAGAGCACCTAAATAGGTCCATTTTTCAAATCTGTGCCTCAAGATTTAAGCCTTGAGACTAAGATGCCACCTAAGGTGTCTTAGTCCTCCTTGGCTTATTTTTGAGATTTAATTTCAAATTCTGGCAGGATTTAGCCTCCTTTATTTAATGAATTCATATGTCAGCTTAGTGTTATGTAATTTCAGGATATTAAGCATAGATAAGTATAAATGCAAGGTTCCTTCTCTCATGTTTTAACATAGCAACATAACAAGAAATCTAAGCATCTAAGCATTCAAGTATTCTAGCATTCAAGAGAAATTCTTCAAGCATTTGGAGTCATCATCAAGATTCAAGCATATTTTTAAAGATATTCTTTCTAACATTTGTGATGTAGGATTTTGATTCAATCAAGCAATTCAAGTAGGATATATCAAGCATTCCTCTCATTCAAGATCCATATCCATTGTAGCTATTTCACACAAGTTTGAGATCCATATCCATTGTAGCCATTTCACACAAGTTTGAGGACTTTACATTAAGGGTTTGGTGAGTTGTAACATTGCATGTTGTTCATTCATCATTTCCTTCATTATTTTATTTCATTTAAAGGTTTAATTACCAACAAGGGGTTTGACCAAGGCAAACCCCCATTCACTAACAATCAACAAGTTTTTACCCTCTTTCATGCTTGTGATTGGAGATTTAGGCTAAATAATTGAATATCATTTGGAGTGCAAAATTGTAAAGTTGTAAAGTTTCATTTACAAAGTTGTCATCTTCATGGAAACTCACATACAAGATAAATTTGAAGGCTTCAAATCCTGAGATCAAAGAAGGAGAAAGTGCAAACATCAAGCCTCAGGACCACATTCAAAGATTTTAGAAATTTAGAATGGGACTGAGAAAAGAGTAAAGGCATCTTAGTCCTCTTGAGGTCACTTTTTAGAAATTATTCCAGATCAGGTTCTAACATCTGAAGATTCTGCATCTACCCCAAAAAATAGCAGCATGACTAAGACAATAGTAAAGGTGTCTTTATCATCCCTGGCACATTTTGGTAGCTTCTTTGCATTTCTAGAATCCTCACAACATCCCCAAACTTCCTAGGCACATAACTCCTAACTCCTTGTTGCATATTTTTAATATTTGCATATTTCATTTAGCTTGCATTGTTAGGTTTTGTGAGTTGAATGTTCGTTTGTCTTTTCCAAGCTTTTGCTTGGTGGTGAACCCCTAAAAGTTGAAATAGCCCTCTCCTAGGTAGGACTCCTAGTTGAGAATTAACTGACCTTGTGAGGCTGATAGTCAATCCATTTGGGGTTGTTAGGACATTATTGAATGAATGCATGGGAGAAGAGTGCCATTAGTGCACCCCCTTTTCCTTCTATGTTTCAATTTCAATGTCCTACTTTGGCCAAAAAGTGGAACACAATATTGTGGGCTAACCCTATTTTGATTAAATCAACTAATGGTTAACCCTAATTGATTAATTGATAAAATATACATAATGTTGTTAATTTTTATAAAAAATGATGGAAGAGCTAGAAAATACATATATGATAAAACTTGTCACTAAAAGTGGAGGTGGAAATGGAAAGGCACCAGTAGAGGGCCCACTAATGTCTTTAGGGTTTTGTCCAATCTAAATTCTTGTTTGTCAATCTCTATCATAGGTCACTGTCTTTTTGTAGATCCCCACTTTCAAAAAAAATTAGATTTGAATATGCACATTGAAAAGAAGGAAAATAGTTGTGTTGTATAAGGGCTAGCCTCAATCAAACCCCATGTTGGTATGTCTACTCTCGAGGGAGAAATGGAAAAAAATAAATCAATAAAGACTGCAATAAACAAATACCATGAAATACTATTACCATAAGTGTGAATCCCTTGTTTCAATGATGTTGCAACATGAATTTACCACAAGGAGTTGATGGAAAAGTGAGAGGCTTCCTCCAACACTTGCAACCGTTAGTGTATACAATAATAATATTCCACAAGTATCAAATCTTTGAGACTGCAGAGAAGAATAGAGAGCTTGTTTGTAGATAGATACTTCATAGCTAGGCCTTCAAATGAGAAAAAGAGGGTTATTTATATATGCTTCTAAACACTCCTTGAAAGACCTTTTTGAGCTAGGCCAATAAGGCACAATGCTCAAGGCATCCAAGGTCAACATTTTGATTTAAAACCTTAAATATAGGAAACTAGTGTGTCGCTCTAGTGTCCTATCTTTTTTTCTCTCGAAATGTCAGTTATCGAGGGATTTAATATGGTTTCCTTAATTAGGGCACAAAATAGTCACATAATGAATAAAATTAACCATACACACAAAATAGAGTGCCAAATATAGTGTGAAATTGTTAGTGGCAATAATTTACAACACTATAGTAGCATTTTTTAGAATTACCATTTAGAATCATAGTTCATGATCCATCATGTAGAAGAGAAGCAAATTGGAGTGTGATTTGAAACATTGATTCTAAAAATAATAGAGTTTTACAATAAACTTCATAATCTAATAAAATGAACTATACAAATATCATGACTCTAATTTACTATTTTGGTGAATAAAATTTGTTTGAATAGTTTTGAATGAATCTACTAAAGATCAAACTTTGTTGAACATAAGACCTCTAACACCATAAAAAATGAGATCGAGATTGTGCCTTAAAAGAATCTAACAAAATAGATACCCTTCTAACTCTTAATCAAAAATATTAAATACTCCCAAATCAATAATTTAACATAAAACCCTCCATTAAAAAAATTGTACATAAAGCAACCATTATATTTCCCTACACATGCATAAAAGTACATGAACATAAATGGTCTACAAAGCAAGCGCGACCCTAACCTACGCGTACGAGTGATCCACGGGACAAGTGGATGTGCTTTCATTATTAGTTTCTTTCTCCTGTGAATGGCAGGAAAACGTGGTTTGCGGCGTGAGTCCCGAGAAGAGGAGGGACAAATTATGGTCAAAGTGGGGCCTGCGCGTTTGCTGCCGAAAACCCTCGTCCTCTAAGCAGTGGAAGTTGACTTCCTCCGGTGGGTCCCATGCCAAGCGACAGGTGATAAATGGAAACCTTTTTCGTTCTCTATGTATCGTATCCTATGGTGGAGCCTACCTAATTCGATGAGAGGACGTAGGTTGGTATACACACAAGCGTCTACATCACAAATCAGGCCTGAGCACCTACGTGGGGTGGGTCCCATGGAATTCAATGCCCCCTCCATACGTGGGGTGGGCCCCGAGGAATTGGATGCCCTCTTTACATCGGTGGGGTTCCATGGAGGGGGATTCCTACAAAATTTCAGTCGGTGCTGCTGAAATTTTTTAGGATTATTTTAAAGTGGGTGGTCTCGTTAATTTTGTAGCATAGTTTAAGCTTAAAAATTAAGCTCTTATATTTATGAAAGCTTGTGGTCTTATGAATTTTATTATTTTGCATATTCAATTCAGCTGAGTACATAAATATAAAATAATAAAAATAATAATTGACAAGAATTGTAAAGTTTCATATGATTGACAAGTGGCATAAAAAAGCCTAAGCTGGGGGACAATTTCTAGCCCCACCCCTTTTGCACCCGCTTAAATTGTTTAGCTAAAATGTAGGGACTGCTATTGTTGAGGAAAGATTTTAACTTATTCTGTAGCATTTTTCGTTTTGCTTCATGGGACCCGTGCTCCTTAAAAATAGATCCTAAAGCCCCCCCAATGGGACCCGACCCTTAGAAAATAACATACATATAGTACATTTAAAGAGATAATGGTTATTAGTTCATGTCGATAGGTAGGTTACAATTGCAATCGTTCAATATGCATTTGATATGTTCGGCTCGCCAATCACATTTTATAATTTAAATATATTTCTTTGTATTTCTATAGTTTGAATTTAAGAACCTATTTTTTACGTTTAAAAATTATTATTTATCTCTTTTTTCTATTGGTCAGAGTAGCTCTATTATTCATTTTTTTTGTAAAAATTAGAAAAATAGAATCATAGATAAATTTGGGCAAATATTTTCACATTAAATGCAAATTGTGAGAGCTTTGTTGGAGGGCCGTTGGGTATAGAATCATTGAATGCATAGTTAATGCATTAAATGTCACCACACTTGAGGAGAAGTCATTGGAAGCATTGGGTAAATTTTGTGTGATCATTCTCCTTTGTTTATTATCGATTAATGCAAAAGATAAGAATGTGAAGCATTTATTTTTTGTTCTTCTTGTGTTTGCAAATGTTTTTGTTCTCATGGTAAGCTTTGTTCTTTTGTTAATCCCTCCAATACATTCCCCTGTTGCTTGTTTTGGACTCCATTTGTAAATGTTTGCTATACTATGGATGTTTTGCAATGCGGTGAAGTTTTGACCTTATGGCTCTATAACTTTATGAAGAAGATTATAATGTTCAAACTTTACCCTAAACTAGTTCTAGTAGAATGGAGCAAAGTTAATAATTTATGACTGAATGTTTTGTATTGTAAATTTGAATTTAATCCAACTTTATAAATCTTTGAAAAGTAATTGTTGTTGGGCTTTTTAGATATTTATCAGTCGGATTCACTGATCTTTAAAATATGCTTTTGGTCATGTTATTTTGAAGGACAGTGTTGTGATTAATGGAGCGTAATTATGGATGCACAAATATTTGAAACCATTCCTTTATATATCTTTTTTAAATGGGTAAAGTAGCTACCTTGAATTTTTACCTATTTTCTTCCAGTGCCTTACCCAGTGGTACCTCTTTCACCTCTTGATAAATAGAAAAATGGATACCTCTTAGATATATCACACTTTTTCCACTCAATCATTCAAGGATGTGTAAGGCCCTGCCTTCTATGTGTCTAATACAAACCTAATTTGCTATATGCTTTTCCTAAGTTGATGATTAAATATATTGTGAATGATAAATAAGGTGATCCTTTGGTGATATTCTAACATTTCATTTTGACATTGTTGTCACTACCATGAAGGTGAAATACATTCGTATACTATGGGATAAAAATTGGAATTTAAATGAGTTATTATATGATTAAAGTTTAGAATGTTCAACTAATAGATTTATGTGATATGCAATTGTTACTTATGATCTTGTTGGTATTGTGCAAGAAGGTAGTGGTGTTAGTACGAGAAAGGAAGACCAATGGGTATATCAAAAAGAAATATTGTGGTTATGAATTTGACCCCTTTTTGGAGGTTAGAAAGAAATAAAATTAATATGTCGAGGTAGAGAGGATTGATATTAAATGGATAGTTTACTTTGGGGTTGTAAGGATATGTTTCATGTGGGTGTAAGTGGGGTTAGAAGTTAAGAACCCTTATCCAAGTTTGAATTTCGGATGGGTCCTTAAATGGGCCTTTAAAAAGGATTGTTGGTCAATTTTTTTGGTTGGGATGCAAAAATAAACCCCCTAGGGTCTATACCATGGTGGTAGGGGTCAAGTGGGCATAAAATAGTGCCCCAAGGACATGATTTGACCCTTGAAAAGTACTCATAATGGTGAATGACGATTTTTGAGGGGAGGATGGGATAGAAAGATGGAGGAGTTGTTCAAGTGCATGTTTCCTCTTTAATAAGGAAAAGACTCTCATTTATGGAGGTAGGTACACTCCATACCTTCCCACCCAAGAGGGTACAAGTTGAAAAATCCTATATATTTTGGGGAGGAAGAATGAGTGGGTGTTACCCACTTCTCCTCTTGGAGAACTTGAGTGGAGATGGTAGAAGAAAGAAGAGGAGAGGAGTCCACCTCTTGGAAAGATAGTGATCAAAGTGGCTTGGCTTGGAGAGGAAAGAAAGATAAAAGAGTTTGATCCTCTTACCTAAGAAAGAGCTAAGTTTTTCTTTACTTTCATTTCCCTTTGGTTAATTGTTGTAAGAAAATGGCATGTTGTATGGATCATGGTTGAGATTAGAGTAGAGAAACTAGATGCATGAAATTTGGTGCTATGTATTTTATTCCTTAACAAAAACCTAAAAAAAAAGAAAGAAAGAAAGAAAATGCTCCATTCATCATCTTGGAGCTGAAAGACTTCTTGCTTGGGGGTATGGCTAGAGCCCACGAGGCTCCATAACACCATTATGGTAGGGAGAAGAGCAAGCCTTATCCAGTCATGTAATTCATTGTATTGTTTAAATTTGTTTGTAATATGGAAAGTTGGGTTTCGTTGTAATGTGATAGAGGATGGAAAAGAGCAAGCATAATTTAGTAGGCATGTAGATTTGTTGCTTCCTTAAAATAATTACAATACATAATTTTTTTATATCTAGATGAAGATTTTAAGATAATATTGGGTGTATCAACCAATTTAAACAAAAGATTTGTTCTACTGATGAAGAGTTTTGTAGTCAAAATTCCTTAAGTGAAGTGGTGTCTTCTTCTTTATTGGTTTGTGTATTTGAGTATAATAAATGTATTTATTATTTTCTTTATTTGAGAAAGTTGGTTTTCAAAGGGGTTCTCCCTAAGTTAATTTAAAGAAGTGGATCTAAATTTAATGTTATATTGTCCAAAATTCTAATTTAATTAACTACCAGTATGAGGCATATTATATGTATTAAATTTCATTTCTGATCATCCACCCAACATTTCTTTGAAATGCCTCCTAATTCAAATCTGCATAAAGAAAAGAGAAATGGAAATAGTTAGAAATGGAAAAGTGAATGGTAAGTTAATGGAAATCAAGCAAGTAAATATACATTAACTAAGCAAGGTACCTGCAAGCAAGGAAGAAAAATGGGTAAGGAAAAATAAGGTAAAATAAAACAAAAACAATCTAGAATCAAATGTTTCGATGGCAGAGTTAATAGTATTATCTTTTGTTGAGTCAAATAATCAGTATCATTAAAAAGCAAAGCTAACCCCCACTTAGGATAAAGATAAACGAAATAATGGTGAATAAAATATTGAGGTCCATAGGAAGCCTATGTCTCCTTCTTGGAAAGTTTCTTGTCCAAATAAAATATAAGGATACATGGGATTTGACTTTTAAACCCTGAGATAATGAATCTGTGAGAAGATCCATTAATAATGACAAAATTAATTGAGCAATTAAACAAGGACCAATAAGCGAGGCAAGCTTATCACCTACACACATGCCTCAGACTTGAGGCATTCTAAGAAAAAAAAAATAGTATTCATGAGTAAAATAAAATAGCTCTGCACCAGTGGGTATTGCGAATAGCAACAAGAATCAAATAAAAATAAAGTAGAATAAAGTTTCCTCTTGATTGGAAAAATAAAGACAAGCAGTTCAAGCCCTCCTTTATAGTAGCCACACCAGGGGTTTTCCTTAGGAACGACAAAAATAAAAATAAAAATAAACTTTGAATAATTGTAGCAATAGGAAGCTCACTGAACAAAAAATCTGCACAAGAAGAACGTTCCTTTGTAGTAGTCATAGAAAATTTCCAAATTTGCAGGAGTATGGTTACATTTCAAAATAGGTAAATCCAAGGTAATTTGGAAACTGGTTGTTAGTTCTTCATGTATCATACAAATAAATGTCATAAGCACAAAAGAAAACAAAAATAAGAAAGATAGATATATTTATTAGTGAAAACTTTGAGAAGTTACTCCTGCATAATTCTATTACTTGATGCCCTTCTCTCCTCTCCCCATTGCTTGTGTAGAAAGCAACTGTAATTTCTATAGCCAAATTGAATTCCCAGCACTAAGTTAGAGCAAGCTGAATCGATGAGGTTCCTGCCAGCCAAGAGCAAAGGAAATCGAACCAAGTGTTTATTAGCTGAAAAATAAAAATAAATGGTATCAGCACCATTATGATAGTAATATTTGGGTAGCGTAACAAGGCAGGCATGCTATAAATGAGTTTGGTGCTTTGTCTGCACAGCACTCTAAAAAAATTGTTATCATAAGATTTATTAATATAATAATATGTTATGAGACTGTATGAGTTGATAGGTGTTCATAATATCGAACTACTGCCTAGTGTCTACAGTTGCATCTCATATCATGGTAGTTGGTATATAAATAAAGTATTTATATGATTCAATATGTATAACATCATCTAGGTAGATAAGTAGGAGGTATTTTTTCCACAGCGTGTCAAATTATTATATTGCTATCAAGATTCAACTGTGTAGTTTCGAGTCAAACTCATTGACCCATGTTTCATGAGTAGCGGTTCAACAAGAACCCATCTCTCATGATATCGAATGGCCCACTTAGCACTCATTGCATCTAGGTGATGCTCACAGAGGTGAAACACTAGTCTGTCCCGGGAGGTCACCCATCCCAGTACTACTCCAGCTCAAGCGCGCTTAACCAGGGAGTTTTCCCCAAGGTTAAATCTAGATAGTTAGATATCATCTAAGTAGTTGGATGAGAGAGACAACTCTTTTTCCCCTTGCCCCACGCTGGCATTGAATAAGTTGATGTATAAATCTGTCCCAATGAGATTCCTGTCAGAAGGAACTATCATGTAGCATATCCATTATGATATGATGGCGTTTAGAATATTAAATCATACAACGTAAAACACAGAGAAGTAAATAAAAAAATGTCAACTCTAATTAATCTACAGGAAAATATATTAATATTCATGACCTCCTCCTGAGAAAATAAATCCTAAATTGTTCACCCGAAACTGGCACAATAACATCCACACATAATGGTATTTGGAAAATTAATGTAATGTCTAGTAATAAATAATGGTAGCTATTTTACTATGATAATAGAGGAATTAATATCGTAGAAAATTGTTCCAAGTAACGTTATTCACTATATGGTATTAAAACAGAGAGTTAGTTTGTTTTACATTCATAATATTTAGAAGAAAGTAAATTAAAATAAATAAATAGATAAAATAGCAATATGCAATTTCACTTGTCAAGAAGAGAGAGGCCATAGTATAATTCAATTGTAATTTAAATGTATCATTGATTTTGTTGGATAAAATTATAGTAAGGTGAAAATATAAATATTTTAGAGTTACTGATATTATAGCATAATAAAAAGAATTAAAGAAAATTGTGACATTAATAAATTAAAAAATTAATATTAACATGAAGATAATATCAATCTATACTATTGAAAAACAAAAAGTTGTTAAAATTATATCCAATTTTAATACTAATATTATGAAACATTTTGTTATGGTTAAAATAATAGCTGCACATCACCCAAGCTGGTGGATAAAAGTTTCACAATATTCACACTTCAACACTGCTAAGTACATTGGAAATACATCAATGTGAATAATGTTAAAATTATTTAAAATAAATAAAAAAAGTGAATATATCTTTTTAGGTATTTAAATTAATTCTACCATAATAAAATTAACTTATTATTAGTGCATTGATTTAAAGGACAATGATATGATATAAGCATTTATTAAATGATAATATCGTTATTATGGGAGACTGATCAATATTAACTTTATTAAAGATCAATTGTGGTTAGCATATTTAAATAGCTGATTTGTAACTAAATTGTAACAAACAAATTTAGTAACCGTGTAGTTAAAAAAATATTTTAACTCTCTAATATTTGCACTTCCATGGATACCACTTATTTTCTTTCATACAAAACTTAGGTAGAAATTTACTAAGTATTTGAATGGTAAATATAAATAATTAGCAATAACAAATGAGGTAATAGTGACCATGTGGATTGGAGAATTTAAATATTCTTGTTGAATAAATTTTACTTGCACGAAGATAAAAAAAATACCATCTTGTCAAATTACCTTGTATTAGTTCTTATATTAAAATTAACATTTAATATTAATGTTGGTAGTTAATAAAATTATAAAAGTATTAAATACGGAAATTATATTAATATTGGAGCAAAAAAAGTTTGATATTGTGGCTGAAATTTTATATTAACATAAGTTTAATAATAATATCCTTATCAATGTTTGGAATAATGTAAATTAATACTACCATAATTGTAACATTCACAGTAGTAATTGAAAATATCTTGTGAAATAGGTAGTCATTCTAATAGAAAATTTGGGCATGACATCTCCATACTAAGGGTCATAAGATTAAATTATTATTTTTAAACCAATTTTAACCTATCTAATCTGAGACTCATGATTCGAGAGGATTCCATGGAGAGCATATCTAATTATTGAATAGGCATCCTTACATATAAATTTATGAATTGTCTTTATTAAGTTAGTGTTACGCCATAAACACTTAAAGAGTATTAATTAGCTTAATTAATCGGAAAAAAAAAATAGTTGTGATTTTTAGTGAAAAAAATATAGGCATGACAGGATGTCCTAGAGGTCCCAATTGGAATGACTAAAAACCTCTCAAGGTGAGCCAATTCTCAATTAGGAGGGTCCTAGGGAGGGTTTCTTTAAGTTTTTGGGGTTCACCAGGTCAAGCAAAAGCTTGGAAAAGATAAATGAACATTCAACCTACAAAATCTAGAAATACAAGCTAAATAATGAGTGCAAATGATGGAATTGCTACACCAAGTTAGGGTATGTGTACCTAGGAAGCTTGGAGATATTATGAGGATTCTGGAAATGCAAAGAAGCTTCCAAAATATGTTGTGGAGGACTAAGATGCCCAAGATGGTGTATTAGTCCTGCTTCTATTTTTTGGGGTAGATGTGGAATATTTAGATGCTAGAACAAAATCCTGAAGAATCTCTAAAAAATACTCCAGGGTGGAGGACTAAGATGTCCAAGGTGGCATACTAGTCTTGTTCTAAATTTTTGAATACTTTGAATGTGGTCTTGAGGGATGATGTCTAGACTTGCTTTTCCTCTAACTAAGATCCTGAAACTTCTAGATCTGACCTATAGGTGAGTTTCCATGAAGATGACAACTTTGCAATGCAACTTTTCAATCTTGCACTCCAAATGATCTTCAAGTCTTCAACCTAGATCTGCAAATACAAACATACAAGAAAGGAAAAACTTGTTGATTGTTGGGTATGTGCAGGATCTTGATGGGCCAAAAAGTGGTGATATAATGAGTATGTGTAGGGTATGTGGTTGACGACTTTTTTTTTACCCAAAATTGGTGAAACAAAAAGTGTTTTTAAAGGAGATTCTCAGCTTTCCACCAATATAAATTATACTTTACTTTGAATTTAATAAATAATTATTTTTCATTTTCTATTTGAATTATGACTAAAGTCCTAATTCATAGGCTAATTGAAAAACATCTATAGCTTTGAAACGGTATCACATTTTTTGAATCAAATATGTGTCACATTCTATGCTTTGCATATTTATAGGATTAAAAAAATGAATTTCATGAAGGTTTGACCAAGTTAAGGTGGTCAGACATACAAGTTTTTATATTTTTCAAAAGTTGTAATCAAAAATTCATAATTAAATATTTACTTAGAAAAGAATTACAAAAAAATATGCACCACATCGAGACATGAGTCCTCTACTTATATCTAAAATCTTATAAAAAAATATTATCATTTTATTGTGATTAGGGTGGTTAGACAGACACCTACTTCTTAGCTTCCCCCTAAAATTTAAGTACTACTGCATTAAAATTTCAAATTTTCACCGAATAGATTTTTTTAAAATAAACCTAGTAGTTTTTAAACTACATTCAATTTTCTACAGATTATATTCTTGCATATTTTTGAAATAATATAGATAACTTATTCAAATTTTTATGTCAAGTTGCCCAACTCTAATTTTTCTGAATTTTTTGCCACTTAAGGGCATGTTTTTTCCATGATGATCTTATACATACACTGTTAGTAAATGGGGGTTTTCCTTGGTCAAACCCCTTGTAGGTAATTAAACCAAATGATGAAATAGAGCATGAAATATGAAATATGTAAATGATATCACCTTGGATGATGCCTTGTGAAGCAAATCTGCAATCTACCATGTAGTGGCCATGAAGAATGTAGATCATGGATCTTGAAATATGATGCAAACAATGGTTGTAAATAGATATTTAATGCTACTTCCACAATCTTGGCGCAACAACATGAATAGATACACTAAACCCTTGACATAATGCTTGAATCTTGATGATGGCTTCAAATACTTGATGAAATGTTCTTGAATGCATAAACTTTCCTTAGGAATGAATACTCAAATGCTTGTTGTCTTGCTTATATGAAAAATGAGTGAAGGAACCTTGTATTTACACTTATTCATGCTTAGTATCCAAAAATTATACAACACTTGCCAACATGTGAAGTCATTAATTAAAGGAGGCTAAATCCTTTTAGAATTTGAAATTGGGTCCCAAAAATAAGCCAAGGAGGACAAAAACACCCTCGGTGGCATCTTAGTCCCAAGGCTCAATGTTGGTATGTGGTGACTAATCATGCTATACTGTATAGCCCATGGTATACTATACACCCTGGCATGTATCCTACTTTTTCACATCATCAAAAAAAGGAAAAATCAATGAAAAAAAAGAAAAATCTGATTTTGTAGAACCCTAATCTGGAAGCTTCTAAGCTTGTTAAAAAGGGGTTCGGATGGGTGTTACAATATGATGAAAAACATGATTATTCACAAGATTGTAATAGTTTTTGCACTGGATAATAAAATTATTGGATGGTTGCGGTTTAGTGGATGTAGCCCGGATTGGGTGAACCACATTAAATTCTTTGTGTTATAATTTATTCTGTGTACATTTTAGTTTCTCTATTTATTAATTAAATCTGCATTTAATTGTTAGATATCTGCCATTTCTAACCCTAACAAGTGGTGTCAGAGCGAGAATGTGTTTCAATTATTGTTTGTAGGAAGGTCTCACGATTGAGTGGGAGTCTCACAGTTGAGTGGGAGTAATGGCCGACGAGGGTAAGAAGGTTGAGAAGTTTAATGGACAAAACTATCAGTTATGGAAGATGCAGATGGAGGACTATCTCTATCAGAAGGATTTATGGCAGCCATTGGAAGGGAAAACCAAGAAACCCATAGTGATGTTTGATGAGGACTAGGATATTTTGGATAGAAAGGCTCTTGGAAATATTCATTTATGCCTGGCACAATTGGTGGCATTCAATATTACAATAGCAAAGACAACTCAAGAGTTGATGCAAACCTTGGAAAATTTATATGAAAAACCTTCCACTTCAAATAAGGTATTTCTTATGAAGCATTTATTTAATATGAAAATGGTAGAAGGTGGGTCAGTTACTAATCATTTAAATGAGTTTAATACGGTCACCAGTCAATTAACTTCTACAAAAGTAAAATTTGATGAAGAAGTTAGGGCTCTTTTAATTCTGTGTTCTTTGCTTGAAAGTTGGAATAGCTTGCTAATGGCTATTAGCAATTCTATTTTTGGTTCAAATACATTGAAATTTGATGATGTTGTTGGTCTTATTTTGAGTGAGGAAATTCATAGAAAAAGCTCAGGTGGAACATCCACATTAGGTAGTGTTTTGAATGTAGAAAGCAGGGGTAGAACAAAGGAGAGAGGAAACAATTTTGGGAATCATGGGAAGTCATGAGGAAAATCAAAGGACAAAAGGTCTCAATCTAGAGACAAGAGGGATTGCTAGTACTATGGTAAGCTGGGTCATTTGAAGAAAGATTGCCGGTCTTAGAAAAATAAAGGAGACAAAAAGGAAGGAAGTAAAGAGACAAATGTGGTAAGTAATAAATCTGATGAGGATGCTTTGATTCTTTCCCTTGATAATGTTGATGATTCTTGGGTGTTAGATTCAGGGGCTTCATTTCATGCTACCCCCCATAGAAGTTATTTTCTTGATTATGTCTAAGGGGATTTTGGGCTAGTTTGTTTAGGAGATAACCAACCCTATCAGATTGTTGGAAAGGGAAGAATCAAGATTAAGTTGCAGAATGGAGAACCATTGGCTACTACGTGAGGTAAGGCATGTTCCAAAGTTAAGCAAAAATTTAATTTTAGCAGGGAAACTAGATGATGAAGGTTGTGTTGTTATATTTAGTGATAAAAATTGGAAGGTCACAAAGGATGCCTTAGTGGTAGCAAAAGGTGTGAAAGTAGGCACCTTATATCTTTGTACAGGTCATACTATTCCTTCTACTTTAATTGCTATGGAAAAAGGTCAATGTTCAGGAACAGTTGTTGCAGTTCAGCAGGTAGAAGGTCATACAGTTGTTGTGGACTCTGAATTAGGACTGTGGCATAATAGACTTGGGAATATGAGTGTAAAAGGTATGAAAGTATTTCATTCAAATAATGTTTTACCAGGTCTAAAATCTGTTAATATGGATTTTTGTGAAAGTTGTGTGTATGGAAAACAAAAGAGAGTAAGTTTTCTCAAAGATGGGAAGCAAAAGAAAGATGAGAAATTGGAGCTTGTGCATACAGATGTATGGGGACTAGCTCAAGTATCTTCTCTCAATGGATCTCTGTATTATGTTATATTCATTGATGATGCAACTAGGAAGGTATATATTTATTTCCTTAGGCAGAAATCTGATGTATTTGAAACTTTTAAAAAATGGAGAAGCTTGGTTGAGAATGAGATAGGTAAAAAGTTAAAATGTCTCAAATATGATAATGGTGGTGAGTATTGCAATAAAGAGTTTGAAGATTATTGTTCCTCTAATGGTATTCGTAGGTAGAAAGTGGTTCCAAGGACTCCATAGGAAAATGGAGTGGCTGAGCGCATGAATAGAACAATAATGGAGCGTGCACAGACTATGAGATTGCATGTTGGGCCACCTCTAAAAATGTGGGCAGAGACTATAAACACTATTGTTTATTTAATTAATAGAGGTCCCTATAATCCTTTGGGTTGTGGTATTCCAAAGGAAGCATGGAAAGGTAAGAAGGTGAGTTATTCTTTTCTCAAAACCTTCGGTTGTGAAGCATTTGCACATGTAGATTCTGAAAATAGAACCAAACTTGATGCAAAATCAAAGAAATGCATATTTGTTGGATATGGCATTAATGAATTTGGTTATAGGCTATGGGATTTTGAAAATCAAAAAATTGTGAGAAGTAGGGATGTCATATTCAATGAGAAAATGTTGTACAAAGATCTGTTGCTACAACATGAGAAGAAAGAAAATGATTATGTAGTGTTGGATGATATTCCAAACAATGATGTTTCAGTGGTTCCTCATGTTGGGAAACAACAACAACAATAAATACCACAAACTCTTGTTAGAAAATCTTCAAGGATAAGTAGACCTTCAGAAAGATTCTCTCCCTCTTTCTATACTATTTTGTTAACTGATGCTGGTGAACCAAAATATTATGATGAAGCTATGTAGGTGGATACCAAAGTTCAGTGGGAGCATGTAATGGAAGAAGAAATGGACTCCTTGCTGAAAAAACATACTTGAGAATTATGCAAGTTGCCTACAGGTAAAAAGGCTTTACCGAACAAATGAGTTTATAGGCTGAAAGAGGAGGACGAAGGTAAGAAAATAGTTAAAGCCAAATTAGTTGTAAAGGGATTTTCACAGAAAAAAGGGTATTGATTTTGATGAGATTTTTTCTCCAGTTGTTAAAATAAATTCTATTCGTATTATTTTAAGTATTGTGGCTGCTGAAGATTTGCATTTAGAACAACTTGATGTTAAAACAACCTTTCTCCATGGTGATTTGGAAGAGGAAATATATATGGAACAACCGCAAGGATTTGAGGTCAAAGGTGAGAAGAAACTAGTGTGTAGATTGAAGAAAAGTTTATATGGCTTGAAACAAGCACCTCGGCAATGGTACTTAAAATTTGATAGTTTTATGGCTGAGCAAGACTACAATAGGTGTAATTTTGACCATTGTATTTATTTTAAGAGGTTGGATAATGACAATTACATTATTTTATGTTTATATGTTGATGAAATGCTTGTAGTTGGGTCTAACATGGATCACATAAGAGAGCTAAAACAATAGTTAGCAAAATATTTTGCTGTGAAGGATTTGGGGGCAACAAAACAAATTCTTGGTATAAAAATTTGTAGAGATAAGAGAAACAAAAAAATATTTTTATCTCAGGCTAATTATGTTGAAAAGGTGTTGCAGAAATTTCATATGGATAATGTAAAAGCTATCAGCACACCTTTGCCTAGTCATGTTAAATTGACTAAGGATATGTGTCCAAACACACAATTTGAGGAAAAATGTCCAAGGTACCATATGCTTCAGCTGTAGGTAGTTTAATGTACGCCATGGTATGCACGAGACTAGATATTGCACATGTTGTAGGAGTTGTTAGCAGGTATTTGAGTCATCCTAGAGTTGAGCATTAGAATGTGGTAAAATGGATTCTTAGGTACTTGAGAGGTACATCCAATAAATGTTTGTTTTGGGGGCTCTAATACTGATTTAAAGGGCTATGTTGACTCAAATTTGGTAGGGGATATAGATACCAGGAAGAGTACCATAGGTTATGTATTTATAGTTGGTGGGACAACAGTGAGTTGGATTTCTCGATTGCAAAAGGTGGTTGCTTTATCCACCATACAGGCAGAGTATGTTGTTGCAATAGAGGTGGAAAAGGAGATGATATAGCTGCAATTTTTCCTGGATGAGTTAGGCAAACAACAGGTTGGAAATTACTTGTTTACAAATAGCCAGAGTGTTATACATCTTGCAAAGAATTCTTCCTTGCATTCTAAAACAAAACACATACAGTTGAGATATCATTTCATTCAGTCGATGTTGGAGGATGGACAGGTCAAGCTGGACAAGATACATACAGATGCCAATCCAACAGATATGTTTATGAAGGTGGTGACTAGGGAGAAGTTGAGCTCCTCTTTAGCTTTGGTTGGCCTTCAAGGTTGAATTCAAGTATAATAGAGCAGCAAGGTCCAAGGTACTTATTTCTAGTGGGAGCTATAAGTGTAGCAGTGTCATCCAGGATCAGTCTCCAAGTGGGTGATTGTGTTGGTGTGGAGCTTGATTACTCTCCAAGTGGGAGATTGTTGGTATGTGGCGACTGATCATGCTATACTATATAGCCCATGGTATCAACAAAAAAAAGGAAAAATCTAATTTTGTAGAACCCTAATCTGAAAGCTTCTAAGCTTGTTAAAAAGGGGTTTGGATGGGTGTTACAATATGATGAAAAACATGATTATTCACAAGATTGTAATAGTTTTTGCACTAGATAATAAAATTATTAGATGGCTGCGGTTTGGTGGATGTAGCCCGGATTGGGTGAACCATGCTAAATTCTATGTGTTATAATTTATTCTGTATATATTTTAGTTTCTTTGTTTATTAATTAAATCTATATTTAATTGTTAGATATTTTCCATTTCTAACCCTAACACTCAAATCTTGAGGCACAAAATCCAAAAATAGACCCATGGAGGACAAAGACGCCCTTGGTGGCATTTTAGTCCTAGTCCACAAATTAGGGACACACAGATGAAAACATTAAATGATAATTTATCTTTTGATGTTTGTCAGGATTTTCCATAAAAGTATATAGTTTATTAGGGTTGTGGATGAAAAATAGGGCCAATTAAGCCATAAAGAACCATAAATAAAGCAAGGTGAGCCCAAACAAGTGTGAAAATGCAATGGTATGCATTTTACTACACTACATTTAGCCCCCACTTTAGTAAGAGGATGAAATTGCTTCAAACTCACACTAAAGTAGCCAACCACGCAATCAAGAAGGGTTCAAATGTACAAATGCTAGTAAGATAGGATGAAAATAATCAAGAGGGATGATCAAGTCCCCAAGGTCAAGATCCTATGGAAAACCAACATAAGCACAAAGGAACATGCTTGCAGATGATATATGAAGCCATAACCAGATCGCCAGCATACACCATCAAGGATAGAAAAAGGAAAACAAAAAAGGAAAAAGAAAAAGGAAAAATACAATAGATCAAGCTTTGACGGGCTGTCTAATGTGATGGAACGGGTCTAGGCTATTTGTCCAAAAAGGTTTACAAGTGGAACATGTTGTTCACTATGTAAACAAAATGCACACTCACAAGGGCTAGTGGGAGCTAGGTGTCCACTAGGTGAGCCCCAAGGGGTCCATATCAAATTCATACCCCCATGAATATGATAAGGAAAAAATAAAAATGCATGCTCACAAGGGCTAGTGAAGCTAGTTTTTCACTAGGTGAGCCCTAAGGGGCCATATCAAAGCCATACCTCCATGACCTTAATAAGGTACAAAAGGAAAAATGCAACAAAACAAGAAAGAGGGATGTTCGAAGGGATTTTTCTTAGTTCATGCAAGGTATCTTCTTAGGGAACATCACGTCTAATGTTTCCAAGAGAGGACAAGTCAAATAAATATCATGCTCTTGGAGGAAATCAAGCCCAATGACACCACCAAGAGAAGGATGCATTGCAAGAAGAAAGGAAATCACACAAGGAACATGTAAACAAATGCATATGGAATCATGCCAAAATAGTGCCAATGTATGTCCCCACTTCAAAGAAATTTCCAACATGATACTATGAGCAATTACTTTAAAGTAGCAAAGGATAAATGCTAACAATAAAGAGGACATGAGAGCTTATTCGGAAAGCCCTATGCCAAGTCATATGTTTCTGATAAGCTATGTCATGAACAAGATAGTATGTCACATGTGAGCCAACTTAAGGAATTTCGTCCACATCCCAAGCTTGCTCTTGTATGTACATGAAAGGTGGTCAACTAGGGGTGATCCCACAATATTGGTTTACAATTTTTGGCCAAATTGGACACTGAACTAATTTTTTCTAACTAAATCTTCACTTTCAGGCACCTATAGCGGATAAACCGTTAGGAATTTGAAGATGATGCAAACCAGTGATAAGTGAAATTTTGTCTATAGATTCTAAATATATTATTTTCAAAAAATTTGGAGTCATATTGTACTTCATTTTCCATCTCCTTTAAAAACTAGTTTTTTTCAATAAACACCATTTTTAGGGAGTGACACTCACTGTATAACATAACTTTTTTTCCATGAAGGATAAAATTCTATTTTTTTGAATTTAGATTTGTAACTATGATATCTAGTGCTTCCAATTGGTTTCATAGTGTTTTATTGGATATTTTTTCCTTAATCAAGTTTTAAAGTCAAACCAATTATAATTCAAAAATACGCAGACTGTATAACACGTAACTTTTTTTGTATTTATCATTTTTTTTTTTGTTGGATCAAGGGTTTCAATATTTGGTGCACTCATATATATATATATATTTTATAATCTTCTATTTTTCCACATGTATAGAACATAGAGCTTGATTTTTGGTGAAAACCCTACATTCACAAGAAATAAAAAATAAATATAATAATAAAATTAAATTTATTTAAAATTATACTTTTTGGGAATTTAATTAAATTCATTTGATGCCCTGAAAGGTAAATCAAAAGTGGTTTTTATCAAAATTTTGATAGGTGTAAAAGAGACTCTATTATAGGTATGGTTTAAAACTAGCGAGGTTATATCCAATGGGGTTTGATTTAAGGTAGTTTGATCAAGCCCTCTTCAATTGGAATGCTTTAAATGTAACTTTTTAAGGCTTAAATAATTATATTTTTTAAAAATATGTGATTTTAGTAAAAATAAAAATCTCCTAGAAATTGTAATCTAGCTTTGTGGGATCACCCATAGCCAAAAAAGACAATGGAAAATGACATACGAGGACAAGGATACCTAACCCCTTGCCCCCACTTAGTGCAAGTCAAGGGTGAGCTGAATAGGATGAAAATGAGTATTAGTTAGAGGAATTAGGTGCTTCAATAGAAGGAAGAGCACCACACTCCTTGAGATGTTGAATTTTGTTACTCAAAGCCTTACATTCATTAGTAGCATGACCATGGATTCTATGATATGAACAAAATGAATTCTTGTAGTAAAATTTCTTTCATGTTCTTGGAGGGAGAGATATCAGATAATCTTGGAGGAGTCTCGACAAGATATTCTCTTGATCAATAGTGAAAGGTGTTCCTTTGGTTGCACAAGAAGTCATACATACATTAAATGACAAGGCTTTAGATGAAAGTGGAGATAAAGGTGGTAAACCTATATCTTTATTGAAAGAGTATGGTATGCCAATTTGCTTCATATGTTCATTGTATCCATGTGTAGGAGGTATATTGTAACTGATACCATAACAATCTTTGAAGTCAAATGAAGGGGGTTTATGCTTCTGAGAAGGATCAACTTCTTCATGAGAACACAAATCCTTTTTAAAGTTATGTGTGGCCATTTGATAAGAGATGGGAGTTGTATAGCCCCCATCACCACCATGGGGTAATGTTGTATAACTAATTTTAGAAAATGAAACACAAGGTTGTTTTGATTTAGATTGTGAGTTTTTGCACTTTCCTAGAAAGGGAGGTGTAAAACCCCAATCATCATTAGAACTCATATTTAAAAATGAATTGTTGGTATATGAATCTTTAGATTTTGAGGTTGATATTTTGGAAAATTTATTGAAAGGAGGCATAAAATCTAACAACCTCAAATTATCACTAAAGAGTTTTGTTGTAGGTGAAGGATTAGTATCAACTTGTATAGGCTCAACTTTTTGATCTTGGAATGAAAATATTAGAGGAGTTGGAAATGTTGTGATCATATGATTCATAGCTTTTTTCATCTACTTCAATTGTGTGTATCTTGTTGTTTTATTTTAATTTCATTAAATGGTGAAGAGTAGATGGGACTCCTTTCATAGCATGAATCCATGGTCTCCCTAGGAGAAGATTGTATGAAAGGGGTCTTGGCATGATATGGATAGGGGTAGGAAACACTACAGGTTTGACCTCAATAGGTAATGTGATCATCCCTAGTGGTTTCCTATTAACATTATCAAAGCCATGAATATGAACATCATTAAGTTGAATGAGCCTTTTTTCCATGACAATTTTTGTCTAGGAGATAAATTCTACAAATATTAATTTCAGCTCCATTGTCTATGAGAGTGTGCCTAACTACAATTTCATTAATGATCACCTTTATCATGAAGAATTAATTCTTGTTTTGAGTCGATCAAGTGAGGGAAATTCATGTTTAGATAATGTGATTTTTTTTTGTGTGACTTGTGTGGGATGAAAGGAGGATGTTACATTATTCAATTTCATAGAAGCTTGGATTTCCTCTTTCTTTATTTGTAACATTTCTTGAAATAGGAACTTGTATGTAGGTGATAGTTGAATAAGTTTCCATAGGAATATATTAGTAGCAGTCTTCTTAAGGTCCTCAACTATATTATGAAAAGGTGAATGGGGAGCACAAGGAAAAATATATTGAGGTGATGGTGATGTCGTGGGAGCTATTTGTGGTCCCCTACATGTTTGAGTAATTATGTTATATCTTGGTTGCACTACAAAACATTGTTAGTTTTCATTGTAGATTTCAAGAAATCTCTTAGTTTCTTATGTGATTCACTAATGGGAGGTGACTTAGGAAGCTCACTAATTAAAGGAGATCAAATTTGTTTTGTTAGAACCTCAACAATCTTGTCTTTATTTGCATGATCTCTTAGTGAAGAAGAGTCTAATGTCACTTCACGTAAGGAAGCCTCATTACATGTGTCTATGTTTATATTTTATTACACCATGATATCCTCCCTAGGAGGAGAGTTTTTAGAAGAACCACAAACTAAATGTTCATGACACTCAAAGGTAGGTTCTTCTAAAATTACTTCATCACAAGTAGGGAAATGGTCAATGGTTGAATTGTCTTGCTCATTAAGGGTTTCCCTAGGTGAAGAGGGATAACTAAAATTTTCATGAATTTTATTGATCAAAGTGTGGGCAATGATTTTGGATTTCCCACACTACTTTAGCTCCTTCTAGGGCTTTTCACCTAAAAGGAGAGAGAAATGGGGTCCAAAATGCAAATTTCTACATTCAAGATTAATGTAAATGAGTTATAATATATCTAATTAAGTTGTGCTAATGCACTAATCTAAAAGGAAAATGATTTAATGATGCAAAACCTAAGAAATGCAACTTGTTTGAAAACATAGTGTGATATGCAAAACACCTAAAAATGCAAGTAAATGATGAAATAACATAATAGAATTGGACAGGTGCACTTGGAATCTGAGATCTAATGTGGTGAGATTCTGGAATCCTAAAAATTTGAATGAAAATGTTGATTGGGACACTTATGCTAGGCTGGGCGACTTAGTCCCAGTTTCAGGAAAATTTGCCAAAATAGGAATCTGCCAAATGGGTATCCAAAAATGTAAAAACCACTTTTTAGGCCCAGAATCAGGACTAATCCACCATAGTGGCAACTTATTCCACCTACAGATTTTGGGAATCTTGGGACAAAATCTTGTAGCTTTAGGTCTGCATTTTCTTTTCTGATAGGTGTCCACTCTTGATTCTACAAAAAATGGGATAAAAAGTGTCTCAAAGCTTGAATTAGTGTTGTGTTGAATTGAATTACTTTGATGAATTATTGACAACTTTTTTAACACCTATTTCTTTGAAAATAATTCCTACAAATTTTTCAAACACACATGTAAAGAGGGAAAAAAGGTTAAGCATTAGAGAATAGGGGTTTTCCTTGGTTAAACTCCACTTTGGTACTCAAACCCTAGATAATGAAATGAAATGGAAAGAGAATGATAAATAAACATGCAATGTCATAGACTTACCAAACGGGTATGTGCAAGATCATAATGGAAAAAAAAGGCCCTTAAGTGGTGAAAAAATCAAATAAATCTGAGTTAGGAAACTTGACGTAAAAAATTGAATAAGTTATCTATATTATTTCAAAAATATGTAAGAATAGAATCTATATCAAATTGAATGTAGCTTCTAAACTACTAGGTTTTTAAAAAAAAGAAAAGAAATCTATTTGGTGAAAATTTGAAATTTCAATGCGGTAGTACTTAAACTTTAGGGAAAAAATAAGAAGTAGGTGTCTGGGTATGTGTAGGATCGTCATGGAAAAAACAGGCCTTTAAGTGGCAAAAAATTCAGAAAAATCAGTTTTAGGCAACTTGACATAAAAATTTGAATAAGTTATCTATATTATTTCAAAAATATGTAAGAATAGAATCCATAGAAAATTGAATGTAGTTTCTAAACTACTAGGTTTATTTAAAAATAAATAAAATCTATTCGGTGAAAATTTGAAATTTCAATGCAGTAGTACTTAAATTTTAGGGAAAAAATAAGAAGTAGGTGTCTGTCCCTAACTAACCATAATAAAATGATAATAATTTTTTATAAGATTTTATATATAAGTAGAGGACTCATATCCAGATGTGATGCATATTTTGTAATTTTTTTTTCAAGTAAATAATTAATTATGAATTTTTTATTACAACTTTTAAAAAATATAAAAACTCATATGTCTAACCACCTTAACTTGGTCAAAACTTAATGAAATTTTTCTTTTTAATCCTATAGTATGTGAAAGCATAGAATGTGACGATGTTTCGTGATTCAGAAAATGTGATATCGCTTTGAAAGTTATAGATGTTTTCAATGAGCCTACCGATTAGGACTTTAGTCAGAATTCTAATAGAAAATAAATAATAATTATTTACTAAATTAAAATTAAAGCATAATTTATATTGGTGGAAAGCTGAGAATATCCTCTAAAACCCTTTTTGTTTCATCAATTTTGAGTAAAAAAGTCGTCGCCACATACCCTACAAATACCCATAATATTGCCACTTTTTGGCCCATCATGATCCCAAGACATACCCGTCCCTAACCACCCTAACCAATATAAAATGATAATATTTTTATAAGATTTTAGATATAAGTAGAGGACTCATGTCCCAATGTGATGCATATTTTTGTAATTTTTTTTTCAAATAAATAATTAATTATGAATTTTATTACAACTTTTAAAAAAATATAAAACTCCTATGTCCGACCACCTTAACTTGGTCAAAACTTCATGAAATTCAATTTTTCTTTTTTTAATCCTATAGTATGCGAAGCATAGAATGTGACACATGTTTTGGATTGCAAAAATGTGATATCATTTGAAAGCTATAGATGTTTTTTAATTAGTCTATCAATCAGGACTTTAGTCGTAATTTGAATAGAAAATGTATAATAATTACTTATTAAATTCAAAGTAAAGAATAATTTATATTGGTGGAAATTTAAGAATCTCCTTTAAAAACCCTTTTCGTTTCATCAATTATGGGTAAAAAAAAAGTTGTCAGCCACATACCCATCATATTGCCACTTTTTGGCCCATCATGATCTTGCACATACGCAAACCCTTGTTGTGTAAATCTGAAGATATGCAATGAAGTGCTCCAATGGATGACTTGATTGTGCTTAGAGTGCTTGAGTACTTGAGAATGATTAAGTTAATGAATGTTTGAATACTTGACGAAGTTGGAGATTGTAGGAGATGGGAGATGAAAAATGAGGAGAAAATCCCTTATTTATACTTGTTCTTGTAGAAGTTGAGAAAGCCAACTTCACAGACCCCGAAGATCACCTGCATGCAAATAACTTGTCACAAAAAGAAGAGATGGAGACAAACAAGCAGGGGTGCTCTGAAAGCTGAAAAATGTATTCATCCGAGAGAGAGAAATTACAATGATGAATCCTTATAAAAGGATATTGTGCAACCCTAAAAGAAACCCTAATAGGTAGACATTTAATAATTAATATAATTATTAAATGTCACAAAATACAAACTAGAGTGAAATCTTAAGAGAGAAATAGAGTTAATTTAATCAACATGATTAAATTAAAACCTTTACTCTAACACCCCCCCTTAAGATGAGCAAAAGTGCAATTACAAACATGTGCAAGAAAGAAAAGGTAACTACAATGCAAGAAAGTAAACTTGGGTCCCGGCAACAAGGCCTGATCAGGTACCCAATTACAACCAAATCTCTGTAAAGTGGAGAAATAGAGAAAACCTCATGGAAAAAACTCTACTCCAAAAAGAGATGAAAGAAATAAATGTACTAATAAAAGAAGGATAGGAGGTGGATAACATGATACCCCCCATAGACAGCTTCTATCATATAAGTACATATGCAATGGTCTCCATAGGAGAAAAAGAAAGAGACTAGAAGGCCCCCCCACAATGAAGAAACTCCTGTCGCACATATGGATGCCTGAGGTAGAATCCAGAAAGAGATCCTTAAGCGGCATATAATATTCCTCCCCTTGGGAAGAAATGGATCCAAAGGACGAAAATGAAGAAACCCTGTGAAGAGAGAGGAATCAATCTATCTCAAGATGTGTGCCATAATAGGATGCTGAGGAATCTCTCTGTCTGAACTAAAACAAAAGATGTCAAATCCAAACTGAACTGAAGACTCAAAAACTGCAACCTTTGAATGCACAGATGATGGTGGGCTAACAGCTAGAATATGGCTGTCAACAAAGAGGAGCTGAAAATCCTCAAAGTAATCCTCCAGATCTGCAATATAGGACTCTACAAACAAAGATGAAATGCCTGCAAGATAAGAATCCCAAGTAGCCATGTCTGAAAGATGTGTGATGTCCTACTTAGTTGAATCAATAGGAGCCAAAGAAGAGGCAATATCAAATTGATCAGGAACACAGGAGGAGATGCTGATACAAGTATAATCTCAGTCTGAAGAGTAGGAACCATGAGACAATCCTCTAATTCATCAGAACATGTAAGGGTGTCTAAATACTGAAGTTCCTTTAAAGTATCATGATCAAAGGGTGTGTTCTCTCTCTCCAACCAATGGGTACAAGATAATCTGAAGCAGGATCCTCTGGGAATGGAGAAAGACTGAGGTCTCCATAGATCTCCCAAAGACGTGTCCAAAGTGAGTGAGGACAATCAATGCCCAATATAGCCCACACAGTGTCAGAATCAACACTAGACAAAATAACTCCTACTATGTGATTTCTAATGATATCCCAAGCTAGTTTTCCCTTTGAAGTTGCTGGTTTAGGTATGAGATCATACAAATAAGGCAAAATATTAAGCCACCTACAGTGTGTAAGTATGCCCTTTGCCCATGACTCATAATTACCCTGTTCCAGAAATACAACTGAAGGGTGAGTAGAAAAACCCATGATAACTCTTCAAATTAAAAAATCTGAGACTAACTGACCTTAATACTGATAAAGCAGATCAAATAAAGCCATCCCATGCAAACAAATCATTTCCAAGTGCTAAAACGTCCAAGTAATTTACAGATGTGTGAAAACACAAAATACTGAATAAAATGTACCTGGTGCAGATTCTAGAAAAATAAATGATAGATCTGGAAAGTTCACAGAAACACCTTTCCAACACTTGTTTGTTTGTGAAAAATAGAGTTTGGACGCAAAAGATACGCCCCCGAGAGTGAAAAACACAAGTTCTGACTTTGACTGGAAAAAAATACTGCAAAACGGAAAAATCAGAAAAAAATACCTACATCAATTAGATCGGGCTCGGAACCAGCTTTCCAACGCCTATTTCCATTCAAAAATCTGAGCTAAAATGCCCGAGTTATGCCCGATTTCGTGAAGGTTTCTAAAAAAGGTTTTAAAAAAATTTCACAGCCCTCAAGGGCTAAGATCTTCGGCCCCTGGTCACATGACCGACCAGGGGGCTGGCACGCTGGTGGCTATGGCAGAGCCCCCGGTTGCTGAGGGGACCGGGGCAGGGGCTCAAAGAACCGGCGGGGGCTCTGGGATGAGCGACCGATCGCGCATGTAGCCCTAGCGGAGCCCACGGGGGCTAAAGGCAGTGGTGTAGTGGCGGGTGAAGACCGGGCTGGGGCTGGCGGAGAGCTGAGCGGCATTGATGGAAGGCACCACCAGCGGTGGTGGAAAGAACCCGGAGCGGCAGCGGCAGTGGCGAAACCTCCGGTGGCGGTTGGGGACTGGCGGCCGCCTGGTGGCCGCTCGGTGGCCGCCGGGCGGTGAAGCCTTTTAAACTGCAAGGGCCGGCCCAGATCTCAAAAGAACACATTTTTTCAAATTTTTTTCAATTTTTGTGAATTTTACACCTCAAAAATTGTGCCTTGGGGGCCGTACGGCCCCTGAGCAAAAAAAATTTGCCTCCCAGATCAACTATGCCCAAATAGGTCATGCCATGTATCAAAATATGAGTTTTTGGCCGCTCTGAATCCAACCGTGAGGTGCGTTTGGGCCCAAAATGCACCCAAAAAATGGAGGTAACCAAATCCTCAAAAAAATCAACCAGAAAACCTAAAAGCCAGATCTAACCGTCAAAGCTCCAAAATCTTCAAAAAAATAATAGGAAGCAGCGGGTCTGGAGCTCTGATACTATGTAGAAGTTGAGAAAGCCAACTTCATAGACCCCGAAGATCACCTGCATGCAAATAACCTGTCACAGAAAGAAGAGATGGAGACAAACAAGCAAGGGTGCTCTGAAAGCTAAAAAATGTATTCATCCGAGAGAGAGAGAAATTACAATGATGAATCCTTATAAAAGGATATTGTGCAACCCTAAAAGAAACCCTAATAGGTAGACATTTAATAATTAATATGATTATTAAATGTCACAAAATGCAAACTAAAGTGAAATCTTAAGAGAGAAATAAAGGTAATTTAATCAACATGATTAAATTAAAACCTTTACTCTAACAGTTCTTACTAAATTTTTGAAAAATAAAACATCATAGGTCAACCTCAAGGGTTAGAGGACAAAACCCTGCTAGAAAATTGAAATAATTTTAAGCTTTGTAGCAAAAAGGACTAAGTCACCCCTATTGGCGACTAAGTCCCACTTAAGAAAATTAAGTGGGTGTCAGGAATTATGGGGAATTAAGTTTTTTCCAATGGGAATATACTTAAAAAAAAGTTTAGAAATGGCTAGAAAGTGTATTAAGGGGTCATTTAAACATGAGAAAGGTTTGAATTAGTGAAGAAAATTCTAGAAAAGCATGAAAGTGGGTTACAACACTTTACAATACTTTGAAATAATACTTGGTAAGTGATAAAAATGAGTTATTTAGGTGAATTATAATGAAAGGGTCCTAAAAAAGTGTGAAAGTGGGTTACAACACTTCACAACACCTTTACAAGACAACCTAGAAGTCTTAATAATTCACAAGGGTCCAAGACCTAATGTGAATATGTTGGCAATATTACAACATTAAATCTAGGAAAATTAAGCCAAAATCAATAAGAGAGACTCAAGTGAGCATAAAAATGTGAACTATACATTTTTTGGCAACACACAAAGTATCTTCTTCACCACTAGGAGAGTATTAGGAGAAGAAAAAATGTGATATTCATGATTACCTATGGTTGTGTTGTCGTGTTCATCAATGTCCTATCCACTAAGAGAGGTAAGAGGAGAGAAACAACTAGGACTCTCAAAACTCTCATTGATTAGTTCTTCTAACATCAAAGTATCTTCTTTTCCAATAGGAGAGATATTAGGAGAAGAATGAATATGATTGTTAGGATTTTCCAAGGTTGTATTCTCTTTCACTAAAACACTCTCATAGGGAGGGGATATTAACTTTCTTTTAGTGTGCCTAGAAAGGTAAGGTACTAACATTGTTTAACCAAAAATGAAAAGCACTTTTAACCAACTCATGCAACACTTTAATAATGTAAACAATGTATATCCAAAGATGCAAAACATGTTTATCCAATGCATGCAAAACTTTAAGAGTCCAAACAATGTATATCAAAAAATGAAAAGCACTTTTATCAAACTTATGTAAATTTTTATGAATGCAAACATTGTATATGTAAAAGTGAAAAATGCTTTTATCCATATTATTCAAAATTTTAGAAATGTGAACATTTTTAGATCTAATGATTATTTCCATTGAAATGATTTAGAAAATGATTTCTCTAAATTGATGTTTTTGACCTAGATGCATAAAATAGATGTTCCTAAAAATTTCTAGACTTATAGTATGTTACTAGGAGGCTTTGGAAGTAGTTGGAAAAGCATATTTAAACCCTAAAAACTGAAACTTCAAAGCCCAATAGGTACTAAGATGCTAGTAAGGGAATTTTAGTCCTACTAAATTTGGAGGGTCCAAAAAGTGGAATAGAGAGCACACAACTTAGATAGGGTTTTGAGCTAGAAACCTATAGAGGGACTAAGACGCCAGTAAGGGTTTTTTTGTCCTAGTGGAGGTTTTTGTTAGAAAAAAAAAAAAATTGAGTTGTTAACAGTTTTCCCAAATTCCCTACCCAGGGACTTGATGTTTGGAAACAAAAAATTGTGCAAATGAACGCAAGAAAAAGTGACTATTGACAAGCAATTGGATGCAAAAGTGAATGTAATTTTGGGTGCAATAAAAATGTTCCTAAATGCAATTAGGATGAATAACAATAAAATTTTTAGTTTTTCAATGAGATAAAATGATGAAAGCAAGCAAAAATGCAACCTATATGCACTTTCACTAATGCAAATATGAGAAACCCTAGATGCACTTTCACTAAATATGAGAAACCCTTGATGCAATTTCACTAATGCAAGATGCAATGAAAGAATGAATGCAATCTACATCTAGAACTTGAATGGACCCCAAATCAGAAAATGAATCTTCAAAAAGGTTGAATTCACCAAAATGATGAATAGAAAAATGGATACCTCTTAGAGATATCACTCTTTTTCCACTCAATCATTCAAGGATGTCCTAGGGGTCCCAATTGAATTGACTAAAAACATCTCAATGTGAGCCAATTATGAATTAGGAAGGTCCTAGGAAGGGTTTCTTTAAGTTTTTGGGGTTCACCACCAAGTAAAATTTTGGAAAAGATAAATGAACATTCAACCTACAAAATATAGCAATATAAGTTAAATAATGAGTGAAAATGATGAAATTAAGCTACACCAAGTTAGGGTATGTGTACCTGGGAATCCTGAAGATGTTATGAGGATTCCAAAAATACAAAGAAGCTACCAAAATATGTTGTGGAGGACTAAGATTCCCAAGATGGTGTATTGGTACCAGTACTATTTTTGGGCTAGATGCGAAGTCTTCATATGCAAGAAAAAAATCCTGAAGAATCTTTGAAAATACCATGTGGAGGACTAAGATTCCCAAGGTGGTGTAATAGTCTTATTCTAAATTTCTGAATACTCTGAACATGGTCCTAAGGGATGATGTCTGCACTTGCTTCTCTCTACATCCGAGGTCTTGAAACTTCCAGATCTAACCTGTAGGTGAGTTTCTGTGAAGATGACAACTTTGCAATGCAACTTTTCAATCTTGCACTCCAAATGATCTTCAATTCTTCAACCTAGATCTACAAATATAAATATACAAGAGAGGAAAAACTTGTTGATTGTTAGTAAATGGGGATTTTCCTTGGTCAAACCCCTTGTCTAGGTAATTAAACCAAATGATGAAATGAATGAAATGGAGCATGAAATATGAAATATGTAAATGATATCACCTTGGATGATGTCTTGTTAAGCAAATCGGTAATCTACCATGTAGTGGCCATGAAGAATGTAGATCTTGGATCTTGGAATTTATGATGTGAAAAATGGTTGCAAATAGATCTTTAATGCTACATCCACAATCTTGGCTCAACAACATGAATGGATGTACTAAACCCTTGAAATAATGCTTGAATCTTGATGATGGCTTCAAATACTTGATGAAATACTCTTGAATGCATAAAATTTCCTTAGGACTGAATACTTGAATGCTTGTTATCTTTCTTATATGAAAAATGAGTGAAGAAACCTTGTATTTATACTTATTCATGCTTAGTATCCTGAAATTACACCACAACAAGCCGATATGTGAATTCATTAATTAAAGGAGGATAAATCTCACTATAATTTGAAATTGGGTCCCAAAAATAAGCCAAGGAGGACAAAAATGCCCTAGGTGGCATCTTAGTCCCAAGGCTCAAATCTTGGGGCTCATTTTTCTTAACTTTTTTTGCACCCATTCTCAAGCTAAAGATCTAAAAATATATCACATAAAAATATTGTGTTTTGGAGAGAAGTTTAAAAATTATATTGGCTATGATAAATTAAAAACTAATGTAGCCAAATTAAATTTTAGAGATAAATTGTTGTTGCATGGCACTGAAAACATATATACTATATAGATGAACATGACTTACATGTAATCTTGCTATTTTTGATGGTTGTTATTTATCCTATTCATCTAAACATTAATTAGTAGTAACTTGAATAATTCAATCTTGTTTTAATGCTAATTCTCTTATATTTCTAGTTTCATTTAAAATATGAGAGTCAGAATAGGGCATTTGGGTATATATTTGTTGATCTGTTTCTTATTGTTTGTAACTAAAGTAAATTAGCATGCCAAGTGCTTCAATTTCATTGGCATGTTTTTGTGAGATACATGACATGAAAAATTATATAATTTGTTGGGAAATCTCTTAAAGGAATCTTAAAAGAGAGTATCTATTATAAAAATAGTTTTTATGATTTATCAAATAATAAGGGTTCTTGCATATGCATGTGATTGTTTTGTGTTTACTAAATGACACCTTTCATTAATCTTAAGTAATTGACATGTTCATATTTTTAGGTTGAGTGTGTCCAATTATACATTAGATTATCCAATAGCATAGGACTCCTTATCAGTTATGTGATGTGATTGTACAAGAACATGGGATTTCTCACTAACTATGCAAAATGATTTTCTATACACATTTTTTAATCATTTATGAAACATGGTTGCTTATGGATATAAAATTTCTAAAACTAGTTATGCAATGTGATTTTCTTTATTTTGCAACCTGCTTTATTTCTTCCAACAAAAATATCTTTTTGCTATATTATTAGTTGTGATATAACATTTTTTTGTAAATTCTTGTGCTAATTTATGCATGTAGTTGTTTTAGCACTCGGTAAAAACCTTGCATGGAAGTGGAGTTTCTTTTATTTACTTAATTATTTTCTATTTCTTTCTTCCTTATGGGAATAATGTTTGTATTATATGATTTTTATCTACTATTTTTTTATTTTTTATTTCGCTTCTATTATCTTTTGTGGTGTTTTTTTTTTTAATTTATAGACTTTTACCTCTATCTAATTTTTTACTTGAAAATTTAAGCAATCTATTATTTGAGGTAGATTATATTTGGCTTCCATTATCTTTTGTGGTATTTTTTTTCTTTTTATTAACTTTTTCCTCTATCTATTGTATCAATTCTCCTAATTAATAGTTTTTCTTTAAGCTCAATACTCACTGGCAAGAACTTGACACCATGCTTCACTTGTTATATTAGTGGTTAGTATATTATCAATATATTGGGTTCTCTATTGTTATTGAAAATTATAGGAGATTGTTCCCTTCAAGTGGTTTATCATCTTAAACTATTTGTAACATTATTATTAGTACTTGTCATCAACATAGTACTATTACAATCAATCATTAAACTCATTTTTTTAATTAGTTATTAATAAGTTAGTTTTGAACCAATTAGAAGCTAAAATTTTATGTTCTTCAAATATAATTTATTTTTTTAAAGTGAGCACGTTAAATACTTAACTTTAAAAATTATAAAAATTATTTCTCTTGAACATAATTGGCTAAGAATTTTGGGATGTTCATGGGAAAATTTGTAGGGAAAGCAAGGTAGACATTTTTTTTAACCATTAAAAAAAATCATTTTTTTTGCTTTATAAAATAATTTCATTAAATATTTCTAAAATAAATAAATCTTTCTTATTTTAACATTTTTTTAAGAATGACTTTTTTAATGTATGTGTTGGTTGTTTTAAATACCAAATCGATCTCACCAATTACCGATGAATTTTCCTAATTCAATAGTCAATAATCAGGAGGGATTGGCCAATGAATAGGTGAAAGTTTGCTAAAATTTCCATCTACACTTTGGGCTCTACAAAACTCAGGAGGGTAATTCCAAAAAATGTTCTCAAGCTCTCTTGTGTCATTTTACCTTGAACCTTATAGAAAACAAATATGCTCTACACATAATTTCTCAACAATTTAAAGAATGAAAAGATTTGGAAATATCTTTAAACATTAATCATTTCATAAGTAAAAAAGCATGGTAAAATTCAACTTGACATTCATTTCAATAGAAAATTAAAGATTTAATGATTTTCAAGTAGTGTTTGTGAGAGATCATGAATATGCAACATAGGTATTCCTAGACTAGTGCCTTAACCTAGAGCATGGAGTCCAATTTAACAAAAACCATGATGAATAACATCTTAAAACTTTACATCACATAGATTTACAACATTTCATTATAGTATTATACTCAAATATTTCAAAACTATAACTCCTTATCAAATCCATGTACTCAAAATACATAAATATATGATTCTATCAAAGTAATTTATCTAATTATTTGAATTAGAAAAAAGATAAAATCATACATTCATGGGAACATGATGAAGATCATTGAAAAGAACTTTAATCATTTTCATTGATGTAATTCATATAAACAATACATGAGGAGAGAATTTTCTTGAGAATTATGCAATTCTTGTATTCAGATGCTAGCACTATTAAACAACATTAAAATTGTAGAAAATAAAAGAATCAAAGACCTAGATAAAAACCTAACTTTTATTCTCTATATTTTCTATTATAATGCTTCATTAAAAGATCAATCAACAACCTTGTCGATGGCCTTGAATTCCTTTTTATAAAAACAAGGGAGCAACCAAGATTTTGGCCAATTGACACTTGTCATATATTCATTTGAAAATTACAATTACATTCCAAAATATAGTTATATTTTCATTCCATGGGGGGAAATCCAGATGAGACAAACACCATTTTCATTCATTGATGAATATTTTCCTGCCTTCCAAAAAGAACTCGATTGAAGAAGAAAGTCATTCCACAAACAAAACATTCTTGTTGTCACCATGGGGACCCCCATAGAATTTTTAATTTGCATAAAAATACAAAATCTATTGCCACATCATCATCAAAGAAGATTACAAGTAAGGAATATTTTTATACTTCTAGTCCCAAGATATATAATCCACCTTTGATGGCCAATAAAAGCCATGAATTGATTTAACTTGGTTTTATAAGGACTGTATTTGGTCATTATTTGATTTGCATCCTTGTAAAAATCCTCAAGGAATGTGCACTAGTGTTAGGAAACTTATTCATACTATCCTTTAACATGGCACTATTAATATCTCCCTCTTCACAAATTAGAGTGGCCTCTACAACAATGACTACATCCATATGAGCTCTCCATTGCTCATAAGTCTTGATAGCTTCTTCAAGTATTGAGAATATCTTATATGAGGCCAAGATAACTATCATCAAAATGCTTCAGTAATGCTATAATCCTTCTCTCTAATGGACCCACCAATCCTTGATATTCATCGATTTCCTTCACTTCTTTATTGGATGGAGCAATCTAAAATGGCTTATTCTAATCATGGGTGGATCCAATAACCATATTTTCAGCACACTCAATTTGGGAACCCATGTTTGCATTAATGGGAGGGAAATTTCTCTATCCTTTTCAAACATACTTTTTAAACAAAACATTAAAGAATAATTGGAGTGAACACTCCTCACAATATAAGTTATTACCTTGGCTTAACAATGTTATAAAACATTAGAAACAATAAAGATGTTAATGCAAAATTATATAATGAAAACAATTCTTCAAATACCTCCATTTTCTCAATCAATTCCTTTTTTCTTAATTTCTTCTTTGGAGAGGCTATAGCTGATGTACCTAGGTAAAGATATGCAACTAGTACATTGTCTAGATCATAGACCACCATTTTCATAAAATTTGGAGGGGAAGAATGGATAGGAGGAGGTGGTGATTGCATTGGAGAAGCTAGTGGAGATGATGGAACATTATCTTGCACCTATGGTACTAGTTGTCCTAACACTAGTGATGGCCTTGGCTGCAATGATTGCAATTGTTAATTTAACAGTGCATTCTCCAACTGTAGTTTTGCAATTTTCTATTCATCCTTATTGAAAACAACCACCACATCATTATACTCCTTATTTTTTGCATCGAATTGCTCTTGTAAAGATTCCATAGTAGCCTTGGTGAATTGGGCTACATTCACAGCCAATGCAACTACCTCAACAACTGGAGTATCAAATACTCTCTTTATTATCAATCCACCTCTAAGGTTTGTTTCTAGTTCTATAACCTCTGGTTTATTTGTGTTTGGGTCCAATGCCCAAATTTCCAGGGTGTTCGATTATGGATTGAATGTTGACCCATGCAGAGCAACTATTGCTTCTTCATCAATGGAAAAAAATAGGAGAATCATGTAACCTCACTGTATCAAATGCAATGGTAGATGGCATGTCCCATTCTAGCAAGAGGAGTAAAATAATCTTCCTTACTAGATCTCTACCTTAAGTAGGTATTATGTCCTTATATTTTTCCTTCATTTCTGCAAGGACTTTTGAATCAATGACCTCCCTTGGTAGCTTTGGATTTTCAATCATCTTCATTTTCACATTTTCATTATACTCATCCCTCCTTTCCCTCCAAACCGTAAGATAGAATTTTTTTGCCACTTAGGGTTTTAGGGCCTAGGATAAGAAAGCTTTCTATAATCCACATTCAAGGGTGCCTAACAATCAACAATTTCTCTCTCTTTCTCTCTCTCTCTCTCTCTCTTTGTGTAATTATAGATCTGGGTGCTTTGAAAAATTGAAGGATCATTGAAGATTAGGTTACAAAATTGGAGAAATATTGTTGGAGTTGTCTCCCCATTTGCAAGGTCATAATATACATCAAAAAGTCATCTACAAGTCTAATATCAAGGTTTTAGATTTAGAAACAAAGAGGAACAAAAAGAGAAGACAATGAAGACCAAACTTAGACTTTGAAATTCTCAAAAAGATGGTATGGTGCTATTATATGGTTTTAGGACATAGAGCACACCCACTTTCCCACTTCATTCAAGGATAACCCTAGAGATCTTGATGCAAAGGAGGAATAGATCTTGCAATAGGGTTGTCCTAGGGGTTGATTGTAAGCTAATAGGGGGTTCACCACCAAGTAAGAACTTGGAAAGAAAAATGTAATGCAAGATGCAACACTAAACCATAATTCAATGCAATGACCTACAAATGACCTAGAATTGTTAATGGAATAGAACATAAAGCTATAATATGAATTGCGTGCACCTGGAAAACTCGGAGACGACTAGAAGGAGCTTTGAAATGTTAGAAAATATGACTTTTTGACCTAGTGGGACTCATTCACCAATTTGGGTGAATTAGTCCTAGATCTAGATTTCTACATAGGAACCAATTTAAGGAAAAAGGGTATTTGAATATGCAAACAGTTCTAAAAAACAAATGTAGGGTATGTGTAGGATCATGATGAGCCAAAAAGTGGCAATATGATGGGTATGTGGCTGATGACTTTTTTTTACCCAAAATTGATGAAACAAAAATAGTTTTTAAAGGAGATTCCCATCTTTCCACCAATATAAATTATGATTTAATTTGAATTTAATAAGTAATTATTATTCATTTTCTATTCAAATTACAACTAGAGTCTTGATTGATAGACTGATTGAAAAACATCTATAGATTTCAAACGATATCACATTTTTTAAATTCAAAACATGTGTCACATTCTATGCTTCACATACAATAGGATTAAAAAAAGAAAAATTGAATTTCATGAAGTTTTGACCAAGTTAAAAGGTTGTCAGACATACAAGTTTTTTATATTTTTTAAAAGTTGTAATAAAAAATTCAAAATTAATTATTTAGTTGGAAAAAAATTACAAAAAAGAATGCATCACATCAAGACATGAGTCCTATACTTATATCTAAAATATTATTAAAAAATATTATCATTTTATTGTGGTTAGGGTGGTCATAGAGACACCTACTTCTTATTTTTTCCCTGAAATTTAAGTACTACTGCATCGAAATTTCAAATTTTCACCAAATAGACTTTTTTTTAAAAAAAACCTAGTAGTTTAGAAACTACATTCAATTTGCTAAAAATTCTATTTTTACATATTTTTGAAATAATATAGATAAATTATTCAATTTTTTATGTTAAGTTTCCTAACTCTGATTTTTTTGATTTTTTTGCCACTTAAGGGCCTATTTTTTCCATGATAATTCTACACATACCCTAAAGTGGGACTCATTCACCACTCTTGGTGAATCAGTTTTGTTCCACTTTTATAGGAATTCAAAGTCTGAGTCTGGTCTTCACTATCTTCTCTTTTTGTTCATCTTTGTTTCTCAATCAAAAACCACGATTTCATACCTACAAATGACTTTTTGGTGAAGATTATGACCTTGCAAATAGGGAGACAACTCAAAAATTATTTCTCCAAGTTTGTAACCTAATCTCCAATGATCCTTCAAGTGTTCAAAGCACCTAGATTTACAATTACATAGAGAGAGAGAGAGATGATTCTTAGGGAATAGGGGTTTGCCTTGGTCAACCCCCTTGTAGGTAATTAAAACAAATGACGAGACAATGAAATGAAGGCATGAAACATGAAACAAAAAACATGAATCATGAATAATAATACCTTGAATGGTGCCTTGTAAATAATTTCTTCTAAATTTGGAACTCAATATGAAATGGCCATGAAGGATGTAGATCTTGAACTTGACAATAGGAGTAGAATAAAGCTTGATCTTGGATCTTCAATGCTACATCACAACACTAGCTCAATAACATGCTTGATGCTTGATATGCTTGACATGATGATGGATCTTGAATTTTTGCAACAATTGAGGAAGCATTTTTCCCTTGAATGGTCTCTAGATGATCTTGTAAAGTCTTGGAATGGGTATGTGCAGGATCATGATGGGCCAAAAAGTGGCAATATGATGGGTATGTGGCTGGTGACTATTTTCTTATCAAAAATTGATGAAAAGAAAAGGGTTTTTAAAGGAGATTCTCAGCTTTCCATTGATATAAATTATGCTTTACTTTGAATTTAATAAGTAATTATTATTCATTTTCTATTCAAATTATGACTAAAGTCTTGATTGATAGGCTGATTGAAAAACATCTATAACTTTCAAATGGTATCAGATTTTTTGAATCCAAAACATGTGTCAGATTCTATGCTTCACATAATATAGGATTAAAAAAAGAAAAATTGAATTTCATGAAGTTTTGACCAAGTTAAGGTGGTCAGACATACAAGTTTTTATATTTTTTAAAAAGTTGTAATAAAAAATTCATAATTAATTATTTGCTTGGAAAAAAATTACAAAAAAATATGCATCACAACTAGGCATGAGTCCTCTACTTATATGTAAAATCTTATAAAAAAATATTATCATTTTATTGGGGTTAGGGTGGTCAGACAGAGACCTACTTCTTATTTTTTCCTTGAAATTTAGGTACCATTGCATTGAAATTTCAATTTTTCACCAAATAGATTTTTTTGCTTTTTAAACAAACCTAGTAGGTTAGAAACTACATTCAATTTTATACAGATTCTATTATTACATATTTTTGAAATAATATAGATAACTTATTCAAATTTTTATGTCAAGTTTCCTAACTCTGATTTTTCTGAATTTTTTGCCACTTAAGGGCCTGTTTTTTCCATGATGATCCTGCACATACCCGAATGCTTAACTCTTGAGTGCTTGACTTGATATCATGTAGGCTTGATGAAATAATGACTTGAAAGCTTTTTTTTTATAGGAAATGCACTCAAATCACCTTTTATTTTATCCCACAGGCCAACATAGAAGAAATTTGAACTTAAAACCAAATTTTCCCACTTAAAACCTCAAAAATAGGCCAAATGGGACTCATTCACCATTTGTGGCAAATGGGTTCCACCTGGATGGGATTCATTCACCCAAAGTGGTGAATGGGTCCTATAGAGCCTATTTTGACTACTAAAGTGTTAGGGAGTGTGTAAATTAAGTTTGTATGATGATCTTGTCAATTTTTTGATTGAAATATGCCTTGGTATGCATAATATAGGGTCTTAGGGGCCTATTAATGATGATATTAAGGTCATAAATGCAAGAGGGCCTAAATTCAATGTGAAAGTTTAAATAAATATACTTTACATCATTAAATTAAGGCAAAATTGGGTCTATTTAGCTAAAAGGGGCCCTAAATCCAATGTGAATGTGTAGAAGATGCATTACAACACTAGATTAGGTCCACTTAATTTACAAGCCTATTAAATTTAATGTGAAGGTATCAATAAATACACTTACAACATTGAATTAGTTAAAATTTAAGTTTATTTAGCTAAAAAGGGCCCTAAATGCAATGTGAATGTGTAGAACACATTACAATACTAGATTAAGGCAATATTAGGTCTAATTTATCATTAATTATTCCCAAATCAAGCAAGGAAAAGGGGACATTTTTTGTCATTACATAAAAAAAATTGAAAAACTTTTTTCTTAACAAAAGAATCATCATCCATAAAAGATCCTTATGGATGCCTTTTCTCCGACATCATCAACATTGTTGATCCCTAGCTAGATCAACCTTACTTAATGTGAGGCTTTGAAGTAGTGGATTCACCCCCCTTAGGGGTGAGGGCATGCCCTGCATCATTTCATTAGTTGTGATAGTGATATCTTCCTTTGAATCAAAAGGATAATCCACAAGTCTAGATGATTCAACCTTCTCATTTTTAGTGAATGCTCTCTAAGTAGAGAATCCAAGTCAATTATTTATGGAGTAGGTGATCTTAGAGGTGAAGATGGTAGCAATTGAGGTGCAATAGAAGATGCTCTTGATACCTGTAATTAAGTAGGGGTGGAAATTGTTTGTTCCTTTCTCACTATTCTCATCTTCCTTGTTCACATACATATAGCTTTTTGGGTGGCTCATATGTTGGTCTTTCATCAAGTATGGGGGATTTCCCATTATCTTAATCCTTAGTTATTTGGGCCTTCTCTTTTCCTTTTACTTCTCTTTCTTCTTTTAGTTTCCCCACCACCTTGTCAAAATTCTAAAGTATTGTTTCCACTCTCAACATCTCATCATTAATGTCTTGGAAAATTCTCTTAAAATTAGGATCCTTTTTTGTTTTTCCTTCTCAAATTTGATGAATTCTAACCATTTTATCTTCATCTCCTCTACAATTGTAGATCAAATATATTTCTAATTACATCTTCAAGGAAGTAGAAGTTGTAATAAATTTTCCTCTCTTAATCCCATCCTTCAAGGCCACCATGAAACCCTCTGGATCATGATTTCTCCCTCTGCAACATTTCATTCCAAGAGGTTTAATATTTGGGATAATCTTCTTCCTTCCATCCTTGATCATGAAAAATATAAAAAAGTAGTATATACAAGAAAAATAGCTTCTTTCTTTATTCCAACCAAGTGGTTATCCTAAACATCTCCTAATTTCACCACATCACTTCAAGAAAACCAATTCTCAATGTCACATCTCTTGGAAGTACATGAGGTGAGACACTTGTGCCATATACTCAAGGAGGATGGTGTAATTAGGATATGGGATGACATCTCCCCAATTATTCTCAATGCCTAATTTAGGCATCCTCTCCTTAGGTCTTAGAAATTCATGTAAATCCTTTGTAATCCTAGGCGGATTCATCACCAAGTATCTCTTCAACTTAGAAGAAAACACATTTGAGAAAGTAACAAAACTAGAGTCATGCTCATCCTTGTCCAAAATATGAGTCCATGCTTGGACAAGGATATCCTCACCATTCTCACCCTTCCTATCCAATTTCATATCCTCTCCAAAGTGATCAACTCCCTTGTATAAAAATATTTGTATTAACAAGAAGTACCACCAAAATCTCACTCCTATTTTACTAGCTTTGAGAGTTGTTGAGCCTTTATGGATCTCATTTGATGGATAGGTTCCACAATCATATAAAATTGAGCATCACATGTTGAATATCCATTGCCTTGTACATGAAAGCTATTGTAATCCTTGTGGGAGGATCAAACCCTAAAATATGACACAAAGTGAAGAAATTCCTTTAAAAATAGAAATAAAACATGTCAACTTAGTAGGGATCCTTATATGATGGATTAAGTATGATCTTGTTTCCTCCCTTTCCTCTTTCCATGAAATTTGTCAATATTGAAACCTTGAAATTTTTTTTAATCTTTTCATATACTCTTCCTTTAGTTTATTCTCATCATTTGGCTCCTTGGAATTAGGTTTCAAATTGAAAACTTCAATAAATCTTGCCTAGGTAAGATCAACCATTTTCATACTAGAATGTGTCCTTACAACCTGAACATTAGGGTCATAATTAGCTTCTATGGATTTTAGGAGGTAAATTTCAAGGTACACATTTGGAACAAAAAGAAAATCCCATGTCTAATCTCCATCCATTACATGTGTGGAAACTACAATATCTCTTCCCAAACCAACATGTGAATAGAGTTCACCTAGTTTCTAGTAGTGTAGCATCCTTAATGCCTATCATAATAGTGGTTTACAATTCCTAAGAGGAACGAATTTTAGCTGAAATCACATATTTTTAGAAAATATAATGATTTAAGCCTTAAAAAGTTCCATTTTAAGGATTCCAATTGAAGAGGGTTTGATCAAATCACCTTAGATCAAACCCCCTTGGATAGAACCTCGCTAGTTTTAAACCATACCTATAAATGCGTCTCCTTTACACCTATCAAAATGCTGATAAAAATCACTTTTGATTTAGCTTTTGGGGATCAAATGAATTCATTGAAAATTTATTTCAAATGATTATGGTATTCCTCAGAACAAGCTATCCAATGAATATAATTTTAATATGGTTTTGTTATGTATTTGTTTTTTAAGTTTTATTAAACATAGGCTTTTCATCGAAAATGAATTTCTTTGTTCTTCACATGTGGAAAAATAGAATATTATAAATAAAAAAAATTGAAAAATATGAGTGCAGGATATTGAAGTCCTTATCCAAGAAAAAATTAAATTAAATTTTGACATATACAAAAAGTTACAGTTATCTGATTGTCTAATTGTAATTCGTTTGACTTTGAAACTTGATTAAGGAAAAATATTCAATAAAAACTATCTAACCAAGTTGAAGCACTAGATATCAGAGTTAAAAATCTAAATTTGAAAGAATTAGAATTTTATCCTTCATGGAAAAAAGTTATGCGTTATACGGTGTCGTCACTTTTTAAAAATGTTGTTTTCAAAAAATCAATTTTCATGGGAGATGGAAAAAAGTGCAATTTGATTCCAAAAATTTTGAATTTTTTTTTTTTAGAATCTAAAAACAAAATTTGATGCGACTCTAGTTTGCACCATCTTCAAATTCCTCACGGTTTAGTCGCTATAAGTGCCCGAATGTGAAGATTTAGTTAAAAATAATAATTTCAACATCAACATTAACATCAACCAGCATGTTGTCAGTCAACAATGCTATCTTTTGTTACAAGACCTTGGAAGATTATTTGAACATCAAATTTATTATTTTTGGAATTGGAGAATTGGTCTAATATGTCTTGGAATAGGTCTCACTTTTTGGAAGAAAAACTCAAGGTTTGGGATTTTGGGGTGCCATTATAATGAAAAAAAACATGAGCTAGGGTTTACTTAGGTGCAACTAGGGTTTAAGTTTGATGAAAAAAAGAAAATTAAATTTAAAACAATTGGAATGCAATTTGATGAATGTCAAACCTTAAAAGATGCCCTAGATTGTAATTTGAAACAAAAAACTAGCAATTGTATGCAAATTTGGTGGGAATTAAGCACAAAAAGAAGTAATTTCACTTACATGTGTCTGAATAATTGGAAACCCTAATTCTGGATGTGAAGAGGTTGAGAAATGGTACAATAGATCTTCAAATTCTTGAGTATTCTTTTGTGAATCAAATTATGCTTTCAATCTTGCTTTTATAGTAAGAAAAACCTTCAATTTGGTAGAAGAACATCACATCCCGCATTATTGTTCGCTCACATGAAATAGAATGGCTCCATCAACCCTCTTAGAAAATTTTGAATGCTAGTCATTAATCATGTAGTGAGTTGGATCGATGGATGGCTCAGATGGAGTCGCATAGGTTTTAAAATTTGACTTATGTTGACCTGAAAATCAAGCCTATTAGATTCTACCATGTGGAATTCCTTCCTTGCAATCAATGCAGGCTCCACCACACCTTACAAGATTTGAGAGTGTCCATGTGTCACTAGCCTACTATCCCACATGGGTCTACTGAGATAGTTATCAATGGTTGTGGGGTGGTGGGGAATGGCATAGATCAAGCCCATACACTCCAACTTGTTCACCCTTTATTTACCAAGCTTATGATTATACTTAGAAACCTTTTGAACATATGCTTAATTCCTTTACTTGATGAATGGCTGCAATGAAAACATCTCAATCACCTTTCAACCCTTAAACCTAGGGGTACTTTAGTAGCATGACTTTTATCATACCCTTTGGTCACCAAAATATTTAACAAAATATTTTACCCCACTAATAGTCCATTGAACGACTAAGATGAAACCATGTGGTAGCCACCTACTATCCTGCATGGAATAATAATCTTCATACAAATTCACCCTGGGCTAGTAGGGAATAGTTGATATTTAACTATTAGAAGCAATCTAAGCCCCTAAATCTTGGGCCCACCACAATTGTTGCTTAAAATGATGGACTGAGGCCCATCAAAAAGATATGCCACACAACGTTTTCCAACTATCCTGAATCACTTTTTAAATGAATATTTTAATAGTGTAGGTTGGTGAGCAATCAATAAAAAATAAGTTGTGTGGCCATGCCACTCAGAACTTAAGAAAAATTGATGTATTTTCCTTAAGTTGCAACTTAAAAAGGGGACTTTACTAGGAATTTTGACATAGGTATTTGTTATGAAATATTTCAGACCTTAAGTCTAAAGTGTAGATAAAGACATTAAAAACATTTCCCCACTTAGAATTAAGACATTAAGCAAAAATTAAAAAGTGCACACGATCAAATATTGCTAGGAAGAAAGGGGGAAGTTTACCAACAATGTTAATGAGTCAAGTTATAACTTAAGTGACTAGGAAAAAGAAAACTCATGCCAATGACAAATTAAACTTGAGGGTTAGGGATTTTTTCATTATTAAGGTTTTAAGAGGGCTTTATCCCTAAGATTAAACCCTAACAATTATAGAGAAAAACCCTAACCCTCAGGAGACCAATGGATGACCCGAAATTTGAAATTCAATTACATAAACACTAAAATTTTGTAGAGGTTCCATTAGTGGCTCATGCTCAGGGAGGCATGCCTCTAGCAAGCATGGCAAGATTCCAACAATCTTAGGTGAAGCAGACTAAAAATAGAGAATAGAAACCAGGGAACTACTCAAACAATGTATAAAAACCAAAACAAAAACAAACATACCAAACCTATATATAAAATATACATAAAATTATAGTCTACACAGAAGAAGAACATACCTTAAGAAAAGTATGTTTTCAAGAACTATCCATGAACTAGTAGTTCAAGAAATTCACTAGCTAAGCTTTGAAGGATGTATGACTCCTTACCATGAGTACTGCTCACCAGATAAGGCCCTAACCACAATGATTCAAATTTTCCATGCTTACCCTTATCTTGAGCTCTTGCATTCCACATCAATACCATACTTCCAACTTCAAATTTTCTTGGAGAAGACATTTTATCATGCAATTTTTTGACTTGCAATTGTAACTTTGTATTTTTATTTTGAGCTTCCCTTCTCATTTCATCCATCTCCATTAAAACATTAATCATGTGCTACATGTCATCACAAATGTCCATCATATTCCTGCACAAACTTGTATATCTTCATCATATTGTTCTATGCTAGCCTAGCCTCTATGCCATATACTGGACAAAATGGTGAGTATCCTATGACCTTTTTTACTATAACCATATCAACCAAAAGTGCTAACTTCAATTTGGAGTCTTAGGCTTTCTTGTTCTTCTCTATCACCCTCTTGATGATCTTCATCAAGCTTTTATTACTTGATTCTACCTAGCCATTGCTTTGTGAGTGATATGAGGAGGAGTAAGACATGTGAATTCCATATTCCACATAGAAATCTATGAACTCATATGATCTAAAACACATTGCATTGTTGGAGATGATCTTTTAAGGTGCCCCAAATCTGATCAAAATATTATTCAATAGGAAATCATTGTTCCTTTCTTAGTGGTGATTTCCTCAACCCACTTTGTAAAATTATCAATGGAAACAAGGATCCAAGAGTGTCCTATAGTATATTTTTTTGAGATTCCCCCTATGAAATCAATTCCCCATTGTTGGAAAGGAGCTTGAAATGATATTGGCTTGAGTGGCAGGTTCCCTAAGAATTTGAGTTTTCCAGAAAACCTTTGGCATGCATCACATACCTTTACCATTTTATTGGAATCTTTAAACATGGCAGGCCACCAAAACCCTACTCTCAAGATTTTTTGAGTAGTTATCTTTTCCATATAATGACCCCCACATACTCCACTATGCATTTCAATAAAAAGCTCCAAATCCTTCCTACCATCAACACATCTTAGCAAGACTCCATTTAGACTTCTCCACCATAATTCATTATCAACAATCACATATTTGATCACCTGCAACTTGAAAGTCATTTTATCATTGTTTTTTAGTTCCATAGGACATTGCATAGTCTGTAAGTAGTGAACAATATGCCTATACCAACCACATGTCTACATATAAAAAATGGGAGATAAATCCACACACTCAATTTGGTTGATCTGATTGGCCTCCAAATTAGTTTCAACCATAATTTTGTACAAGCCTTGACCTCTTACCAATTTGGTGATTTGAACACCAATATTAAACTCTTGGATCCTATTGATCCATCTGCATCTCCTTGAACCAATTTTTTTTTCCTATGTACTTCTCTTTAGCTCTTAGGGTTTTTCACCTAAAAGGAGATAGATAGAACCCAAAAATTGTGGTGGTTTACTCAAACTAAGGAATGTATGATGTAATTATGACTAAATGAAATGATATAAATGTATTTAATTGATAATTTTTTTTGATTATCAATGTAAAACTAATGAAATGTGCAATGTTTGAAAACATAATGTGATATGCAAAAATGAACTAGAAACATAAACAAATGCAAACAAAAATGAATAAGACTGAACATAGCACACGTGGAAGTTGAATGTTGATCCTGGAAGGTTTTGGAAACTAAAAGAGATCACTTTTGATGACCAGTGGGACTTTGCCATTGATGAAGGATCAATCCTGCTTCTGGTAAATTGCTTTGAAATTGGTTTCTGACTGTTAGGAATTGAATTCTAACAAAATCAAATTTTATAGCCTATGGATGGGACTCATTTTCCACTAATGGAAAATCAATCCTCCTCCAAAATTCTACAAATTCAAGGGTCAATTCTATAGGTCCAAATCTACACTTGTCTTCTTGTCTAGTTGACATAGTCAAATCTATAGAAAATGAGTTGAATGTTACCTCCAAGCTTGAATTAGCATTTGGTTGACTTGAATCACTTTGATGACTTGTTGAACACTTTCCAACACCTTTTTTTTTTCCAAATATACCTACAATACCTATAAACACACATGCATAGAGGGGAAAAATGGTTTAGGTTTAGAGTATAGGGATTTGCCTTGGTCAAATCCAACTTTGGTAATAAAACCCTTGATAAAGAAATGAAATGAAAAAAAGAAAGGAATGATGAATAAATAATATGATCCAAGTTTCCTAAACTCACAAAATCCTTGTTGTATAAGTCTAAAGATATGTCAATGGTTGCTCCAAGATACTTGATATTTGCTTGATCAACTAATGTAATGATGCTTTGATGGATTGAATGCAAGAATGCAAATTGATAGTATATGAGTGAATGAAAAATGAGTGGGGGTTAGAATGGATGGAAAAACACTTATTTATACACACTTATGACCTAATTACCCAAGAATACATCATAGGCCTACATAAGGTCTTAATGAATAAAAACCCAAAAGAGATTTTGAATTATTTTGAATTTTGAGCCAAGAGGGACTCATTCGCCACCCATGGCGAATGCGTCCCACTCTAGGTTTACAAGTGAGTGTCAAGAATTAAGTTGTATTTAATGTTTTTTATGAGGTTTTTATTAAAAAACACACTTAATTAAGGCCTATAAGTGCATAAAGGGGCCAAATAAAGCATAAGAAAGGTGTAATTAGTGACGATAAGCCTAGAAAAGCATGAAAGTTTGTTACAAGAATTTACAAAACTTTGAAATAGGACTTGATAAGGAATGAAAAGGTGATTTTTAGATGAATTATAATAATAAGAGTCTAGAAAAGTGTAGAGATGTGTTACAACAATTCACAACACCTTCACAAGACATTATAATTTGAATATTCAGGACTTGATGTGAATGTTTATGTTACATTGCAACATTAAATCTACGAAAAATGAACCAAGAATCATAGGAAAAAGAATTAAATAACCATGAAAATGTCAATGATCCATTTTTCTATGGTACACTCCTACATGTAACCTCTTGCTAAGTGAATTTATTTAATAGTAGCACTAGGTACACAAGCAATAATGGTGATACCAACAAGATATGTTCTAAAACTTTTCACTACTTTAACTGGAGCATAAGATTTTTTTCATTCATGTCATACTTCAATTCAACTACTTGCAAGGATTTGCTAAAAAATACAATAGGTTGTTCAAATCCTTTATCATTTTTCTATAGGAGTACTGCAACAATTGCATGGAATGAGGCAAAAGAAAAGAGTTGGAATGGATTAGAGAAATCAAGTGATTTAATAATAGATGCTTCTTTGATTGCTTGTGTTATACTTTGAAATACCTTGGCTCTTCACTCCAAACAAACTTTTCTCCTTTCTTCAACATCTTTGAGATTGGTTAGGTAGTCTCAACAAAATTTGTCACAAATCTCCTCAAGAAATTAACTTGTCCAAAGAATGATTGGATTCCTTTGACATTCTTTGGTTGTGGAATTTTATCTATGACAACTACTCTATTTGGATCAATTCTCACCCCATTCTTAGAAACAATGTGCCCCAATAGTTTTCCTTCTTTGACACCAAAAGTACATTTTTTAGGGTTGAGAGAAATGCCATATTCCAATGCTCTAAAAAATATCTTCTCAAGTTGTGTGCAATGATCCTCTTCCTTCTTTGAATAAGCTATTAAGTCATATTGATACATTGCTAAGAAGATATCTATGAAATTAGAAAAGGATACATCCATATCCCTCTAAAACATGGAACTTGCATTTTTCACACCAAATGGCATCCTAACATACACATATGTACCCCAAGGAGTAGCAAATGTAGGCTTGTACTGCTTAGCCACCTTAACCATAACTTGGTTATAACCTGAGAAACCATCCATCATGGATAGTAATTCATAGCTAGTTACCTTTTATAACATGGCTTCCATGTTAGGCAATGGATAGTTGTCTTTGAGAGATGACACATTCAAATTTATGAAGTCCACACACAACCTTATTCACCATTTTTCTTACTGGAACCATGTTAGAAACCCATGTGTAGTTCCTAATTGGATTGATAATTCCTATCTCTCTCAATTTCACCAATTCTTCTTGCATCTTGTGTTCCAGAGCAAGATTTATAGGCCTCTAGTTTTTCCTAAAAGGCTTAGCATCAAATTTTAGAGGGATTTCATGTTGAAATAAATCTAAAATGCATATTATGTTTTCCAACATGAGTGATTTATTTCTTCTTGATGTATGATATAAATTGTGTTTGCAATCAATCTTTGTTAAGTGGACTTTGGTACATTGCCAAAAAATACAAAGCAATTTTCATATAAAAATTAAAACATATGAAAAACCACATAATTACATTAAAAAAATAAGGCCATTGTCTTGAGTCATAAATATAAGGGAATTACATAATTTCCATGTCTTTATTGATTTACATTATAATTAAAAAGCATTTGGAAAAATAGATTGTATATACTAACATGATTTATTTTTTATCATTGCTATTTGAAACTCTGTGTTTTTAATCAATCATTCCTAAGTGGAGCCTACCATATTTCTAATCAAAATATAGTAATTTTTATAGGCTACAAAAACCATATGAAAAATGTTTTCCCTTGATCATGTTGTTTGCATTATGTGAAGGAAAAAGTGAGTAAAAGTGTGCACTAGTGGATCTTTTCATGGATTTTTCTTGAAAAAACTTTTCTTGGCATTTCTTTGGTTCATGCAATCCTCCTCTCTAGATGTAAAAAAATCAAATGTCACACACAACCCCACAAGACCAATTTTTTATAGAAAATTATTAGTATGGATTTCATAGGTTATCCTTCATAGCACACACTTCACATTGCATATGTTGCTTCATATAAGAAATTACTCAATGTCAACAACCAGCATTTTCTCATTATAATGCAAGGGTGCATCACTTTAAATTTTTAAACTTACATTCTCATGAGATCTTGTTGATTCTCGAGGAGGTCAGAAAGTACTAGAATGTGTAAAATGAAAAAGGAATCTACCCTAAAAGCACTTGAAAAGAAGGAAACCAAAGTGAATGAGATAGATAATTTCTTGACTAAAGAGATTCTTCCCGCTCTTGAGAATTTGAGGAAGGAGCATGTGCACTATGTGCAATGGGAAAATGGAAATGAAAAACTAGATGCAACAAGTACTAGAATTTATAAAATGTAAAATGAATCTACTCTAAAAACACTTGAAAAGAAGTAGGCCAAAGTGAATGAGATAGATAATGTATTGATAGAAGAGATTCTTAATTATCTTGAAATGTTGAGCAAGGAGCGTGTACACTATGCGTAATGGGAAAATGGAAATTCAAAAATGGAGGCAAAAGCTACTAGAATGCATGAAATGAAAAAGGAATCTACTCTAAAAACACTTGATAAAAAGAAAAGCAAATGAATGAGATAGATAATGTATTGACTGAAGAGATTCTTCTTGCTCTTGATAAGTTGATGAAGGTGCATGTGTAGTCTGTGCAATGAGCAAATGACAATGCAGAACTTGAGAAACAAGTACTGGAATGTATCAAATGAAAAAGTAATTTTCTCTAAAAATACTTGATAATAAGAAGACTAAAGTGAATGAGATAGTGAGGAAGGAGCATGTGCAATATGTGCAATGGGAAAATGGTAATGCAAGATTGGATAAAATTAAGAGTTTTTGTATTGTATATAAATTTTTGCAAGAAAAGAAAGTGATAGATGATGCTATAAGTGGAGATGAACAAATTAACTGAAATATTCTTAAACTTAATAATTCTATGAAACAAATACAATTGGAAATAGATGGTAAGGAAAAGGAAAAATTAGATCTAAGTGTAGAAAAAGGGAATCAGTTGGGTGGACAAACGAACATCTTATCTAAAAACGTAGACTAGTATTGTTAAAAACTAGTTAAAAGAAATTTCTACATTCTCTAATCATAAAGATACTCTCAAAGCTAAGAAAAAAGTGGCTACAAAGCTACACAAAAGTATTCAAGGAATTGGAAAATTGACGAGGGAGCAAACCTGTGACACAAAAAAAGATGCAAACAACCAAAGAAATTTTATTATTGTTCAAAAAGGAAAATATTACATGCAAAGGATCTCAAATCCTCGAGCTCTGCAATACATGCAAATTACAAAAGCAGCATGCAAACTCTTTTCCCTAAAAAGCTACCTAAAAATTAAAAAACTAGCCCATAAATAGCCCTTTTTGGTTTGGAGCCAAAACAAAATTTGAGTTATGTGTTTTGGCAGTTAGGTGCCAAAAATTACAATTTGAAATTCAAAAATTGAGTCATAATTCAAAAATTGACAATTTTCCAAAAATTGACCAACTTCTAGAAGCCATAACTTTTGATTTGAGACTCCGTTTTCCAAACCATTTGAACCGTTGGAAAGGTCTTAGAGTGAAGTATTCACTATGTACTATCTCTACTAGTTTCAAAAATTTCTAGGCTCGTGCGGGGCCATTTAGTCCCTCAAACTAGACTTAAAAGGTTTTTCAGGGAAAAAAACATAAACTGAAACTTGAATAACTTTCAAACTATGAATGATCTTGACCTAATTCTTTCGCCAAAGTGCTTATTTTTCCATCTTGTACCTTCCCATAAAGTTTTTTCTTCCTAGATCTTCAAATTCACATGTGCTAAAAATAATAGTTGAGCATAAAAATCAAAAAAGTAGTTCTAAAAGTTGGGAACTCTTATTTGACGAAAAGGGTATCTAGAAATGCAAAAAAATCCACAAAAAGCTAACAAAAGGAACATAAAAGGAAATAATATTTTTGGGTGATGCAAGATTACCCTCACACCACTGGATGCTCCTACATCAGACATCCAGGGTAATTTGAGAAGTGACCTCGTCATGTCTCAGATGGTTGAGGAAAACCGAAACGATCAACCTCTACCTTAGACAACCAAGACGAATCTTCCATAGACCTTCCTCTCCACTTTACCAGATATTCTTCATAGTTGCTATTTTTGGTAATCCTTTCCACACAACTATCTAGGATTTCTTCAGTCTCCTCCTTCTCTGAAGTAGGTGCTGGAATGCCACACTGTTCCATTGTTGGTACTTTCTCTGCGCCACCTTCATGATACTCTATCAAATCTAAAATATTGAACATAGGGGAAATGTTGACTCCATCCAAAAAATCTACCTCATATGCATTCCCTAAATCATGCCTCTTCAAAATGCTACAAGGACCAAACTTCTTTATCTTCAATTTGTTATAGGTTCCAACTGGAAACCTTTCTTTCCTCAAGTGGACCATCAATTCATCACCAATCTGAACTCCTTATACCTCCTCTTCTGACCTGCCTTAGACTTATACTGCATATTCATCTTGTCAATATGTTCTCTTACCTTCTCATGTATATTCTTGATGTGCTCTGTAAAGTCTTTGACTTTGGCACTTGTATTCTTCTCTTGGTCAATCTTTCTTAGTTCTAGAGTAGTTCTAGGACTGCCTCCATACACAATTTGGAATGGTGATCTTCTCGTGCTCTAGTTGACAAAATTGTTGTAAGTAAATTTTTCCTAGGGTAAGATTAGGTCCCATCCCTTGGGTTTATCTCCTACCAAGCATCTCAATAGGTTACCCAAACTTCTATTCACAACCTCAGTCTTCCCATCAGTCTATGGATGGTGTGCATAACTAAACTTCAACTCTATTTTCAACTTCTTCCACAAGGTCCTCCAAAAGTATGGGTATGTGCAGGGTCATCATGGACCAAAAAGTGGCAATATGATGGGTATTTGTAGGGTATGTGGCTAATGACTTTTTTTTTACCCAAAATTAATGAAATGAAAAGGGTTTTTAAAGGATATTCTCAGCTTTCCACCAATATAAATTATGCTTTACTTTGAATTTAATAAATAATTATTATTCATTTTCTATTTGAATTACGACTAAAGTCCTAATTGATAGGCTGATTGAAAAACATCTATAGCTTTCAAATAGTATCACATTTTTTGAATCCAAAATATGTGTGACATTCTATGCTTCGTATACTATAGGATTGAAAAAAAATTGAATTTCATAAAGTTTTGACCAAGTTAAGGTGGTTAGACATACAAGTTTTTATATTTTTGAAAAGTTGTAATAAAAAAATCATAACTAATTATTTACTTGGAAAAAAATTACTAAAAAATATGCATCACATTGGGACATGAGTCCTCTACATATATCTAAAATCTTATAAAAAAATATTATCATTTTATTGTGGTTAGGGTGGTCAGACAGACACCTACTTCTTATTTTTTCCTTGAAATTTTAGTACTACTACATTGAAATTTCAAATATTCACCAAATAGATTTTGTTTTAAAAAAATTTAACCTAGTAGTTTAGAAAATACATTCAATTTTCTACAAATTCTATTCTTACATATTTTTGAAATAATATAGATAACTTATTCAAATTTTTATGTCAAGTTACCTAACTCTGATTTTTCTAATTTTTTTGCCACTTAAGGGCCTATTTTTTCCATGATGATCCTGCACATACCCGTATCCAACAAATTTTGTGTCACGATATGAGACTATACTCTTTGGAAAACAATGTAGCCTCACCACCTCTCTAAAGAACAAGTCAACAATGTGGACTACGTCATGGGTCTTCTGGCATGGGATGAAATGTGCCATCTTCTAAAACCTGTCAACTACCAAAAATACTGAATCATTCCCTCTTTGTGGCCTTGGAAAACCAAGAACAAAATCCATACTTATATCCTCCAATGACCTATCTAGTACAGGTAAGGGCTGATACAATCTAGTATTCTAGCTCACTCCTTTCGCCATCTGACATACCCTACAACTCTGAACAAGCTTTTTCACATCTTGTGATAACTGAGGAAAATAATAATGCTCACTAATAATGGTAGTGGTCTTATCCCAACCAAAATGTCCTGCCATTCCTCCACTGTGCTTCTCCTTTATTAGGTTCTCCCTCATGGAACTCCTCAGAATACACAATTGGCTTCCCTTAAACAATATGCCATCCTGGATTATGAAATCCAACCACTCATCCTGTCAATTATAGCAGGCTCCTTGAAAGATTTCCAAGCCTCTACAAAATTAGGATCTTCAGGATACAAGGTCTTGAGTTCACTGAACCCAACCACTTCAATCTGCATCTCCGTCAACAATGTCTACCTCCTACTTAAGGCATTTGCAACCCTATTTGACTTCCCACTCCTATGCTTTAAAACAAAGGTATAACTCTACAAAAATTCTACCCATTTCATATGCCTTTGATTTAATTTTCCCTGACTACTCAGGTACTATAATGCTTGATGATCAGTATACAACACAAATTTCTTCAGCAATAGATAATGTCTCCATTTCTTTAATGCTTGCACTATTGCATAAAATTCTTGATCATATAGTACTTTCTCTTTGCATGATTTAACTTTTCACTGAAATAGGCAATGGGCTTACCTTCTTGGCTCAACACTGCTCCAATGGCACAACCATAGTTAGGGTCACAATCCACCTAAAACACCTTATTGAAATCTGGGAGGGCTAAAACTAGTTGCTCTGTTACCTTCTTCTTCAATAGATCAAAACTCTCCATTGCTCCAGTGCTCCACTTGAACTCTTTTCTATCCCCTCTCATTGTTTTAGTCAGGGGTGCACAAATACTACTAAATTTTCTAATGAACTTTCTATAAAAGATAGCCAAACCATAGAAAGATCTCACCTCAGTAGCAGTTCTTGGGGTAGGCCATTCTAGAATATCCTTCACCTTCTCTCGGTCCATCTTGAGACCTTCAGTTGAGAGAAAAACCCCAAGTAAATTAACTCCTTCACAAAACTACACTTCTTCAGATTAATAAAAAAATTATCTTCTCTTAACTTCTCAAAAGCTCTACAAATATGCATTAAATGCTCATCCAAAGTCTTACTAAAAATCAAAATATCATCTAGATATACAATAACAAAACTTCCCAGAAACTCTTTCAGTACCTCATTCATGAGCCGCGTGAATGTGTTTGGTGCATTGGTTAGCCCAAGGGCATGACTAACCACTCGTATAGGCCCTCCTTGGTCTTGAAGACAATCTTCCATTCATCACCCTCTTGAATCCGGATTTGGTGATATCCAATTTCTAGATCTATCTTTGTGAAGTACTAAGCTCCACACAATCAGTCCATCAGGTCATCCATCCTTGGTAGGGGAAATCTGTACTTGACTGTTATCTTATTTATAGCTTGAGAGTCTGTACACATTCTCCACTTCCCATCCTTCTTTGGTGCTAGAACTATAGGTATTGCACATGGACTTAAACTCTCTCGAATCAAACTCTTTCTCAACAACTCTTGAACTTGTCTATTCAACTCCTCATTTTCTACAGGAGTCATTCTGTGAGCTGCCTTATTTGGAAAACTAGCTCCAAGGATCAAGTCAATCTGATGACTAATCTTCCTCACTAGTGGTAAACCCTTAGGTATGTAATCATAAATAATCTCATGAAACTCATCCAATAGTCTAGAAACTTCTACTGGCACCTTCTCACTATCTTCCTTATCCATTCTAGGAATCAATGCATAATACATACGTTCATGCTTCATGCCTTCTAAAAATTTCCTTCCATCAACAAAAAAATTCTAGCACTACAGCATACATTTTCTTCGTCCTTCTTCAAGGGTTTCAATTTATGGTGAACTCCATCCTTCATCAAGGAATAAGTGTTTGCATGGCCATCATGTACAACTCGCCTATCAAATTTCCATGACCTCCCCAATGACATGTGACATGCATCCATGGGGATGATATCACATAGTACCTCATCACGATAGCTTCCAATATTGAACTTCACTAGGAACTACTCATTGATCAAAACTTTGTGGTCTTTCTACAGTCAGGAAATCTGACATGGATGTGGATGCCTTTCCCTTTTTCAGCTTCAACTTCATAACCATCTCTTTTGTCACCAGATTATTGGTGCTCCCACTATCAATAATGACATCACAACATTTTTCTTCACACTTGCACCTTGTGCGAAACATATTCTTCCTCTATTTTGGCTCCTTCTCTTCAGTCACCAGGGCTCTTCTAACCACTAGGGCTTCTCCCATTTCCACATCATCTGAATGCTTAGATTGAGCCTCCTCATCTGCATGTGCAACCCTTCTATGATCTTCTGGCCTTTTGTTTGTCCTTCCTTGGTGTTGTGGACATTCATAGGCTTGATTCCCTTCATCACCACAATGGAAACAAGTTCCTCTAAAACTACATCTTCCGCATCCTAGCCCAGATCTTCCTCATCCTCTACCTCTTTGATCACCATTTTTTTGATCATGAGGGTGGTAGAAGCTATCATTCTTCTGGCTTCGAATGGTACCCACATCTTCATTTTTCCTTTCATCCTCATTTCAGCTTCCAAAAGATCTTCCACCACCCCTTCCACTTTGACCTCCTTTTCCTTTTTGCTTGCTGTCAAATATTTTTTTTAGTTTCTCCTCAACTTTTAGAGAAAACTAGTATGCATCCTCAATGGTGGTCATTCTAGCTAGGCTTAGCTCCTCTTGAATCCTTGGTCATAACCCATTAAGATAACAGGATACCTTCTCTTTGTTGGCCTCTGCATGGCCTATTCTGATGATCATCTTGTGAAAATATTCTATGTATTCTTTCACAGACCTACTTCCTTGCTTCAACCCTTGCAATTTCTTCAGTAGATCTAGCTCGTAGTCCACTGGTATGAACTGCTTCTTTAGTTTCTCCACCATGCTATCCCAATTGCTGATCTTTTCTTTTCCTCTTCAATTTCTCTCCAACTGGACCTCTTTCCACCAAATATTTGTGTGGCCCTTCAGCTTTTTTTTTGCAAACTTAACCTGATCAAGGTCCTCTACTTCTTCATACTTGAAATACTCTTCTAGCTCATTGATCTAGTCGATCAACTCTTTTGGGTTCAGGCTTCCGGAATAACTGGGAACTTCTATTCTGGGTCTTTTTCCAATCTTCAAAATGGCCCTTATCAGCCGCATCTGATCTTTATCAATCACTTCTTCCTCTTCTATGTATGATTCTTCCACCTCTACTTCATCTTCGCTTTCTCCTCTCCTTTCTGAGTTTAACCCTCTTCTCATTTGTTCCTACAATGCATCAATTTGTCTCTGGAGGGCTCTAAAAACCTCGGCCACCAATGAATCTCTTCCACCAGCATTTATGCCACCTTTGGCACCACCACACCTACTAGGAATCACTCTTGGAGACATCTTGAATATCTCAAACCCACAACCACAGTCTTGGTGTGAACTGCCTCACAATGGGTGATTTGTCCACACGCTCAAGAAAATCCACTCTAATACCACCTGACGAGGGAGCAAACCCAAGACACAAAAAATGATGTAAACAACTAAAGAAATTTTATTCTTGTTTAGAAAGGAAAATATTACATGTAGAGGATCTCAAATCCTCAAACTTTGCAATACATGCAAATTACAGAGAACTACAAAAACTACAAAAATTCCCCTTTCGTAACATGCAAACTCTTTTCCCCAAAAAGCTACCCAAAAATTAGAAACTAGCCCATAAATAGCCCTTTTTTAGTTTGGAGCCAAAACAACATTCAAGTTATGATTTTTGGTGGTTTGGCACCAAAAATTACAATTTGAAATTCAAAAATTGAGTCCTAATTCAAAAATTGACAATTTTCAAAAAATTGACCAATTTCCAAAAGCCATAACTTTTCATCTGAGACTCTATTTTTTGAACCATTTGAACCGTTGGAAAGGTCTCAAAGTGAAGAACATGCTTGTAACTAGCTTTGCCAAATTTGATGATTTTCGGGCCCGTATGAGACCGTTTAGTGCCTCAAACTAGACTTAGAAGGTTTTTCAGGGCAAAAAGAAAAAATTGAAACTTAAACAACTTTCAAACTGTGAATGATCTTGACCTAATTTTTTTTCCAAAGTTCTTATTTTTCCATCTTGTACCTTCCCATAAATTTTTGTCTTCCCATGGCTTAATTCACACCTGCTAAAAATAGTAGTTGAGCATAAAAAGAAAAAAAGCAGTTCTGAAAGTTGGGAACTCTTATTCGACAAAAATGGTATCCAAAAATGCAAAAACACTACAAAAGGCTAACAAAAGGAACATAAAAGGAAAGAATATATTCGAGTGATGCAAGATTTCCCTCACACCATTGGATGCTCTTGCATCAAAAATCTATCCAAGAAAGTGATGTTGATGTCCTAAGGGATGATGAGGGAGCAACTAATCTAAATCTTCAAGCAAAATATATGAAAAAGAAGCTAAAAGATCATGAAAGGGAATAGCAGGGGGTGTTAATAGTAAGAACACTGGGGATGAGGAAAAATGTGTCATTGATCAAATTGTATATGTATAAGCAATTGTTGGAAGTGATGAAAATATAGCTCTCCACCCTTGAGCTTTGCACAAGCACAATGAAATAACTCACAACCCACTATTTTTTTCTAACCTACAATTAATTTATGCATTTAATTTTCCATCAGATGAGGAAATTGAAGCATAATTTTAACTCTAAATAATAGTTATGGTAAATTTTGAAGGTTCCTTTAATTACATTCATAATCTCTAAATAATGAAAGCTTTTCATTAAAATCATACTATCTATGCATAATTCAAGGTTGGAAAACAATCAGTGTTATGAAGTCTACAACCCACATATTGTTGAAAAACCCTCTGTACACAACAACCCAATTGGTTAGTCACCCATTAGCTCAATTTAAAAAGGTAGACTAGTCTTGTAAAGATCTTGTTAAAAAGAAACGTTCAAATTCTCTAATCATAAAAACACTCTCAAAGCTAAGAAAAAAGTGGCTACAAAGCTACACAGAAGTATTCAATGCATTGAAAAATTTATCCAAGAAAGTGATGTTTATGTCCTAAGGGTTGATGAGGGAGCAAATAATCTAAATCTTCAAGTAAAATATATGAAAAAGAAGCTAGAAGATCATGAAAAGGAATAGCAAGGGGTGTTAATAGTAAGAGCACTAGGAACAAGGAAATTTTTTTCATTGATCAACTTGCATATGTAAAAGAAATTGTTGGAAGTGATGAAAATATAGCTCTCCACCCTTGAGCTTTGAATAAGCACAATTAAATAACTCACACACTATTTTTTTCTAACCTACAATTAATTTATGCATTTACTTTTCCATCATATGAAGATATTGAAACATAATTTTAACTCTAAATAATAGTTATGGTAAATTTTGAAGGTTCCTTTCATTACATTCATACTCTCTAAATAAAAAAATATTTTCATTACAATCATACTATCTATGCATAATTGAAGGTTGGAAAACAATCAGTGTTATGAAGTCTACAACCCACATACTATTGAAAATCCCTCTATACACAACAACCTAATTGGTTAGTCACCCCTTAGCTCAATTTGGTTAGTTTTATGTCTCCCTCAATTGTAACTCCTCCCCAAACTCTCCACCCTTGAGCTTTGAACAAGAAAAATGAAATAAATCACAAACCACTATTTTTTCAAACTACCATTATTTTGTGCATATATTTTCAAATCATCTAAAGAAATTGAAATACAATTTTCAGTCTAACTAATAGTTGTCGTAATTGGAAGGTGACTTCCATTGTATTTTTGTTGTCTAAATAACAAAAGGTTTTCATTGCAATCATAATGTCTATGTATAATTGGAGGTTGGAAAACATTGGGTGTTATAAAACCTACAACCTAGATATTATTGTGAAACCCTCTAGATGTAACAACCTAATTGAGTAGTCATCCCTTAGGTCAAATTTTTTAGTTTTATGTATCCCCCACCTACAACTCCTTCTTGAGCTTTACACCATTGAGTTTTGAACAAGCACAATAAAATAAGTCACAAGTGTTGTGTTTTTCCAACCTATGATTATTTTGTGCATTTATTTTTCCATCATATGTGAAAATAGAAACACAATTTTTACTCTAAGTAATAGTTGTGGTAAATTGTGAAGGTGCCTTTAATTACATTCGTAATCTCTAAATATATTTTTTTCACTAAAATCGTACTGTATATGTATAATTGGAGGTTGGAAAATAGTGGGTGTTATGAAACCTGCAACCCACATAGTGTTCTAAAGCCTTTTACACCTAACAACCTAATTGGTTAGTCATCCCTCAAGATAATTTGGCTAGTTTTATGTGGGTTTCAAGATGAATATAACCCCCTTAAACATTGTGGTTATGAGTATATAAATTATTATAAATTGTAATAATTTATTAAATACTACACCAATGAGTTTTATGACTACTCTATGTACCTACATGAAGATACTTTCTAGCTACAAAAGGTTCTTAAATACATAACAATATTGTCACCTTAAATTTGCATAAAATGCAAAGTTTATAACCTAAACAATATTTAGGTAGAGTTATTGTCATACATCTAATAATCAAACCAAAGTTATGCTAAATTCCAAATCCAACAATCTATTATTACAAAAGCCACATTAGATCTCATGCAATGTGAATATCATTAGCAAAAAATTTAGTTTCATGAATACATAATTGGTATATATTTAGAATTTTTAATCTTACCAAAAGGATTGAAGATGGATTCAAAGAAGGTAAAATAAATTGTTGAATATTCTACACCAATGAGTATTATAGAGGTAAGAATTTTCCATGTGCTAGCTAGTTTGAACATAGGAATTTAAGTATATATTTCTAGATGGAATAAATGAGATTATGAGAGTAGATAAGAAATAATTTTAGAGAACATCAAGATCAAATAGAAGCTATGAAACATTTAAAAAGAAAGTGATAGAGAAACTAGTTTGAGCATTTCCATATTTTGATAAGGTATTTTAAGATGATTGTGATGTAAGTGGAACTGTAATTGGAGCATTACTAAGTCAACAATGAATACTAGTATAAGAATTTAGAAGTACCCATTAATTTGAGAAATCATGAGTACTTGTTTTAATGAGCTATATGGACATGTGGAAAATTTATAGATTGGGGTGATTAAGAGGATTTTATTTAGAGCTAAAGTAAATTATAACTATAATTAATACTAAAAGTAAGATATGTACCTAGATGTAGATTTATTTTCCCATGTATCATCATGTCAATGTTTGTGTTAAGAGTGAAGATATATGACTCTAAAGTTTCTATAATGTAGCTAAACCTTGAGTTCTCTAATGGACACTTAATTATTCCTAATCATCATGTAAAACTATGATTAACTCACTCAATTCCTTAGAAAACCCAATTATAATGCATATGGATCAAATTTTTGATACAACATTCATGGTGACTACTTTAACTTATACAAATACCCTTTTAGTTTACAAACCCAATAGTATATTCCCCTTATCTAAAATTATCTAGGTTGAACAATATGGATTTTCTCATTTAAATCTCTAGATACGATAATCTTGGATAAAATTTTTTTTTCCACTTCTAAATAAGGTGGTGTAGTTATAGACATCCACATCCTAATCAAATTCAACATAGATACAAAAGAAAATATGTCACTAAATTATATTCACTATACCTAGAATAACTCATTGCACCAACCATCCTTATACCTTTCTAATGTTTTTTCTACTCTAAATTTTATCTTCTGCACCCACTTGCAACCAATGGACTCCTTACATTCAGCTAAATTTTAATTATAGTATGTTACAACTTCTTTGTCATGCCTAATGTGAATAAATAGTAACTTTCAAGATTTAAAGTTTAAAATAAAATATAATAAAATAGCTCTTGAACAAAAATAAATAATTCTTAAATAAATAATGGTTTGTAAGATGCATTTTTTTACAGATTTTATATCTCGAAGGAATGGTTGGTTTCTCATTTTTTGCACATTTGATGTTATCTTGATGAATTGCTAATTTTTTCTTTGGGATCCACATGGTTTTTTTAATTTTTTTTTTCTTTGGTGGGATTTTTTGGCCTTTGGGATTGATTGGACACTTTTGGATTGTATTTTAGTATGTTTTACAATTTCATTTTGAGGGGACATGGTGATCCTTAGATTTTGGTGGATGTATATTTCTATGCATATTTTCATTAGTATCCATTTTTTTCCACTAGAAATTGTATGAGTGCAAGGATATGGATAATATAAAGGGAATCTGGATGGAGTGAGAGATATTGGAGAATCAATGGGGTTTATGGAGGGAGGATATTGGATGATGTTCATAGAGGTGTTCCATTGTTGATCCTTGTTGGAAATTATAGGAGTGAGATGTTTAGCATGTGTGAAAGGGATAAGGGATTGGTAGATGAGGGGATCATTAGGATGACATGGAGGATGGGATCTTGGGATATAAGGACCCAAAATGGACTTAGCAAGAGGGGGAGATGTGATGGTGGATTGTGGAACAAAGGGACCCAAAATGGATTTATAGGATGGAGGAGGGATAGTGATAATGTTTTTGGGTTCGTATGATGGAGGGGGATGGTGAAAAATGGTTTGGAGGAATGATGGGAAACACATATTATGTTCTTCAAAGAAGTTCTATTTGATTTCACAAAGTACCAACATTTTTGGATTGTGAGCCTTAAAAGATATAGTCAAGACCTTCTAATCATTAATTTTCTTTGATTTGGATGGGATCCAATAAAAATTGTTCATGTAGGCCCAAGCCTTTACCTTGGTAGTTCATGTTCTTGAGAATTTGATTTAAAGTATGGTTTTTATTATTTTTTGAGCAAGCTACAAGTTCATTGTTAGGTGGATAAGGATGGATGGTTAAATTATAATTTCAAACCATTTCCAAATACACATTATGTATTATAACATGAGTGATTCATTTCTTCTTATTGTAAGATATATAAATTGTGTTTCCAATCAACCTTTGTTAAGTGGACCTTGGCACATTGCCAATAAATACTGAAGTATTTTTTATTTGATAAGAAAAACATATGAAAAAAACATAATTACATTATACAAGTAAGGAAATTTTCTTGAGTTATAAATATAAGGGAATTACACAAATTCATGTCCTACATATTGAGTTGCATTGTAATTAAAGAGCATTTGGAAAAACACATTGTGTATTTTAACATGGTTTCTTTTTTCTTATTGCTATTTGAAACATGTTGTGTTTTTAATCAGTCTTTCTTAAGTGGATCCTGACACATTGCTAACCAAAATATAGTAATGTTTATAGGCTACAAAAACCATATGAAATTTTTTTCCCTTGATCATGTTGTTTACATTATGTGAAGGGAAAAATAAGTAAAAGTGTACTAGTGGGTCTTTTCATGGAATTTTCTTCAAAAACATTTTCCTGGGCTCTCTTTGGTGGAAGCAATCCACCTCTCTAGATATATAGAAATCAAATGTTACACACAATCTCACAAGACCAATATTTTATAGAAAATAATTAGTAAGGATTTCATAAGGTATCCTTCATAGTACACACTTCACACTGCACATGTTGCTTCATATAAGAAATTTCTCAATTTCAACAACCAAAATTTTCTCACTATAATATAAAGGGTGCATCACTAAAGCATTGAACATGAAACCTCCTAAGATCTTATTGATGCTTGAGGAGGCAACAAGTACTAGAATGCATGAAATGAAAAATGAATTCACTCTCAAAAACTTGAAAATAAGTAGACCAAAGTGAATTAGATAGATAATGTATTTAATGAAGGGATTCTTCTTGCTCTTGAGAAGTTGGGGAAAGAGCATGTGCACTATGTACAATGGGAAAATGGAAATGCAAAACATGAGGAAACAAGTACTAGAATGTATGAAATGAAAAAGGAATCCACTCTAAAAACACTTGAAAAGAAGAAGACCAAAGTGAATTAGATAGATATTGTATTAATTTAAGAGATTCTTCCTACTCTTTAGATGTTGAGGAAGAAGCATGTGCACTATGTGCAATGGGAAAATGGAAATGCAGAATTGGAGGTAGAAGGTATTAGAATTTATGCAATTAAAAATGAATCTACTTTAAAAACACTTGAAAATAATAGACCAAAGTGAATGAGATAGGTAATGTATTGATTGAAAAGATTCTTCATATGATTAAGAAGTTGAGGAATGTACATGTGCGGTATACATGTCCAATGAGGTATTAGAATTTATGCAATTAAAAATGAATCTACTCTAAAAACACTTGAAAATAAGTAGAACAAAGTGAACGAGATAGGTAATGTATTGATTGAAAAGATTCTTCCTACGATTGAGAAGTTGAGGAATGTACACATGCAGTATGTCCAATGAGCAAATGAAAATGCAAACCTAGAGCAATAGGTACTAGAATGTATGAAATGAAAAATAAATTTTCTCTAAAAGCACGATAATAAGCATAACAAAGTGAATGAGATAAATAATATACTGATTAAAGAGATTCTAGCTGCTCTTGAGAAGTTGAGGAAGGAGCATGTGTAATATGTGCAATGGGAAAATGGTAATGCAAAAGTGGATAAACTCAAGAGGTTTTGTATTGCATATAAATTTTTGCAAGAAAAGTAAGTGAGAGATGATTCTATAAGTGGAGTTGAGCAAATGAACTCAAAGATTCTTGAACTTAAGAATTCTATGGAATAAATACAATTGGAAATAGACGATACGAAAAGGTAAAATAAGATCCAAGTGTAGAAAAAGGGAATCAGTTGGGTGGAGACATGAAAGTCCTATCTAAAAAGGTAGAAAACTCTTGTAAAGAACTTGCTAAAAGAAACATCTATATTATATCTAATCATAAAGAGACTCCCAAAGTTGAGGAAATAGTGGCTACAAAGCTATGTATTAAAGTATTCAAGACATTGAAAAATCTATCCAAGAAAGGAATGCAACTATCCTAAGGGCTGATGAGGAAGAAACTAATCTAAATCTTCAAGTAAAAGATATGAAAAAGAAGTTAGAAGATCATGAAAAGGAATAATAGGGGCTATTAACAGGCAAGAGCAGTGGGGATGAGGAAAAAATTGTCAATAATCAACTTGTAGATGAAAAAGAAATAGTTGAAAGTGCTGAAAATGTATCTCTCCACCCTTGAGCTTTAAACAAGTGCAATGAAATAACTCACAACCTATTATGTTTTTGTAACTTGCGATTATTTAGTGCATTTATTTTTCCATCATATGAGGAAACTAAAATATAATTTTTACTTTAAATAATAGTTATGGTAAATTTTGAAGGTGCCTTTCATTAGATTCATACTCTCTAAATAAAAAAAGGTTTTCATTACAATCATACTATCTATACATAATTGGAGGTTGGAAAATAGTGGGTGTTATGAATTCTACAACTCACATATTGTTGAAAAACCATCTACACGCAACAACCCAATTGGTTAGTCACCCCTCAGCTCAATTTGGTTAATTCTATGTTTCCCCCACCTATAACTCCTCGCCAAACTCTCCACCCTTGAGCTCTAAACAAGCACAGTGAAATAACTCACAAACCACTATGTTTTCCAACATGTAATTATGTTGTCCATATATTTTTTGATCATATGTAGAAATTCAAATGCAATTTTCACTCTAACTAACAGCTGTGGTAAATTTGGAAGGTGACTTCCATTGTATTTTTGTTCTCTAAATAACAAAAGGTTTTCATTAAAACCATACTATCTATGTATAATTGGAGGTTGGAAAATATTGGGTGTTATCAAACCTACAACTCACATACTATTGTAAAACCCTCTACACATAACAACTCAATTGGGTATTCACCCCTTAGGTCAATTTGGTTAATTTTATGTATCCCCCACCTACAACTCCTCCCCAAGATCTCCACTATTTAACTTTGAACAAACATAATGAAATAAGTGACAAACCACTATGTTTTTCCAACCTGCAATTATTTTGTGTATTTATTTTTCTGTCATATGAGAAAATTGAAACATAATTTTTAATCTAAGTAATAGTTGAGGTAAATTTTGAAGGTGCATTTTGTTACATTCATACTCTCTCAATAATAAGAGGTTTTCATTGCAATCATACTATATATGTATGATTGGAAGTTGAAAAATAGTGGGTGTTATGAAGCCTCTAACCCACATACTATTCTAAAACCCTCTACACCTAACAACCCAATTGGTTAGTTACCCCTCAGGTCAATTTGGTTAGTTTTAAATGGGTTGCAAAATGAATAAATCCCCCTTAACCATTATGATTATGAGTATATGAATTATTATAAATTGTAATAGTTTAAATTAAATACTACACCAATGAGTTCTATGACTACTCTATGTACCTACATGAAGACACTTTCTAGCAACAAAAGGTTCTTAAATACATAACAATATTATCACCTTACATAAATGTATAAAATTTAGAGTTTATAACCTCAAAGATATTGAGGCAATATTATTATAATGCATCTAATAATGAATACAAAGTTATGCTAAATGACAAATACATCAATCTCTTATTACATAAGCCATATTAGATCTCATGCAATGTGAGTTTATCAATACAACAAATTTTAATTTCATGAATATATAATTGGTATATTTATAATTTTTGATCTCACCAAATGGTTTGAAGATGGATCCAAAGAAGGTAAAATAAATTGTTGAATTTCCTACACCAATGAATATTATAGAGATAATTGTGTGCTACCTAGTTTTAACATAGGAATTTTATTATATATTTCTATGGAATAAATCATATTGCAAGCAAGAGTAGATAAGCAATAATTTAGAGAACATCAAGATCAAATAGAAGCTATGAATTATAAAAGATGAAAGTGATAGATCAATTACTTTTAGCATTGCCATTTTTTGATCAAGTATTTTAAGTTGATTGTGATGCAAGTGGAACTGTAATTGGAGAATTACAAATCAACAAGGAATACTAGTATAAGAATTTTGAGTAACCATTAATTTTAGAAATCATGCGTACTTTTTTTAATGGGTTATGTGAACATGTGGGAAATTTATAGATTGGGGTATATAAGTTGGTCTATTTTGAGCTAAAGTAAATTATAACTATAATTAATACTAAAATTAAGATATGTACCTAGATGTAGATTTTGTAATGCCCCACAATATAACCCTAGAGGACAACACACTTTAACACTAAGAAAGTGGTACATTTTTACAAAAAAGAGAAATAATCACACGATTATAAATGAAACATTAACTTAAATTATAACCTAAGTCCTCTAAGGTTTTGAAGCTATGTTACTAGATCCCCATGAATTGAAATAAAAAGAATGGAAAACTATCACATTAAACCAATACCATCAACATAATGAAATCACATCTAATAATTTTATTTAATTGAACAATCAATATGAAACAACCATAAAGTATCTTCAATAGAGATCATTTAGAATCAATGCACTTAACTAACATAACAGTAACATCCATTACATTTACCATTACAAGAGAGAGTTATAATTGGTTTCAATAATACATCATTACATCATTGTCTCCTTGAATGAAGGAGGAGAGCACATCAGAATTACATACGTGATAAAAAATATATTATGATACAATAAAATTACATGAAATATATTACACATAAACTAGAACAAGTACAAAAATCTTTAGATTGAAGTGCACTCACCATGAACACAAACAAAGTGAGGGAGCTCAATGGAGTGTATGGCATGTTTCATCCAACCATGTGGAAACCTAAGGTCCAATCCCCATGATAGGAGATAAAGATAAGGTCCCACCACCCAAACAGAGAAGAAAAAGTAGCGCAACACAAAAGGGCTAACCTGAATCCAACATACAAAAGTAACAAGCAAACATAGCATAAAGAAACAACTGCTTCTAGAGGTAAAAGAACAATAAAGGAAAAAGAACCAAGGCATAAAAGGTTTCTATAGAAAGGAGTTTCATCACATAGTTTTCTATGGGTTACCTTGGCATAACCTTCCTAGGCTACCAGACCCCCATCTTGGGTTACCCTAGCCACCTCTATCAGCCATCAGACCCCCATACAAATTATGTAGGATCAACATACCTTGTAGTTGGACTAGGTAGTCACCATGAACATAAAAAAAGTGAGGGAACCCAATGGAGTGCACGGCATGGTCCACCCAACCATGTGGAACACTAAGGTCCAATCCCCATGCTAGGAGATAATGATAAGGTCCCACCACCCAAACATAGAAGAAAAAATTAGCACAACACAAAAGGGCTAATCTAACTCCAACATACAAAAGTAACAAACAAACATAGCATAAAGAAACAACTGCTTCCATATAGGTAAAAGAACAACAAAGGGAAAACAAAAAAGGCATAAAAGGTTGCTATAGGGAGGAGTTTCATCACACATTTTTCTATGGGTTATCCTAGTGTAACCTTCCTAGGCTATTGTACCCCCATCTTTGGTTACCCTAGCTACCTCTACCAGCTGTCAGACCCCCATACAAACTATGTGGGATCAACATACCTTCCAGTTAGACTGGGAAATTGATCTTTCCATTCCAGGCCTTCCCACTCATCTCAAGCCTAAACAAGCACTTGAGCAATGAGAGGCATTATCTTGATTAATGTGAACTACCCAACCCCTTAATTCATTTTAGATTGTCACTTGATTAAAATCTCAATGAGTTACCCTAGACCTACCACTTTGTGCACTAGACCCCCATTGAGAGCCACTCCACCTACTAGCAACAAAAGACTCAACAATCCACTAACTAGGTAAGCCAACTTGCACAACACATAAAGCCACATGTATTATCACATAAAGTGAGGCACACACCAACTCGCACAAAGCCACCACATATAACAATACCGTAGTGCAAGGATAGAACCCACATAATAAAAAACAACTTAGCATAAAATCAAGTGTTCATAGAGAACCAACAAAAAAATCCAATTATTAGAGAAAACTCTTTACCCAACCTCTAGAAGCCTCGCAATAACCATTTGATGCTAGAAAGCTCACTCCATTAAACAATAAGCTAAAAATCAACTCACAATAATCAATAGTAGAACCAACTAATAGGGCATCCAAGGGAAACCTCAAATTTTCCTCACATGATACCCAACCACCAATTACCTAACAAACCTACAATTTACCTAATAAATTTTTTTAAGAAAAACAACAACCATTAGTTAATACTCTATTTCTTTTATTTTAAGCAAACACACACACAATAAATGAGCCATCATGGGCAACTCCATAATTAACATCACTTAATCCATTAATCATCCAAATCATCTAATACAACTATTCACAAAGTAAAAACCCTAAAGAGTTTTTCTTATATAAGGCATTAATAACTACATTCATTTATTTTTTAAGAAAAACCATTTCACTACTAAACCATCTCTTCCACTTTTATTTAACTTAATGACTTGATCAATTAAACTAAACACTTAATACTTAATCACTTAGTCATACCGCCATACATTACAACCATGATAATAATCACAATTATTTTCAATAACTTCCAATTCAACTAAATAGTTTATAAAAGAAGATGACATTTATTTACTAACTAGAGATAATCTAATTCAATCTTAACAAGAGTAATTCATCACTTTACTTATTCATATCTATTACTATGATACTCATTCATATATATATATATAGATGTGTGTGTGTGTGTGTGTATGTGTGTGTGTACATATCTATTCATACATGTATTTGGGTATGTGCATGATCATGGTGTGCCAAAAATTGGCAATATGATGGGTATGCATAGGGTATGTGGCTGACGACTTTTTTTAAACTCAAAATTGATGAAACAAAAGGGGTTTTTAAAGTATATTCTAAGCTTTCCACCAAATTTACACCAATATAAATTATGCTTTACTTTGAATTTAATAAATAATTATTATTCATTTTTTATTTGAATTATGACTAAAGCCCTGATTGATAGGCTGATTGAAGAACATCTATAGCTTTCAAACAATATCACATTTTTTGTATCCAAAACATGTGTCACATTCTATGCTTCACATACTAGATAATATTAAAAAAAAATAATCATGAAGTTTTGACCAAGTTAAGGTGGTTAGACATAGGACTTTTTATATTTTTTAAAAGTTGTAATAAAAAAATCATAATTAATTATTTACTTAGAAAAAAATTACAAAAAAATATGCATCACATCGGGACATGAGTCCTCTACTTATATATAAAATATTATAAAAAAAATTATCATTTTATTGTGGTTAGGTTGGTCAGACAGACACCTACTTCTTATTTTTCCCTAAAATTTAAGTACTATTGCATTGAAATTTCAAATTTTCACCAAATATATTTAAAAGAAAAAAACCTAGTAGTTTAGAAACTACATTCAATTTGCTATAGATTCTATTCTTAAATATTTTTCAAATAATATAAATAACTTATTCAAATTTTTAGGTCAACTTGCCTAATTTTGATTTTTTTGAATTTTTTGCCACTTAACGACTTATTTTTTCCATGATGATCTTGCGCATACCCATTTGAATATAACATAATCATATTTTTTTTTTTATTTACACTGATTCATATTATAATAAACAACTTACAAACATGTTTAAACACATACATATAAAAGCACACACACACACACATGTATGTATGTATGTATGTTCCAATATACTCAAATTCCAAGATGCTATCCATTAATATGAAACCACCTACCAATTTATCGAATTTCATATATATATATAAAGCATAAAACTCAATTGCATATTAAAAGAACATTTTGAAATATCAATTATAATGAACTCAAGGCATCTCACATATTTATTGATGACTAGAATAATGCATATTCTTTGCAAGCATAATAGCGAAAACTTTTACTAAGTATAGTAATCTATATTAAGCTAATGCCTACAACATGGGATAAAAAATGTAGGAAAAGGGGTGCACCTATAGCCCTTAAATAAGAATAGATCATAGGGAAATAATATGCACTAGAGATAACCAAGAATATACCTCACACAAAATTAAAAGAAACCAAATAGAAAAGAAATCACAAATAATAGTATGAAGATGCCATAGATAGTACCAAAAATTATATGCATAAATAATCTCCCAAACTCTACAAGTGGCGATGACTCTAGATGAGGGAGGCACACTGGTGTGGGCTAAGAAAGGCTTTTGAAATCTCAAGCAATTAAAGTAAGCATCCCAAGTATCGATGCCAACCATAGCTAGAACATCAAATATAATCACCATACAAAGCATGGATACATTGACATAAAATTGAAACTTATATAGAGAATATTAATCACAAGAAGGAATTGCCAACCATCCCTACTAAATATATAGAAAAATAAAAAAAATATGAATAAATGATAAGCATTCAAGGTAGGAAACAAATAAGGGAAGTACAAGAAGGGAATAAAATTCGTACTTCCTAGTTCACATGGAAAAATATAGAAGAAATTTATTGAATGGAGTGATGAAGTAAAGACAACTACATTGGATACATGTATAAAAGAAACCACAAATTTCTTAGTCCATAAGCTATGACAACTGGATGGTAATTATGTAGCTGATGGAGAACATTTCTTTCCAAAATTACAAAGTGGGTAATGCACCCAGATAATACAAAAAAATTAGGACATTGTGGAAGAACTAAAGAAGACAACAACTGGGATAGTGCATTGGGTTTTAGATTATTGGAAAATACCCAAAAGGGAAAATAGTGAAGAAATCATGGATAATCTCAAGAAATAATCTAGTAACAAGAACAAAGCAGTCTCTATCTCAAGAAATGCAATGGTTGCAGAGTAAGCTCAGGTGACATTCAGACAAAGACTTGAAAAAATCTTCAGAAGATGTGATTCCTCATTAATCAAATTCAAAATTTAAGTAAACAAAGAAGTGTTTGCTTCAAATAGGGGTGAACCCACAATAATGGGTTATAATTATTTAAGTGAAGAGAAATTAGAAATGCACACAAAAAATTCAATTAGGTGGTTCGAATGGAGGGGAGCCTTCTAATGAAGGTGGTTCATTAGAAGCCCCCCCGCTTCTAATGAAGGGGGGCTTCGAATGAACCTCCTATCGCTTCATGAGAATTCTTTAAAGTTTTAAAATCCAAAGAAATGAAGGCTTCGTACGAACCACTCCTTCACTCGAATGACCTAATTGTTTCCTCCAATTTTAGAGAACACCCTTATTTTTCCCTCTAAAAGTTTAGAGACAAGATTCATTTTGGTCTTTTTCATAGGCAGGTCATTTTCATAGGAATTCTTTTTGGCGGGAAAGGTTGCTTTCACAAGATTTCTAGCAAACAGTGTAGGTCATTTCTAGCGCTTTCACTATCTGGGCATTTACGTAATGGACATGCATGGAGGTAAGACTGGTTGTGAGATTGTGAAATAGAACAAAATTCTTGCACTTTTACACAATATATGTGTGGTGATCCATGTGTGTAATAGACAATTTGTGGTGCTTTCACTTCTGGCTATAGTTTATCAATGAATTTTCACATTTAGATTAGTCTTTTCTGAAAGTTACTTATATAGTTTGTATTTTATTTTTGTAGAGTTGTAGACCAAAAAATAATTTATATTGGGAAAATGTTGCTTAGTTGGAAGTGTAGGTAGATAAGTAGACCTATCTGTAGCCCTACCAACAATTTAGATTAGCATCCTCTACCTCAGGTCTTAATCTGATTTACACTTAATCTGGGAAAAATAGAAAACCCTCCTTGGAGTAAGTCGTTCCTCAGCAGTTGATGCCTATTCCTCATTGTTGATGGCTATTCCTTAGGTGATGTTGTAAGTTGTTCCTTTATGTGTTTTTTATACATAATTTCTTGTTGATGATACATTGGAGAAAACCCCACTTGCTAGTATTTGTCTTACTAGGGCTCATGATTACAACTATGTCTATCCATTCATGCATTGAAATGTTTGTCTTTGATCTTAATTAATTTTCACTATTCCAAGCTCTATTTCCCTATGACTCTCAATGCACATAGAACTCGTTATAAGTAGCTCTAAGCTATGTATTTGACTCAAATGTCTCCATGCGATGTCTAGCAATCTAATTTGGCCTATATGATGCTCACATTATACCCTCAAGATATAGGAATGAGACCATATCTACTATGACTCAATTGATAAGGTGAAGAAACTCTCACGTTCATGGTGCAAAACCAAGAAAAAAGAGAAATCAATATCACATCCAAAAAAAAAAAAAATTAACTTTATCTATATCTATTCTATTCTAAATAAATGATATAAAACATAAACATAAAATCACTTAGGTCTTTGGCGTACCAATTTTTTCTCATAGTTCATTTGCAATGCTGGGACTAGTGCATGCTATAAGTGTGGGTCCTATAGGAGTAAATGTATTGCTAGACTCACCTCACTCCATCTATCTAGGAGGTACAACTATTGGAGAGTATACTCTCTATTATACCCTTGGCCTGTCCTCCTCCATTTTATACTCCACATCCAAACCTTAAGCATCAAGATCCCCTTTAGGGGCATCCTTGAAAGGAATGATTGTTGGATAAAAAATCCACTAGTCGGTGTACCCCTATAAACCATTGACATCATCCACATCCAAAAATAGATGATCGTTCTATCCTTTACTACTTAAGTCACTCAAAATGACCTTAGTGATTGTTGGATGAGAGAGGTGTCTAACTCTAATGGTAATGTGATTTGAATGCACATAAGTGGTATTATCGATGGCACTTTCTATACTAGTCCAAACTACCTCATCAATCACATGTACTTAAATTACATGATGATATAGTCATAGTGACCAATAAGTAGGTGATCTTGTTGGATACAAGCCATCTATCTACCAAAATCATCCCATGCTCTCATTCCTCTATATGGCTACTATATAATCTCTATGTTGTACAAGTGATCAAAAGATTATCTCCAAAATAGTAAATCTTAGAAACTCTAATATCAAATTAGTGGGTATTATTGTGGTCATGGTGCATCCGAATAAATTTTCCTTGGGTAATTGATATATCTTATACACATGATGTTCTTGAATTCTCATACCTAAAGTAATGTGGAGTTCATGAGTATTTTCCCCTCATGATGCGCAAATCTGCCAAGGTCTTAGTAAAGGTGAGCAAGCATACTCTGCTCCAATACAAAAATAGTATTTCACTCCTCCATGGCCTTGATTATATGCATGAGGCCCACATACAAATGCATGCCTTGACCATCAATAGTCATTATCATGGATACTATAGTGATCAATATCCTCCTAGTTAGGGGAATAGGTATTGACCCTTGCTCAAGTCACCACATAAGAAATGATCAATATTGTAACTCATGATGAATCATGCAAGTGTATATCACTATCCCTCCTATATAGTGACTAATTATCTCTCATCCTCAATAGTAATGCAATAACCATGGACTAGGAATCTAAGAATGTGTTATACATCCACATGAATAATAGTCATCTCCCCTATTAGGAGATGAAAGGTGGATGTATCCAAATTCCATTGATCCATCAATCCCAAGAGCATCATGTGGTACAATCACATCTCTAAGAGTATGAATACCAAATAAAGGACTAATCATCTATAAAAAACCTAATGCTTCCTTGATAGAGTCTCCAATCAACTCATGAGTAGTGTAAAAACAAATCCCCTACTATTCTCTCGCATAGTTGGAAGTGGCTAAAAGTAATCAAAATAATTATATATCATTCTATTGCTAACACCCTAGCATTCTAAAATTTCCAAAAACTTAGAATAAAGTATGTTTTCCTAAAGGCTAGTATTCCCTTGAACACTAGCACCCTTTGTGGATGATTGTGCATCCCTTTGAAGTTAGCAAACAAGGAGGATGTCTACATGAATATCAGACTCATGTTCAACATCTAAATGCTAGTGTGCTCATCAGATTCCAATATGCATCATAGGGTTTACAAGGGCCAAAATATTAACAATTTCAAAAATCAATAGAAAATTTACCTACCTCTTATTTCACCATACTGTTCTCGATGAGCCCTCTTGGAGCTCACCTAGTCTTGGTCATGAAAAATCTTGTTAGTTAGGAATTTTAACTGCAAGATCACTCTAAACTCTATGAAAACATGAGACACATATTCACCTTCTCTCTTCTCAAAATTTATTTTAGATCTTATTTTTCATAACATTTTTCCTTCCATGATATTTTCTTATGATTAAAAAAATTATTGCATTTCAATTTTGAAAGATATTTTTGAATGCTTACAATAAACCTTGTAGCATTTAGTATTGAATACTATGGAGCTTTACTGAACTCAAATCTAGATGTTGAACATAGGTTTTCATTGATTTCAAAGGTGTGATTTCTAAGGGGTAATGTTATATGAACAGTCAATTTTATAGTACTTGAATTATCATTATTGATTGGTGGAAAAATGGATTCATTGAGATATCACTCTTTCTCCACTAATCATTCAAAGATGTCATATGAATCCCAATTGGATTGACTAATAGCCTCACAATGTGAGTCAATTCACAACGAGGAGGACTTAGGAGGGGGTTCTTTCAACTCTTAGGGATATTGTTGTATTCAATTGTAGTTACCATTTTGTGTATGGATTAGTCTCTTAAACTTGATAGTTAAGGAGAATGATAGGGTTAACAAGTCATATTTACCTTAGTTTTGTTTTATTGAATGAAGGATTCATTATCATTCTAGCAGAGTTATTTATTAGTATTGTTAAAGAGATATATATTTTGATTTTTTGGAATCAGTGATTTCAAAATGAGAAAACTCTATATTTCAAAATTCATGATGTACACTCTTGTTTACTTTCACACTCTCACTCTCTATGCAATTAAATCTTAGGATGGTTTTAAATGTAAAAATCATCAGTTATTTGTCTTGCTTTTTTTGAATTTTACTGCATTTTTGGGTTCCTGATATTTTCTAGGTTTTTCTCCAATAATATCTCGGGAATTGAAAATATCCTTATCTTTTGGTATGCAGAGAAATTCTCAAGAAAGTTTGTATCTATGCGAGTCTAAACATCACAATTCTAAATTAGTAGTTTTTGCTAATTACTATTTATTGGTAATAATTAATAGTTGATTCAATTCCTTTTATGTTCTCTTTCCATAGGTGACCCTTCTTTGGCATATTGGTTTTATTTGAAAAGTTAATCATTTGCAATTTACATTTCATCATGTTGACGATGGATCAAGAGTGCATTTTAAAATTTTGATGCAAAATCACCTATACATTTTTTCTAAAAGATTTTTTTATATATTATTAGATTATGAAAATCTTATGTTTTCATTCTCATTTGTTTAATATCAATGATTTTACATGCAATAAGACCAACATTCACTTTAAAAAAGGGAAATTTCTCTAGCTTGGTGATTAATGGCCATCTCTTTGTTATTTTTTCAATTAAATGCACCACTCTCAGAAGGAGGCCATTGTAAATTATTTTGTTGCAGTGCTAAACCCCTATTGAGCATCCTATGTTATTGTCAAAGTATATTCAAATGTTCATAGGTGGTTACCTCTTACAGAATTCTCATCGTTATTGTCAATTGTTTATGACTTGTCATTGTAATTGTCTTTCATCTTTCCCATAATGAGTCTACAACTGAAAACCTTTTTGTAAAAATGCGTAAGAATTTAAAAATTACTTAGAAGTTTCTTTCTTATCTAAATCAAGTTTTGAAAAATGACAATATAAAAGGCACACTTATCCTATCTTTTAGCTATCTTTTTTACCTCTAAGCACTAAAATTTTTGTAACGTACGCCTTACTCATCTCATTCACATTGTTTTATATTGCTGAAAGTTTACCAAATTTACAAAATATATGCCAAAAGGGAAATCCATCATATAAATTAAAATATCAAGAAGAAAACAGTCTTGCTTAGGACTCCAAATAGAGAACCAAAACCTGAGCATATAACTAATTGAAACAGGCCACCAAATGGCAGCCTAAGTATAGCTAGATGCATCATTCTAGAACAAGTTACAGACTGTCAGATTGATCCAAAAAAATTAGTAAGAACCTTTACAGTCAACACTATTCTTTAGTACAGTTTTTTAAAAATAGTATTGACAATGTCTTTAACATGATCAACTAGAATTTCAATCTCAATTCAGGTGTTCTTGGCTGCATGATCCACAAATGACTCAATCAACCTATCTTCCTGACCTTTAAGAGCTCCATCAACATTAGCAACCTGGACCAGGGAAGCATTCAAGATGAAATCCAAATCAGCAGAGGTTAGTAGGTCACCTTCCTCATCATTTTTATCACCAGACATACTCCTAGGAAAGATAGGAATAGGATGATCACCAACAGCCAGCTAGTCAGTATTAGACCAACCCATTAAAGGAGCAGGTTTAGGGATGGGATCAAAGGGCACTAGTGACTAGATAGTCTTTATGGATTGCAATGGAAGCCTGAGCAAGAACTTTTGTGAATTCCTTTGGAAATTTCAACATCATAGATCCCTACAATACAATAGTAGAAAGGTTGACCTCACAACTAAAGGCCTTAAGTGACCTCCCTTGTCTATAAAAAATCTCATTATTCTTGCTTTCTTAAAAACCAGAACACCTCAAAAGAAAGTAGAGACAACAAGCCACAATTTCCTATTAATTTTGTGCAACTTTTTAACAAAACTAATAGATCCAAACAAGATATCAAACCAAGAAATGTATTCCTTGTCAGCACACAAGTCTCACCCACTTAGGAACAAATTTCACACAACTTTAGCAAACTGCAATAACAAAAACATGAAAATGATCTAATCCACATTACACATAGAACAAGGACCCATACTAAACCTAGAAGAGGAAAGAATAACATCCACAAGAATTTTCTGATGCAATAAAAGAATGATGTTTTAGGTTCCAAAAAAGAAGACCAAATAGCATCTAATCTTGCTTTCCTCCTCTCAGGTGAATCATCAAGGTTCCACTTATAATTGAAAGAATCAAATACTGCTTGGGAAATAAACAACTTTTTAGATAGTGTACTATTAGAAACTTCAATAAAATGAGAGAACTCTCCCAACTAAGTCTTAATATTAAAGGGGACACTGATACATGGATAAAGTCTTTGGAATGATTTGGAAAACAGAGTATAGGTTCTTCTTTGTGAGTCTTGAAGGATGAACTCTCCCTTGAGCTCTTCTCAGGAGAGAAAAACCTCATGACTACAAACATCTACAAAGGACTGGATACATTTAGAGAACCATCCTCAAGTAGAGGATGCTACAATTAGAGATAGAGGATTATTGTTTCAAAATAAATTCTACCAAAGAGATCTAAATCCATGACTGTCCTAACCCTGCCATGACAGGGGCAGACAAATTAAATGGACTCAAGTATTTTCAATTCACTCAACCCTAACAAGAAATGGTTTTAGATACATTATTTCAACCCTCCTGAACAATAACTCTTCAAAAATAACTCTTTACCTCATCAAAACATTAAGCATTGCAGAACACTGTCAAACTGGGATGTTCATCAGCCTGTCATCATTGAAGAATTTCTTAATTGGATTTCCAAGTTATGTAATTGGGTTTTTATTTATTTTATGCTTATATTGTTTATCCCAACTAAGATGGGTTGGGGCTTGATGACTTTCTAATAGTGTTGATAATGTCTGTAACTTTATTTTTAGATTTCTTATGGATAATCTAAATAATGCTAATTTAAGAAATTTATGACCTTTTCTTCTATTTAGAAAGTCAAATTTTCTTGAGGTTTGGGTATTAATAAGGAATTGCATGAAATTAGTTATAGAAAGAAGATCATTATAAAATGTACCTATTGGTCTCCACCTCCATTTGGTTGGACTAAAGTAAAATTTGATTGTGATTTGTTCACTTAAATTTAAACATTAGGATGTTTAAAGTAATGTATTTTTTAGGAAAAATTATGGATTGATATGGCAACTCAAGAACCACCACGTATGGGTATATTTTCCCATATAGATGATGAGATCCATAAATTGGATCGTATTCTAGCTGATCCCATCACCATAGGGGTTTACAAAGATACATGTGTGTCAATTCTAAATAGCTTAGAGAAGATTATACAGAAATTTCACACCACAAATGCTTATTCTACTGACACTATAGTAGCCATTCTTGTCAAGATACAACACGAGATTAGTGGTGAGGTTTCTCTTATAGATGTTCAGCGGCAAGTCCCAAAAGACACCCTCGAAGAAAAATGTTTTCCATATTACATTGGTAAATCCAAGGTTAAGGGATATCAGGTGACTTGATGTGTTGATCCTCAGATGGCCCCTTTGATATACCCACACTTTCTTGCAGCATTTGGTCATTATCCAAATAATGACCAAATTCCTTTATACTTTGCACAATAGTTGTACGCTAAGGTTCATTTCAGCCTCAACATCAACTACTTGGACCTACCACAATATTATGGTCAGGGGTGTGGTAGGGTTGCTGATAGGGATTCTTTTCATCAACCAAATTGATAACCTCAATCTTGTCGAGATTTGGTTAGGGAGAGATTGCCTGCTATCTCCCCAACCCTAGTGCCTATTGCAGAGTAGGTTGTCATTTCTTCCCAAAGGGAAGCAATTGACAGTGTTGATGATATAGTTGCTGCTGCATCTCTGATATCTATTAATTGTGCTGGGAGATATTTGATGAGTCATTCTACACGATCTAGACCATTGGATCATGGTATTGATCCTTATGCCATGGTGGGTGTCCTTTCACCCTCAGACATAGATGGTCTCAAAGGAGAGAAGATGCTTTGGAGTATGACTCATTGTTTGTCAGATGACCTATTGGAAGCATATGGTTTCATTTTAGCAGAGCTTAGGATCCCAATACATGAGGTCAAAGGACATGTGGGTAGAGGTCATTCACATCTAGGATCTAGCCAGGCTATAGGTCCTTCACATCATTCTCATCACATTGGTAGTGCTGCACATTTGTCAGAGCCACCTATAGATCATTTAGCTATTGGAGATGAGGATACACCTACTGGTCCTTCTACGAGTGTTTGACATCATGTATCCCAGGGCTTGGATTTAGTTGAAGATCAGTTGCAGATGGGATCATCAAGTTTTGTGGATATGCTGGTACATGGAGACATGTCATCAATGCCATCTCACCTGGCTAGTCCACTACACCTGTCAATACTAGAGCTATCCAGGGAGACCCATGATACAGTCAAGTTGACAGATAGGGTCATTGGAGTAGATCCTGCACCACTTGATATAGAGGTATGTGTGTTTGTACACTCATACACAGTTTAAAATTTAATATTACTTGTTTTACTTAAATGGTAGATAGTCTTAATGTACACATTTATGTTATATATATACTATATATATTGTAGAGAGAGTTAGCTCACATTACACCGAGTCTAGGGATAGACCGTGTACACAAGCATGATCTATTTGATGCAACTAATTTTAGTGGATAGGTGAGTTTTAAGTTTTTAAATCATGTACTCATGTATATATATAATTTGTACACATGTATATAGATATATAACATTATTCCAATTTGGTATTATGTAATTAGATTGTGTACATGTCTTGTACTATCTCCAGGGCTCAACGCATCCATCAGAGCATGATTCTCACTCAGAGGGTCAGTCAATTCGGAGTCGACATGACAACTCTGGTGGAGCTTGAGTTAATTAATAGGTAAACAAGTTGCTGGTACAAAATAAAATGTTTATTTTATGTTTTCACAATAGCTGCTCAAAATTTTAAATGAAACATGTTGGTAATTTATCTTGATTCTAACTCTTTGCCACATTGCTTTTTCTAGGCTCTATGTATGAGGAGCCATTCTTGGGTACAAAAGGTAAATTTTCTAAGATTCTACTTTTTATGTTTCTCTTGAGATTGTTTAAGGTATGTTCAAATAGTTTGCAAAATTTTTCTATGATGGCCTAACTTCTTGAATAACTTGTAAAAAATTGGAATAAGTCATTATTACTTGGGATTAATGGTAGGTTTGTTGAGTGTAATGCTACTATGATATGATATGTTCAGATACCAATTTGTTATCACTACTCTTCCTACTTTATATACATACATATTATAAACCATATGCTTTGATACGAATGTGTACAACCTTCATGGTGCCATTAATTGAAAACTCATGAAATGCTTTACATCATTGACCTTTATGATAAAATTGTATCATTTTTCCCTTGTGACTACACTTTTTGGTCATTATCAACTCTTGATGTTCTTCCTCCTCTTCAATTTCATTGTATCCTTTCTTATCACCTTGCTTCACTTTGAAAAGACACAATTTTGATTTTGTGGACATTAATCCAATGAAAAAAAGGCTTGGATGCTATAGATGTTTTAAGTAAATAGTGTAACATCTTCAGCAATCAAGGAGCTTGATGAGATCATAGTCATTAAAGAAGATTATCATTTGGACTGTACATTACATCACAGTCATGAAGAATGTCAAGGATGGCACAAAGACATTACCTTACCTTTTAGCTATTGGCCATTTAAAATGAAAAGAGTTTTCCTATAAGCATATAATATATATGACTCATTCACCATCTTTAACAATTCATGACTATCCTTATACTCTCATTGTTACCCTCATCAATTGTCTTAAGTTTTCCATGCATAAGGATTGACAACACCTTAATCAAGATTGTCTTGCATAACTTCTACTACTAAGATCATTGTAGACTGTCTTCTAACCTCTGATGGTATGAGACAACCCCTGCTTAACTACCTCTTTGGTATGCAACCTCCATGAAACTAATGCCAAATTCATCTTGCACAATCCATTACCTTTTCACTATGCTTTGTGTATGATTAGACTGCCATAAATAACCCTTTACACTTGGCAGCTAGGTTAAGACTTCAACTTCCTTATCTAATTCAACCTTCTTGGCCTTAGCATTGGCATGCTTCTCATTCATGAACATTGGTGAGGACTATCCCTATACTCTCATGGAGATTGTCCTCTAATTGACAAGAATGTACAATAGACAAACTTAGACCTGCTAGCCTTTTCTTTAAACTACTCTTGGATATGCTTGTATTGCAAAGAATGTAACCCAATAATGAGGACAACAGATAAAAAATCTTCATGTCCTTCCTCCTTTGATGTGTCTATCATTTTTTTTCATTGTCTTGAATGTCCTTCAATATACTATCTTAATTCAACTTGAAACTACTATCCCTTGATCACTATCATGCACTTGAAACACTTGAATTTTGTAGCTATGACCTTTCCTCTATAAAATTTTGATCTATCAAGAACCTCTTGAATAGTTGACATCAATTTGTTCATCATATCAAGTTTTTAGATGATACTACTTGACAATTTGTTATCTGGTTACTAGGTGTTGATTAACTTCTTATGGAGAAGATACTAGATCCATCATATCTTAGCCTAGAAGAGTCTGCATTCAAGAACCTCAAAAGAATCTTGGATAATTATGGACCTTGGTCAAGTTCTTGGGTTGGTGAAGTAGGTGGAGCTTATAAGAGTGGACACAATCTGGTCACTAATGCTTGTCTTTATCTTTTGGTAAGTTTGTCTTTTGTAAAAATTCAATTTGTTTACTCTAGAACTTGTACAAACCATGCACTTTTAGCTTTCACTATTAATTTTACAGACTTGGTGGATTTTGATTCTATTATTTTTTGTTGTGGATGCAGTGTTTTTTCCTATTTCCAAAAGTGTGGCCACTCAAGCAAAGAGATCAATGTAGGCAAATGTTCTTGGTACAAAAACAACCACCTTATACAAACCTAGTGCCCTCCATTCTGTTGCATGGAACATCAACACACAAAATGCTTCAATGATCCTACCCACTATTCTAGTTCTCTTTTAGACTCTAATCATGTTAATGCGTATATGACACAAACTATTGGTTCCTACATTTATCTATGTATGAAAGGAAAAACTGTTGTTCACTAGCCATCTTTTGAAGAAACAACTATCTTTCTTGTTGTTCTTTGAACTCTGTTTAAAGTCAGATTTGACACATAGGAGGTTCAATATTAATAGTTGTAGATGAAAATGATCATAGACAATATGTTTGGGTTCATATTTTTGTGTTGATCATGAATTATGAACAAGGCTCTGGCTCCTACTTGATTGATCCGGGGGACAATTTTTTAGTGAAAATTGAAGTGTTCCCAATACTCCAGAATTCAGCACCATCAGAAAGAGAACGACGTCTTGATTCCAACACAACTTGAACGGGGCGAAAATAACTCCATTTATGCAAGTTACGGCCGGTCAAACTTCCAGTCAAACTAGCTTCAGGGGCATCCAGAGGGTGAAAAAAATGATCATCTCAAGAATCAAGGGAACTAATGTCAACGCGAAGAGCTCGTCGAGATGATTCTGACGGTGTTCGTTTCATTGAAATCCAACATCATATGCTTGAGTTACAAGCAGTCAAAGTTCGGTTGACTTGAGGGTACAGAGGATGACGTCATCATGCTGACATGTCAGTCCGTATAGTACGGAAGCCAAGTGGATGAATTTAGATGAAACACGTGGCAAGTGACTCAGATCGTATGGACCAATCATAACATGACACGTGTCCAACCGTAGAGTACGGGCATCCCAAGTGGCAGTCCAGTCAGCACAGTCATCGGCTTCGTCATCGAACACATGGCAGCATCGTCAGCAGCTCGGTCAGCACCTTCGGCGAATAAGACTCTGACACGTGACTCCCAGTCAGCAGTACGGATATCCTCATGAGCGGCTTTGTCAGCGGACACATCATCCGGAGTGGGTGAATAAGAGTGTTACACGTGTCGGTTGTTTTTGGCTATATGCGGTTGAACGTCGGACCAAAAGTTTGTTGTAACAGGCCAGGCTCGAGCCCGCGATCTCCTACCAAACCGCCAGGCCATTTTCCATTTCACCAAAAATATGCGTGAATTATATGTATATCCCGTGTTGGTTTTGTTGTTTGAAAATTACGGGCTAAGTGATTAAAGCGAGGTCGGCGGGGTTGGAACTGCCAACCCCATGGCCACCAAAAGGAGTAATAACCATTGAACCACCGAACTATCCACATACATGTGGAAAGGTCGGTTGGTTTTGACATGTATCTATGCTCGAATATATAACAAAATGGCTTAATAAGCCATAAACAAGCACAACAACCTAACCATAAATCAAAACCAGAAGCTAATAGAAGACAAATGAGATATTGTATGAGTTGGTAAGGTGGTTAGGCATTAATTATGATGGTTAAGCATTTTTAGGCAAATTTTATGTATAAAAAGAGGGGTAGAGATGGGATTTTCCAAGTCTAGGTGGTGAGAACGAGAGAATGCTCAAGAGATTTTGCAGACATTTCCGCACATCAGAGGAACGTTATGCTACTGTGCTTGAAGGAGATAGTCAATGAAGCAATTGTAACTATTTTTGGAGTATAATCGGATTGGTCACTCCGTTGGAGAGGGGCCCAGAGACGTAGTCCTAAGGGACGAACTTCGTTATCAATTGCATTTTCTCTCCTCTTTATTTTCTCTCTTTCTTTTCAGTTCATTATCTTGGCAATTATATTATGTTCATTTATTCATTTGAGCATTGTATTAAGTGATCATTTGCGTTAAGCATTCTAAGCAATTGTCCTAGATCCTAAATAGATCATTGATCCTAGCACTGGAAAATCTGAATCCTTAGCCTCAAAAACAAGGATTGAAGTACCATACGATAGATTTGGTCTATATTCTTGTGATGTCCTAGACCCAGATTTGATTATTCAGATGAGTGATGTTTGCTACTTTCACGATATGATAGAAAATATCTTGAGTTGGGGATATGAAGAGGGTGCCACATTTTTTGTTTTGTCTATGACTTTCATCAAAGTAATAGGCTTCAAGAAACTATTTATCATTTAAAAGAAAATTTGGAATTTATATATAACCTTATGGATGAAAGAAACTGAATATTATAACTCATTCAATAGGAGGTATTCTTGTAAAATGCTTTATGTCTCTCTAAAATGATGTATTTGATAAATATATAAGTGTTTGGATTTTTTGGTTCCTCAAAATTCTTAAATAAATTGAGAATTTCCTAGCAAAGTGATGGAAAATACTTTTCTACTTTGGGAGGACCAAGAAAGATTTAGGAGGTTTGCAACAACTCAGAATTTGGGAAAGGGAGAGATTCAAGTAATACTGTGATGTACTATAGTACCACCTTTGTGTAATTGGTTGGATTTGGATACAAAAAGATAGCCTTAATGAATACTATTGACACAATTCTTGGCATCATCCTTATTGATGGGTGTAGGAAAAAAGAAAAAAATTCCCAAGCTTATTTGGTATCTTGTTGGTATGGGAAAAAGGAAAATTTCACTTGACTATTGTAAATGTATGTACTATTGACATGATTAAGACTCTAAACATGAGCTATGCTTTTTCCATGAATAGTCAATTCTGAAATCTACCCTTCCAAGTACAAAACCATATATGCAATCATTGTTGCAACAATTAACTAGGTATGTAATTTCTTGATTTTAGAGGTCTTCCTTTCATTGGTTAATGCATTGGGAGCATCATAGACATTGATAGTATCTTCTGCTATTTTAATGGTTGTATTATTTTTGTGTATACTTTCATTCTTGAAATAAAAGTTCTAAGTTGTGAGGAAGTAAACAATATTAAAGGTGATAGTGAGAAACTAATTGATGAATCCATTGAAGACACTCTAGAGAAGGTGGTAAAGCTTCTTGCATGCATTAATGATAAAAAAATCTCTTTGCACCTTTCCAAAACAATAACACTTTAGAAGAACCCACATTCCATTAACCAAACACATTGAAACCTCTCTAAGCACTGTCAATCACAAAATTTACACATTTTCTAGGCCTAGGTTTATTGAATCTATGCTTTCCCAACATGAATTTTCTGATCCAATGCAGAAAACAGTTGTTAATTGACTTTTATATGATGAGAAATCCAATGGTTATCCATTTCCATAAACATTTACACAAACCCCTAATACTAGACTTCCAAAATCACTGATAATACTTTGTTTTAGTAGGATAGTCACTTATGTTGGATACAAACTTGTAAGTTCACCAACTTAAAACTTGGAATACATCATTTAAACACAAACCTTGACTGTTCATTAGCAATTTTCTAGATTTTTATGTAAATAATAGACTAGGGCATCACTTTTCCTTATGCCAATCTTCATCAAATGGTTTGAGACTTTGGACTTTGAAAGATTACCTAAAAACAAACCTTCTTACAAATTCTCATGTGATTTCACTAGTTAAATAAAGAGAAACACAATTTTGAAGGTGCACTGGTTAACCTAACACAGGGTTTTAACTGATTTCAGAAAAAAATGAATAACTCACTCAAAATAAAACCTTTTTGCATGAAACAAGAAACATCTAGAAGGTGATTGAAGCATGCATTACTTACAGACACTTTCATAGCATTTGGTGCTTGTACAGTTTCGTACAAGGCCAAAAAATAGTAAAAGTATGAAGAAATTGCTTAAAAACAATTTTTTTATTTCATTTGATTAAAAAATTCAATCACCTAGACTTGTTTCATTGTACAAATGACCTTTTTAAAGGCATTCCAAGTTGTCTCTTTGGTTTCTAACTAGCCATAATTTTTTTAAAAATCAATTTGACATTCCAATCAAGTAAATATAGCCATAAGAACAATTCATTGACTTCCACACCATCAGATCTGATTTCAAAATTAGTTTGATCCCCTTTCACTTATATGCTATGAAAGATACCCAAAAAGATATTGCCTAGAAAAAGTGTCTTTGCAATGCCAACAAGTACACGAGTTTTTAATTTTATTCTTCATGGTGAATCTCAAAATTAAAAAATAAACAAATCTCTACCATTCAAAACAAATCTGCTTCTACTTTGGTTTACAAGGTACACTAATACCATCAGAAAGTAATAAGAAAATGTTATTTCCTAGCTTGAAACAACAATAGAACGGGAAAATATTTAATAAAATTTAGATTGGCTTGCATAGTCATCTAAGGATCCCTGCATATGGGTATTGAAAAAAATATAACATTAATATTGAGTAAAAGAATTATAGATTGATCAATGGAAATAGTAAGAGAGTACTAGTAAGATAGATGGAGTATAGTTGCTCAAGAGAATTTGAATGAATCTAGTAGCTAGGCCTTGTTAGGATTAGAAGCTGTAGATGTTCTAACAAGGAGGAAAGTAGGATGGCCTTGAGCAAGGCTGGCATTGGCTATAATACAACCATAATTTTTTTAAAAGCAATTTCACATTCCAATCAAGTAAATATAGCCATAAGAACAATTATGGAGCAAGCAAAGCAAGTAAATCCACCTTGATAGGTCTACATATTATTTTGGCCTAAAGGACACCAAATAATCTTATTTACTAGAATTACAACACCATTTGCAGCAATTATGAGAATGTCAGCACATGAGATTGTACCAAGGCACACTTTCTCTAGAGCCTCAAAGAGTTTATGTTGGATAGTGTATCCTTCTCTCTAGCCATGTTGGAGTTGTTATCCAGAAGCAGAGAATCATCACATCCCTACAAAAAAGGAACATAATATACATAGTTATATATCATCTCCATATAGTTATATATCCCCTCTATAGCTTTGATTTTTCACACCAACATAGATTATGTTTGCAAGCCACGACCTCTTTAAGAAAAAATCCAAATAAAACAAACTTATGAATTTAGGGGTGCCCTGATAAACAATCATCTAATCAAGAAAATACTCTCTGATAAGTTCAATCATTTTTACTAAGGTGTAAAGTACATTAAAAAGTATCTCTATCTCACATTAACTAAAAAGTCATGATATTGTAGGCGTAAAACAAAAGCAACATTTTTGGGTTCTGTTTTCATGGCCATCTCCATCATAGACCTTGCCACAACTTCTGTCATGGGGTAGCTAGCTCTATAAAATCCTTTGTATAACTCCTATTGCATTTGATGCCTATTTTCATCATCCACAAGAAAGGAAGTTACTATTATACAAAAAATGATCAGTATAGCTATTATACAAAATTCTGAGACCATAATATACTTAATTGAATGAGATTTTAAACTTAAAGTAACATATACATGATAATATATTTGTTTCATTGACAAATAAGATGGAATGAACTTGAAGAAAATTTCAATTTAATATAGTTTGTAGTCGTACAATTTGTGTAAATTGTTCAAGTACACCTATGACACATCATGTTATTCAAACCAATTCAAGTAGTTCAACTTGCTCTTCAATAACATGTAATATTCTTTGATGTTCATCACTATCTAGTCTCCACTTACAACGTCCACGTGCACATGGAACTAGATGAAGGGATAGGGAAGTAGCAACTACTAGGTGGCTATGGGCATGTCTGGGATCATGGTATGCCACAAACAGGCCCTTAAGTGGCAAAAAATTTAGAGAAAATGGAGTGTTAGGCAACTTGGCCGTAAATATTTGAATAAGTTATCTATATTATTTCCAAAATATGTAAGAATATAATTTGTAGAAATTGAATGTAGTTTCTAAAATACTAGGTTTATTTAAAATAAATAAAATTTATTTGGTGAAAATTTGAAATTTCAATCGCATTAGTACTTAAATTCGAGGGAAAAAAATAAGAAGTAGGTGTTTATTAAAATACACCCTAACCACAATAAAATGATAATATTTTGTAAATATTTTATATATAAGTAGAGGACTCATGTCGGATGTGATGCATATTTTTTGCTTAATTTTTTTCCAAGTAAATAATTAATTATGAATTTTTATTACAACTTTTTAGAAAATATAAAAGCTAGATGCTGTCACGACCACCTTAACTTGGTCAAAATTCATAAAATTTAATTTTTCTTTTTTAATCCTATAGTATGTAAAGCATAGAATGTGGCTAGCATGTTTTGGATTCAAAAAATATGATCTGGTTGAAAGTTATAGATGTTTTTCAATCAACCTATCGATCCCGGGACTTTGAGTCGTAATTCTAATAGAAATAAATAATAATTATTTATTAAATTCAAAATAAAGTATAATTTATATTGGTGGAATACTGAGAATCTCCTCTAAAAACCCTTTTCATTTCATTAATTTTGGGTAAAAAAAAGGTTGTCAACCACATGGGCCATCATATCACTTATATATCACCACTTTTTGGGCCATCATGATCTGCACATACCTATATTGATATACTTTGTTCTCAAGTTGATAATCAATAAAATGAATTCCATGCTGAACAATTTTGACTTGTTTCAGATATGTCCCTTGTAGTACAACTGAACCTGTGGGAACCAACATTCAAAAGTAAGACATAACATTTAGAAGGTCAATACGAGTAACAAATTCAAAATATATACATTCAATAGATAAATCTTGCAAGAGCATCTATTTATTTTGTCAAACCTGTGGGGAACGACATTCCATCACTCGTTTCTGATTCTACTAGCTTCCACCTCTCTCTTGTGCAACGCAATAGATAATAACTAACACCTTCTATGTTTCCAGCCTCTGCTATGACTGCAAAAATATCTCCTGCACCAAATTTACATGGAAAATTTGTAAAAAAAGGAGTTCCACTATCATTTAAGTATATATAAATTTACTTAAAATAAGTAGCAAAAAATTATTAAACGATTAAGTTACAAATTTACAAAATCTCGTACATGTATGATATAAATATATACACATACATACCCTTTTTAATTAGTCCTGAAATATGGTCATAATCAATTGAAATCAAAGGAATGTCTTCAAAGCTTTCATCTTCATCTTCATTGTATGTGTCACTAACATCTAGTGGCACCAAATTCCATCCACTGACATATCCTTGTTGTTGGTTGTTGCATTCATCATAGTTTTCTAAAATGCAGTCATAACAAAAACATGAGTAATCCCTAGTCTGCAATGTCCACGGGAAACTATTTGTACTCATGACAGAATGCAAAGATCTTGTTTTCTTTACCCTCTTGCATCCATGCATTGATCTTCTATCCACACCTACAAAAATTAATTTTGCATTAAAAAATCATAATTTAATATAAATATATTCAAACTAAAATAAATAAACTTGAATGTACACATATATGTATATTTAAAGATTTAAATATAAACAAAAACATACCTGATATCTCCCAAAACACTCTATGTGGAATGGATCGGTTGTTTGTTGAAGATGTGCCAACCTCATTTGATGCAAAGTGTTTCTGACACCATTCAACAACATCATGCACATCTTTTATACGATCTCCTTCATAATTCAGTTGATACTTTCTTAGAGCACGTTTGATGCAAGCTCCTGCACCATCATGTTCACCCTTTCCGTGTCCACTCTCAAAGAAGCTCCAAACATGTGGTATGTTGTCATTTCGATGATATCTACAAAGTGCATAAAATGGCCTTGAAGATTTAAATTGTGAAGCACATCCATCTGACCATACAAAATGCTTTTCAATTTTGACACCCCTGATTGCCAAATATTCAAAAAAATTCTTGAAGCAATGTTGTACAAATAGAGTGTCGTGCTCTTTGTCATCACTAATATAGAAGTGATATTCTTTCTTAATGACTCATTCCTCAGATGTACTATCAACACCATCCAAATCCATTTGTGCATGTCGATAACACACATGCACCATAATAGTGATCTGCTCTGAAAAATAATATTGTGATTGAATCTCTTTTTGATGTACAAAAGAGTAATTCTCTGCAAAGTCAACTACTGATAACACTGTTCCAAGTGGGAATGTATCTCTTAATGTCTGAAACTGTTGTGCTTGCCACTTAGAAAAGAAAGCATGTTGTATATATGGTTGTATCAATTTACAGAACTTTTCCATAAATGTTCCAATAGGTATCTCCTCTTCTACATAATCTAACCTTGTTGATTCTTTGCCACTTTTGGTATGAAACTTGATATACTTGTAACTCTTGCAATTTACCAACTTTTTCAAGTCGGTATCTTCATCTCTCAAAGGAATTTTAGCCAAATTTCCACATGTTTCACAGTGTCCTTGTATGCAACTTATTTGATTGGTTGCATTATCATCATTTGATTTATCACATAGGATGGATGCTACGAACTGACTTGCTTGTCTAGGAGGCGCATTCTGAATACCATCACTTTCTTCTCTAATCTTTCGGAACACTTGATAGTAGAGATCAAATTCAATATGATAACGACAACAACAAGTTTCAAAAACCTTGTTTGTTTTCACATAGTATGGCTTTAACCTTTGAAACATTGTTTGCCCAATCTTTATATGTGGATTTGAATTACAAAACATTACATACATCTCATGTTGTGTTATGTCTAGCCAATGTTTTATATGTAATTCATTATTATTGGGCCCAATCCTGTGTCTGATAACATCTCTACTATTTGATGAAGGATGGGTATGATCATTCCAAAAGGTTGAGATGAAGTTCCTAAAAACATCTTGAATCCTGTCAGATCGAGGAGCTCTACACATAATTGCCCAATTTCCTTCTGAGGTACTATCATCAAGAATCTTTCTCCTTTTGACATATTGTGTCAATGTCTTTCTGCTGAAACCAATCTCGGTTGAAAGTGAAGAGATTTGTCTTTTTTTGGCCATTTTTTCACTTAAAATTGATGTCAACATGACTCTTCTTGAAATTGCCTTATCTGCTGATCGAGACTGTTTCCCAATGGACCCCAAACCTTTTTTCAAATTTTCAACAATGTCTTTTTGTAAGTGTGAACCTTTCCTCTTTTTTGTACTTGTATCTACACCCAACAATTGTAATGGCTCTTGTAGCTCATTACTTAGAAGTACAATTGATAATAGTTGGGCTTGATCGAGTGTATCAAGGTTATTGAAATGAGCAATTATTTGCTTTGCAGTTTTGTTCATTGACCTCCTAGTACTATTTCTAGGTTGTTCAGCATAAAACTTCAATTTTTCCATATCCATTTGAAGTAAATGATCTAAATTTCTAGAAGAAATTTTTCTCTTCACCTCTTTAGCTATATTCATATGCTCATCCATGATGGTATCCCGAAGTGATCCTGACCCCTCTCCAATATTCATTCCTTGCACTTGGGCCTCCTCCCTAACATCAACTATATGTTCTTCAGCCTCATTTGCTCCAGTATCTAAATTTGGCTCGACTTCTACTTCAGTTTCTGTATGTTGAGCCCCTACACAAAAACACATAGAATAAATTTAACATATGGAACTTAAAGGATGATTTTAATTGATCACTAGGTGGATCTTGACTATGATAAATTAAGCTGTAGTTTTTAAAATATACCTAGTCTTGCAAGAAAAGGATGAGACTGGGTTGCTTAGGATAACTATGAAGCATAAACTTTTGTTTTATCTTTAAGATCTAATACTTAACTCTATTCTTAAGAGAGATTATAATTGGTCCAAGTACAATGACAGTTCTAAGGGAAAAATTTGCAAGGAAAATTATGGTTCTCATGACCAAAGGAGCAGCCATTTGAAGGACAACATTGAAGAAAAGAACCATGATCATCCACAGGGAACAACAGACCAGGGTGACAAAGACAAATGTTTTGAAAGAGGGATTAAATTTTCAACCCTTCATAGGAAATGTGGTTGTACAGGATAGGTAGAATTTGAGGCTGGAAAATGGCTCTTGTGGCCAAATCAGGGGGAGCTTTTGGGCTATATCTAGCACAGATGCATTGCAATATGAATCTGATACATGCTGAGATATATCTTTAAGATTCAAGGTTACAATCCCTCTTTATTATAATTCTTGCTGGACTATATCATGTACCCATCAGGTTGTGATGCAAATATATAATCGAAGTTTGATTTTTAATGTTGGCTGCATGCTTTATATTTGCCCCATTTTTATTATTATTAAGAGTTACATATCTATAAAGATGTTGGCTATTAATATTCCCCAGACATCCATCTAACACCACTTGCAACACAAGTCTGATGTTGGCTTAGAATGGATTATAGGAAGAATTGTGTGATAAACTCTATGTTTCTTATGTGCAGACCTGATTCATAGATAGTTTGTTCACTAAAGTTATTTTCCCTCCAACAAACAACATCACAAAAGACAATGTTGATCAGTAAGTGTTGCCCAAATGATTTCCAAGATTCATATTGAAGGCACAACAAAGAGCATCATAATGGTCAAGCTCAATGTTGCCACAATAAATTATCATCAACATAGATAGTTGGGGTGTGAAGGCACTATTATAATTCTGATCAATTATCATCTTTAATGTGACAAACTCTGCCTCCTTTGAGTGTAGCATTGGACTTGGTACTTCATAGAAGCTTCCATAGATAGGGAACATGCCTACCACATAATAGTGGATAGTATAATGTCATGATTCACTACAGAATTGTTGATCCTACATAGCTAAAGGATCATAGATTCTACAAACACCACCAAATAATGACTGTCATTCAACAATCAAGCCTATTTAGACTTCTTAAGACTGTCCTCTCCTAAATATTTTGTCATGCAATATCAAAGGACCCTCCCAGACCTTAAACATAGTTTTAATGGCATGAAATACAATTCAACATATGATTCTTGAAAGGTTGTTGCAATCATTAACCATAGGAAACTCTAAAATGCACTATACACTCAGCCTTGTCTATGACTGTAACAAGTCTGCCATACAGGATAGTGGCATAAAAAGGTCTCAAGCTTTCAGAGTTTTTATAAACCCTAGCTTAAAAAAGTGTCTTAGAAATCCTTGACAGCATATACAAACAGATTCACCTATCAAGAATGCCAACTCCTTCATCAAATTACTCAAACCCTTACTGTTCTCTGTCATCCCCAGTCTGGAATCATACAAAATCCAGCCTAGGGCATCATGGAATGATAAACAAACTTAATCCTTTGGGTCTGCAACTTTGCAACATGAAAGTACACAAACATATGCTTTATTTCACCAACTTTTAGATTTTTTCCCATCGTACAAAATAATGAATTCAACAATTTTAAATGCTCACTGTTTACCCTCATAGGATTTCAGGCAGTCTTCAATAAAAATGCTATAAATTTTGACTTTCTCAATGAAATGAAACAAAACAAAGACCAGATTAAAATAGATTCAAACCTCTACCACATCCAACAAATCTCAGGCCCATTACTGGTCCGTACAGGCCGTACCATCTCAAAGAACAGTGAAAATAGGTGTTAAAAGCAGGGTTCTTTATTAATTCTCCTTCTCAAATTCAATACATCTTCATCCACACCAATTTACATAAGGTATACCACAATTTGGATCCTAAACATCTGCATAAGGTATTCAACAAATTGTATATTATGCAGTGATAAAATTGCTTGAAGTAAAGGAATTTGGAGGTCATAAGATGCCAAGAGATTAACAAAATCAACTGGTTAGTAAAAAAAGATCTGCACTAACTCTTTATTGAATTCTGGACTCGTCTTTTCTTTTCTTTTTTCACATCATAATTTCAAATTAGAGAATTTCAGATTTAAATTTTCTGTGTCCATTTGTAACAACAGCCTTTAATGATTATTCCACGTGTATATATATGAGTCTTCTTACAATCTTTACCCAAAAGCCATATTTGGTGGAAATTTTCTCATAATCTCTACTCAATTTACATAAAAGATGGATGTTCTGTATTAATATAAATGTTGTGTTATTGTATTTAATCGCATTTTTTTAGTCTAATCCTTGAGGGGGCATTACATAGGATGGTGGTGTTTGTGAGAAAGACACATGATATTTTGTCAAAATCCAGTGAGAAGAAATGGATCTAAAGGCATTTCATAAAGATATGACAACCTACTATAAGTGTGAGAGTACCATGCCATTGCAATTCAGTCAACAACCTCACTGATATATAGAGATATACTGATATATCAAGATATATGTGAAACACTTTAAAGATGTTATGTATCTTAATCATATACTCATATTCTTCATAAATTTCTAAGCCCAAATGAAATCAAGGGACTAAGCATCCTCTAATATTAAGCACTAATATGTGAATAACATTACATTTGTGGTAGACAAAGAGCACACTTTCATGGAGGTAGTGGAACCACTCACATTCTAGATATTGCAATTACCATATGAAATAAATGATAAACTAGTCTATGCAAATGCTAAGGCTGTGTTGGCTTTTCACAAATATCAGAATGTCGAGAGATATGATATTTAGTAGAGATAATTGAAGGATTTCTTGAAACATTAGTCATAATGTTAAGCAAAGAAGAGAAGAAACAATATAAATATAGGAAAATTAAGGAAAGAAGCACTAGATGAAGTTATGGTGAAGTTATAGAAGTAGAATAGAGAAGAAAGTATGTAATATATTATAGATGGATGATATATAGAAGAGAAATATAAGAAAGAATATTGATGTATAAATGAACTATGTAGCAGAGATATATATGATGAATATAATATATTGCATGATGATCTAATGAATGTATGATGTGCTATTATTTATTTGTGAATATATGTGTATTTTCAATTTTAATTGTTCTTTCCTACCACATCCTTTTGTAACTCACCACATAAGTTATTGTCTCCCTTTTATTGCTCATACTAAGGTATAAGAACTACACCAAAGTAACTTAGGACAAAATCCTTTATCTATGCTCAATTTTTGCTAACAAGGTATGTCATGCTTGAGGAGCACTTCCAAGCCAATTACACCATTTTACACCATTTGTCTATTTTCATAACAATTACCTAGTGATTTTTCCTTTCGTTATGTTACCCTTTCTTGAATACTCTATTCTTGAATTTAATAGAATAATTAAGGTTGTGCCCTACACAAATATTTCATCCTACTTATTAAACATGAATTATCCTTGAAACCCCCACTTGTCATTGCTACTTGTAGAATCCACCTTGCTTCTTCTAAATTGGACTTACATTACTATAAGAAGAGATGACCTTATTCCATTATGGATTACACTCCTAAAATGGTTTATTCTTCTTACCTTGAATCATGGAAGAATGCAATTTTTTGGTGGTGAAGATATTAGAAGCACTAAAGTCACATTCAAGAAGGGGAAAACTATGATGAGAATGACCCCATTTTGGATGGTAAACTAAAGGGAGTGGAGGGTAGAAAAATAATCTTAAGGTGAAGAGTAAAGTGAAAATGGAGGATGAAATTGATTTGGATGATGAGGTAAAGTGAAATATTTATGCCTTGCCCCTTTTATTTCACTAGTTGATCTTCCATGCCATTCTCTCTCTTTAGAGGTTGTTGCTTCAATTGTGAACTTGATTGCAAATAAAAATATTGATATGAACAAAGAGGTTATCATTCATCATACAATCCTTAAGTGGTTCTTCATTGAGACCAACAAAATGAAACTAAAAACTATCTAAATGGCTAAGAAACTTCCAAGGAAAAGGTGCTTGTCCCTATGAAAGAAGAACAACTTTTCTTCAAACATTGGGAGGTTATGGAATAAATTAGTGAATTGAAAATGGAAAACACTAAGAGTGGTGAATGAATTACATTTTTAGAGAAATATTTTATGGATCAAAGCTATTCTAAGGAGGGTAATTAAAGTTAGTAGAGCCCCCATAAAGAAAAATGCCAACAACATTAAAATGTTACAAGAGAGATTGAAATCTTACTCCATTCTTGATTAGATCAGACATAGCTTGAGAACTAGAGGACACAAAGTAAAGGTGATGAAGGGAGAATGATGACACAACCTTCATGGAGAAGCATCTTAACTTTGTGTAAGATTGGAAAGTTGTTGTTTCTCTCTATCAACTGTAAAATTCCTTGGATTCTTGTATTCCTTTGATAGATTCCAATTGCATCCCCTTCTATGGCTTGCCAGTAGTTAATTTTGTAGATAATTAACTATCTCTTTTGTTCTATTCTCATCAATTTTACCATCAATTTTTTCATAATGTCACACTTGTGATTTCTATTAATAATGCTTAGTACCTATTCACTTTTTTTGTCTTCTATTAAAGGCTTTTGGTATTTCATGGTAATTAATCATTTCAGGTATTTATTTCATCTTTAAGTGTGGGGCTAATGAAGGGAAATGCATGTTAGTTTAAAGAAAGAAAATTAAGGTTGCAATATTAAATCTAGTGTAAATTAAGATATTATCACTCTTAAATTTCTACAAAGAATGCATGAAACTAAATAATTTTGAGATAGGTTTGAGATAGGAAATTTTACGTTGATCAAAAGAAATATATTAATCCTCCTACATAATTCTTGAATAAAAATATAAAATGGAAGGTTAAAGGGATACAAAAGGAATAATATTGGGAGAGGCACAAGTTTGGCATACCTTGTTTTCGTCTATGATATCTTTGCAAGCTTTCTTCACGTAATCTTTGTTCCTCTTCTACTGAATTCTTTCGTTGACTCTTCCTTTGTCTTGTTTTTTTGTTTCCCATCTCCTTCTTTGTAAAATATCACTTGAAAATTCCTCTAATCTTCTCCTCCAATAGAACAAAGCCTCTTTTGATCTTCAGATATTCTCCTCCAAAGCCTCTTCTGATCTTCAAATATTCTCCTCCAATAGAACAAAAATATTTTTCACAATTCTTCAATATTCTCCTCCAATAGAACAATTTTTTTTTCACAATTCTTCAGATATTCTCCTCCAAAGCTTTCCCTGTAAAACCAAAACATTTTTGACAATTTCTATGATTTTTTTCTTACTTATATAGAAAAAATTCACATACTTTCATAATAGAAACTTAAGAAAACAAAAAAACAATTGCAAATAATAAAAAATCAAAAATTCTAATATTAGGAAATCCAAAAATTAGTCGTTTAAATGCGTTTTTTGGAGCCTTCGTTCGAAGGCTATCTTAGAGGAAACTTTCGTGGAAAAATTTAGCAGAATGGAGAGGGGTTCATTTGAACCAACCCTTCTAATGAAGGGGGGTTCTAATGAACCCCCTTCGTTCGAACCCCCCTTTTTTCTCTTTCCTCTCCACCATTTCAAATTTTATGTATTTTTTTGACTATCGAAGCCCAAAAAGGAGGTGCAAATGGATTCAAACTTGATAAACCAAGTTGGGGGAGTGTAGTGCTCGAAACGTGCTTTCAAACAACTATAAATTTAATATATTTTGTTTTTATTTTTCATTTTATTCTTTTGTTTAACTGAACATAGGTTTTTCACTGAACATCAAGTTCAGTGAAAAATCATTGTGGAAAAATATTAAATTTGAGAAATTTTTTTTGAAAAATATATACGCCCTAGGTATTGGTGTCCTCGTTCTAACAAAAAAAAAAAATTAATTTCAATACATACCAAAAAAGTTATGCGTGCCGAAGTGCACCTATGTCTAAATTGTAAATGTTTTGACTTCAAAACTTAATTAAAAAAAAAAATTCAACAAAACGTTATGAAACAAAATGAAACCAATAGATACAGTGTTAGCAACCTAAATTAAAAAGAATCAAAATTTTATCCTTTGTAAAAAAAGTTATGGTCGAACACACATCACTTTTTAAAAAATGTTGTTTACTATTAAAAAACTGTTATCAAAGGAGACTAAAAAAAAACAATTTAATTCCCCTCATAATTTTTAAAAAATATATATTTAAAATCTAAAGAAAAAATCTCACAAATCACTAGTTTACATCATTTTCAAATTCCTAATAGTTTACCTACAATAGGTGTCAGAAAGTGAAGTTTTTTCTAAAAATGTTGATTTTAGTGTCAAGTTTGGCCAAATAGTGTAACCTAATATTGTGGGATGACCCTAATATAATATAATAAATAATATTATATTATATCTATATTATAGATTATATTATGTGATATATTAATAATATAATATATATTATATATATAATAAGACAATTATAATATTATATATTTATATATTATATTATATATAACTACTATGTAAATAATAAAATATATATAATATAATAAATAATATCATATTATATTTATGTGTATATTATATGATATATATAATATAATAAATAATATAATAATATGTAAATAATAAATATCTAAATATATCTATATTAATTATATTATTTGTATGTATACATATACATATACGTGTATATATATATGTACATCCGTATATGTGTATATACATATACATATATTGTATATTTTGCCAATCTGCAACTTTTGTTATTTTGTGCGTAGGATTTGGAAAATTTCCTACGCAGCTAGAACAGATTAAAAAAAACTGGCAAAAGAGTTAGTAAGGGGGGATCCGCACGAGACAACCAGCTAACCAGACCAGTCAATGTTTAGTGTGTTATTTGAACGTAGCCATTCAATAGTCGTCTTCCCGCTTCGTCCGATCAATGAACAACAATGACCAGACACCTGGCAGTGAAACGAAACCGCTTTGAAAATTCCAATACACTTTTCCAACCCCACGTAAAACTTTGATTTTCCGGGCACATTATCATAACAGAACATCGAATCATCCACCATTTCAGAATTGTCAATAAAACGAACGGAGCCACTTGTTAAACTTTTCAAAAACAGTAATTTCTTCCCAATTTAAAGTTTACTGTCGTGTAGTGCTAAGCAGCTTCTCCTTTAAATGTTTCTTCTATGCGATTTCCTCTTTTTGCATGGATATCATACACGTTTTCCTTTTATTAAAAACACAGCAAATGTTAAGAGGAATGAGCATTCTCAGCGTATACGCAAAGTAATATGCAATTCTACGACTAAACCCCCGTATCTTCCTTCTGCTTTCATTACAGACTTCATGGAAACTAACGCGAAAACTTGACGATGCATCTATTAGCTCTATAAAAAACCATTTAACCGTTTATTCTCTAAATCATTAGAGCAACATCTGTGTTTATTCTTCTCCATAAATATCAAGTCGCATCATTCGTTGTTGCGAAGCTATATATAACGTACCGGTTTTGAATCTGTGTTTCTCCTGCAAGGGGCAAGCTGAGAATATAATGTACAACTCAACGCTTAAGAAATTGACAATCCTCCTCCTTTTCGTTATATATATTGTCAATGTCTCTGGCAGGCACAATCTCGGTACCCATATTGCAAATAAGAATTACCACGCTAAGTTCATCCCAAGCGTGGATAAGATACAGTCACAGTGTCCATCGCATCGGAGTTACGGCGGCGACATTCCAGACAATGGATGCTGCTCACAGAAGAAGGAGACGTATAAGTCGACGCCCTGATTCAGTTGCGCGGCCATTGTTAAATACGTGTCATACTAGAATTGTGCTTGCGTGTCAATATGTAGGAATATATGTGAATAGTTATTGTAGAGGTGTATTTGATTTTCAGTTTACTGTCAATAGTCTCTAGTTTGTCATCAATTAGTTACAATCCTTAGTAGATTTATTGAAAGATAATTGAGATATTTGTGTCTATAATTATGTAATATCGTTGATTAATAATTCAAGTGAGAATTTCAGCTGTTTTGCCATCTCTGTCTTGAATATCTGTTTGATCTTGTTCTGCTTCCTAATTTTTTTAGGATATGCATAATTTCCTCTCACGTACGCTAGTTTTTGATTTTGTTTTCTCTCCTATTTTTAAGCAATAATTAAATAAATATTTTCTTCCTTTCTCTTAAGGGCCGAAGGATCAGTGGTTAAATATTATTTGTTCCTATTCATCATCGAAATCTGTGGTTTTGTAAGGGCTTTTAACAATTTCATTTTTAATCATACCTATTAATAAATATTAATCTTATTGTTGGAAACTTTAAAAAACAATTTCTTTAAGAATATTAGTTGTTCATGATCATATTCTTTTCATTTTTTTTAAGATAAAAAACTATCATCATTAAACATAGATATTGTACTGAATAGAGAAGCAAGTAGATCATTTTGAAGGTCGAAGATTTTATATAATTGAAGATTAAGAGTTATAATTAATTTTGAGAGGCCCAATTTAACATGTAGAACCAACTCGGTGGTATTAATGCCAAAAGCAGTGAACAAAGTATAGCCAACTAAAAGGCTCATTAATCTTGTCATACTATGAAGGAGCCCACCCCTTTGTGGTAAAGGGAGAGTTGAGAAATGACCATGGCTATAGGATTAAATCCTTTATCAATGATATACACAAATATCCTCTCTAAACAAGTCAAGCTTAGATAAGCACTATCCAATTCCAAATTGCAGAAGAAATTAACCATTTGTAAAGAGCTTGAAAGATGGCTATGATTCATTTTATCAACGGTTCTCAAATGGCAGACGATTTTGCATGCGATGTTTCTGGAATATCTCAGTTTTATGTGGGATTGGACCAATGTATTAGATATTTGAGTGGACTGTTTTTCCAAAGCGAGGTGTCAGATGCAGGGGATAACTACTCTAGTATTGGCTGTCTTGAATGATTCTCAAATCGAAGAGATGTCTCTATAATGGTGCTCCTGTTTAGATTTGATTAGATATGTTAGTGCATGGTAAGGTAATTAATCTAAAATAAATGTGCTTCCTCATGGATGGCAGGATGCTTCAACGATAATGTAATTTGCATCACTGTCTCACAGTCCCCAAACCTGAAGAGAATTATAGAGACTATGTGGGAGGTTTCTGGAAAGATGGACATATGAAACTGCAACAATTGATTCTTTTTGTCAACCCAACCCAGCTGTGGTGATTTTGGATGATGTATGACTTTCTAAAGTTTGGAAAATTTACTATTTGAAGGGCCACTCTACAAGACTCTTGTAAGAACAAGAGACATTTACATTATCATCACAACCTAGACCAGCCAACATATTCAGTTGCCACCGTTGTGGCGAAAGGATGCGCTGTCACTTTTCTATTTCTGGGCTTTTGGCTAGACATCAATCCCAAGCACTGTAAATGCAAATATAATAAATGAGGTATAATTTTATTTTTTTTCCATCAGTTGTTTTATAGTGAATCGAACAATTCTTCAACTTTTTATGTTCTAATACTCTATTATTATCTTTACCCATATATTTTATTTTTGCATTTGAGTAATTCGGAATAAAAAGCCAATAAATCTTCTTCCAACTCACAAATAATTTTTTTGCATCCCAATTCACAATATTTAGCAAAGACAACAAGAAGAGCATGAGCCTGCATATGATTATTAGTAATTTTTTCCATATGGATAATGAAAAATAAATGCACCAAACCTTGACTATTGTGCCCTATTTCTCCAATAATGGCTACCCCTAGATTACCCCCTGAAAATCCATTAGTAGTAGTTTTGAACAAACCCAAAAGGAGAAGATACCATTTATCAATATCGTTCACCTTCTTAGGGATCCATGCATTTTTCAATATTATGAATATGACCAACCAAAGAGAATATTCCCAGGTAATGAGAAGTACAAGACTTAAGAGGGGAAAGATATCCATCAAATGAATAGTTCATTCTATCTAATTAACAAGGGATGTTTTATGGGGGATTTGATTTTATTGACACATGATAGTAATTAGATAGTAAGACCCAATATCATATTAAACTAACTAATATTTTTAAATAATTTAGAAGTTCAAAGTTGGTGATCTCCCAATATTATGGATTATATTACATGTAGGAATTTTTATTTTCCTTGAACTAAAGATATTGGAATAGGTTCTATTCCTTAAACCAACTGATAAAACAATTAGAATAGAAAGAAAAAATACTTATAATATATTTAAAAATAGAATAGAGATTCCAAAAATAACATAGCAATTGGATGATTAATAAAGACTAAGAACTAGATGTAAAGTTTTAGTCATCCAAACTACCTCCCTAAACATAATCACTAATACCAACAAGTCCAATTTTTTAAAAGCATAATGATTAATACCAAAAAAATTAGTACCTTTCACATATGTCAATATCTTCTTGGATGTGTTTATGTGATTTTTTTATGGCTCGATGTTATACCTAGAAACAAGAAAAATTGAATATGCAATATCTACTATTGTGTGAGTTGGAAAAATCAAACATCCAGCAATACTTGTAATAAACCATCCATTCTAACAAAAACCAATTTTCATTTATTTATTTATTATATTTTCCAAGTTATTAGGTGTCCATTCATTTATATACTTAGGTACTTATATCCAAAAATGGCAGGAATTTCCCCATCTAGGATAGGCATCTATTCATACAAGATAAAATTTCATCTATAAAGGATATGCACTTATCAATCCATCTTAGATAGGTGTCTACCCAAAAAAGGTATGAATTTATCCATAAGGATAGGCATAATCTCTTGCCAAAGACTTAGACTCATTGGGATCATTCTAGTCTTGACTCACTCTCTAAAAACTACACTCCCCTATTGGGAGTGTATCAAGGTCACTGAATTCTAGAGTATAAATATATATAAGAAATGCTTAAAGCTCACCTAAAATTTTTATCTAATTACATGAGGAATCAATCTATCCATCCATATGATTCTTCTAAGTAGACAAATATATATTTAACTTATTATTTATGTTAGATATTTTACCTTCCCCCCTAAATCAAATGCTTATCTTTACTGATTAAAACTGTAATATTAATTAAGTTAACATAACTTGTCTTTGACACCCTCTAACCTCATACTTGATCTCTTGCATACTAGGAACCTCCTTCATTCATCAGACTACTTATATACACCATTTCTAAATGGGATCAAGGAGTATATATGTAGTTTTATTTCTAATCTATGTTTCATATAATTGTGTGAGTGGGTATGCAACCATTTCTAGGCTCTAATTTCCCAAGAAATTTCATTCTTGACTACCAACCACTCAAGTGGAACAGGGTCATAAAATTAATTATGAACCTAATTTATCAAAACACTCCAAGGATGTTTTTGGTGTTAATATGATGGTGAATATTTATAGATTTAGCTAAAACCTAAGATTTTATTTTTCTTTTCTTTATTCAATTGGTTATTGGTTTTATTATTGGGAATCTAGTACCCAAGTCCTACAAAATATATTTTTGAAGATAAGTCATCTTAAAACAAACCACTACAAAGACTATGAAAAGAAATTATATAACTATACATAATCATTTACATAATTATTCATATGCACAACTTATCCAAATAAAATAATATTACATGAAAGCACTCACCAAACTTACCCTTCAAATAGGAATGTACATAAATCTACACATTTTAGTAATTCTCAATATAGTACAATCAATTCAAATAATAATAACCTAGGTGAAAATAAGTTAATGGCATTTCAAAATAATAAATAAGATCACTCAATTTATAATAAATTGATAATTAGGGAAAAACTATGAATTTTTTTAGTGGATCAAGTTAGAGAGAATGCAAAATGGTTAATTTTCTTAAATGATTTAAATCCCATCTAAGATTAAATATATTGAATCAATGACTATACAAATGATGAATCTCTATTTGACCAGTTACCAATGTTTAATGGAACCATGTTGATGACTAGCATATTTAAATAAATTATGAACTAATATTAAATGACACTTTACCTTTTCAATTAATCTAACAATTATATTTGACTATCATGATAACATGGTCACTTAACTATATTAATTACCCAAGCATAATTAATGTAATTATTATTTCTTCTAATTTTAAAATAACACAATACAACTTACCATTTACTATAGTTCCTTGCAAAAATTCATGCCCATTATCAATTAATCTAAAGATCTACCATAGGCTATCATAAATAGCTACTACAACGTATATGTATGAAACTAAAGTGTCAAATCATTTATTAAGACTATCAACTATCATATTCCTCATGCCATGAAAAGTATTAAACTAATAATTTATTATAAACCTGTATGATTGATTAATTTCAATCATCAAGCTAAACCATAGTTAAGCATTATGGAATAAATCCTAACATCTATTAATATAGAGTAAAATCTCAAATGAATTACAATTGTTATTCTAAGACCCACAAAACTAATAATCAAAATCAAGACTATAAATTTAGTAGCTAGTTAACATATTTTGACATAATATTTAACAATGTTACTAGTTCATCAACCTTTTTCATTAAATCCAAGCTATTTTTCAATAAAAAAATATTTATCAATCCAAAAAAAATTATCCATATTATTTGATAAAATATAAAGATTAATAAACCATAGAAAATACAATAATAATAATGGTAACTTATAAATGCAATCAATAATTCAAAAACATACTCAAATAACTTGATACCAATGCAATAAAATAATAATATTATGAAAATAAATTGGTAAATTTTCAAGTAAAAAAAACTACAATAACAATAGGCAACTGTAAAAGAATTATTATGAAAATAAATTGGCAAATTTTCAAGTAAAAAAAACTACATTAATAATAGGTGATACGTAACTCTGTAAAAATAATTTGCATAATAGATTTTTTCAACCATTATATTCTAAGAGGTACAAATGCATGTTCTCTATTATCTATTAGAATTTTGACTGAAGCTATGCATAATCTATATTATTGCTAATGATGAAATCATTCCCTTTAAGAATCATGTTAACTATGCATATAGTAGCCAAATGTGTTATAGCTATAAGAACAAGTGCCACGTAGTGGCTAGTACTTGCCTTAATAGTATTGTAATTATTGTTTTTTAGATTTGATAAAAAATAAATGTAAGTTTAACATTAATGTGAATAAAAATTATAAATGTATTTTTTGTTAATTATAGTGTTTTAATATTATTAAATAGTTATTTTAATGATCTAATCTTAATCCTAACTCATACCTTAACTCTACTTCTATCCATAACCCTAACCCTAATCCTATCCCTAACTCTAATCCTCACAATAAATTTTAAACCATTATCTTAACCCTAGACCTATCTCTAACCCTGACTATGATTATAACACTATCCATACCTATAAACCTAATTTTTATCACTAACTTTTAAATAAATAGCATATTTAATAAATGTTATATTATGAATTATTGTATATTAAATAAATTTTATAAATTAAATAAATATAATATATATTAAAATTCATTAAGAGTTGGATATTATATTTTGGTAATGGTTCTTCTCTTATTATTAATATTAAATTATCAGATTTGATTCATAGTAGACACAAGTGCAACTATATCTCTTCATTCAAATCAATAATTGTTAAATATTAATGTTCAAATCAATTATTATAGATGGTATAATTTTTTCAAAGTCTACGAATGATAGAATAAATACTTCTAGATTAAACTATGTATGCTATTTTGAATTGACATTTCTAACATACTAAATGATTGTAGAAATGACCTTAAGAAGAGTTAAGTGGTGGGAGAGGGTAGGGAGGGTGGAGATTGGAAAATGAAGTAAAAGTGAAAATAAGCGAAAAAATGATGAAGACATAATAGAAGAATGAATAATATAGTAATATGATATAACAGAAATAAATGGATCAAAAAAGGTTAAATTTAAATGTGTCAAACAATGAATAAATAACTCTAATGACCTTACCCTAACCGTAACTCAATGATTCATCATAGGAAGAGGATAATGAAGAATATGATTGTAGAAATGACCTTAAGAAGAGTTAAGTGGTGGGAGAGGGTAGGGAGGGGGGAGATTGAAAAATGGAGTAAAAGTGAAAATAGGAAAAAAATGATGAAGACATAACAAAAGAGTGAATAATATAATAATATGATATAACATAAATAAATGGATAAAAAAAGGTTAAAGGTTAAATATCTTAAGAGAATTATAAAGATGAATTATATAACAAAATGATTGAGGAACAATTAGCAAAATTATTAAAAGAAATGAAGGAAGAAATAAAGGAAAATATACTAAAACTTAAAACAATAATAAGAATTTAACCAAAGAAAAAATTAAAAAAGATGAGATTTTATATAAAATATAAATTGGAAAATTAAATAAATGATTCAATTAAAATAAATATATATATGGTTAATATACAATAGATTATAATATATATAACCTATAATATATATTAATATAAATAGATAAAATCATAGTAATTTATATAATATATATAAATATAGATTACAAAGAACCTACAAAAAAATAACATATTGAATATATGTTAATATAAATGTATAATATAAATTAATATATTACCTACACAATGTAGATTAACTTATTTACCTACAAAATATTACCTTCAATAACATAAAATATAAATAGAAATAATATATATAAATTCTACATTAATATAGATTACAGATATAAATTAATATTATCTATATTAAAATAGGTTGTATATTATATATAATAAAGACTTAAAATAATATAGGTTATATTTTTTTTTGGAGAACCTATATATATAAATTAATATAAAAATATACATCATGAAAAAAAATTATTAATGAAAAGAAGAAGGAAAGCATATAAAAAATTAAATTATACCATAAAATATTAAAAACATAGATAAAAAAGATATTAGTCTAATGGAAAGAATAATACAAATTTTATTCTATTTTATTATTTTAATTGTGTGAATCAAATCTCTATAAAATAGTTAATTGATTTTCTTGAGATTTTCTTTAATAAAAAAATAACAATTACATTCTTAAAAAAAGTCAAACTAAGTAACATAAGATTTAATGATATGATTTATAAAGCAAAAAATGAAAAATCATTCTTTAAAAAAATGTTTACCTTGCTTTCCCTGGGTCAATAACACACATAACTTTTTAAGCAATCATATGCACAAGAAATAATTTTAATAATTTGTAAAGTTAAATATTTTACAAGTCGACACTACAAAAAAGAATTTTATTTTAATTTTTTTAAATATTATTTGTGATTGGTTGAAAACTAAATTATTAATAACTAGTTAATTAAAAAAAGTCAAACTCATTACAATAGTACTATGCCAATGGCAGGTACTAATAAGCTTGATTGAGATATACATTCAAACCTACAATAATAAATAAATAAATAATGGAAACCTTAAGGAAGTAGATTATACATTATATACATATTTAATTTCATTATAATGCCACAACCATTTTTATTTCTAATACTATCATTTTAGAGAATAATTACCATGGTAGATACTTTTAAATAATTAAAACCAACACTAAAAGATATGAAAAGGATTTAGAAGGGTTTTAAGTGAACACCAATTTTTTTAGTAAATTTAAAGATAGTAAATAAGAAATCAAAATGGTAGAACTAAACCATAATAGTGAGTGATCAATCCACTTGCTTGAGAGACTATTGTAGTGTTTTCTTCTCGAATTTTCAAAATATCAAATAGATTGCAACTTTTATTTAGAAGGAACAAAATCACAACTTTCTAAAGTAGAAAAGTCTAAGGGTTTGAAATATAAAATTTTGAAGCTACACAATAAAATCATGATTGGAAATGAAATTTTTAGATATGGAATCGTAATATCAACCCCATGCATACAAAGAACCTATTAAATGGTGTCTCTATTTTACATAAACATGTGAAGTTAGAGGGTAAGAGTGCAACCCTATGATGTGTTGCAAGTCTCTTAATAAAATACAAGTACTAATTGATTTATTATTACCTTGACCCAAGTTTTGAAAAATTAAATAAAGCAAAATTCTTTTAGACTTCTTGACATACTCTAAATAGTGGGTTTTCATATTTTAATACCTTTGAAACAAGGGTTTATTGCACCTATTTTACATAAACATGTGAAGTTAGAGGGTAAGAGTGCAACCCTATGATTTTTTGCATGTCTCTTAATTAAGACAATGCAAGTACTAATTGATTCATTGTTACCTTGAACCAAGTTTTGAAAAATTATATAAATTAAAATTCTCTTAGACTTCTTGACATACTCTTCACAGTGGGTTTTCATATTTTAATACCTAAGAAACAAGGGTTTGTTGCATCTTGAGAGTCCATGCTAATACACCTACCCTCTGCATTGCTACTCATACTTGACCAAATCTTCTAGTTATCAAGATTAGACAAGACATATGTTTTGTGTGGAAAATTTCCTCAAGAACTATTCAATAACAATTAGATATACCATAGACAAGGCAAGAGAACTATTAGACAAAACATAGATCCTCAGGAAAGATATGCAGTTTGGTTTTAATTGATTGACTCCAAAAATGTAAATGCAATGAATTCACACAATACTAGAATTTTCAAACAAGACAAAATGGTTGATATGGAGTTGAATTCTTTAGTTTGACTAAGGATTCTAAAGAAGAAAACATCATACACTACTTATACTTATATATTAAATACTTTAGATTATTTAAGGTTTTCCCAAAATATCTCTATATATGTGATAGTCTTCCAACAAAAAATATTGTATTTTAAGAAAGAAAATGCATAAATACAATAGTCGTCAAGTCTAGCCAACATATCTATATAAAAGAATAATTTACATTTATATCCATGCACATGCATTCATATAAGATTCACACGCATGTAGCCACAATGACAACATGTATTTTCATCCTTTACATCAAATGTACCTGGGATTTAATTTAAAAATTGTATAATTATGTACTATGTTTTTAAAATCATAAACAATTTTTTAATGAAAAGATAATTTGATTTACTATAAATTCTAAAAGATTATAACAAATATGTTTGTAAGTCTTTAATGTTTCTTCTATACCTACAAATTACCACAGATATACATATAAGTTTATGTGTAGATATATATGCACACATATGCACCTACATCGTACCAATTACTTGGAAATATAAGATGTAAACTCATTCTAGAAAGCTTGGAGTGCATGAACACTTTATAGACAAATTTTTGGCATCTGTGCTAGTAGAAATGTATACAAAATGAGAAAGCATAAATAAGGAACATTAACTGTTTGATAGACTACTTCAAAGAGATGTCATCTCATGGAATGAGAAGATTGCACAATATACATGGCATACATTCGTTGATTAGAATTTTAAAAACTTTTAAAAAAATGCAAACAATGGGTGTAAAGATAAATTATACAACCTTTCCTAGCATCCTCCAGACATGAACTATTTGTTTGAATGCCTCAAAGAGATTTCGTCTCATGTAATATGAAGATTGCATGATATCCACAAACTAAAAGGTTTTCAAGAAAATGCAAATGGTTACTGTAAAGCTTTTCAAAGCAAATGCAAATGGCTGGTGTAAATTTCCAAATCCTACAAGCTTTCCCAGCATCCTGCCTATTAGTTTGTGTAGCTCGGACATGTGTCTGCATACCTGAAAATATTGAATTAATTGGTTTCTCTAGAGACTTGTAGAAAGTGGTTAGTTAGAGTCAAGATAATCTTAGCAATTGATTGAGATTAATGGTCATTGTTTGCTCACTGAGAAGATTATAAAATGGGATCAATGGGAATTTGGAGAACACATTCTTGACACATATTTGTAGTGATAGGAAGGGCACAGTGACACCGTTGGATACACCAACAATGGAATTTCAGTAGGAGAAATTGAGGGAAGACTTTCTGAAGAAATTCTTCACAGAGATTCTAATTTCCAATAGATGTGAAGAAAAATATTGCCAAAGCTTTTCCAATAAGAGGCAAGTAGTTTATGTAACTCTTGATTTGTTGAAGTATAATAAAATTCCTAATCTACTGAACTAGTTTTCTCTTTGGGGTTTTTCTAGCGACAATTTGTCCAAAAATATCATGTTGATTGTTTCACAATTTTTTTCTCTATTCCTATGATTTTTATTTGTGAAATTTTTCTTGTGTTATTCTCAATATTTGCTATGAATTAATTTTTAGAAGTAAAATAATTGGTAAAGATAGGAGATTAATAATAAGTAACTGCAATAGAGTTTTCACATGGTATCAGAGCTTATCTGAGGGCAAAAAAGGCTCAACATAGGCACATGAAGAGAAAATTGAGGGTTCATATGTCACCAAAAAGTCTATACCTTTCTTGAAATAGGAATAATTATTGACAAATTGGACTTAATGAGGCCTTGATTTGGTGTTGTAAGGTGTTTTACACATCCACACTAGGTCTTTGAGCCTTGCAAACTAAATAAATTGCATTTAACGTCTTTTGAAGGTGTTGTAAAGTGTTGTAAATGACTTTCACACTTCTCTATACTAAATGGACCTACCTTTCCCCCAATTCAATGATATAAAATGTATTTAATTGCATTATCATGTCAATCCAAAAGGATTTTGAATTAAACTTAACTCTAATCTAGTGTTGTAATGTGTCTTACACATTTACATTGGATGTTGTGCCTTTCTAGGCTATGTGGACCTCATTTTAATTATGTAAAATGTATTTAATCACACTTTCACATTGAAATTTATATCCCAAGCCCTAAATGACCTTTACATCATCATTAATAGGCCCCTATGGCCCCATATTGTGCATCCCAAGGCATAATTTGATCAAATACCCAATGAAATCAACATAAGAACTAAAATTCCTCATTCCCCAACATTTTAGTTGGAAAAATGGACCCTGTGAGACTAAGTCACCCATCTAGGTGAATGAGTCCCTACCAGGTGGGACTAAGTCACCTTGAGTGGAAAATTAGTCCCATTTGGGTTATTTTTGAGTGTTAAGTGGGAAAAGTTTGAATTTAAGTTTATTTTTTCTTCATGTTGGCCTTACAGATCAAATTAATGGGAAAATTGGGTGGATTTCCTATAAATACAATCCTCTAAACCCTAATCCATAACTAATCATCATTTATTCATCATTCATCATGTTCTCAAGTCAAGCAAGTTAGGGTTTTAACATTCCAAGTCATCAAGATAGCATTTTTTAGACATTCAAGGGAAGATTCTTCATCTTTTGCTACAAAAATTAAGATCAATCATCATGGAAAGGTATTGATTCCATTGTTTCATGTTTCATTACATTATTTCTCCATTTTTGTTTCATTACCTAAAGAGGGGTTTGACCAACGAAAACCCCCATGCCCTAACAATCAATATTTTCTCCTTCTCTCTTTGTGTGTTTGCAGATTTAGGTACTTTAAAGGTTTGAAAATAATTGAAGATTAGGTTGAAGATTTTTTGAAGACCTCTCATTTCTTGCAAAGCCAAAATATCCACTAAAAATCACTTTCAGTCCTGTAAATCACAGTTTTAGAAGTGGACACCTGTAAAAAATCCAAGTGTAGATCAAGGGCTTCTATTTCGCCTTTTGAATTTTTAGAAATTCAAAAGTGGAATAAATTGCCACTAATGGAAAATTAGTCCCACTGTACATTCCTTTCAATGTTTTCTATAGATTCAAACACCCATTTGGCTGCAACGGGCTCTAGAGCAGTTTTTTATATCTGGGACTAAGTCAACCAAATTGGCACAAGTGTCTCAGTTGGCTTCTGCATCAAGCTTTTTAGGATTCCAGAGCTCTATTCCATACTCTTTCAGCTTCGAGGTGTACACCTTCAGTTTCATCAATTTCTATTACAGTTTACCCATATTTCTAGGTGTTTTTGCATATCACAATGTGTTTTAAAACACCTTTCATTTCTTAGGTTTTGCATTAATTATCATTTTTATTTTTCATTTTTTTCATTTAGATCATTTCATTTAGACATATTCCATCCATTCTTGCATCAATTTTGAATGTGCACATTACATTTTGGGTCCATTTCTCTCCTTTTAGGTGAAATGCCCTAAAAGAGTTAGAGAAACCTTGGATACTAAAATCATCTTGCTTGAAAACTGAACATTGCATTTCATTTTACATTATTACATTTCATTTCAATTTTGTATAGTTTAATTTTTCCAAATGTTACTCTCAATCTTCTCCAAATTTGCAAAGAAAAAGATAGTCAATAAGCATGTTAGTCATTCATTTACTAGATTCCCTAGTTATGAAAGTCTCTTAGGAAAAGAGAGTGAAAATGAAAATGCTAACATTAAAATTACACCCCCTCCTATCTCTCCTATTTGTGTGGATGATGTGATAGAAGAGCATACAAATATAGACAACCATGATGATCATATTTGTTCTTCTTACGACACCTCTTCTTTTAGTGATGAAGGTATCTTGGAAAAAGAAGATACAATCATTGAGAATCATGAGGATCCTGTTTTTCCTTCTCCTCATCCCCTTTTGGAAGATATTTTAGCACAAGAGCATGAAATAATAAACACATTCCCCTGGAATGAACAAACTTTGAACTACCATTGTTGGTTGCTTCTCTTTCTTCCTTCTTTTCATGGTTGTCCTACTTCATGGCTTCACCTTGCATAATGATTTTCCATGTTAATTCTTCCTCCATGGTTAATGAAAAATCACCTTCCACCAAGGTAGCTAATAACTTATCAAATCCATGAGCTCTTGGAAGACTCTTAAAATCAGCTTGTTTAACCTTAAAATCCACATTATCACTCAAAGAGATGCACTCCAAAATAGGATTTTCTTCTTCAATGAAGGAAAACAAGTGTTCAAACAATGAAGTAGCCTCTTGAAATAAAATTTCAACTAGTATATAAACTTCTAGTTCTTCTGTATAGAAAAAAGGAAGCTCGTCTGACTAGAGAAGACATTGCACATCAGGTTCATAAGAAATTTCTTGTTCAAACTTGTCAACCCACTGTTGACATTCAGCATGAGTGCCAAACTCTTCTAATAGATACAATTCCCTGTCATCCAATTTTGAATAAAAAAATTCAATTATATTAGTGCACACCTCTTCATAAAGCTCAATATTATCCCTTTCATCGATAGCATGCTCAAAAACATCCAATCCGACTATACAATGATCTTCTTCAACAACCACTTTCACTTTCTCCTTCTGCTGTCTAGGATGAACTATTGAAACATTTAGATCAATTCCAATAGAAGTAGGAGGATCATTAGCTAAAACAAAGCAAGATACATCTTCAGAAACCTTTTCTTGTTCAACCTTTTGCTACTGTGGCCTATACTCCTCCATAGCTAAATGCAACAAATTTATGTTTCCAGTCTCCTTCATGTTGAGTAAGTTGTGCAGGTCAAGAGTCTACTTTGCTTTTGCTTTCTATATGTTAGAGCATGGTTCCAATTGTATAATAGATGGAGGAACCTCAAAGGGTAGAGTAGGTGGCCCTTTCCAACTTGGAAACTTGTAGAAGGCTCATTGGTAGGGTCACTCAATAGCTCAAAAGGTTCTTCTTTTCTAAAGCTAGGGAGCTTGTACTTGGGAACCTCTTCACCCATCAGATGATTCAACATTGCAGGAGGAATTGAGTTGAAGCTAGCAAAGGAAGGGGCTACCTGGGTTTCATACCTTCATTGGCATTCCTCTATAGCTATCTTGTTTGCAAGACATTCCTCATGTTGTCTCCTTTGAATCTCCATCTCCTTCTCTTGAATGTATGCCTATTAGGACAACTCCTCCTGATGCATATCAACCTCTTAATGCTGCATTTGATAATCTTGTTCTCTATTAATTTCATCCAACTGCCTATAGAAATCTAGCAATATACTATCAATATTACTAATCCCTATATCATCAAAATTTTGGAGCTACAAATGAGAACAAGACTACTATTTTGGAATAGAATATCCTTCTTGAGACTAGTTTTGGGCATATACTCACTGATATTGAGATTAAGCAAGAGTGGGAGGGTGGGAAACATAATGAGAATGTTGGTAACTTGTCATAGGGTTATTTGAAATAAAACCAACAAGTTGTTTGGTGTGATATGGATGGTAAGAGGTCATACATGCATTATTTTCAAGGAATGGTAGGTAATATGACATATTTCAATGAAATGGAGACATATTTGTTCATTCAAGAGACTAGAAATTCATTGGAATTTCTAGTAAAGCAAGAAATCAGGTCTGATTTTCAAAATAAGTACATAATAGCACTTTGTTTGCTTGAAACCAGTTGATATCCTTTCGAAGTTTCCATGTATATATTTGAAATACCTCAAAAGGAAATAATCAACTATTGTACACACCAAACAACAGTAGCAAAATATATAAAATGGACTGAGAATCATTTCACTGTCCCACTAGGCGTGCCAAAACTATTAGTGATCCAAATTTGCACCCCTTATCAAGCTGTGAAATAACTCAGTAGGTTTGGGTGTGACATGGGACTACTTTCAGGTTGTGGGTATCCTATTGTGAAAGTAGACCTCTAGATTATGGGTTGGATCTCCTTTTGATGGTGTCACCTAAACTATTCCATGTTGGGAAAAAGGGAGAAAGAAACATCTAGAAAAGACAAACTAAACCCCTATGGTGATGCACCTAAGGATTTCTCAGACCTATACAACCTCTTTAGCACACAATCTCATCAAAACTCAGCTTAACTTAACACAACTGAGCAGATATTTAACATATCAATGCATAAGTATTTTGTAAGGAGGCTTGGTTCTCTTAATATTTCTGAAGGGAACGAAATAGTTCACAACAAAAAGACTATTTGAACCAGTGCGCAACTTACAACCTACAAAAATACATGTTTATTCTACCTAAAGGTTCTAAAATGAGACAAGCATTGAAGAAGTTATCAAAACTCACAATAACATTCATCAATCACCACACTGCACATAATGAGATAGCTCCAAAGAAGGTAAAAATTGAATTTCATTAATCAAAATGGTGTCACATAGTGCTATATGTGTTTAATATTGAGTCCCAATGCTATCCTCTGCCTAAAAAAAGCTTCAAAGTAAGCTACAATTCCCTGCAAAAAGAAAGAAATAACTAACTATGAAAAACTCAAGTTTTGAGATACTTAAGCCATTATGAAACAACTACCCACAAAATACCTTCTAGAAACCTTAGTTGGATGTAGCATAAAGTCCAAAAAATAACCTTCCACAAATCCTCAAAAATGCCTCCAAAATGATGAAAAGTTGAGCTCAAACCCAAGTCATGCCAAAAGTTTGAAAAAACTACCTCCAAAATGGTCCCATCTCCTCTAAAATAGTTAAACACAACCCTCATACCTTTCACATGTTGGTCAATATTCCAAAGTCTCCACATGCCTCTAAGCTATTATGACTCACACTTTTAGTGTGTTTGCAAATCACATGACTCAAATTGTTCCATTATGTTTGGAAGACATAAATCTCCAACTAAACCTCCAAAAGCATGTGTTGAAAGTTCAATGAATTTAATTTTGCATTAAAAGTAACATTTAGACTTAAATGATTTATAAACTATCACTTAAGTTAATTGTTTTACATTTTTCATAATAAATGCAAAATAATTACCACCTAAAACACCATTAAATACTTGCAAGAGGATGAAGAAATTAACTCAGACTCCCCTAAGGAATGATAAAGCCTAATTCACCATTATTTCTACATTTAAATATAATACTTGACTATGTGATTTATAAACATCACTTAGTGAAGCATTTCACATTTCAAAATAGATGCAAAATCATAAGCAACAACTCAGCCTATTGGAGGTCAAAATGCACACCTCTAAGTCTTGAAAGACTTTTGCAATTTTCAAAGACATGAAAACACTAAGTCATAGTCCTCAAATGGCAACAAGGAAAAACACAAGACATAAGTCTTGATCACACCACTACACTCCAAGCACATTAGTTATGTTGCAATTTTTTTAAAACAAAGGTGAAAATCACCTTATGAGATCGGCATAAGCTAGGGTATCAAACCCTAAACAAAACAATGGGAAAGATGCAAAAACACATCCATTCTTTCCATCAAGCTTTCTGGAAGCTCTCAGTCGTCGACCGTAGGGTTTCCAATGGCTTCCAATGGTGGATTTTTGGACTTCAGAGGAGTCTTCTTACAAATTATGGCACAAAGAAAACTTAGGGTAAGATTTTGTAAGCATATTCAATCAATTTCCTTTCATTTGATGTAAATGAAATGCTAGTTTTGAGCTATGGTTATAGCAAAAATTATTCTATTCAATATATCACGCTCTATCTATTATTTCATTCATTTGTTCACTGAAATCTTGACATTTATTTGCATTCCACTGACATAGTTGTTTGTTTCTATAGCAACCAAAATGAGACCTTTACCCTCATGGTCGTGGCCTCAAATATTTGTAAATATTTGCTCTTCTTTCACCCATTGATTTCTGAATATTTGTATCTTTGTTATTTTGATGCTATGAAATGGCAACCAACTATATCATAATCACTTACTATGATAAGATCGATCAAGATCATAACATGAATAAGATTTCATGAGAGGTGGTCATTTAAAACAAGATCTATCTCTGTCCACTATTCCACAAGAAAATGTTGTTCCATGTGAAGAAAAATGGTCTACTAAATGATTCAATGTCATTTCATAGTACGGGCATATCAAAGGCTCTATACATCTTTTCCATTCCTTCATGAGCGCTTCCTTTCTTCTTGTCTGTCATGGTCATGAGGGTTTATGTATTTCTAGAGGTTCCAAAGTTTGGTTTCTAGTAGCAAGATATTAAGAATTGCCTTAAAATTATAATTACATTTTCACTATAGAAAAATATAAATGTTTTATATCTTAACACATAGATATCAAATAGAATTTGAGAGGAGATCACTATTTCATGACTATGCTATTTTGTGCATGAGAGTTACTTTTTATATTGCTCAAATATTTTCCATTATGAGGACTCTGTTATTTGATTCTCTGCATTCTTGCTATGACTTTTTAGAATTCCTTTCTCTCCCAAATCACCACTGAGGTTTGCATCAAGATACTTTTAATCAACAATTCTCACTAGGTCCTAGATATCATTATCTATGGCAGGATTCCATGATTGACCTAGAGAATCTCTTTCAGTATTTCTCTCTAGCACCATTAACAAATTAGCTGGCTCCCAGCTAATTGAAGTTTCAGAATTTTTTTTTAGGGACATCATTGGAAAAACAATCTCCTTTACCAATGGGTGGAAGCTTGGAATCCATATTTATCTCTATCTTCCATTGAATATTAGCCTACTCTTGTTGTGCAAATCTAGTTGAAATCATGAAAGAATCATCTACTAAATATCACCCATGTTGTTTCCCTGTGTGCAAACGATCATCATTCCTACTAATTGTGTGCTCAATATTGTCACCTATATCCCATTGTCGATCTATATGAGTTGATTTTATTTCACTGTGTTGTTCAGAAATTACAATTGAGTCATTTATAACTACCTTCTTTTGAATAGATAATTCTCAGCATCTATTACAACATATTTTTTCATCCCAAGTTGAATAACTCCTTTGAGGGAGTAGCCATGGTTCCTTTGATATTCTACTTCGATTTTCTAACTCATCATGGTTAGGTTCTCATTCAAAAATTGCTTGCATATCAGTATTTTTTGTGATCATATGTTCTTTAATGTTCACATCCATTTTAGGCTCCAGTGAAGCTTGGTCATTTGTATGAATAGAATTGCTACTATCATTCTTTGGTTTATTTTGTGATGATTCATTGTCTTTCAGTAAGCATGTCTAAAATATTTTCTAGCTTGAATTGTCATCTTCACCTCCATTTTTTGTGATTTCCTCATATTTTCCATTATTCTCACTAGAATTATGACTTCCAACAAATTTATTATGAGACCCCTTTTTTCTTGAAAATCCCCCTTCATGCTTATGTTTTATCTCAAAAAGATCAATTACGATTTCAGGGTTATGATCACTCGAAGGCTTTGATTTCTTTGATATTCCATCATGTTCCTTTGAAGTCATATACTCGATATTTTAAATAACAACCATGCCAGAGTGCTTATTACCTGACCTGTTGGAGGATCTTCTGTTTGAGGTCTTTAGAGGCCGAACATCACTTTCTTTCTCTAGCTCAGAATGTCCACCATGGTCTGCAAGACCTTAAGATTGTGTGGAAGATCTCAGACTTCCTAGGCTTCCCACTTATGTTCCATCTATTGGATAATGTTTTGATCCTCCAACCTTTGGGGTGGATGAAATATATGACTAAATTTTAGCCAATATGAATTTCTAGCATAACTTTGATAATATGGAGAGCCGTATCATTTTCCAATTCTCTTCTTGGCTTAAAAGGAACAATTGTTCTCTAAATGTTTAAATCAACTGTCATATTTTTTCCTTTATCTTGATATGATCTTGCATAAGCATTGTTTGTTGTGTGTGCCTTGACTATCCTGAGCACTGTATATCTAGAATTGTCTCTCAATGGCTTTCATAAACAAAGTGTAAAACCCCATCCTGCAACCTACAGGATGATGCAACACTGCAAAAGCACAACTAGTTTTCTTTTTTTTTAAAAGAGTAACAATGACGAGTGAAGTAAACTACTCTAACACATACAACCTCTAGGACACACAACGTGTCTACATGTGAAATTCCAAACTTACAAATTATTCTAAAACATAGTACATGGAATTAACTCATGATAACAACATACAACAATGCAGTAATCCATTGCAAATTAAGTCTAACACATAGAAATGTAATGAGCATATTTCCATAGATACAACACCATATAAACCAAATATAAACCATTTAATCCAATGATAAATAAATCATACTTAATGTTACAGTTACATCACAAGGGTTTTCATCGATACAGATGAGGATTACAATTACATAGTGTCCATAGTTACAATGAGAAAGAGAAGTACAAATCCATAGAACCACATGAGCTCCTTGAACAAGAAGATCATGCTATCACGAATAGGATGAGAACTCAACAGTGTAAGGTGCACGCTACCCAACCATATCGTACCCATAGGCCCAACCCCCATGCTAGGAGATAGTAATAGGTAACCAAGACAACTGACTACATCTAACATAGGAAAATTACAAAACCACACTGTACCAATAAATACAAATACAGGGTTACATTGCTTCCAGAATCATAGAATCAAGAACAACCACTGTACAAAACAAACAACTGCTATCATAGGAGGAGTAGCATCACAAAGGTTACATTGGTTATCCTAAGAAGATCTTCCTAGGTCCCGACCCCCATCTTGGGTTATCCTAGTAACCTCTTACGAACTCCCACCCCACATGCACATTAGTATGAACTCGATTACCTTTCGAGAAGACAAGATAACGATCTTTCCATTCCAAGACTTCTTGACTCATCTCAAGTCTAACACAATCCCTTGAGCCAATGAGTGAGGCTAATTATCAAGTTAAATATGTTAACTACCCATTCCCCTAAAGTAGGTTACTTAATTTCCACTAATTACACTAACTTCCACATGAGTTATCTTGGGACCACTTTGTGTCCCGACCCTCATTGAAAGCCATTCCCCTGTCGAAAACACAATAACTCATTCTACACCCAAGGGTAGATAGTGCACAAACTGATAATAACTCAACACAAGAGATAACACATCCCTACGTATGTCCAATATTGAATCCATCTACATGCACTACCCAAGGAAATCTCAAGGCGACTAACAGAAATAACAACCCTATTGCAATTATAATCTAGAAGACTTATATTTTCTCTACAACAAATATTTCCCACCATGCCCAATTACATAACACTAGAAATTAAAATAAACAATCTTAGGTAATTAAACGCACTATTATTTAGATTTCCTAAATCCAAAACAATCAATATCGCATATCTAAAATACACCATTTAAACATAATTCCTATTTATAGGTCAACAATGAATTTAAACTAAATGATTACTTTCAGTTCACAAAGTTACTCATAAGATTAACTCAAATTCATCAATAAAATAATCAATTACTTTAATTTAATTAACCGTTCTTTTCAAATAATCATTGTATTACTCACACATTAAATAAATATATTTAGTATGTAAATTAATCCAATCAAGTTGAGCAATAAATTTTCACAGAAGAAGTTTTCTACAGGAAAGAACATAGATTTTCATTTTCCCAGACAAATAAAAGAAATAGGGAAACAAAACAAAATGATAATTTTCTACAGAGATCTATAATTTCCTTTTGTATCAATCTATTTCAAATGATCAATTTACACAAAGGATCTAAATAATTTTTTTACAGAGGTTCCATTTTCACGACAATCTTAAAAAAAACCCAAAAGCCTCTACAGTAATGAAAATTTGTTTCTAAACTTATCCAATTTGCATAATTGCAATAATATAAACAACTCTTTCAATTCAAAATTCACAAAAACAATAAAGGAACCTATTCCAAAAGAACTGTTGCCTCAAGAATTGTTGTCGAGCTTCTCTATAACTTCAAATTGCCAATGTTGCCAAAGCTTCCTCTAGTAAAATTGCCTCTTTCTAGAAAACACACAATACCAGAGCCAAGAATTCTACAACAAGATTCTAAAATAAAATCCTTAGAGAGATCCCCAATTTCCTCACAAATATTTCCCACAAAAGGGTATGTGCAGGATCATCATGGAAAAAACATGCCCTTAAGTGGCAAAAAATTTAGAAAAATCAGTGTTAGGCAACTTGACGTAAAAATTTGAATAAGTTATCTATATTATTTCAAAAATATGTAAGAATAGAATCTGTACAAAATTTAATTTGGTTTCTAAACCACTAGGTTTATTTAAGAATAAATTAAATCTATTTGGTGAAAAATTGAAATTTCAATGCAGTAGTACTTAAATTTCAGGGAAAAATAAGAAGTAGGTGTTTGTCTGACCACCCTAACCATAATAAAATGATAATATTTTTTTATAATATTTTATATATAAGTAGAGGACTTAATGTGATACATATTTATTTTTTGTAATTTTTTCCTACAACAAATATAAAACTCTTCATCAAAAAACTTCATGAATAATCCTATATTATGTGAAGCATAGAATGTGACACATACCATATGAAAGTTATAGATATTTTTCAATCAACCTATCGAAAGGACTTTAGTCATAATTCCAAATTGAAGCAAAGCTGAGAATCTCCTCTAAAAATCATTTCATCAAAGTCATTACCCTACAAATACCCATAATATTGCTACTTTTTGGCCCATCATGATCCTGCACATACCCAAAACCCAAACCTTTCCGTGAAAACAACTTCCTTTTCTTTTCTCAATATTTCCTCTGAGAATCAATTTCCAACAATTAGATAACCAACTTATAACTTATAGTTAACACCACAAAATATATTTTCCCTCAACCACCACAGATATTTTCCAACCACATGCATTTAAAATTAACAATTTATATATTTCAAAAAATTTAAATAATCTTATTTATTTAATTCCCATTAAATAATTAAAATTACTTAATAACATAACTAAATTAAATTTATTTACTTATTTATTCTAAAGCTTCCACAACAATAATTCCATTAATTAAATATTTAATCAAACACACATTTAATCTACAAAATTAAACTTGCACAATAATAAAATACCCAGAACAACAAAGATAAGGGATACGACCAAAACTCAAACTGATGACACACTATACTAGGGTAAAGTTATGACCAGGTAGGCCATTACTATCTCTCAATCATTATTGTTGAGTATTGGACACGCTCAGACCTATGAAACCAGGTGAAGTTGTTTTCATGTACCTGCAAACCTACAAAAAATAAATTGTCGTACATGTATACAAATAGTAATTCATACAAACCGTGAAGAGAGAATCGTGGAAATCACAAGGCACTGACAAGCGAGTGATGCAATACAATTCTCTTCACTAATACAATGTCACATCAACTGGCGAGATAATATATCAATTAAACTATAGTAAGCATATATAGCAATGTCATCACAACTATGCATCTATGCAATCATAAAGCATATTAAACATAATCACCATGCATATAATGTATCATCACATCCATATAGTCTATCATCGCTCTACTGTCAATGATAGAACAACCATAACATAAAATAAGGTCTAACAAAGTATCTGAGCTGATAAGAAAAACATAAAAAAAGGAGGGGTGTCACACAAAGTTTTATCTCAAAAGGAACAAACAAAGTATCCTGACAAAAATATTTGTCTTCTTCATTTGATGGTTGTCACTGTCATAATAGACATGTTATGTCTAGCTTTGTTCACTATGGTTGTCCTGACATTCCTCCTTAACTCCTTGTCTTATGTTTCCCTCATTATTCACTTGGGACTTCCATTGTCAACTCTGAAAGGTTATTGAAAGTAAGGAATCATGCATTTCATATTCCACCATATCCTCACTATTTGATTCCTTTTGCTTTAATCCTATTGGGAAGCCATATGTCAATTATGGTGGTGACCTGAAAGCTCACCATCCTAAGTGATGTGTGCTTGTCCAATATGGTTGAAGTGAGATGAATTGGACAGTGTATCTCATGCAACAATGCATGATTGTCTTTGTTCCTTCTTGCTGCCCCATATGACTCATGATGGTTTTAGGCATGACTTGAATCAATGTCTCTTTCATTATTTTAATAGAGGCATAATTGAACTTGATGCATCACTGAAATCATTTACTTCTTTTTATAAAATGGATCATGGATCCACTTAAGATGATTTAAAGACATGTCCAACAAAATGTACCTTCCTTTTGACATGATGGAAACATACTGATTGATTCATTATGAAAAGATGAAGTGTGAATCTCTTAACATATTGCATTATGTGTTGCATCTTTTGAATATAATAATTAAAATTGATCAACTGGTGTGATTCCACATTGATTTAATGCATCAATAACATGTTTATCATTGATTTGATCAAGTTGCTAAATTTCCTATCCCTCTTAAAACATTAGAGGGCAGCATGCTGAGCTCTACCCTCATGGGAGCCACATTTACCCCACATGTTGTAATTAGTTGAATCAAAATAGTACTTTTCCTAAATCTGCACAAGGAACAAATAGTTAGATAAACAAAGCATACCATAGGTGTGTTTAATCACTCCTTTCTTGTTTTTAGGGACACTTATGGTATGTTACTATTTTAATGCTTGTAGACATTAGATTACACGTTTATGGATGTTTTGAATATAATTTTGATCAACGATCTTTCATTGCTCTAACAACACTATTTTTATCCAATGTAGGAAACCTAGGAGTAGCGAGGAGGGTTTCAAATGAAAGCAGAGCAGTGAGAAGAATTGAGATGATGCGAGGCCAAGCCAATGGGATTCGTCATTCCACCAGGAAATGACGGGTCCCTTTTCATGTTATATGCAATTTATTTTTTCTGTTATTTGTAGGCGTATAATCTTTTCTTTATAAGCATTAGAATAGCTAATCCCTTGGCTTGTGAGGGACATTATACGCTCATTATTATCAATAAAGATTGTATTTGCTATACATATTGGTTCTCTTTCTTATTTGTCTATAATTGCAAAACTGGAATAAATGCAATTTGTTTTGACAATCTCTTTTATTCATATTAATGAACATAGTAGAATATGATGTATCTTTTAATGTTTAAATGAAACACAAAAGAATAAACAGTAAGGCACCTAATTTCAACTGAAAACTAAAAATCAGGCAACATGGATAAAGATAACTCTTGTAGATATTAGTTTTTCCCTTAATGTGTGTACTTTTGAGCCTACTGGATAGGCTTGGCATTCATCAATCAAAGATTCAACTTGATTCTTTATCCATTAACTGATTTGACAATGTCAAAAAGAAACCACTCAAGGTGACCATTATACCTCTTATAGTTGGAGTGGCCACATTGAATACACCACTCCATGTTATGCCTCATGAAATTTCATGTAAATTTTATCTTAGGTAGACTGTGGATTCATGCAATGAAAGGTGTGCCTTCCACTCTTCATCAAAAAATGAAATACATTTACAACAAAAAAGTAGACACCCTTGATGTCGATCTGAGCCCTATAGTCTCTTATAGCTTGAGAAACACAAAGATAATCCATTAAACACATCAACATCCACTACACATGTGGAACCCATACAACAACAAAATAACAAAAAACACACAAAGCTATTCAACGATGATTGGGGTTCCTTAGATTTCATACCAATACTCATGAATGAGTACACAAGATCATAAACAAAGATTCAACTAAGGGAATTGAAAATGCAGTCATGATAACACAAAACTTGGATTATCCTTTGAAACCATCCACCTCAACCACTTTAGACAAAAATACAAAAAATTACACAACAAACTTTAATGAAATTAGTCATGAGAAACCACCCAATCCAAAAGCAATGAAAAATATTTATGGACAAGGTTATGGGCTTATGAAAAAACTTGGATATAGTGGAAAAGGATGTGGTGCTAACGAGCAAGGTATCCAAAACCCTATAGATCCTATCACACAACAAACAACTCACGGTCTTGGCTATTGTCCTTTGGTGGAAGTAATCAATCCTTCAATCAATATCAACACCATCACAAACAATTCATCAAATCCCACCTTAATCATCATGCATCCTGAACTGATCGACACCAGTAGTCTTGATCACTCTCCTTTCCCAACAATCAAACAAATAAATACACCTTCACTTAATGTAAATTTCATCTCTCAAAACACTAATGAATTGAATTCATTAGATTTTACACCCTCATGTAAAGGAGAGAACAAAATTTCACAATATGCAGAATCTTGCGTAGGTATGACAACTAATACTAAGCAAGATGTATCTTTGAATCAAACCATAGGAACATCTTCTCTCATTGATCAATAGGGTGTCTTTTTGAGACTCCTCCAATATCACTTGATATCTCTCCCTCCACAAACTCAAAAATAAATTCTCTTCCAAGACTTCTATTTGTGCATATCATAGAGTTCACAGTCATTCCACTAATGAATGTAATGCTTTGAGTAGTAAAATCCAGCATTTTAAGGAATTTGGTGTTCTTCCTTATGTGGGAGCACCTAATTCCTCTAATTCATACCGATTTTCACTCTAGCATGCATCTTACTCATCACTTTGGCTCACCTTTGTCTTGCACTAAGTGGGGTCAATGGGTTATGTAGCCTTGTCCCCGTATGTCACTTGTCATTGCCTCTTTTGACTAGTCATTAACCTTTCATAAACATATAAGAGCAAGCTTGGGATGTGGATGACATGCCTTAAGTTGACTCGCATGTGACATACTACCTTTTTCATGACGTAGCTTATCAAAAACATATGAATTGGCATAGGGATTTTCAACTAACCTCTTGTGTCTTCTTCTACTTTAAAGCAATTGCTCACAAAAAAGGTGTTAGCAACCACTTTAAAGTAGGGGCATACATCGATACTCATATTTCATTGTGTGATTTTCTTTTTCTTGTGATTTTCTCTCTTGGAAACATTAGGTACAATGTTTCCCAGGATGAGACATTGCACTTGTCCTCTCTTCGAAAGAAGATGAGACCATTTGCACTTCTCCTCTCTTGGAGACATTAAGCACAATGTTCACTAAGATGATACCTTGCACAAACTAAGTAAAATCCCTTTCAACATACCTTGTGCCATTTTGCATTGGAAATGTCTATGAGTGTCAAGCATATAGAGTTTTGCTTACCTCATAGAGCTCAAAAATCATTTTCATTGTGGTGCCTTATTAAAGTTATAAGGAGGTATAACTTTGGTATGGTTGAGTGGGTAGACCATTCTTAGGCATGAATTTTCCCCATAGCCACTTGTGTGTGTATGAGCACATATCTACCGTATATGTGTCACCTTTTTGGACTTCTCCACCGACAGATAATGAAGAGTTTTGTTGCCTTAGAGTGAGTATGCACTCTTGGACAAACGGTTGAAGCTTGATCCACCTTTTTATGTCTTCTCTTCTCTTCCTTCTAGTTCTTGCCATTGTATGATCATGTATCTTGTCTTCCTTTAAATTATTCGCCTTGTGCATGTATTCTTGTGCTTACGTTGGTTTGACTTAGGATCTTAGATCATAGGGGCTTGGCTACCTACTTCATCTTTTTCATCCTAGACCATCTGCATTGGTAAGATTGGACCCCTATTCAATGTCTACTTTAGTGTGAGTTTGAAGGAAGTTCATCCTCTCACTAAACTAGGGGCTTAATGTGTTGCCAAAAAGTGTATACCTTCCTTGATATAGGAATAATTGATGACAAATTGGACATAATAAGGCCTTGGTTTGGTGTTCTAAGGTGTTTTACACATCCACACTAGATCTTGGACCCTTGCAAATTGAATAAATTGTATTTAATGATGTCTTGTGAAGGTGTTGTAAAGTGTTGTAAAAGACTGTCACACTTCTCTAGATTGAATCGACCTATATTTCCCTTAATTCAATGATATAAAATGTATTTAATTGCATTATCACATCAATCCGAAAGGCTTGTGAATTAAACTTAACTCTAATCTAGTGTTGTAATGTGTCTTACACATTCACATTGGATGTTGCGCCTTTCTAGGCTGTGTGAACCTCATTCTAATGATGTAAAGTGTGTTTAATCACACTTTCACATTGAGCTTTGTGTACCAAGCCATAATTGACCTTTACATCATCATTAATAGGCCTGTATGGCCCCATATTGTGCATCCCAAGTTATAATTTGATCAAATACCCAATGAAATCAACATAAGAACTGAAATTCCTCATTCCCCAGCATTCTAGTTGGAAAAAGGGCCCCTCTATGACTAAGTCTCCCATTTGGGTGAATGAGTTCCTGCAAGTTTGGACTAAGTCAGGCACCCAAAGTAGTGAATTAGTTCCATTTGGGTTATTTTTGAGTTTTGAGTAGGAAAAGTTGGAATTTAAGTTTATTTTTCCTTCATGTTGGCCTTGGGGATCAAATTAGTAGAAAATTAGGCCGATTTCCTATAAATACAAGCCTCTAAACCCTAATTCATAACTCATCATCATTGATTCATCATTCACCATGTTCTCAAGTCAAGCAAGTTAGGGTTTTAACATTCCAAGCTATCAGGATAGTATTTTTCAGACATTCAAGGGAAGATTCTTTATCTTTTGTTACAAAAATTCAAGATCAATCATCATGGCAAGGTATTGAATCCATTTTTAATGTTTCATTACATTATTTCTCCATTTTGTTTTAATTACCTAAAAAAGGGTTTGACAAAGGAAAACCCCCATGCCCTAACAATTAGTATTTTCTCCTTATCTCTTTGTGTGTTTGTAGATTTAGGTACTTTGAAGGTTATAAAATCATTGAAGATTAGGTTGAATATTTTTTGAAGACCCTTCCTTGCTTGGAAAGCCAAATATCCACTAAAAGTCACTTTTAGGCCCAAAAATCAACATTTTAGAAGCAGACACCTGTAAAGAATCAAAGTGCATACCAAGGGCTTCTATTTCCCCTTTCAAATTTTAAGAAATACAAAAGTGAACTAAGTAACCACTAATGGAAAATTATTCCCACTATACATGCCTTTCAGTGATTTTTACAAATTCAGACATCCATTTGGCTGAAATGGTCTTTAGAGTAATTTTTCTAGATTTGGAACTAAGTTTCCCATATTGGAACAAGTGTCCCAGTTGGCTTCTGGATCAGGTTATTTAGGATTCTAGACCTTCATTCCATCCTCTTTCAACTTCTAGGTGTACACCTTTAGTTTCATAAATTTCTATTAAACAATTTACCCACCTTTTTAGGTGTTTTTGCATATCACAATGTGTTTTCAAGCACCTTTCATTTCTTAGGTTTTGCATTAATAATCATCTTTCTTGTTCAATTTTTTTCATTTAAATCATTTCATTTAGACATATTCCATCCATTCTTGCATTAATTTTGAATGTACATATTGCATTTTGGGTCCATTTATCTCCTTTTAGATGAAAAACCCAAGAAGAGTTAAAGAACCCTTGGATACTAAAATCAATGTCCATAGTTCATAAAACCTAGTTTGACCTCTTTAATATCATTTGGGTTGTACTCATATTTTGAAATGGCCTCAGTAGGTTTAAGAGATCAGGACAAATTGGATGGAGCTTCAAATTTTGGTGTCTAGAAAACCAAAATTTCTTTATTGCTGGAAGAGAATGGTATCAAGGAATATGTGACTAGTGTCGTAGCTATACCTAAAAGTCAAACACAAATCTTAGCATATAAAAAGGAAGATTCCAAGGCAAGGAGGCTAATCCTTGACAGTGTTAAGGACATTATAGTTTTGCATATCACAGAGTTAGATACATGGAAGAAGATGTGGGACACCATTCTAAATCTATCCCTGAATGCTACCACTAACCAGAAGCTGATTCTCAGAGAAAAGTTGAGGAATACCCAAATGAGTAAGGGAGAATATGTTACAAGTTACTTCACCAGACCTACACTTGTCAAGGATGAGTTGGCAGTTGTTGGAGATAAACTAGATGATGTGAGCTAGTATGAATAGCTCTAAATGGATTTACTAAGCAACTTGGGATGTCTTTATTCAAGTTATTAATAGATGAGACACCTTACCAAGGTGGGATTGACTATGGAGTGATTTCAATCAAGAGGAGCTTAGACTAAGTCTTGTCAATGGAGCCAATAGTAATAGTCAAAAAATTGAGGTGGAATAGGAAAATGTTGCCCTAGTAGGAAAAGGGAAAGCAAAGAAGGGGTCTAGCAAAGGACCAAATCCAAAAAAGTGAAAAGAAGAAGGAAGTTTTTATAAGAAAAAATGCTATGGTTGTCACAAGTTTGGCCACTATGGCAACAATTGCCTGCAAAGGAAGAAAAATGAAAAGAAAGGCAAGAAGCAGACAACAACTTCAGCAAGTGCAGATGAGCTTTAGATAGTAGAATGGAGGATGAGTTTGTACTCATAGCTTGTATGAACTCATAAGGTGTTTGGTATATAGATAGTGGGGCATCATTTCATATGACAAGAGTTAGAGATTACTTTTATAGTTATAAGGAGGAGGACATAAAAATCCAAATTTCTATGGGGAACATGTCCGAACTCAATCTAGTTGGGAGAGGGACTATTCTATTTCAGAGGGAGAATGGCAAGTTGATTCCCATTCATGATGTGTTGCATGTGCTAGGCCTAGGCATGAATCTGATTTTCGTATCTGTCATTTAGGATAAAGAGTACACTGCACTCTTTAGAGGGACACATGTATTAATCAAGCATAAGGATTGGAAATCACCCATAGCTATTGGAGTTAGGAGAGGCCAACTTTACAGGTTGCAGTTTGATACTCAAAATCACTTATGAGCAGAAATAATTCTAGAGATCAAGGAGAGCTAAGGCATAAGAGGATGGTCCATATACATAATGGAGCACTTAAATTTCTTTGTGAGATAGTGATAGGTGTTCCAAAGGTGAGCAGAGAACATGATGATGTATGTAAGGGATATGTTTTGGATAATTTTGTGAAAGTATCTTTTCCAAGGAGTGACACCAGATCTGAGGGTGTTCTTGATCCAATGCATTCAGACATATGTGGACCAATGTCAAGGAAGTCTCTTAGAGGATATGAGTACTTTTTTACTTTTATTGATGATTTTTCCAAGAACTTAGATATACTTATTGAAGACCAAGGATGAGGTCTTTAGTTGTTTACAAGAGTTCAAAGCTATTATAGAGAATTCGACAAGTATAAAGATAAAGGTTCTTCGGTTAGAAAATGGAGGCAAGTACAAAGGGAAAGAGTTCTAGGAGTTCTATACTAGGGAAGGAATCAAGAGAGAGTGGGTCATTCCTTAAAACCCACAGTAGAATGGGGTTACTAAGAGGAAGAATCACAGTAGAATGGGGTTACTAAGAGGAAGAATCATTCTATATTGGAGGTAGCAAGGGCTATGTTGTATGACTAGGATATACCACATTACTTATTGGTAGAAGCATGTAGTACAACAACATACATATAGAACAGGGCTCCACATAAGGTATTGGGAAAGATGACACTAGAGGAGGCATTCATAGGGAAGAAGCCAGATGCTAATTGTCAGCCTCCTACAATGATTTCAATAACAAAGCCCTTCCATCCATGATTCAGAGATTAGAAGTCTAACCTGAATAGAAATCTTAATCATCATGAAGGTACATTTACTTTGTCAACCCAAGGACGTGAAATTGAAATGGGCCAGCATAGTATGTGCACTAGGAACTCTTAAATAACCATTTATAATCTATAGCTAAGAGACACAACACTGGAAGTAAATTGCAGAAAGGAAATAAATAAAATGCTAAACATTAACCAACAACTATGCCAAACTAAAATGCATAACAAGAATAAAAGATCTAAGCAACAAACAAGAACTACTCTATCTGCTTTGGTTGCAGGAATAGACACAAAATGGACTTCTAGTGGTTGTAGGAATAGTCGATGCCATATTTCAACTAAGTACAAAAAAAAAATGATAATTAAACTAATTACTCTAAGGAAAGGATTACTCACCAAGTGGAGCTATGGATGCTTGATATCCACTGAACTATGTAAACTCAAATGCTCAAACTCAGGACTATCATCTCATTCATTGGGAAAAATGGGTATCTACTGGAGTCCATCATGATGGACCAAAAGTGTATATGATGGGTATGTGTTGGCGACTATTTTTACCCAAAAATTGATGAGAAAGCGAAAAAGGAGTTTTAAAGATATTCTCAGCTTTCCCACCAATATAAAATTATGTTTTCTTTGAATTTAATAAATAATTATTGTTCATTTTCTACTAAATTATGAGCTAAAGTCTTGATTGAAAGGCTGGTTAGAAAGACATCTATAAGCTTTCAAATGGTATCAAATTTTTTGAATCCAAAACATCGTCACATTCTATGCTTCGTATGCTATAGGATTAAAAAGAAAAATTGAATCTCATGAAGTTTTGACCAAGTTAAGGTGTGGAGACATACTGGAAATTTTTTATATTTTAAAAATTGTAATAAAAATGTAATTAATTATTTTGGAAAAAATTACAAAAATGAACTAAATCACAGGAGCAGGTCCTCTACTTATATCTAAAATCTTATTAAAAAATATTATCATTTTATTGTGGTTAGGGTGTGAGAATAGGACACCTACATATTTTTTCCCTAAAAGTGCATTACAATGTTGAAATTTCAAATTTTCTTAAATGAGATTTTTTTTTAAAACAAACCTAGTAGTTTAGAGCCATTCAATTTCTAGATTCTTTTCTTACATAATTTTTTGAAATAATATAGATGAAATTATTCAAGTACATGTCCAAGTTGCCTAACTCCGTTTTTTGGATTTTTTTGCCCATGGGGCCTATTTTTTCATGATGATCTGCTACCTTTTAAATATAAATAGAGTAACAACATGGCTATATTGAAAAGTAGAAAACACTTAATACAATATCACTGTCATTTTTGCCAACAACAATCAAGAACTATGAATCCTTAAGATTCAAATCCTTATTTATTCTACTAGCTAAATAGGGAGGTCAATTCCCACTAACTAAGAGGATGCCATTTAGGGAAAGCAAGGAAAGAGTGGTAGAGTAGTTACATCTACAAGATCTAGTCAGTAGTACATGTCCCAACCATGGAAGTTGAATCACACTAACTAAAGGGATGCTATTTAGGAAATGAGGAAAGGTAATTAGAGTGGATTCGTCTGCTGAGGGGAATCTAGTCGGTTTATGCATGGCCAACCATGGACTTCGACTTAGCTTCTTGATATGCAACGATTGCTCAATGCCATAAATACTGAGTGGTTACATTTGACTATGGTGGGGAATCTGTCATGCTCAATTGAATCCTTTGAATGATTCCCTTGCATGATCATCTAATGGTTTCCTTTCTCAACTTAGCATCCATAAATGGTATCCTACAGAATAATCTCAGTATGCATAATAATTGCACATCTATAATCACCTTTAAAGGACATTCATCAACCTTGCACAAAATCAATATAGATAATCCACATAATATGTCGATGTCATTAAAACTTCACAAAGAGGGAGTTAAACCCAAAGTCAATGTTTTAAGGGAGACATTATGCAAACATTAACACTTAGCTACTAAAGTTCATGATATTGCCAACAAATGGACTATAAATTCTACCCAAAATTTGACCAAAAACTAGGATTGTCATCCACCCCAACCTAATGTCTTGTTGGTCCTCCAATAGAGGAAGGGTTGTTATTTTGCTTGGTTAGGGCTTTGAAGTTCACAACTGCAAGTTATCCAACATCTATTTCTGCAATACCTGAGTCTAGATCCTAATAAAATCCTCCCAATCTATCAAATTTGTTCCATCTTTGCCTTTCTCTAGCAATGTCGTATTGTTAGAATATGTAAGTTGGCATTGGCCACATGAGAATGGGTGGTTGGAAAGTTAAGGGAAGCCAAAATCTCCACTATGTTCTACCAATATGGATGTACTTGTCAATCCTCTTCAATGTTGCAGTGTAGTTGTGAATAGAGCGAGGTTTGACTTGCTTTAACTCATCTCTTAAAATATTCCATCGCTGAGCTAGATATCCTCTTACAAGATCCTCTTTTGTTGTTATTTTAACTTCATACTCAGTATAGGTAGCTTCAATCCAAGGCATAATTTTGTTACCATAGCTTGGTCTGAGAAGCATCCTAAGCCATTCCCTATGAATATTCTTTGGGTTGCTTCACTCAGCCCTAATGAGTAAGGGGATATTAGATTCCATCTTCCTATAAGCATTGTTCTGCTACCCCAATTAATTTCATTTTGTGCCTAGGACATAAATGCTCTTAGTTGAATATCCCCAACATATAGCTTAGTGGGTTCTAATCATGATCCTGTGTAACAACATAATTGTGCAAATAAAATTCACATAACATATTTTTCATTTCAGGGGAAGCAATCATAAAATCATCAAAGAATTCGATAGGGGTTTCAATGGAGGGTTTTAAATCTGAAACAATTTTTGATAATCTAAAATAGAGATATGTTTCTTTTAAGTGTAGGGAATTAAACCTTGGAGGAGCTTTGCATTCAAGAATTTGTGGCACCAAGGTCACAATCTCATTTACTTTCTTCTTTAAAGTAGCAATTTCCTCATTTTTCTCCTCAATAATCTCATCCCTCTCTTAGATTTCCTTTTTTAGTTTCTTCCTCTCTTGTCTCCATTCCCCTTCCCTCTATATTTCTTTCCACAAATTTAAAATTGCTCCATGCATCGTAAAATTATGAGGGTTATGAATTCCTACCAATATTTTTGTTGATGGCTACTCCCTGTACAATACTATCTGCATATCCTCTGGCTGTCCAGTTGTTTGCGGTTGCAGGAATACTATTTCTTCACCCCCTCCTTGTTGCAAGACCTCTGGCTCTTGTTTCTAGTTTTGCTGCAGGAACCCTTTCTCATCCTCAAATTCTTCTACAATATTGGCAAGGTCTGCCAGTGTTACTTTTGTTGCTTCCCTAAATATATCCTCTTCTTTTCCTATTGGAGCTTTGGTGTCTCCATGTGGTATCTCATCATGCCCAAGGATTTCTTGTGAAGGTACACAAAAGGTTGGCCGAACTAGCTTTGAATTCCTAGAGGTGCCCGTATGTTTTCCCTTGGATGTAGGATGAATAGGGCCATCCTTTCTCTTCCTAGTACTCAACACCTCTTTTTCTATACGCTGGGCTTGGGATTTTTCCTTTCCTTTTCTTTTTTTAGCCTCTTTTCTTTGTGCCCCAGTTCTCATCAGGGTTTGTAGGGGGACATCATCATTAGAAATAGATGAAGAGATTTCCTTTCCTGAATGTTCTATTTCAAAGGAACTAATGTTTATGGATTATTCTTCTACTGCAGGAGGATTCATACTAGGTATAGTACTATAAGTTGAAGCACCAAAAGTTTAAGCACCAAGGGTGACTTCATCCATGCTCAATCTTCTACTAGACCTACAAGATTGAGGTATAGCCATAGGTGGAAAATTCTCAACATTGACAAACTCTTCCTAATGGTAATTTTGATAAACTTGAAAAAATTCTTCCCAAGTCATTCCAGAAGCATCATGCAAAGATTTCTTAACTAGCAATTTTATTAAGCCATGGTGGGAGATAGAGTTATTCCTACCTTTTTGTGTTTTGGCTGCCATGATGGAGAGAAGATTGTATAGGAAATTGGGCACGTTCATCCTCCTCCCATGCCTCATGTGGCTCAAGAGCTTGAAATGTACTGAATGAAAGTTTGGAAAATGTCCCTCATAGGTGATATACCTTATAATGTGGAAATTTTCCTGCTTCCATGGTTCAGGCAGAGACATTCTTTTTTCTCCTCGCTTGTCAATGCTAATTGGTGGGCCACCATGTACTGTAAATTCTACTTTGGCCGACCTGGCATCCCTAGAGGAAGGGTAATTTTCTACATCAATAAGTAACCTTGAAATTTATGCAATTCTCTCCTATGTTGCCACAACTTCTAATCCTTTTACGGTGGCTTTTCCTTCTGAAAATGTCTGGGAAAATTCAAGGGAAATTCCTTTGTCAATGCCATCCAGCCTCATGAAATAATCAAACCATCCACAACGTTGCAATTTTGGAAGGAATTGTGCATCTTGCAACAAAATGTCATGAATTGAGGGCTCATTCTAAATTAAGCCACCTCCCATTGTCTGAAATTTTCTGTCACTCAACAAAATATGCTTCCTCTAAAATTTTTGTTATGAATACCACCACCTTTTCCCAATTTTTTACTGCTAGTGCCGACTAAATTTCTTTCTTTTCCTCTACTTTTACCATTTACTACTTATGACTCAAGGTTACGACAAGGCAATTAAGAAATTATGGTAGAAAAAGAGGTGATAAATGAGAGTGATAATAGAAAGAATTGGCGGCTCAGTTAATGTCACTTCACAGATGCAAGCCATATTTTCAAATTGGCTTGTTTAAATTTTCTAACACAAGCACATTATGATTTGACATATAGGCAATATATTTGCATTTTTTATTCCCCCCAACCTAAATTTTGACATGTGTTCGCACATGTGAGAAGGGAGCGATGATTTGACAAGAAATAATGATATTATGTAATCACCTCTAGTAACATGCTATGATTAAATAAATGTGCTTAAAAGGTAATTAAGAGATGAGAATTATTGCATACATACCTGAGCATGTGAAGGATGTGGTACAAAGATCATGTAGAGAAAGTAACATTGCACCTTTTTTAGAAATAATCGAGAAATCAATGAAAGTGATAGGAAGTGAAGTGAGGTGGAATGAAATGATGTAAGAGAGAGAAAGGTGATACATATGGACGGATGGGCGGATGGGTGAAGAAATGGATTTCCACTAAAGTGGAAATCTTTATTATGAAAGTATGTACCTTAATTAAGTCGAAAGGTGGGACGCTAGGTCCACCACTTTCAGCTACAGGAAGCTCATGTACTAGACGGTAGGTGAATTTCTGCAGGAGGTCTTCCTTGGAGGCTAGCACAAGTAACTCGAGCCTTGTCTGAAGTTTTTGTGTAAGTCTGAAACTTGGTCACTAAAGGGTGAAGAAAAGTGCTCTTGCTTGGTGGCATCATTAAATTTTTTGTAATCAATACAAACTCGACATCTTCCTTTCTTCTTTGGCATGATTACTAGTGTAGACATCCACCGACTGTCTAAAACAGGATAGATAGATTAATCATTTGTCAATTTCTGCAGTTCTGATTTAACCATTTTGCTCCATGCAAGGTATATTTTTTGTTGAGGCTGCCCTACTAGTTGACAATCATCTCTAATGTAGATCTTATGGATGTAGGGCTTAGTATCTAGTGCCTTCATATCATCTACATGCTGATGAGACTTCGAGTCTATTGCTATAGGAATAGCGTCTGTAGGAAGAACATCTATAGGAACAATGGCTACAGGAAGAACCAGCAGAAGTGTTCTGACCAAAGTAGAAAATGATGCTACCTCATAATGATTCTAAATTATACTGGATAACATTTCATCTTCATCTTGAAACTTCAAGAGAGGATTTCTAGCTAACATCATGAGCTGTATTACTAGGTCAATTTCCTCGGCCTCTTCACCAACTTGTAGCCATACATGACCCTCTTCATTATGAGTCGGCTGAGTAGGAAGACATTATTTAGTATTTCTACCACTATAAATAGTCACATTCCCTAACCAACACCCAATATAAGCATTTTTTGTTGCAAACCATGACCTTCCAAGAATGATAGGATCATTAGGCTTCCGAGTAGAACTATCAACAAGATGCATGACAACAAGAGTAGGTCTTATGTTTGCAACATTTAGTTGTTGCAGGATGTCCTTAGTGATTGTGTCTCCTAAGTCATTCAAGGAATTATTTACTTGGATTATGTTGATAACAACTACCATCTCAGGACTACCTAAGTCATTATACTTGGGAATAGTCACTTTTCCAAATATGATATTAGTGAGCTGGCCCACCATATGAACTGTAGTTGGGTCTTTCTTTCTCCTATCTTTCTTTTGAAGAAAAGCTTCTTTGATAGTTGTTCCATAGATTGGAACATTCTACAATAGGGGTATTTGAACACATGCATGCCCTAGCTGATCCATGATGTCAAAAGTTCTACCTTCCTTGTCTTCCTTGTGCTTGGCAACTCCCAATCCCTAAGGAAATCGTGGCTCTTATGCAATCATCCTAGTTGGAACTCATTCATGATTTCTAGGTATGGTAGGTTGAATGAGACTATTCAGAGGCTCCTCTTCCTCTCCCATAGGTAGCTCAATGGTGGAGGATGTGGAAGGAGTTAATATAGTATTTTTGGAACACAAGTGAATACCACTTATACTCACAACACACGGGTTTAAATCAGCAAGGTATATTGGTTGTGGTTGTGGTATGTTATTTGGGTATAGAGAGGGTTGAGTTGGTAATTGAAGTGTATTGGATCTTGAATTACCTTATGGAGGTGTTATGGAAGGCTGTTGGGATTGAGAAGATGGTTGTATGCAACTAATTGCCTAGTTTGGTCCAAAAAAAGATAGTGGATCTGGTAACATACCTTGTCTTGGAATCCAAGGTTTCCTCTATGCAACAAGGTAGACTTGATCTTCCTCAATCCACAATGGTTTGAAATCAAGTGGAATATGGTTGTTAGTTATCATCTTGCATCTGCAGTTCTTCTTCTCCTTTTGTCTACAATGAGTGCAGTACTATGTTAGTGTTTCCCATACCTTCTCATGCTTTTCTTTGGCATGAAGTGTATCCAGCTAAGTAGTTGGATTATTTGTGACATTCTAGTTGAAATTTTCCAATAGATTAGTGATCTCCATCCTTAAAATCGCATTGGTAGATGACTTACTCATAGAAGATTGGTAAGTTCTCTCTTCTTTTGAAGTTGCTTTGTAGTAGTTCCAACATATTTTCTTGATATCTTCCCAAGAGACTTGAGTGATATCCTCCCCTTCCAGTAGGTCCAAATAATTAGTGCAACTCTCATTGATTAATTTTATGAAAAGCAGCTTTTGTGATTCTTCATTGGGTGTAGGATGTGGAGATTTCTGCAAGCAAGACAAAAACCTTGAAATGTAATCTTCCAAGCTCTCATCTTTTTTTTGTTGCATCTTGAAGACATCATCTCTTTTTGTATTACTGTCCCTACAATATTCCTTTCATTTTCCAAGGAACTCTGTCTTCATGTCCTCCCAAGTTTCCATGGTATCTTTTTCTAGGCTCATAAACCATCCTAGTGCAACTTCTTTTAAAGTGGTAGGAAATAGTTCAAACCAAAGAGCATCAATGGTGTAGTCATAATCTTGCTAGAGTAGATTGTATTCAAACAAGAAGGAATCACCCATGTCTTCTTGATGGATTCTAGGGCAAAGGTTATCAATCTGGTTTTGATTTTTAGTGGAGGCTTCAAAACTAATTAGATCAAGATATGTATCAGCAAAAAGGGAAATGGTTCTTCTCCTTCTTTGTTTCTGGGTAGATTTGGAAGCTTAACTAGTTGAAATGGATTAGAATCATTAACAAGCATGCAGTATCAACTCAGCATCAACTCACTCACACAAAGAATGGGAAAAAATAATAGCAAGTTATTACTCATCTAAGCAAGGAATATCCTAAGAAAAACTGAAGAAAAAGTGCTAAAGAAAATAAACTATCAATGACTTCGAAGGACTTCCTAGCTTGACACCATCCCCAACAACGATGTCAAAAATGTCAGCCTCCTACAATGATTTCAATAACCAGGCCCTTCTTGCCATGATTTAGAGATTGGACATCTAACCTGAACAAAAATCTTAATCATCATGAAGGTACATTTACTTTTTCAACCCAGGGACATGAACTTGAAATGGGCCAGCATAGTATGTGCACTAGGAACTCTTAAGTAGCCATTTCTAATCTACAAATAAGAGACACAACAATAGAAATAAATTGCAGAAAGGAAATAAAGAAAATGTTGAACGTTAACTAACAACTATGCCAAACTGAAATGCATAACAGGAATAAAAGATCTGAGCAACAAACATGAACTACTCTGTCTACTTTGGCTACAAGAATAGACACATAATGGACTTCTAGTGGCTGTAGGAGCAATTGATGCCAGATATCAACTAAGTACAAAACAAAAAATGATAATTAAATTAATTACTTTGAGGAAAGGATTACTCACCAAGTGGGCCCCCTTGGATGAGTATCCACTAAGAATAATGCAAACTCCAATGCTCAAACTCAGACTATCATCTCATTCATTGGGAAAAATATAAACAGAGTAACAACATGGCTATATTGAAGAGTAGAAAATGCTTAATACACTATCAATGTCATTTTCCAACAACAATCAAGAACTATGAATCCTTAAGATTCAAATCGTTATTTATTCTACCAGCTAAACAAGGCGGTCAACTCCCACTAACTGAGAGGACGCCATTTAGGGAAAGCACAGAAAGAGCGGCATAGCAATTACATCTGCAAGGAATCTAGTCAGACATGCATGTCCAACCATGGACTCAGTGTTACAGTAATGCCCGTGATTTCTCAATGCCATAAATACAAGGCGGTTACATTTGACTGTCATGTTGAATCTGTCGTGCTCAGTTGACGGTTTCCTTTCTCAACTTAGCATCCACAAATGGCATCTTGCAAAATAATGTCAGTACGCATAATAATTACACATCTATAATCACCTTTAAAGGGCATTCATCAACCATGCACAAAATTGATATAGATAATCCATATAATATGTCGATGTCATTAAAACTTCATGGAGAGGGAGTTAAACCCAAAGTCAGTGTTTTAAGGGAGACATTATGCAAACATTAAAACTTAGCTACTAAAGTTCATGATACTACCAACAAATGGACTATAAATTCTACCCAAAATTGTGCCAAAAACTAGGCTCATCATTATTCACTTCAAGATATTTGGGAGTTTGGCATTTTGTCACATTCCAGGGCCTACACATTCTAAGTTAGATCAAACTTTAGAAAGAGGGTACTTTGTGGGGTACAACGAGACCTCAAAGGCATATCAGATATTTATTCTAAGGTACAGGAGGATTATAGTTAGGCGTGATGTCAAATTCATGGAGGACAAGGCATATTGGAGGTCTAGATATTTTCCAACAGATGATCAGAGTGAGCATCCAGCAGAAGCTCCAAGGATTGTGCAACCCGATTAGAGATAGTGAAGCACGAGTATAGTTACTAGTACAAGCACAAGCTTAGATGCATTAGATCATGAGAGTTCATAGAGTATGGAGTAACAGATGTAGCAGATCCAAGAGATGGATCAAGAAAACATGGAAGTTGATATTTCATCCTCTACAATTCGCAGGAGGAACCATGAGGTTCATCAGACACATAAGGATACTTAGGAGTTTTTGGAAGCTCCTAAGAAAAGTAGTAGATAGTAGAGACAACCAGCCACGTATAATGACTATATGGCATTAATTATTTAGTTGGTAGATAGCAAGCCTTCCAGCTATTAGGAGGCCACACAACAACAGGTGTGGTGAGATGAGATAGTTGAGGAATATACCTGAATTGTTCAGAATGATGTGTGGGAGGTTGTTCCTAGACTAACAGATAGGGTTGTGGTTGGATCATGCTAGATCTATAAGATCAAGCACATTATAGATGGTAGCATCAAAAAATTCAAGGCAAGGTTTGTGGCCAAGGGGTTCTCTCAGGAGGGAATAGACTATGAGGAGACATTCACTTTGGTGGCCAGTTATACCTCTATATGAGCTGTGATTTCACTTGCAGCATAGATTGGATGGCAGATCCATCAAATCAATGTCAACACGGTGTTTCTTAATGGTGAGTTGGTAGAGGAGGTATACATAAAACAACCAAAGGGCTTTGTAGCATAGTATAATGAGACTCGTGTGCAGATTGAAGAGAGCTTTGTATGGACTCAAGCAGGCTCCCAAGGCATGGTATGAGTGTATTGCTAGATACTTGCAGGGAATGGACTTCATGAAGAGTGAGGTGGATGCTAACCTCTACTACTTGGTGGTTTGGGGTGAGGTTCTCGTTCTTGTTCCATATGCGGATGAATTTTTTTTAACAAGTTCATTGGGGCTCATAGAGGAGTGCTAGAGGGACCTTCCAGTAGAGTTTGAGATGAAAGATTTGTGGCTTATGCACTACTTTCTAGGCATGGAGGTGTGACAAATAGATCAAGAGATTTTCCTTAGACAAGGGAAATACTGCACCAGAATTTTGAGGAGGTTCGAGATGGAGGATTGCAAAGCCATGTCTACACCTATGATCATGAATTGGAAGAAGGTAGACACATCTAGGGAGAAGGATGTAGACCCCACCTTATACAGACTATACAAACAATTTATTGGGTCGCTCATGTATTTGGTCAACACTAGGCTAGATATATCCTTTGCAGTAAACTTTGTTAGTCAATTCATGGTTGAGACGATGAGACTGCATTGGACAACAGAAAAGCATGTGTTGTGGTATTTGCATGGTACAATCAATTATGGGATCAAATATGCTCGAGGTGATGGTATCAAGTTGATAGGCTATACTGACGCAACCTGGGTAGGTAGTATAGTGGACAAGAAAAGCACTTTAGGGCGCTCCTTCAGTTTGGGATCAAGAGTTGTCTCTTGGTACAATAGGTAGAAGAAGTTCGTGGCTCTGAGTCCTACAGAAGCGGAATACATAGTAGCTAGTGTGGCGATGTGTGAAGCTATATGGCTTCAAAAGTTGTTGGTAGCCTTGTTTAGTCAGAGGGTTGTTCACTCCATTAGGGATTGTGTACAATGCATGATTGTTCAACTATAGTATACACCTATAGATCAACAAGTAGTAGACATTTTGAAAAAGGCATTGGGGAAGGCGAGATTCATCTTCTTCAAAGATAAATTGTGTATTATGCAAAAAACCTTCCTCACTAAGAGGGAGTGTTAGTTTGTGTAGCTCAGACAGGTATCTCCATACCCAGAAATATTAAATTAATTAATTTCTCTAGAGACTTTTAGAAAGTGGTTAGTTAGAGTCAAGATAATCATATCCATCAATTGAGATTAAATTGTGGTCGTTGTTTGCTCAATGAGAGGATTATAAAAGGGGATCAATGGGAATTTGGAGAACACATTCTTGAGACATATTTCTTGTGATAGCAAGGGCATAGTGATAGCATTGGATACACCAGTAGTGGAATTTCAGCAGGAAAATTTGAGGAAAGAATTTCTAGAGAAATTCTTCACAAAGATTCTAGTTTCCAATAGATGTGAAGAAAAATATTGTTGGAGCTTTACTAGTAAGAGGAAAGAAGTTTATGTAACTCTTTATTTTCTGAAGTATAATAAAATTCATGATCTGCTAAATTGATTTTCCCTTCGGGGTTTTTTTTCGGGGACAATTTGTCCAAAAATATCGTGTTTATTAATGTTTTACATATTTTTTCTTTGTTCCTATGATTTTTATTTGTGAAATTGCAGTTGTGTTATTTTCAATATTTTCTATGAATTAATTTTTAGAATTCAAATAATCAATAAAGATAAGAAATTAATAATCAATAACTGCAATAGAGTTTTCACACTCCCTACATAAACTATATGACAAAATACCTTAAAAGAGATGTCATCTCATGGAATACAATGATTTACGAAATACATTCGTTGATAAGGCTTTAGAACTTTCAAGTAAATGAAAATGGTAGGTGTAAATGCAATTCCACAACCTTTCCCAACATCCTCCATGCCTATGCCAAAATAGGAGCCTTGTAACAGGGCATGGGCATCCATTGAGAACATAAAGGTTGCAAGCGGCCAAGTAGACATGCTCGCAAAATGTGGATACCTAGACAAGGCATATGAACTATTTAGAAAAATTCCACAAAGAAATGTGGTCTCATGGAATTACGACTATAGGATATACAAAAAAAAAGGATTTTTCTAGGAATATTTAAGGAACTTTTATATAAATCCAAAGAGTATGTGAAATTCCATACACTAAAATCTGCGCCAATTTTTTTTCCTGGTATCAAGGAAAGTAGATATGCCCATAAAATATGTAGAACAAAGTTAAGACATAAAAATCTAAAACTTTATCTCTCTACCAGTTACTTCAGTGTTCCTAGGTAGTCTTTAAATTTTTTACAATTAGTTATTTTACAGAACAATAGATATATTGGTTATTATTCAGTAATTTAAATATGTTTTATTTTACTTTTATATTTATTTAGATTTACTCATTATTATCACTTTTATCATTATTATTATTTTAACATGATGTGTTATTTTTTATTTACAATTTATTTCTTCTATAATCAAATACCATTTATGATAATTAGATAAATTTCTTAATCTAATAAATCTTGTTATGGGAAAAGCTCAGGACAATACTTATGTAAGTTGTCTTCATCAACTGTTTTACCATCATTTTCTCTACATAACATAAGTCCATGAGTAATTAGACTTGATATTTTCATACAATCAACCATCGAATTTATTCAATATATCTTTTGCATAATTACTTAACAAATAAAAAATTCATCAATACTTTGATAAACCGCCATTCTTAGAAAGTATTTCATGAGACCTAAATCTTTTATTTCAAGATCAATCATAATAAGAAGTTTGAATTCATCCTTCATCTTAGAACTACTACCCATGTATAGTATATGATAAACAACCAAAAATAAAATAAGCACATCACTACCTCCTTTCTTGTAATAAAGAGTAGGTCAACTTATGCTTCTCTTGAAGTCATTCTTCTTAAAATATCCATCATTTTTAGAATACAATTTTCTTGGTTCATGCTTGAGGCTATACAAAGCCTTCTCCAAATTCTAGATTTGGTGTTCTTTACCTTGCATTTCAAAACCTTATTGTTGTTGGCCAAAGACTTCATCTTCTAACTATTCATTCAAATTGACACTTTTCACATCCATGTCATGTATGTGTCATTTATTTTGATCTATTAGTGAAATCATTAGTATAATAGTCTCTTGTATTGCTATTTGCGGAAAAATATCTTCACATTCTATCCCATACCTTTATGTGAAGGATTTTTAAAGTAATCATGCTATGCTTTTTTATCACTCCCACATTACTATTGTACTTAGTTTTTAGGCCAATTTACTATCAACACTATTATTATCATGTAGAAGGTCTATAAGACCCCAGGTATTGTTCTTGTGAATGGAGGTTACCTCTTCTTTCATTGTTTGCACCTAAAATCCATTAGTACATGCATATTCACAATAAAATGGTTGAAAATTAACCTTTGAAAGTAAAGAAAAGTTACAATCTTACCTCTTGGATTCTCTTCTTGTCCATGACTTTTAATCCTTAAATAAATGTCACTTAAACATCTTATTTTGTTATATAACTTAGACTTGAAGATAGAATTTCACTAGAATTATAAGAGTGGCTATGTGGTGGATTTGTCGTAGTTGGAACAAAAATATTAATAGGCTTACCAATAACAATATTATAAACAATGTCACTATTAAAAATGAATTTAGATTTTTTTAAATGGTCTTTCCAATGACCATAAACTCCCTCTTAGTCAAAAAAACACATCTAGCATAATAATACTATTAGTGAGAGACTTATACAGCCTATAGGCATTACTTTGTTTATTGTACCCAACAAAACTGCATGATTCACTTTTTGGATCTTTTTTCTTCTTTTCTTTTTTTATCAATTATACTATCATAGGATAGAAAATAAATAAAGTCTTTAAAATAGTTAACATTAGGTCTTCTCCAATTCCTTGCTTTAAAAGGATTCATCCAATCAAGTGCACTAGTGTGACTTTAATTGAGAATATATATTATTATAACATCACCTAAAAAACCTACTGAATCCTTTGGTTTGTAGCATACTCCTTTGTATTTCCATCATTATATATGGTTCTTCATTTTAGTTACACCATTTTGATGACATTTGTAAGTAATGGCGAGTTGTCTATTGATGTCATTAATATTATAATAATTCATGTAATTTATTGAAAAAAATTATGCTCCACATTGAATCCTCAAATTCCTTATTTTGTAATAACTTTCATTTTTAATAAAGGATTTGAGAACCTCTTAAATGTATGCATAAATTCATATTTGGTCTTCAAAAAATAAAACTAACAACTTTATGAGTAAATAATTGATGAAAGTACTAAAATATGAGGATTTACCCAAAAAAAAATATTTTTAGAAGACTTTTTTTTGTTAAGGTGTATTTTTTATAGGGCCCAAACTCTTAAAAAATAAGAACAATAGAGATGCCATGAAAAGTAAAAAAATTCTAAAGAAGATCAAAAGGATCGAGAAAAACTAGGGCTTTACCTAACCCTATGCATCTTTGTACCCATAATATTGGAGTGTGAATGAGAGAACAACATAGGAGGAAATTTATTTATCTTTTGTACAACTATTCATGAAGATTTGACATCCAGTTAAAAAGACCAAAGATAAGAGGGATGCCAAGCCCCATTAGAGTGCACATCCAAGAGAAATACATAATCAAAGGAACAATGAGGAGTTTTGGATTGATAATCTACCATCTTAGCAACAATCAACTAATTTTGAAGGGTAAAAGGAAAGAAAAGAAACATTAGAAACATGTTCTTCATCATAATAAATACTCGAAAAATTATCAAATGGAGTCTCACTAGGAGTAGAGGGAGGATTTTTTAGGAATGGACAAGGAAGCTCAATATCCTTATAATAAATTGAATTTTCATGATACACTACAAGATGGTTAGCAAGATAATTTTTTCACTAAGTTGAAGAATAAATCTTACAAAAATAATACCAAAAATTTGAGGCCAAGTGCCATGTAAAAAAATAATTCTTACAATAAAAAGGAATTCCATCATAATACACTAGTTGAGACCAAGACCATTCATTAACCTATAATACATCCTCAACAAGTAAATATTTAAATAGATCAAATTCCACTAAGATGTAGTAGAAAAAGGTGTGGGTGAAATTCTTATCTAAGTAAGGTTCATGTTTAGGAATAAACCAATAGTATTTCCAATGGTCACATACACCAAAGGAAATAATAATTATAAGGAAACATAAGGTAATCTCACCCAAACATGCATAATTTCAATGGACTCATTCAAATATTTAAAGGAATCAATTGAAGGGTGAATCAAGAGAGGATGCATATCACACATCTAGTCTCGAGTATCAAACACAACTTGTCTATTGTCAACAAAATCAAAATAACTAATAGACAAGTAAATATCTATCATACCATCAACTATAGGATTTCAATACCAAGAAAAAGGGTGATGTAGATTAGGGAGAGAAGGATACATATACAAAGTATGAAAATTAAACCATTACCCATGAAGAAATTAACACATTTGATCACTTCCTATCCAAAGACAACACAAGAGAAAAAACATAATGAAGAGGCAATTTCAAATCCTTACACATGAAAATTCCCTTCACCTCCAATGTAGTGGAATATATGAAATCATCCCTAAAATGATGCTTCAACACATATGTAGTGGAACCAAGAGAGGATTAAGCCCTATCTACATCCTACCATTCCCCACCAACTAGAACACTAGCTCCATAAAATCCCTAGAAAATATTGTTGAGGGTTGGTTGTGTTGCTGATTTTTCCAGCAGAACCAAGCAATTCTCTAAAAAGTAGCCAACTCCTATGATGAACTGTTAGGTTAGTGGCTAACACAATGAGAATAGGACTTTATGGTCCTTACTCCTTCACTTCAAGCTCTGTCAAACCTAGGAGGGTGATCCCAATTGTGTTTTTGTGAATTATATTAGATTAGTAACACATTTATACATAGATTGATTCCTATTTATTGCAAATAGGGTCCTTCTCACTGAAAATTTGGTGGATTTTCAAGTGAGTGACTAGTTATTTTCTAGGAATTGGGGATAATCCCACCTATACTGTCCTTGGAAATATTTTAATTGAATATTGTCTTATCTTAAGTCTAGGGCCAGGAACACTATTTTTTCATTTTATGCAATATTTTCCAACAAAATGACTAGTGTCTCATCAATTGGAGCAACAAAGTCAAATATATAAGGATCAATAATTTACAAATTACTCAATTTAGATAGATGGACTATTTTCATACTACTTTTCATTTATGAAAACTCATTGTGCTTGGAACATTTACTTATTATGAATCCTAAGAAATTCCTTACAAAGTTTACAACCCTATTCAAGAATTTTAATTAACTCCTTGAATTAAAGCTAAAAACAGAGTAATACATTCAAATGAAATATTTGACGACAAATTGATGCAGGAGAATCCTTGGTTCTTGGAAATCTTGCATCAACCAAAAATATTTTCTTTTAATTTTTTTCCTTGTTCTATTCTTGCTCAGTTCAAGTTGGTGGATTCATCATATTTTCTCACCCAACCTTGTAGATCTACATTTTCATCATGGACATGTTCATTTTTCTTATTTCAATATTTGAGCATGATTTGATTTTTTTTCCAGCAAGTTATTGCTTATGGATTTGATGGCAATTCCTTGAACCAGCACCAGAATAATTTTCTAAACTAACAACTAGTTTGTTCACTGGTGGATCATCCGCGTAACTTGTGGATCTTGACAGACTACTTTTAATTATTTTGTAGAGTGTCCCCAACCTTAATTATAGGTCCACACTTCATCCTATGCATTTACTGAGGAGTAATTTAAATTTGAGGCCAACCTATTCACGCACACATTACATTTTCTTTTATTGGAGATTGTAATGATCTTTGGTCGACACAAATGATTCTAGATCTCAAGATGTGATATAAATAATTGTAATAGATCATCAGAAAGAAGTTAGATGAATATTAGATTTGAGATGTAAAAGTTCTCTCACATTAAGGAGCATATTGGAATGTTGCATTTTTGAGCTAGTTGTATCAGGCCTAGGAGTCAAATCTGTAAGCCCGAATGTTGCCAGCCGATTGTAACTAAGAATATTGTTAATGAGAATTTTTGAACCTACATTTTCCTCCAATTTATGTGTTGCTTTTGTTGTGTTGCTCTTGTTGCATGGTCCATATTTTTCTCCTTGAGGACCCTCCTATCGTGATTGCACCAGACTAGTATTAGAGCAAGATTCGATCTGTGAGAGATCACCAGAATTTGCAAAGTCTTGTTGGAGATTTTTTGTGTGGTGGCGGACTAAGGATCTAACTTGTAGTTGCAGAGGATGTGTGTAAAGATTTCAGGAAGAAGAAATGGAGTGCGTGGAAATGTAGACCAGGCTTTAATGGAGATGTTGAGAGGAATTGTTGCTAGATTGGATGGAGTTGAAATGGCCTAGAGGAGTGGTCGACTAGTTGATGATGTGAGTGATGAAGAGGTAGAAGTATAGGAAGAAAGGGGAAGAGAAGATCAACCTGGCCTTGATTAGGGAGAAGAGAGGTTCATAAGAGCCCTAACTAGAGAAAATACCAAACCACATTTCAATCCACTGGATTATAGTGGTAAGTTGGATTTGGATGTATTGCTAAATTGTATAGTAGAGACATAAAAGTATTTTGATTTTGAAGGTACCGCTGAAGAAAAGAAGGTGAAATTTTCTTGTACAAAGTTAAAAGGACATGCATCCCTTTGGTAGGAAAATTTGTAGATAGATAGGAAAAGAAGAGGAAAGGAGAAGATAAAATCATGGGATCAGATGGTGAATAGGTTGACAACAAAGTTTATGCATCAGATCAGTTTGTTTTGAAAGTTGCAGAATTTGAAGCAGAAAGAATCAAGTGTGATAGAGTATACTAAAGAGTTCTACATGTTAAATATCAGATCCAGACATTCAGAGGATGAGGTTGTACAAGTAGCTAGATATGTGAATGGTTTGAGGTCATCTATAAAGGATGAAATTAGTTTGATCAAGTTGCTGAGTGCGGAAGAAGCGTATCAATGTGCCCTAAAAGTAGAAGAGAAGTTGAATAAAAGACATGAGCAGAGACAAATAGGAAGAACTTTTACTGGAGGAGGAAGAGGATCTTTTCCAAATCAAAACAAAGATAAGGAGGTTAGTAAGAATGAGAATTCATACCATAGAGACAATGGAAACTCTTACCGAAGAGGAGGAAATGGTGGTTACCGGAATGAAGGTTATAGAAGAGATGATAGAGGACAGGAGAGGAGAGTATTCAAAGGAACTTGTTATAAGTGTGGTGGAGAAGGAAAGAGAGAATTTGAATGTAATCAAGGAGAGACAAGCATAAAGACAAAGAATAATAGAAGAACATCCTTTTTTGAGGAGGATCATTCTAGATCATCTAACAAACTAGAAGATGGACAAGTGTTGGTGAATAGAAAAGTATTATGTCAAAGTGAGATGGAGCAGGAACCGTTGCAGAGAAATAATTTGTTCTGAAACAGATGCAAGGTAGCTGGTAAATACTGCAAAGTGATTGATGATGGTGGGAGCTCAAAGAACCTGGTTTATGAAGAAATGGTGACCAAATTGAAGCTAGAAATATTGGCACACCCGAAGCCCTATCAAATATCACAGATTCAAGATTAGCATAAGATACTGGTTAGTGAACTATGTTTGGTGAAATTGAAGATAGTAAATTACCATGATGAAGTTTTGTGTGATATCATGCTTATGGATGTATGCCATGTTTTGTTGGGAAGGCCTTGGTAGTATGATAGATAGGCTATTCATGATGGAAAGAAGCATGCATATACTATTGTTGCTAATGGGATGAAGCAAACTTTGTTGCCATTAGAAGATGTTCCTAAAATTGAGGTTTGTATGAGTGTTATAATTTTTTTGGTTGATGGAAGAATATTTCTTGATGGATTGAGACATGAGAGCATGTGCTATGCCTTGGTTCCTAAGAAGACTGGAGACTTGAAGCATGTAGAAAAAATGGAAGAGATAAAGGAGTTATTGACAGAGGATGATGAGATCGTTTCAATTAATGTGCCTGATGGTTTCCACCTGTGAGGAGTATTAGTCATTGTATGGATCTAATTCCTGGATCTAGTTTACCTAATAAAGCATCACATCATATGACAACTTCAAAAAATGAAGAGTTGAATAGAAAAGTACAAGATTTTTTGAGCAAGGGTTTGATCAGGGAAAGCCTAAGTCCATGTGCAGTACCTATCATTCTAGCACCTAATAAGGATGGAGAATGGAGGATGTGTATAGACTCTAGAGCCATAAACAAGATCACGGTAAAGTATAGATTTCCTTTGCCCCAAATGGATGATATTATCGATTGTTTGAGTGGATTTAGATACTTTTCAAATAACCTTGAATGTCTAATGTAGGAGCATCCTTGGTTCTTGGCAATCTTGCATCAACCAAAAATATTTTCTCTCAATTTTTGTCCTTGTTTTATTCTTTCTTAGTTCAAGTTGGTGGATTCATCATATTTTCTCACCTGACCTTGTGGATCTACATTTTCATCATGGACATGTTAATTTTTCTTATTCCAAGATTTGAGCTTGATTGGATCTTTTTCCAATAAGTTATCACTTCTAAATTTGATGGTAGTTTCTTGAACTGACACTGAAATAATTTTCTAAGCTAACGGCTAGATTATTCGATAGTGGATCATCCCTATAACTTGCGAATCTTGACATTATGATTTTAATTGTTTTATGGAGCATCCTTGACCTTAATTATAGGTCCACACTTCATCCTATGTATTCACCGAGGAGTAATTCAAATTTGAGGTTGACCTATTCATGCACGCGTTACATTTTGTTTCATTGGAGATTGTAACATAATCTTTGGCTGACGCGGATGATTCTAGATTGCAAGATGTGATATAAATCATTGTAATAGATCATTAGAAAAGAAGTTAGATGAATATTAGAATGAGATGTAAAATTTCACTCACATTAAGGAGCATATTGGAATGTTGTATTTTTTAGTTTGTTGTATCATGCCTAGGAGCTGAATCTGTAAGCCCGGATGTTGTCAGCCAATTGTAACTAAGAATTTTGTTAATCATAATGTTTTAACCTACATTTTCCTCCATTTCATGTGTTGCTTCTGTTGTGTTTCTCTTGTTGCACGGTTTGGATTGTTCTCCTTGAGGACCCTCCTACGGTAACTGCACGACAAATGATAACACCATTAGTATTTCTCATTTATAACTTGTAATAAACATACATAGGAGAGTATCCGCTTCTAGACTAATATTTGTTTTAATCTTAGTAATTTCTATAAAAATTATTTAAGATCGCTACATACACGATTTTATATCGAAGATAAAATACTGGCCTATTATCAGTATTCTATTCAAAGTGCCTTTTCAGAACTTAGCTTTCACCTAAAACCCTATTGAGACTTCAAAATCTGACCTCTGTAATAAGCCCTAAAATCCCTTTTATAGAACAAGGGAGCAACAAGCTTCATACTTAATTACATTTACATTTCGTTTCATTTATACTAGAATTTGAGATATTTCTAGCTAGTTACATACAATCATTTAAGGAAAATGAAAGAGTAAAAGAACACATTCCATATTCCCTAAATGAAGACACACCAACTCCTCAAAAGGTAGAGTTTGTTGCAACCGTGTTGAATCCTCATCATTTTTGACCAAAGAATATTCTCCAATAGCAGCTCTAGTACAAACTTGTATATTATCCGGAAACTACATGCCACCAAGGTCGAGCAGTCTGGCACTTCTCCTACATACTAGCCTGAGAACATTTCGCATTAGCATTCAAAACAAGAAATCACATGAGTGATGAATAGGCTAATCCTAACAGAAAGGGCATCATTTCATCAAAAACAAAATAAGGGTGAAATCATCACTCTAAGTCATCAACCTCAAAGGATAATCACCCACATTTTTCTCGTGGTGGGACTAGACAAACTATCACTACTTCCTTTTTAGAATTCCTTGATGGTATCAGGGAGAGGGGATAGTAATAACCCTCTAGATCAGTGTCACCCTCACTGTTTGAAGGGTTATTAGAAACCTCATATGGAGAATTACATCCTTCTAGATAAGCCTTATAATTCTCATTCTCTCTCCTTGCCTTCTTTTCATATTCCACCATCTTTTTCTCTCTTTGTTTGACTAATTCTTTTGAAGCTATATGGTCCCGTGGATGGTAATTATCCTTGTTACTATACTCCTTGGATTTCCCAAGTCTTATTCTACCTTTTGGAGTATCAGGAGCTCCTTGCATTCCACTTTCATCCTCAAGAGCATATTTCTTAGAATCAAACAAACTTAGCTTCTCATACTCTCGAACCACCTTGGAAGACCTACTTGCCTAGGACAAGAATGTCTATTTCCTGACTCCAAGATAATCAATCTTCATGAAATTCCTTACTAACCCACACCTTTCATTTACTACATACTGAATTATGACAAAGGTGATCAACAAGAAATATATATTAAATAGGTAGTTTGAAGCATGCATAATTAATGATTCAAGAGCTCCTGACATGAGCCAGTTGATAACTTAATAGCTCGGCTTTAAATCTAAGCCATCAATTTTAAATAATTTAAAACTTCATCTATGGTCATATAAGCCTTTTTTTTTATGCTTTTAGCAAATTGCTCATAGAGAACAATGATGCTAGCTCAATTGTTGCAATCTATCAATCAACATGTATTACCAACCTAATTTTTTCTTTTCATTAATATCAGTGAAGTACACAAGACCAGTTTTCTTTCTTGAGAGAAAATTTCCTTATACACTTCATCGCTCATCGTTGATCTTCCGCAAGTTTTAGGGTGCAATTAGTGATGAAATTATTCACACGATGATTTTGAGTCCATTAGATCATCCTGTTTTAGAACTTCATCAATGGTTTCTCAGTCCTCTCACTACTTTCCATTTTTCTTTACGTTAAATCCTTAGGATCTTGCCACATTGCTTGTTCCATGTAATAGTCATCTCCTATCATGAATGCATCTCTTCCTTCATCAGCCTCATCTGCAATGTAAAAATCCCTACAAAGAAACTTTATCCCTTGGTCTTGCAGCCTATCCTTTGGTCACATATGTTCCTTCATCGCACATTTCCAATTCAAACTTTGCACTTAGGATCCTATTGGTGATAGGAGATGTAGTGGAGACACCAAATTTAGACATGTACACCTGCATAAAAATCAATAACACAAAAGGGATCACTCATAGGATCTCATTCAATTAGCAAAAGAAACCTTTTAGATAACAACATTGCTTCTCACTAATTCGGAACTCAAGTTCAGGAATGAGTTCGAGATGAGCGATAAAACATAAGGTTGTCACTCATTGCTAATTCTTCTCATATAGTTTGTGAGCAATTAGTGATGAGACTATTTAAACAAATTTCATTGCATATCATGTATTGCTAATGTGGGTCCTTACATTTAAAACGTATCCACAATCAAGTGATTGTAAAGGAGTTTTCAAAATATCACTCATCACTGATCCTAAACTTATCATTTTATAATCATCTGCGATGAGTGATAAAAACACAAGAACATAAGACTGGGGCATTGCTCATCGCTAATAAAAATTTTAAAACTTGAAAACCATTAGCGATGAGAAATCCTTCAACAATACAAAGGACATCATATATCACACATTTGATCTAGGAGCTCTAGCAAAAATTTATGATGAGCAATAGTATAAAAATATCACCTCACCACTCGTTGCTAATTCAAAATATGCACTCTTGAAGTAATCAACGATGAAAGATAAGAACACAATGGCCATCAAGACTTAAGTGAAAACCTTCAAACATGTGCACTTAAGTTGTTCTTAATGAAGGGGATCCCTATGATGACATGAGAATAATAGACCTGAAAAATTCTAAGTCATGAAATGAAAAAGGATGTAAAGGCCAAAATATCCTTTACTTAACCTTATAAAATGGAAGACCTAGACTTAGGCCTGAGGTATCAGTTACCAAATGACAGTGAATGACATAATATGTTTTAAAATAACTGGCAACGAGTAATAAGGAGTCAATGACCAAATAGAACACTATAAGAATTTGTAACGTATAAAACCCTAAACCCTCATATAACAACCCTACATCCAAATGTAATAAGGATTTAAGATGGAACAATTTTTTTTGGGGGTTTCATCAGGTTTTTAATGTTTTGTTTGTTTCTCTATGGTTATATTTGATTTGGTCATTGATCTATTACAAATTTCTTCACAAAAAAATATTTAACATGCTACAAAATTTTAACCCGCTACTCAACATACATTTAACTTGTTTCCTCAACATAGATCATTCAAATATTATGCCACCTATTGGATCTACATATCTTAAATAAAGAGTATATATAGATATTGCATTTGACTATTTTAGTAATAGAAAAAGTAGCCTTTTCCTTGCTTGGTTTGATAATTGATATTAAAATTGAATTAATGATGTCTTGGAGTGGTGTTGTAATGTGTTGTTCACATTCACACTTTTCTAGGATCTTTATTTGACTAAAGCATGCCTTAACTGATCCTTTGTAAAGGTGTTGTAAAGTGTTGTAACAAACATTCACACTTTTGTACGATGTATTTTCTTAATTGAGCCTAATATTGTAAAGTGTTTTAAAGCACTTTTAACACTTATCTAGGTTGTCTTAATTAAGTATGGTTAATTAGAGTCATTAACCCTCTTTTAATTCAAATTTAGGCCTTAATTTTGACACCTCGCGAAGATATATCCCGATAATCATAATTTAAATAACAAAATATTTCATTGGGAAAAGTTTTGTCCTGGTAAGTTGAGCCAGGTTCTGTTCACCCTTGATGGTGAATGGGTCCTACCTTAATAGGATCTCCCTTTCTCAGTTGATTAAAAATGGGTTTCTAACCTTCTTTCAATCCCTTGGGATTAGGTCCTAGTAAACTGAGCTAGGATCCATTCACCCAAGGTGGCAAATGGATCCTCCCTTAATGAGACCCATGTTTTTTAATTTCATTATGGTGGGAATTTAATTATCTTTCTTTCTAGATCTAGTGTCGGCCTTAATACTTTGAATTTTAGGGTATATCTCCTAATTTAGTATAAATAAGGGGTTAATTCATATTATTTTCACCTAGAAAGTTTATGAAGCATTCAAAAATTCAAGTGATTAAGCATTATAGAATTTCAAAGGAATTCATAAGGCATTTCAAGGCAGATTTCAAGAGTTTATTGCAGCAATTCAAGATCATATCATCATTTCAAGGGTTTGATGCATGCATTCATGTTATTAAGCTAAAGAGGTAGATGTAGCATTGAAGATATACTTGCAACTATTGTTCACATCATTTTCAAGGATCCTAGATCTACATTATTCATGGCCACTACATGATAGTTTACAGATTTATTTCACAAGACAACATCTAAGGTGACATCATTTATATTTCATGTTCATGCTTCATTTCCTTCATTTCATCATTTGGTTTAATTACCTAAAAGGGGTTTGACTGAGGAAACCCCCATTCACTAACAAAAAAACAATTTTTTTTTCCCTTGAGTGTTTGTTTGCAGATTTAAAGGCTGAAGACCAAGTTAAGCAAGATTCGGAGCAAGATTGTCAAGGTTGCTAAAGTTGTCATTCAAAGTGCAAGATCAGGGAAAGAGCTCTATAGAATTGCAGACAGGCTTCCAGAACTTGATAATAGGGAATTTTAGAGTGTAGACATCAAGTAATAGGATCCTAAAATCATTTTTTGAAAACCCTAAAAAGACCTATTCACCACTAAAGGCGAATGAGTCCTTGATAGCTCCAAAAAAAAAAACTTTCTTGCCAGGTACACTACTTTTTATGCTCTAGAAACATCCACCATAGTTTCTATAATAGTTACGTAGCATTTTTTATTGTTATTGGAATCTTATATTACATAATTTTAATTATTTAGGGTCTTAGAAAAATCAATGGTCCATCACTTTGTTGATCCATTTTGGTGGACCCTATTTTCCCCTATACATTTATTGGTGAACTTGATTCATTCAACAAATTGCAATTTTTTTATTTTTGGAGTCTTCATTGCATATTAAGTTAAAATATTGCATTAATTGCATTTATATTTGCATTGAATTAAGATCTCATTTAGGGTTACTTATTTTGTATTGAAACCTTGCATATCATATAGGGTTTACATTTTCATTATTTTGTACTTCTTAAATCTAAAAATTACAAAAAAAATAGTCATTTTGCATCTCATTTAGATCTTATTCAATTGCATTTGAAAAATAAAATTGCATTTCATCTTTTGATTGCATTTTTACATCAAATTTCTAGAAAATATGAAGTTGAAGCTTACTATTTCAAAACTAGAACTGAAAGACATAACTAAGAGCTTTCAAACCATTTAAAAGTAGTTTAAAAATACCTAACCAAGACCCATTCACCTTTACTGGAGAATAATTCCTTGATCAGGTCTAATTCTAACCTTTTGGCAACTGAAAAAGCATCAAAATTCACTAAGAAACCCACATAAAAATCCCAGAAACACCTAACTAGGGTTTGCACACTAGGGTTGTAAAACTTGCATGAGCTTTACAACTTGGTGTCCTATTCACAATACTATTATAAGACGTAGTTTGAGGCTCATGTCATCCTATGATATCTCACTCACTGTGGATCTTGGGTTTTCTAACTCTCTCTTTTTATAGTGTTGAGAAACAACCCTCTATGGATCATAGTTTGCATACTTCATTTCCCATGACTTCACCTCCTACAACCAATGTCCCTAATGTTACCAACACCATCCCTACCATTACCACTTCCACTAAAGATTTTGGGTCTACTCAAAGCCAAAGTGGAATGCCAATCCCATCCTCCACAATACAAATATCCATTCCCACATAAACTAGTACACAACCTACAACAACATTCCAACCTACAAAAAAATTTCAACCAACAACTACCATTCAACCAACTACAACTATCGTAACCACTAGCACTATATACACTTCCATAGGTATTCCCATAGGAAATGCTTCAAACATAATAATACCTCAACAATCTACCTTTGAATCAACCTATAATTCACTAGCCCTTCACATACATACACTATACCACCTTGTTCCCCTCAACCTTATAACCAAAATGACGCTCTAATTAATTCACTTTTGCAAACCATGTCATCCCTTCAACAACAAGTGGCAACACTACAACAAAATAATAATGGTCAACCTTTTCCATACATCAACTCCACCAAATTTTCCCTTGACATATTAAGAGCAAAAATCCCACAAGGAATAGAGGTCCCACACTTTAAGAAATATTGTGGGAAAGGAGATCCTGTAAGCCATGTTTCCACCTTCACAACCTTGTGTAGTGATTTCATCTTCGAGGATAAACTTTTGGCTAAGTTATTCCCTAGATCCTTGAAGGACACTACTCTAGACTGGTTTTCATCTTTACCAAACAATTCAATTGATTCATTTAATTAATTGATTGATACCTTTTATAACCACTTTCATATTCACATGGGTCCCAAGATGACCATTGTTGATTTAATGACATGCAAGCAAAAAGTGGATGAGAAAGTGGTTCATTTCATAGGAAGATATCAAACACTTTATTCACAAGTGAAAATTAAGATTTATGATGTTGAACTTCAAAGAATGTTCATCACAAACTTACAATATAAACTACAAAGAAAAATTGAAATGTTGAGGTTTCCATCCTTCACAAAGTTATGTACAACCCTTCATGACCATCAAAACTTGAGTGGTAGCCCTGATGTGAAAAATCCCCCTAGTCATCCTGAAAATTCTGAATCCATGACTCAAAATAATGATCAACCATGTAAGAAACAAAATAAATGATTTTTTACTATTACATCCTCCTCAGAAGGGTCAACCAAACAATAATCAAATGGTTGTTATAAAAATGACAACTCCTTTCAGGGTTACGAAGAGAGAATTCACTCCTTTACCCCATATCCTTCACAATATCATGTTGCACCTTATTGACAAAATCATGCTTACCTTACCTCCTATTAGAGAGCATGATCCTACTTTACCATTTTTTAAAGGATTTTGAAAAAATGCTTATTTCCATTACCATCAAACAAATGGACATGGTACAAAATACTGTAAGCATCTTAAACATCTTGTGCAAGATCTTATTAATTATAATCATTTACTATTTGGAGGTGTGAATGATCAAGGCAATAAGCGTATAGCTCCTCCTAATCAAAATTTGCAAATATTTACAAATCCCATGCCTAAGCACAATACTTCATTTGTCAAAGCTAGTGAAACAAAGATTGATGTGATGAATGTCAACACAAATGATGACAATACAAATACCATTGAACAAAATCCCAAAAATTAAGTGATAGCATTTATCAAAGCTAGACCTCATAAGGGATTGACTAGACAACCTATTGCCATTGCTTTCTCACAAAATGGTATAACTAAACATACACCTAATGGTCCTTTTTACATAGTTGGTTGAATCAATAATAAGCCCACTAATGGGATATTGATTGATCTCATATGTGGAGATAATGTGATCATAGAAGAATTATTATATGTGTGTGAGTTATATAAAGAAACATATGAGAACCCAAAATCATGGATCAATACAAATAATGGGTTTTCTTGCCCTATGATAGGCTCAATAGATCTCACTTTAAAGGTGGGACCAAAAAAATTATTAGTCTCATTCTCCATCATTCCAAAATCAGACCAATTTCATGTGAAGCTAGTCCATCCACGGTTTTTCTCCATGAATTTTGTCCCTTTGATTGTGCATAAATGTCTAAAGTTACAATTTGGAAATGACATCTTCACTATGCATCATAGTGGATTCCATCATACCTTGGAAAAAGGGAATTTTACATTAGATTACTTTTGGCCTAAGCCTATGGAACCTATCAAGTCTCGTGAATATTTCTTTTTAAATCATATCAAAAATTCAAAATAAAGAAAATAGCATAACTATCTATTCGCAACATGCCTCAAACTATGACTGAACCATCCTTGATGAGATAATGATTGAACCAAAAACACTTATGACCATACAAGAACAATCTATCGAACAACCTCCTATAATTTCCCACAAGAGACCACAAGATAGTACAAAAAATCTCGTTGTCCCTCCTAGAGTCAAACAAGTTTACAAATTCAAAGAGAAAGTGGTTGAACAACTTCTTGTTGTTTCCTCTAGTCCTCCTAAGGAAGAGAAGGAACCTACAATTGACAAACCCACTATTACAAAAAAAATGGACAATAAATTGAAATGAAATTGAAGTTCTAGAGAGTGTAGACATAGACGTTGTGCTATTTCTCATAGATTTCAAACTCAAGAAAACAACCATGACATAGAAAATCATAATCCAAACCTACTCAAAGCAATGAATGATGATTCTCAACCCTCGCTACAACATAGAAAATAACATTACATGGACATTTTTATTAGACCTCCTACTATGATTAACTTAGAAGATGACATTGACATTGAAAGAATTGATAAATAAGTGAACGACGAGTTGAATACATTTGTTTCTTTTTCCATGAGCTTAAATAAAAAATCTCCTAAAAAGAGTGTTGAGCTTGGTGTGTGTCCTAGTTCAGCACTTGATGTTGTCCCTTTGGATATTTTCCTACCTTCCATTTATACTAACCGAGATTGGGAGGTGGATGACCTACTTTGGGTTGACTTGCCTATTCCTTACTAGTCTTTTTCTTTTTCATTTTTTTCTTTTTATGTGATTGCATGTGCATAATGTGATCCCTTGTGACATTTCATTTGATGTTCCTATCTCTTTTGTGCATTCTTCTATATTTACTTTCATTCCTCTCTATGTTGTAATCATTTCATTTGTCTTTTGGTTTCCTTTTGGGGATGACGCAAGGTGTTGAGACATTCATGTCTCTTTCATGTTCACCGAAAATATTTTCCTTTCTCTTTTTCATTTGTCTTATGTTTTCCTTTTAGGGATAACGCAAGACATCAATAAATTAATGTTTCTTCCATGTTGACCCGAAAGGATTTTTCCTTTTTTTCACTTTCTTTGTGTCATTCTTCTAGTTCTATGAGTATTTGGGGAATGATGACAATTCCATACTCTATGACAACATTGTAGCACATAAATACTGACCCCACATCCATAGATCCCTTATGGGAAACCCTTCCTTCCTATTTCATGATGCAGTTTACTTCTATAACATATGACTTGGCATAGGGTTTTCCAAGTAAATATCTCATGTATTAGGAAAAACATTGGTTACTTTAAGGAAATTTCTCACAGTGATGGTGTAGCAACTGCTTTAAAGTGGGGGCATACATTGATGACATCTTTTGGAAAATTTAATGGCATGATTTTTATTTTTTCTTGTGATGTTTCCTCTTCTTGGTGGTTTCATTGGGTTTGATGCCATCCAAGAGTGTATGATCTACTATCATCACATGATGCAAATGAGGTATCCCATTGGCAATGATCTAATACTCTTGATTTGTCCTCTCTTGGAGACATTAGGCACAATGCTCCCTAAGAGGAAGATCGTTACACAAACAAAGAAAAATCCCCTTTAGAAAAATTTTTACATGAAAAAATCATTTACAAAAGCATTTACATTGTAGTTCCTTATCGAAGTTGTTAGGAGGATAAATTTGGTATGGTAGGAGAGGCTAATATGATTCTCTCATTTGCCACCTCATTAGGATAACTCACCTAGTGGAAATAATGAGGTTCCACTACCCCAAAGTGAGCATATACATATTTTGGTACAACTCACCTAGTGGACAAGCTGAGGTTCCAATACCCTAGAGTGAGTAGCATGTGTTATGGACAAATAGCCACCGCCTCACATCACATTGAAATGATTGTGCTTGATCTTTGTTTTTGTTTATTTTTCTTGGCCTTTGATAAGGTATGATTTTGTATCTTTATTATTTCTTCATACTTAAGTGTCTTGGATGTATACTTTAGTATGAGTTTGATATGGGGTCATCCTCTCACTAAAGTGGGGGGAAAATGTAGTAACAAAAAAAGTAGCCTTTTCCTTGCTTGGTTTGATAATTGACATTAAAACTAAATTAATGGTGACTTGGAGTGGTGTTGTAATGTGGTGTACACATTCACACTATTCTAAGACATTTATTTCACTAAATCATTCCTTAACTAATCCTTTCCAAGGGTGTTGTAAAGTGTTGTAACACACTTTCACACTTTTCTAGGATGTATTTGCTTAATTAAGCCTAATGGCCCCATTTCTAAGAAAATATACGTAATGTGTACCTTGTTTAATTGTTGTAAAGGTTTTTAAATAAATTTCACACTTATCTAGGTGGTCTTAATTAATTATTCATAATTGGATTTATTAACCCTCTTTTAATTCAAATTTAGGCCTTAATTTTGACATCTCTCGAAGATCTATCCCGACAATCATAATTTCAATAAAAAAATATTTCATTGAAAAAAGTTGGGTCCTAGTAAGTTGATCCAGAACCCATTCACCCTTGATGGTGAATGGGTCCCCCTTTAATAGGACCCCCCTTTCTTAGTTGATCCAAAATGGGTTTTTAACCCTCTTTCAATCCCCTAGGTTTAGGTCCTGGTAAACTGAGCCAAGACCCATTCACCTAAGCTAGCAAATGGGTCCTCCCTTTTAAAATTTTATTTTGGCAATAATTTAATTATCTTTCTTTCCAAATTTCGTGCCAACCCTAATTCTTTGAATTTTGGGGTTAATCTCCTAATTTAGTATAAGTAAGGGGTTAATTCACATTGTTTTCACATAGTAAGTTTATGAAGAATTCAAGCATTCAAGTGATCAAGCATTTGAGCATTTCAAAGGAATTCATAAGGCATTTCAAGGAAGATTTAAAGAGTTTATTGCAACAATTCAAGATCATAGCATCATTTCAAGGGTTTGATGCATGCATTCATGTTGTTGAGCTAAAGAGGTGGATGTAGCATTGTAGATCCACTTGCAATTATTGTTCACATATTTTTCAAGGATCTAGATGTACATTTTTCATGGATACTACATGACAATTTGTAGATTTATTTCACAAGACAACATACAAGGTGACACCATTTACATTATTTTATGTTCATGCTTCATTTCCTTAATTTCATCATTTGTTTTAATTACCTACAAGGGGTTTGATTGAGGTAAACCCCCATTCACTAAATAAACAACATGTTTTTCTACCCTTGAGTGTGTGTTTACAAATTTACAGGTTGAAAATCAAGTTGAGCAAGATTTGGAGCAAGATTGTCGAAGTTGCAAAGTTGCAAAAATTGTCATTCAAAGTGCAAGATCATGAAAAGAGCTGTACAAAATTGTAGACATCAAGGAACACGATCCTAAAATCAATTTTTTGAAACCCTAAGAGGACCCATTGACCACTGAAGGCTAATGAGTCCTCCATAGCTCAAAAACAACAAATTTTTGGCCAAGTATACAACTTTTTATGCTCTAAAAAAATCCCCCATAGTTGCTATAATAGTTAGGTAACATTTCTGATTGTTATTGGCATCTTATTTTACATAATTTTAGGTGTTTAAGGTCTTAGAAAAATCAGTGTTCAACATCGCTTTGTTGATCCATTTTGGTGGACCCTATTTTTCTCGTAAACAACTATATAAGATAATAAATTAAGTGACCCCTTCGCCATTCTAAAAAGATCTATGAACTATACCAACGATTAAATAACCTCTAATGAAGCACACAAAAACACCAATTTCATGAATAATATTTTTAATAAAATAAATCACTAGAAATAAATTGAACTAGAACCTAATAAAATATCAAGATTGTTGCAAGTATGAGCAGTTGGCATTTTCATTTATGTCAAAAAATTTGTGTTGTCATTGATGTCTATAGTTGAGTGAAATGGTTGCAAGATGTATTGATTCTTTGATTAGTTGCATTATGTTGTCACTAGTAAATTTGATGTAGGAGCATCTAGGGTGCAAGAGCAATCTTGCATCACCCAAAAAAAATGTTGTTTATTTTCAATAAGGGCTAAATTTGGTAGGGTTACTATTTTGTAAGTTTGCATTTATGCACATTTGGACACAAAATCTTACATAGACCTCCAAATCTTACATAGACCTCCAAAATGGTAAATTGAAGCCAATGGAAAAGAAATCACTTCAATACCATTTGTCATTTGAGAGATTAAAATTTTAAGTTTTGAGAATCCTATTAAAATCTTTGGGGTCAATTTTGAGGCCCTTAGAGGCTCCGGATGGGCCTAAAAATTGGTGGAAAACGAAAGTAGCTAGCCTTTAGGCCCTAATTTTTGGTGCAAGATTTCTCGAGACCTTTCTGAAAAGGTATTATAATAGAAAATCTAATGATCGGATCAAAATTTATGACCCCGCAAAGTTGTAATACCAAAATTAATAAAATTTCAAAATATTTTCCTGAGGAAGTTACACTTTCCAGAAGATTCTACAATGGTTACACTTTCTTGAAGATTCTAGGGCAATCACACCTTCCATATGAAGGATGTAAAGGGGGACTACAAAGAAGGGTTAGAGTAGAGTAGATGGTGGCTCCAATTTGTAGATTTGAAAATTAATGTAATCAGAAAGCCCATGTGATGGCAAATATAATGTTGTAATTTCATTTTCATTTCAGTGATAATAGAAAATATTTTCTTTCATTCTTGCATTTTGTTTGTGCCATTATTTTTTGTTTTTGTGAGTTTTAGATTGTAAGGGGAGTACCCTTCATGAAAATCTATTGGTGTCTACATCTAGTGTTTCTTTGATAAGCTTTTGTCTATGGTTGTGGAAGTGTTGAAGATGATGTAGATGTGTCTATGGTGCTTGGTTTCTAAATTTTTTTAGAGAATTTGTTAAAAACAAGAAATAGTGTGTTGCAACAGTATTCTGGGTGACAAAGTTAAATGTTATGGTTTTTCGCTACATTTCTTCTAGGTTGAAGATTTTCTTATGAGATTTGGATATGATGGTGAGAATTGATCAGAGGTGTTATATTCAAGAGTTGGTGTGCTGGATCATGATGTAGTAGAAGTTGTGTTCACCATCTGTGATTGTGCATAACAGAGGTGATTGGGATAAATGTTTATACTTTGTGTTTCTCCATAGTTATGCTTTAGGTCTTTCAATTCATACTTTGTGTTTCTCCATAGTTATGCTTTAGGTCTTTCAATTCTAAAGGTGTGTTGATGGCATTGGTAGTTGATATTAGTCAATAGGATTTCAAGTTTAGTGCTTTGGAAGATGGTTTTTCAAGCAATAGTGTATGGTAGAGTTATTTGAGTGTAATGGTCCTGTACATTCTTCAGGTGAAAGTTATTGCAACGAATTTTAATGGATTTTAAGGTTCTTGTGGAATATTCTAGATCATGTTATAGCATTGAGTGTGGTTCATAAGTTTTCCTTGGGTTTGAGGAAGTGTGTACTTTCAAAGTTTAATGGAGTTTGTATGGGTAATTGTTGACCTAGTGTTTACACTACATGTGAAGGATAAATATTGTTTGTGTTAGTGTGTGTTTGAGTGGTGTTGTTGATTTGGGTTCCAATTAAGTTTTTATGTGGTCCACATTCTCTTATATCCACCATAGAAATGTTTTGGAACCAACCTTATTTGAGTTTGCACGTTTGAGGTGCATAGACAATCTTAGAGAGGGTTTCAAGGTTGAGGTTGGCATAAGTATGAGTTAAGTTATTGAAGGCGGATATGATAGATGAAAGATACAGGAGTGAGATGAGAATGACACAAAGTGCAGTGTGTTAGAGTGTGAAATTGAGCTAAACAGTGCGAACTTAGCTAAGGTGATTTCTGATGTTGATGTCCATTGTAGGAAGGATGCATTCTAGGATATGTTTATCAAATGTTTTGACTTAATACTAAGTGTTTGATAGGCCATTGATACAAATGTTACCAAATCATTTACCTATTATCTAGACTTTATATTTTTATTTTTAGGTTCTCACTTCACGACTCATGACACTTGTTTTCTATTTGTTTTACCAAAGTTTGAAGATGACGATTGATTTATTATGGATGAAGTTTATTGCGGGTGAAAGCAAAATGGGATGAATGGTTTTAGGATTTTTTGGAATATTTCAATGTTTTTTCTGTTTTGAATTTTTTTTTAGGCTATTTTTTATCTTTTTGAAAGTTTATGTGAATATTTTTATTTTTTATTATTTGAGGCCATTTAGGATTTTTTCAGGTTTTCATTTTTTTTCGGTTTTCAATTTTTAAATATTTTTGGGTTTTCAATTTTCAAATGTTTTTAATAAGACTTAAAAGGGACTAACCTATGGCCTGAGGCTTATCAAAGATCAGCCTTTCCTATGTTATACATGTAGAGACCATGTCGTTCAACTAAATTTGATCTATTATTGATGAGATATGAACACTTGATGGATTGTTAGTTTATTATGATGAACTCCTAACCTAAAGTATCTCAGGGGCACATCATTGATGGCCTTTCCTACATTCAAGCTTAGAGACAACGTAGTTTCACATGGTTATGTTTTTGTATTTTTGATGCTTTGACCTATTCAGGGATTTTGATGTGTTTTGGATTTTTTGGATTTTGGCTATACAATATTTTGATGCTTTTGGATTTTCTAGATTTTGCAAGTTTTTTAGATTTTTTATAAGGTTTTATGTATTTTTGGTGGATTTTTTGAAAAATTTTGAATAACCTTAGGATATATAAGAACCCACTTTGATTCAAAAAAAATGCCCTGAGTGTGATGTGATAGACTTCCTCAATATAGGTAGAAAAAATTGACCCTAAGAATGTGTTGAGTAGTGCTAAAGGGGAATATGATACTTATGCAACATCAAGCTATGAAATGGATGTCAATGGGTGATGGAATAAATAGGATAAATTATGCGATGGATGGATATGATGCGAAGCATGATAAGCTAAAGAGCCAAAGATAGATGGAGGTGCTTATTTATGCAAGGTGCTTGTTTGCTAGGTCTTCACCAAAGTACATGCCCAAAGCACCACCGAAGTGGCTTTCACTAGAAGATGATTTTTTCTTATTAACTATTTTCAATCCTTTTTCTTATTTTTGTTATTTTTTTATTTTTTTTATTTTAATGATTTTTTTGTATTTTTAGATTTACAACCTTTAAAATTAGGAATAATTTTTATTGAGATGTAGACTATTGATTGTCTCTTGAAAGGGTTTTCCTTTAGGCATTGATAATTGGTGAGCTATTGATCCATAGCTCACCGTGGCAAAAAATGGGCTCAACCAATTAGGCTTAAAATTTCCACTATTGTCTTGATCTAGAACATTCTTCTAATTCTGCTTGAGGACAAGATCTCCCACCTATAAATAATGAATCTTGATCTTCTTATTATATATTTTTTTCAGTTGGTTTTGGTATGGTTGTAAATGATTTAGGGCATTAAGATGATGCTCATCCAGGAATTCTAACTCTTGGATTAAGAGGTGCCAGAATGGTAGGGACAACACATGGACTAAGACTCTCTCTTATTAGGCCCTTGTCAAGCAACTCTTGGATTTGTTTCCTAATCTCTTCATTTTGTTTTGGATTCATTTTATATGTTTCTTTGTTAGGTATTTTTTCCCTTGGTATGAAATCAATATGGTGACTCACATCTCTAATTGATGGTAAAGAGTTAGGAAGTTCATCTACCATAATGTCCTTATACTTGTTCAACAATGTTTGGACCTCTTTAGTAATATCATCAACCTTTTTTGTTATTGTCATCACAATATTTCGTCTTATCACAATGGAAAAACCTTCTCCTCACTCTTCCTTCATTGTTTTCAAAAACTCCTTTTCCCCAACTAGCATTACACTAGACCCAACTTGTGTATCTAGACCTTCATCTTGCAATGGAGTAAGAGTGAATGAGATCCCATCCTTTTCTATCATATAAGTTTTCTTTTTCCCATCATGTTTAGCCTTTCTATCATATTTCCAAGCCATCCCCAAGAGAAGATAAAAAACATCCATTGGGATGATGTCACAATATTTTATCTTTGTACCCTCCTATGTTAAATTCCACCCAAGTTTTTTCATTTACTAAGGCTTGTTGTCCCTTATTCAACCAAGAGACCTTGCAAGAAGAGGGATGTTGTATCCTTTTCATTTTCAAATTTTCTACCATCTCAAGAGAAACTAAATTATCGGTGAACCCATAATAGTGGTTTACAATTTTGGCCAAAAGAAATTATTATTTTTAACTAAATCTTCACATTTGGGCACCTATAGTGGCTAAATGTGAGGAATTTGAAGATGCAAACTAGAGTCTCATCAAAATTTTCTATAGATTCTAAAATATTTTTTCAAAATTTTTGAATCAAATTACTTTTTCCATCTCCCATGAAAATAGATTTTTTTAGAAAACAACATTTTTAAAAAGTCGATAACATATAACTTTTTTCCATGAAGATAAAATTTAATTCTTTCAAATTTACATTTGCAAATTTGATATCTAGTGCTTCCACTTGGTTAGATAGTTTTTATTGAATATTTTTCCTTAATCAAGTTTCAAAGTCAAACAATTACAATTCGTAGCCCTTATGTAACTTTTTTGTATATGTCAAATTTTTTTATTTTTATTTTTGTTGGATCAAGGACTCAATATCTAGTGCACTCATATTTTTCAAATTTTTGATAATCTTCTATTTTTCCACATGTGAAGAACAAAGAAATTCATTTTCATGAAAACCTATGTTTAATAAAACTTAAAACAAATACATAACAAAACCAAAACATATTAAAATTATATTCATTGATAGCTTGTTCGAGGAATACCATAATCATTTGAAATAAATTTTAAATTAATTCATTTCATCCCCAAAATTAAATCAAAAGTGATTTTTTAAGCATTTTGATAGGTGTAAAGGAGACGCATTTATAGGTATGGTTTAAAACTAGCGAGGTTCTATCCAAGGGGGTTTGATCTAAGGTGATTTGATCAAACCCTCTTCAATTGGAATCCTTAAAATGGAACTTTTTAAGGCTTAAATCATTATATTTTCTAAAATATGTGATTTCACTAAAATTTGTTCCTCTTAGGAATTGTAAACCACTATTATGATAGCACCGCTACCTGAATCAACAACTTTGCAAACCTTACCTTGAGATTTACATGTGGTTCTAAAGAGAGATTTTCTTTGTGGAGGCTCTTTCACCATAGGAAATTTGATCAACATTCTTCTTACCATCAAATATTCACCAATTTCTAGAGCAACATGATGTGATGGAGATTTTACACTCTCATTGTCTTCTTCTTTCACCAATTGAGTTCTTCTTTCTCCACCATGTGAAGTTGAAGGTTTCTTATCCAGACATTGCCATGTTTGATGGCCAATCTTTTTACACTGATAGCACCTTCCTATGAATGCATTTGATCCTCTTCCTTGACCTCCAAATTTTCCCCTTCTATTTTCCCTCCTTCCTCTAAAATTGCCTCTTGATTCATAGCTTTGTTCTTGATGACTAGTAGTATCTCCTTGTGGATTTTGGTACTGTCTTCTTCCTCCAAATGTTCCTCTACCTATGAAGCTTCTTCGTCTACCCCTACCTTGCTTCTCTTTCCTTATCTTTAACTTTTCATCTACCTTGACTACCAATTGAAAACATTCTTCCACCATTCTAGGGGTGGTAAGACTTAACTCATCTTGTATGTTGATCCTCAACCCATTTAGGTACCTTGCTACTTTCTCTACCTCATCCTCCACATGAACTACTCTTATGCTTAACTTTTGAATCTCCTTAGGATAATCCATTGCATCCATCTCCTTTTGTTTCAGGTTTTGTAGCCTTCTAAATGTTTGAATTTCACAATCATCAGGTAGAAATTGGCTCTTGATCTTAGCCACCATTATATCAAAAGAATTAATTTTTGACTATCCCTTCTTCAACCTCTCTTCCTCCACATAATTCCACCAAGTCAAGGCAAGGCCTTTCAATTTATTTTTAGAAAATTTCACTTTTTGGTCTTCTGCTATCTCCTCATACTCAAAATAGTTATAAAGTTCATCAATCCAACCTAGCACTTCTTCCCTATCCAACTTCCCATCGTACATAAGTAATTCCATCTTTACCCAAGGAGTGTCTCCTTTTATAGCCCTCAACAACTTTTCTATTCCCAACTCATTAGTATCCAACTCATCCTCTTGGAATCCTTCTTGAGGGTTTTCATTCTCACACTCTTCCTCATTCTCTTAGTCACCTAGTCTCTGGTGACCACACCACTCCTTTGGTTTGATTCAAGTGTTGCAAGTTTGGCTAGGACAACTTCCTGAGACTCCTTTACCTATCTCAACTCCTTGACATTCTTTTCTTTCATCTCTCTCATTTCTCTAGTAGTTAGATTTCCTTTAGGAGGCATCTTTGCTTCTTTCAAACTTCAACCTTTTCCTCTTATTGACCAAAACCTATGCTCTGATACCAATTTGATGTAGAGCAGGGTAGAGGTTATCAACACAAACTCAATCAAACAAGCTTTGCAAATCTCAAACCCTAACTTGGTGGTTTTCTCTCAAATCCTTCTATTCTCCTAGTAATACTTGTAACAAGGTTTTTTCACATAATTCTCAAAGTAGACTTCAAACCAAGAATTTTAACACCATTCAAGATACCCTTTTTTCAATTTGAAAATATATCAATTTTGTAGATAGGGTTTCTTTAAAACAAAACCCTCAAATTTGGATTGCTACGCTACCATTAGGCATAATTAGGCTTGAATTACAATGAAACAACAAGGTTTTCAATCTCTCAACTTCCAATCTTCAATCCAAGGCATCCAAAATGTCACATGGGGTCTGTAAACACAATTTCCAACAATTGGAACAAACTCTAAATAACCTCTCTACAAAACCCTAAGTCTACCTATCACCTAAGCTTAATACATGATTATATTAGGCTAGGGTTGCATCCAAATTGCCCCTAACTCCATCCCCTACTCTTGAAAAAACTAAAAACATTAAGAAAATCCTACCTATATTGATTCCACTGATACTCAGGCCTTTTCACTAGTGGAATGGGCCAAAAATCATTTTTCTTCACTCAAACCCTCACTAATTAGGGTTTCCTGGTTGTTTGTAGTAAAATGGATCTAACTTAATCCAATATTTATGAAAATATATGAAATCAAAGAAAAATATTAGTAGATTCAGTCCCAAATCTATTCCAATGAAGTTTAGTTCATTTCCATGTTGTACGGGTCCGTACTATCTTTTGTAGCAGCAAGAAATCAATAGAAAATGTAGAAAATAGAGTATGTTTTATTGGTTGATCACCAAAATCATCACCATAACCTTTCCTCGAAAAAAATAATGAATATTTAAACATATACAAGAAAAAACAACCATTTTCACACTACTTTTTGAATGCCAATGGTTCAACTTCTCAAAAAACCAAAACTACAAAATTTGCTTGAGCAACTTTGCAACTTTTTGCAACAAATGAAATCTTCCTACAAACCTGACCCCACATGACCAAAACCAACACACAACACTGAACATGGTCTTAATAGACATTATTACAAACAAAATTGACTGAAACACACAAAACTAAAATTTGACCCATTTTACATCATGAAGACTCAGGTGCCCATGTACCAGTCATCCCCCTTACACTTTGTGGACATTAACAATGTGATGACATTGTGCTAAATTATTATAATCATACCATGATGATCACTTAGAAAATAGGTGGCTAAATTTTACCTTATGGAAAGTAGAGTTATTTTCTAGGTAGGAGGTAAAGTTAAGTAGGATTATTTCATTAATGATAAAATACATATACTCTCCTTTGAGTTTAACTTTGTAACCTAAGAGTTATTCTTCTTGTTATATTGCAAGATTCCCTTGAACATATATCAAGCACATATTGATCAATAAAGGTCTGATAAAGGAAATATAAGATATTATTGCCAAGAGCCCTATAGTGCATTCTTATGTTGTACACACTTATCATCACCAAAAAGTGATTAGATCATATTCTTTTTATAAACATGATATTCATTCAGAACCCCTATCTAATTTCTCATGGATAAAATCCTCATTAAATGTTTGATTTTCATTATGTTGAGTATTAGGATTTATTTATTCAATTTTAATATGCATGATTGAGTTTTGTCCAATTATATGGGATCGATTCTATAACCCATATGTTGTTAAGATATCTTTAATGAGTTTTATGATCCCCGACTTCAGTTAAGTGGGTGGTAGCTAACTATAAAGTTGTCTAGGATTGTAGGAGTATTCTTTAGTTGTTCAACAAGATCATAATCCTTCCCACTATATGAAGTTAAATAGGGAGCACTAGGAAAAATAGGATTAAGAAAAGGTAAGGGAGTCGGGGTTGGTTGTCGTGGTTGTGGATTATTTCTAATGTTATATGTATGAGAAATGGTATTATGACTTGGCTACTACAAAACATTGTTCTTAAGTCCACGTAAAGGATGTGTTCAAGTTTGTTTTGATTTTTTTTGCTTATGTGAAGGTGGGTAAAGAATTAGAGGATTCTTAGGATGTCCCATAGGGTATGTATGAGGTCCATTGATCAAGGGGGATCTAATGAACACTTGTGCATTCATAACCTCAGTAGTCTTGGTTTGATGTATCTCTAATAAAGGGCAATCTAGAACCACCTGTTTGTCATCACCTGAGGAAGCCACCTTATTATTTTTGTCATTTTTACACACCATGATAGTCTCCCTAGGAGGAGATTTGTTAGGAGAACTACAAACCAAATTCTCTTCATATTCCAAAATGACTTCATCCCAAGTAGGGGAATGATCAATGGTTGGATTGTCTTCTTTATCAATAGCGGGGATATTAGGAGGAGGCTCTATTTGTTTGTCATTTTTCTCTAAGGTCTCATTCTCTTGTGCCATATTATCTACCCTAGTAGGAGAGCTTGTAATATGTTCATCACATTCCATGTTTAGATTTTGTAAATTAGCTTCATCACAAGTAGGGGAAGCATCAAGAGAAGGGCCACTATGATTTTCATGCTGACCAAATAGATCTTCTCATATGGTGGGAGCATTAGGGAAGGGAGGGACAAGATTCTCATGACTCTTAATAGGTATATCTTCTAACACCAACCTATCATCATTGCATCGAGGAGGGGTATTATGAGGACAATCATGGCTACCTATGATATCATCCTTTTTAACTAGAAAATTTTCACTAGCAAGGGATGAATGGATATTAGGAAAATTGATGTTTAGAAATGTTTCTATGATGTCATCTTATTTTCTAATATCTTCTAAGGGGGGATGGGGAGAGGGACAATCAAGACCCTCAATGCTTGTATCTTCTTTCACCAAGATACCTTCATCACTAACAACAGAGCTATTAGGAGAAGAACAAGTATTATTGTTATTATTCTCAACAATACCATCCTCATCAATGGGCAATGTAATATTAAGGACTGTGTCAATGGTTTGATCCACTTGCTCTAAGATTTTCTCATAACTATGAGAGATAGTAGAATGATGACTAACATGTTTCTTAATGATCTCATTGTTGTAATCTAAATTGAACTCATAAGAGGGGATGGTGTACTTATACAATCCATTTTTAACCAAATCAAAGTCACATCTCTTGAACTTGAAAACATGCTATCATGGAAAAGTAAATAAAGTGCAATTCAATGAACTAAATTGAAATGTTTAAATGCTATTTTTTCAGATTTGAAACAAGGTAAATTGTTGATTGTACAATGCAATAAATTGAAAGATGAAATATTGTAAATGGAATTTTGGAATTTGAGCAATCAAATGGACCAATTTAAGCTAGAATTAATGAAATGCATGTAACCAAAACTTAGCTAACTAAAATAGATAGTTAATGGCAGCAAATAGAAGTGTAAAAACAAGGTTTTCAGTGCTATAAAAGGCATTTTTAGGGGTGCAAAAGGATTGATTCTCCCAAGGTAGCCAATGAGTCCCAACGGGAATTTTTTACAAGATTTTTGGAAATTTTCAATTGTTTTTGGTGATTTTTATGTTGTATGGCCTAAAGAATAAATGCAAACACAATTTTGAATGATTTTCAATGAAATTAAATAAAAATTTAATGCAATCTATCTGAGATTTCACTAATGCACAATTAGAAACCCAAGAATGCCAATTAACTAATGAAAAATGCAATGAAAAGTTAATGAAAGCTAGATCTAGGATAATGATGGACTCCAAATCAGTAAATAAGGTATTCAAAATGCAGGTTCACCAAACTATGAACACTTAGAAAATGTGGATTGTTGCACTTCCTTGACCAAACGAGGTACAAATAAAGAGATCCAATTTCCTAATGTTCACAGTCAAGGACAACTTAGAGATCTCAACCAAATGAAGGATATCAAAGATCTAATAATATAGTATCCTCATATGTGACAAAGAAAAGAAAAGGGGTTCACCACCAAGTATAAACTTGGAAAAGACAAAATGTTTGAAAGCATAGTGTGATATGCAAAAATACCTAAAAATGCAAGTAAATTGTAATGTAAAGCTATGAAACTGAAAGTGTGCACCTGGGAACTTGTTAGAGATGGAATGGAGTTCTGGAATCTTGAAAATACTAATTTTTAGGCCTAGTGGGACTCCTTTTCCTTTTTGGGTGAATCAGTCCCAGTTCTCGAAAACTATGTCAGAGCAAGTTTCAAGAAAATGGGTATCCAAATCTATAAAGATATCTAAAAACAACCTATAGTGGGACTCATTCACAACTAATGGGGAATGAGTCCAGTTTGAATTTTCTAGAAATTCAAAGTTTGGATATTCTCTCCTTAGTATGCTCAATTTGTTCCTCTAGCTATCTGGATCTGAAATCTTGATTTTTGGGGCTATAAGTGACTTTTTGTGAAGATTTAGACCTTTCCAATAGGGAGATGACTACAACAAGTTTGAAAATTATTCTTCAATCATCTCCAAGCCTTCAAAGCACCTAGACTTGCAATCACACAAAGAAAGAGAGAGAAAATGTTGATTGTTAAGGGATAGGGGTTAGCCTTGGCCAAACCCCTTATAGGTAATTAAACCAAATGATGAAACAAGATAATGAAGCATAAACATGAGATGATGCAATTAGAGCCTTTCCATGATGGTAGATCTTGAAGTGCTACATCAATTGATGAAGAATCTTGCCCTTGAATTCCATAGAATTGATCTTGAAATCTATCTTGATGACGTGTGAAGAGTTGAAATGCTTAACCCTTTGCTTGCTTGACTTGATTACTAGAATGGATGATGGATAGATGAAATAATAATTTGAGAGCTCATTTATATAGGAAATCCACTCAAATGACCATTAATTTGATCCCCAAGGCCAACATAGGAGAAATTTAAACTTAAAACCTAATTTTTCCTGCTCAAACTTTGAAAATAGCTCAAATGGGACTCAATCACCATCCTTGGCGCATGAGTCCCACCTGGATGGGACTCATTCACCCAAGGTGGTGAATGGGTCCCAAAAGGGCCATTTTGCTAGCTAAAGTGTCAGGGAATGCATAAATTAAGTTCATATGTTGATCTAGTTGGGTTTTTTTTATCAAAATATGCCTTGGGATGCACAATATAGGGTCATATGACCCTATTGATGATGATATAAAGGTCTTAAATGAAAGGAGGCCCAAAATCCAATGTGAAAGTGTGAATAAATACAATTTAAAACACTAAATTAAGGCAAAATTGAGTGAATTTAGCTTAGAAGGGTCCTAAATCCCATGTGAATGTGTAAAACACATTACAACACTAGATTAGGTACACTTGATTTAGAAGCCTCCCAAATTCAATGTAAAAATTTCAATAAACACATTTTACAACATTAAATTAGGACAAAGTTAAGTTAATTTAGCTTAAAATGGGCCTAAGACCTAATGTGGATGTGTAAAACACCACACAACACTAGACCAAGGTGACATTAAGTCCAATTTATCATGAATTATTCCTGAATCAAGCAAGGGATACATTTTTTGATGCCACACTTCCTTATCTCTTGCATTTCACTAGTAGTTCATTGATGATACATTTCTTTTTTGTTCTTGTTTGGTGGTGGAGGCTGCTAATTGGAAGGATATTCTTAACAAGTATGCAAATTTCTTTGGATAGTTTATAATCTACAACAAAATAAAATTGCATTTTTTAATGCTACTCAGTAAGTGAATGATAGAATCTTAAGAATCCTAGGATGTCAGATTGTTGAAGTGCCTAACTCTTTTTTGGGCCTACCCCTTTACAGTAAGAAGCCTACTAACTCCTTCTGGAATGGTATCATGGAAAGGATCCATAAGAACCTTGTAGGTTTGAAAGGGAAACTTCTTAGTCAAGCTGGTAAGCTGATGCTTTTAAAATCCTAACTTCAAAAAATTTTGGTTTACTATCTTTCTCTTTTTAAAATTCTTGTTTACATCATAAGGAAAATTGAACAAATCCAAAGGACCCTTCTTTGGTTGGGTACTAAGGAAAAATCCAAAAAAAATCTTGTTAGCTAGGAGAAATTTTATTCTCCCAAAAATTATGGAGAGCTTGGGATTACAAGATTAAAAGAGTTTAATAAGGCCTTGATGAGAAAAATGGGATGGATTTTGATCCAAGGTAAAAAGAATGGTCTTAAATCCTTCAAGCTAAATACATGGGGAAGACCCCCCAAGCAGCTTGTTGCTTAACCAAGAATTCCTAAGGGGTTCTACTTTTTGGAATAAATACTCTAAAAAACTAGGAACTTACTTCTTCATAGTCTCAAAGGGAAAGTTGGGGATGGGAGCATCAATATTTTCTGAGAGGAAGTGTGCGGTACAGGTCCTAAGCTTTCCTTAGTGGATAATTTTTTTCCAATAAAATAGGACCTTCTATCTCACTATGGGACTTCTATCTATGGGTATATTAAATGAGATGATGACACTCCCAAATTGAGAAACTTTGAAAAATATGTTAATGATCTAAGAACGAGCAAGGGTAGTAATGTGTTCCCTATTCTGGTATCTTCAATTCCCTCAATTCTATTTTGGGAGATCATTATCTTTCTATTCAATTCAGTGTTGATGACTATATTTAGTATGACAACCCCTCTGGGGAATTTTTAGTTAAATATTCTTATAACCTATTGGCTACCACCCCAGGTGTTAATCATAATTTTAGCTGGTCCAAAACTTGGTTCTCCAAACTAATTCCTAAAGTTAATTGTTTTTGGTGAGTTGTGTTACATGGTAGAATCCTTACCATTGATGTTCTTAATAAAAGGGGATTTGAATTGGTGAATAGGTGTAATCTTTTCCTTTCTATTGAAGAGTTGATTAGTCATCTACTTTTTCACTATCTGTTTACTTGGGAAGTTTGGCCGACCCTGCAAAACCTTCTTTTTGATTGGATGTTTCCTTGCAACCTAAAGGACCTAGGGAGCCAGTGGATTTTTTTTCCTTTCTCTCACCCTATTATCAAGGAGCTTTGGAATCATGTCCCTCCTATGGTTTGTTGGCACATGTGGAAGGAATGTAATAATAGAATCTTCAGGGAAAAATATAGGATAAGTGTTGAGGTTTTTTGTGGCATGAAGCAGAATTTGGTTGAGAATGTGAACTTGAAATCTTTTTGCTTCTTTAATTCCATGCCTCATTGTAAAGAAATCAAAATTAAACAGTATTGGGGGCTTAACCTAGACCTGACTAAGATCAACTAAAATAATATCTATAGAAAGAAATTGACGTTTTGGATGATCCCTTTGGAGAAGTGGGTCAAACTAAATTTTGATGGATGTTCTAAAGGAAATCCTGGTATGGTTGCGACTAGTGGTCTAATTAGAGACCACAATGGGAGGCATATTGATGTCTATGTGAAATGTGTAGGTATTGATACCAATGTTAAAGCAGAAGTAGTGGCTTCCTGGAGAGGAATTAAGAGGCCAAATGATCTGGGTTTTGACTAAGTCATGATCAAGGGTGAATCAAAACTAGTTGTGGATTGTCTAAATAGCTTATCTGAGCCCCCTTGGAATATCAATAGCTTGATTTTAGACTCTAAACAGGTTCTCTCTTCTATGGTGGGTGTTTATGTATCACATATCTATAGAGAAGGAAATCACTTTGCCGATGCAATCTCCAACATGGGGCTCTCCTTGCCCTATTGGAAATTCTAGAGATTTGAGAATATTCTGACTCATATTAAGGAATGGCTAGCTAAGGACTAGATGGGTGGGGCTCGTTTTAATCTTTAATGGACTAGATGGGTGGGGCTCATTTTAATCTTTAATGATGTTGTTGTATGCCTTACTTTATGTGGGTTTCACTACTACTCTAGTCAGGCTTTTTGTCTCCTATTCCATTTTGAATTTAAATTTGAATCTCAATGTTCTCAAGATGATGTGTCACAAAAGTTTGGATTCTTTTCAAAAAGTAAAGGATACTAATTGTGGTGATAAGGTGGCGAGCCATGTGGTTTGGGTGATGAAAACATACTTGGATTCCTTGCATGCTTATCTGGGTCTAGCTTGGGGTGTGAGGTGTAATAATTGTGGAAGGAACGATGATTTCTACATGGGGTGGATGATGTTATCCTTGGTGGGTCTCATTACCTCATACACCTTTATCAACTAGTGGTGTCACTTTCATGATCTAACATGTCTGGGGGTCTTTATAGGAAAGTTTCTTGTGCCTTGGGATATTGCTATTTATTATGTTTTCATAAGTCCTTTATGGACTTATGCTCTAACTTCTTTCTTCCTAGAGATGGATTATTTTATCAATGTGTTTTCAAAAAGAATTCTGAATGACATGACAATAGATCCTATCTCCCTTGAAGCTAAGGATTTGAGGCTTAATTACATCATGAAAGATAATACCAATGTATCCTCTTCATTGTACCCTCGCGTGTTTCCTAAGTAGAAATATTTTAGATGTCCTTTCAATCAAAGTTTGGGCTACTATTAATTTCTGCTTTTCATCATTATTCATTATAGTGTCTACTCTCACATGGATTGTGGGTTTTCAAATAGGGCTACTAAAATTTGGCAGAAATTTATCCACCCTCCAACATACATCATGGCTTCTAATAATTTTTTTGGATGTTGTGTGATGATAGCACCCTACTATCAAAGGCCTTTTTTGCTATTTTTCTATCAACTCATGGCAACAACTATATTATTTCCTCTTTTATTAATTTTTTACCCAATAATTCGACTGTTGAGAAAGGTAAATTTTCATTCTTCTACCACTTCCACTATAACTCCATGGGGGAGCCTAAGAAAAGGTTGAAGCCATTATCTTTTTTGCCTTTAGGGTAGAATTTCAAGCTCTCAAAGCTCTTTGAGGAGGCTAGTATGACACCATTATTTATGGTGATGCATGGGTACAATGATGACATTACTACTAATTTTTACAATTCATGGAGAGAGGATAGAGTACAAATTGACAATATATAGTTTGAAGTGTCCCCTAGGTTGATTGCAATTGTGATGGGTCTTCAATACAATGGCTTAAGGGTGTCCAAAATAAGCAATGGAAATTATCAGAGGTTTATGGACAACTTCCTTGATGGTGATGAGAAACTAGAGAGATGTCAAAATGGCTATGATAGAGAGTGCCTCCCAGTTCCTCATGAGGTCATTAGTGTTCATATCATGAAGTATTTCACCCTCAAAGGATGCTACACCACTATACATGAGTAAAATTTTCCCTTTCTATGTCATATATGTAGGAATGAGAAAATTAACATACCTTTCTTTCTATTTTCATCTTTAAAATAATGTAAAGCTAAGGGAAACTCATCCCTCTCCACTAGGGTTAGATCTAGTGTCTTTATAATTATGTTTTTGCTATTACCTCCCTATTGAGACCTCCTAGTGGTATCCCTACTAGTTTTTTTCCTCCTATTTCTCATGTGAAACCCCTCCCTGGCCCTTCTCTGGCTATTTCTTATGGTGTAGATACCTCCTCTATGAGACCTCTCATTAAAAGACCCCATGTTGTTACATCTAGTTTAAAACAATCTCCAATTAAGTTCCTTCTTACCAATGGAAACCCTGGTACAGAAAACCTAAAAGGAAAATAATCTTGTGTTAACCCCCCAGGTAACTCTAGCAATAAAAGGAAAGCCTTTGATATTCTTTAACTTAAAACTACCAAGAAAGTCACCACAGAGATTAGAGACGAGGAGGAGTAAGGTAAATTGGATTATTCTAGTAGAAAAAGGGGTTAGAGGAGGTTGGCTAGGCTTGTTGGCCAATATGCAAAAGGTAAGAAACCCTATTTCAAAGAGCCTAGGGATGACCCTGAAGAGGAATCTCTACCTCCCATTAATTTGAGAAAAAAAGAGTTGTTGATTGTTTTGGGAGAATATATTACAAATGATTCTACTAGTACTTAATGTTAAGATGAAGAAATAGTTGTTGATGATCTTGACTAGTGTTTCAAGGCTTAGAGGATGAGGAAGAGGAAGGGATTCAAAATTTTAAACATGAAATTGAGGATGTGGTTAGTGAAGGAACGAAGGGGATGGATTATTAGCCAATGAAGGAAAAGAGTGGGGTGATATAGGATAATGTTATACCCTTGGATCACTATGCTTCTCAAATTTGTGAATTTCAGCAGAAAGTGGATAAGATGGACATAACCTTCAACAAGTTAATGATTATTACTTTGGGAATAATGTGAAAGACCATCTTTCGAGTGGTGAATGGGGTGACTAAGGCTAGGAAAGGCCATTGGAAGCAACAAGCCTCTTGAGTCGAGGAGAAGCAACTGGAAGAAGGAGCGACTGGATGGATGGAACATTACAGTAGGGCAATGGAATAGCTTGATAATGAATGGAACCTTATTTGCCATTCCAAGGAGTAATTGGGTTTGTTGGTCTATTTTTTATGGTTTTTTCTATATTCTCTTATTGGGCCTACATTCCCTTCAAAATTTTAGTTTGGGTAATGTCTTTAGGGATGTTTTTGTTTACTGGTTAGTTGTTTTTGTTGTTTTAGGTTTCTAGGTGGTGGTCCTGCTATAGGGTGTTGTTTGGTTTTTGTCCCTTTATATTTTGCTCAATTTGTTTTGGTAGCCTCTAGGCCTTGTTCTACTCTTTGGTTGGGTTCAGGGGTCCTTTCCCCTACTTCTATTACCAAAACTATTACAAATATATGATCTTTTTTTATATCACCCTACTCTAAATATTGATGTAGGAAGTTTTTCTACTACCTTAGCTTCCTAAAAAGTGGATATAAGATTGATCACAATTGGTTTCAATTGTGGGTTGTTAGGTTTTTCTGAGCTTATCCAATTTTGAGTGAGAGCTTTAGAGAATATTACATCATAGAAAAATGGACCCTTGTCATTTTCATGGTCTTTTAGGCCTTGCTTCATAATGTTTGGTCTATTTTTCTCTGATTTTATGATGTAACATGGCTTGAACATGCATATTTAGGTACTAAAATTAAAATAATGACATCTTGTGAAGGTGTTGTGAAGTGTTGTAAGAAATTTCTACACTCTTCTAGACTATTCATTGCAACTCACCTAAAAATCACCTTTTCATCACTAATCTAGTCCTATTTTGAAGTGTTGTAAAGTGTTGTAATAAGATTTCATGATTTTCTAGGCATAATTTCACTACTTATCTCTTTCTTATGATTTATTTTGACCCCTGTATGCCCTTATAAGCTTTAATTAAGTGTATTTTTGAATGTAAGCCAGAAAAACAACATTAAATACAAGATAATTTCTGACACTCAATTTTAGGTCCTAGGTGGGACCCATTCACCATGGGTGGTGAATGAGTCCCCCTTGGCTCCAAATTCAAAATATTTTAAGTTTCCTTTTGGGTTTTTATTCAAAAAACTTGATGTCAACCCGTGATGAGGTATGAACAGGTTACTAAGGCACAAGATTGTATAAATAAGTGATTTTCACCTCATTTTACATCCTCCAACATTCACACATCCTATTCAAGTAATCTCAAGCATTCAGGCATCTTGCAACATCTTATCAAGCACTATTCAAGCACTTTGGAGCATCCATTGACATTACTTCATATTTGCATCATCTAGGGTTTGGTAAGTTGATAGCATTTGCATTTTGTTAGTTTATCATTCTCTTGCATTTCATTATTTTATTAAGGATTTGATTAACAAAGTGGGGTTTGACCAAGGAAAACCCCTATTTTCTAACCCTCAACCATTTTTCCCCTCTTGCATGTGTGTTTGTAGACCTTTGTATGTAGATTTTACAAGCATTTAGGTGATTGAAGATTGGTCAACAATTCAACTAGGTGCTTCAAGTCAAATCAATTCAATTTCAAGCTTAGAGAAGTTTTTCTGTCTGTTTCCCATAGAATTGACTTTGACAACCCAACAAGCAGACATTTCCAGATCTGGTGTTCTAGAGTTGTCTCCTGATTTCTCAGAATTTTGGGAGAGGAATGATTCACCACCAATGGAAAATGAGTCCCACCTTAAGACTGAAATTTTGAATTTTGTTAGATTCTAGATCCTGACAGTCAAAAATCTATTTCTAACACTTTTTCACCAATAACATGACTAATTCACCACCCTAGGTGAATGATTCCCACTGTGGATTTTCAATAACTTCAAATAACATTATACATATTCTAGATTCCTCAATTATTGCCCAAGTGCACTCTGATTCATCCCATTTCTTTCTATTCTGCATTATTTCATCTTTTAGTTCATTGTTTGCATATCACAATGTGTTTTCCAACATAGTTTAAATCTTAGTTTTTCATTCATAATAATTCCTATAAATCACTTAATTGCATTTAGTTTACTTAATTTAGATTAGACAACATCTCATATAGCATAATTTGAATGAACCCTTAGAATTTTTGGCTCCTATCTCTCTCCTTTTAGGTGAAAAACCCTAGAAGAGCTAGAGAATTCCATAGGAACCAAAAATCTATGGTTCAAAGATACTTTTTGATCTTGTTGTAGGAATTCTTACATGGAAAGCATATTATGGAGAATATTTAGGTAGATAATTTTACTAGAAAGAAATTTGAGATGTAGAAGATAAACATGGAGGATCTTTTAATTGATTGAGATATGTGGGATGATGTTGACGAGAATGGTTCAAGGCCTACAAATGCTAATTTGACTACCTAGTATGATGTTATACACCATAAATCTAAGGGTATACTAAAATTGTGCCTAATAGACACTATTTTAATCAACATCCATGAAAATTCCTCTACAAACAAACTATGGAAGAAACTCGGAGAAATATATAATTCCAAATATTTAGTGAACAAGATTATCTTGAGGAAGAAAATGTATTCCTTAAGAATGGAAGATAGTGGATGAATTTTAGACCACCTAAAAGTGTTCAATATTTTGGTGGCTCAATCAACATTAATTATTGTAAAATGGATTAAGAGGAGATAGGTTATATCATGCTTTGTTCTTTCCCTAATCCATAGGATTCTCTCATTATGGCTATTGGGAGTACTAATGTTGTTTTGAAAGTTGAACATTTTGAGGGTTATTTTATTTTGAAGAAATGAAGAGGAAGGTATCCATCAATAATAAGGAGGCCCTAATGTTCATAAAATACTTAAGGATAAAGGAAAGGGGAATTAGAAGAGTGATAAATCCAAGTACAAGGGGAGATCCAAATCTCCTAGAATATCCAAAATTATTTTTCCAGAACTACAGTAAACCTAGACACTTTCATAAGGAGTGCAAAGAAAAAAAAGAATAAAAGGAACACATTTGATTATGATTTTGATTCTAATATGGATTATGGTGATGCATTCATTGTATTTCAGATCAATCATGCATGTAATGATGCACAATTAATTGACTTAGGTGCATCTTTCTAAATTCCATGTAATAAAGATTGATTTTTTTATTATGAATAATTTTATGGAGGTAAGATGTTCTTTGGTGATGATTATTAATTAAATAAATTATTATTTATGGTAAAGTTAGAGTCAAATGTATTGATGGTAGAATACAATATGACTAATGGTTGTTTCATATCCTTATATTGGCACAAAATTTATTGTCAATGATCAAACTAATAGATGTGGGTATGTAGGTAGTATTTTGAAGTAGGATGCAAGATGGATAGAGGTGACATGGTTATCACTAGAGGCTTCAGATCTGGCACATTGTACAATCTTGACATATACACTTTTGAGTGTAATTTAGTACTTCTACCGAAAGCAAGTCTCTAGCTACTTTTTTTGGAAAAGGTGAGGGTTTCATATTCAATAGATGTTTAATGCTTTTGTGTATTGAAGGGTTCTCTCTCTTCATAATTAAAATTACTTATAGAGAAGGATATTTTTTGGCACCAAGGATTGAAAAAATTAGAGAAAATGGTTTAAGAACCTTGAAAAAAAAAAACTTGTTGAAGTTTTGATTGATTGCAATATTGATTTTGACCTTTTTGAGCATTGTATTTATGGTAAACAAAATTTTGTTCAATTTTACTCAAGTTCACATAAATATTTTGGTATATTCAATCTTATTCATTATGATTTTTTTGTCTTGTAGGCATTCTTTCCATTACAAAATCCAAGTATTATGTTTTATTTATTGATGATGTAGAAAATTGTATTTCATGTTGACGAGGTGTGAAAGATAAGAATTGGAGATTAATTAACCCCATTAATGATGTCATATTTTTTGGGTCCCTAAACAATTACTCACACTCCTAAAGGAATCAATTTAATTCAATGCAAAGAAAATTTCATACTAAAGGTATATTAATCAACTAATCAATATGATATACATGGTTAAAAGCCAATTATTGAGAGCGGATATTCTCTTCTTCACTTTAGAATTAGTTAAATATAAAAGGGTATTCCTCAAGTTATTCTTAATATGATTAATGCAAATAAATAAAATGTTATAGTAGTATCTAATATAGATATCCCTAAAGGTTGTCACTAAACCAAAGACTAATCTATTACATAGAAAACCTATTTTAAGTTGTTATAAACAACATTAGGTAAATACAAGAATAATGTATGTAAAATATGATTCCCTGGGATAAGAAATTTTATGGATCACTATAGATACTTTCCATGATGAATCACTTAATCATGAGGTGCATAAAAACTATTAACCTAATCAAAAAATACTAGTGAAAGGTATTTACCATTTTCAGAGTACGGTTTATCATGAACTTATAAGATTGATGCCTAATCCAGTGGGTCATAGGGTCATAGTTTACCAAGAGAAACAATTTTTTTAAATTACTACAAAATATTAGTTGTGAATATACTAAAACTAAAGATATTATATCAAATTGAACTATAGATTTTTGGCACCAATGCACTTCTCTAGCTCTTCTAGGGTTTTTCACCTAAAAGGAGAGAGGTAGGGCCAAAAATGCTAAAGGGTTGATTCAAATTAGGATGTGTATGATGTTATTTGAACTAAATGAAATGATCTAAGTGAAAATAAACTATGAAATTGGTCAAATGTGAATGCAAAATCTAAGAAACAAGTGATGTTTGAAAACACATTGTGTAATGTAAAATAACCTAAGAATGAATAGTAAACTACAACATAAATGAATAAGACTAAAAGTGTGAACCTAGAACATTGATGAATACTGAAAATTACATTTTAAATTCTACTAATGTTGTTTTTCAAGCCTAGAGGGACTCATTCGCCATTTTTGGCGAATGAGTCCCAGTTTTGCAAAACTAAGCTAGAACCTGTTTCTAACAAAAGGGTACTCAAAAATGTAGAAAACTCAAAATTTACCCTACAATGGGACTCATTTTCCACCCATGGAAAATAATTCCACTTTTAAATTTATGAATTTTCCAAGGTGGATTCTGAAGCTTCCGATCTGCACTTTGACTTCCTATAAGTGTTCACTTCCAAAACTTTGATTTACAGGTCTAAAAATGAGTTTTTGTTGATATTTTGACTTGTTGAATGAGGAGAAGATTTTAACAACCTTAAAAATTGATATTCAATTATTTCCAAGCTTCCAAGAGTCCTAAATCTACAAACACACAAGAAGAGAAGAAGAAATGGTGAAAGTTAGGGCATGGGGGTTTGCCTTGGTCAAACCCAATTTATGCAATTAAACAAAAATGATGAAAGAATAGAATGAAACATGAAATAATGGAATAGATTACCTTTCCATGATGTTGATCTTGGATTTCTACAGCAACGAAGGAAGATTCAACACTTGAATGTCTTTGGAAGCTAAATTGATGCCTTGCAATGTGAAAGCCCTAGCTTGCTTAACTTGAAAACATGATGAATGATGAATGAATAATAATGAGATCTAAATTAGTGTTAAGAGAATTATATTTATAGGAAATTCACCTTATTTTCTCATTAAGTGGATCCCTAAGGATGACATGGAGAAAAATTAAACTTAGAACCTAATTTTTCTCACTCAAAACCTCAAAAATGGCTCAAATGGGACTCATTCGCCACTAATGGTGAATGGGTCCCACATAGATGGGACTAATTCAACACTAATGGTGAATTTTTCCCTCCTATATGGTACTAATTCACTACTAATGGTGAATGGGTCACACAGGGGCCATTTTTGCTAGTTGGAATGCAGAGAAGTAAGAAAATTAGGCTTATCTGATGACTATGTTGGTTATTTGATCAAATTATGCCTCAGAATGCACAATATGGATTAATAGGGGCCTATTAGTGATGATGTAAATTTCAAATAGGTATTAGGACACAAAATTTAATGTGAAAGTGTGATTAAATACACTTTACAACACTAAAATGAGGTCCACATAGCTTAGGAAGGCACAACAACCAATATGAATGTGTAAGACACATTACAACACTAGTTTGTCATTAAATTTAAGTTAAGAACCTTATAGATTGATGTAATAATTTTATTAAACACATTTTATAATGTTGAATTATGGAGAAATGGGTTTAATAAGTCTAGAAAAGTGTGAAAGTATCTTACAACACTTTACGACACCTTTACAAGACATCATTAAAAGCATGTTATTCAATTTATAAGGGTCCAAGACCTAGTTTGGCTGCATAAAATACCATGCAACACTAGATTAAGACATTATTAAGTCCATTTTATCATGAATTAGTCCCATGTCAAGCAAAGGGTACTTTTTTCTATGACAAATTTAGACCCCACTTTAGTGAGAGGATGAACTTGCTTCAAACTCACACTAAAGTACATATTAAAGAGAGTCCACATGTATAGATGCAGATGAAAATGAATAAAAAAGATCAAGGAGGTTGTGCAAGCCCCAAGGATCCAAGATCCTAACCCAAGCCCCCAAGATACAAAATCATGCAATGGCAAGAACGAGAAAGAAAGAAAAATTTACTCACTTTGGGGCCACATAAATTTAGGTTGTCTATGGGGTGAGAAGTCCACAACATACTCACTCTGGGGCCAGAAAACTTCAGTTTGTCTGTGGGATGAGAAATCCCAAAAGGTGAGAAACATGCGCTAGTTGGTATACACTCACAAACAAAAAGGTGGCTAGGGGAAAAGTCATGCCACTAGTTGGGCTTCCCACTCAACCATATCAAAGTTATACCTCTTGATAATGTTAACAAGGCACCACAAGGGAAAATGATTTTTGAGCTCTATGAGGTAAGTAAAATTTTGTATGCTTGACACTCATAGACAATGTTAATGCAAAATAATGTAAGGAATGTTCAAAGGGATTTTTATTTGTTCGTGCAAGGTCTCATCTTAGGGGACATTGTGCTTAATGTCTCCAAGAGAGGATAAGTGGAAATGATCTCATCTTGTTTCCAAGAGAGGACAAGTGCAAGGTCTCATCCTAGGCAACATTGTACCTAATGCTTCCAAGAGAGGGAATCGCAAGAAAATGAAAATGACACAATGAAATGTGAGTGGTGATGTATGCCCCCACTTTAAATCCAAGAGTTTTTGGTCATAGTATAGTTGTGGAAACCATATTTTTCAAAAAATCTCTATGAACTCCCCCCATGTCAACTTCCAAGAGTTAATATTGAATTCTAATGTCTTGTTCATCCACCAGTTAGAGGCTTCTTCCACTAACTGATACACACCCCATGCGGCTTTAGTAACAACATCATAGTTTCGTACTTCAAAATAATTTTCCATTTGGACAAGCCACACTTCAGCCTCATCACTTCCAACACTACCATCAAACTTGGATAGAATAATCTTCCTCATGTCCCTAGAAAGTTTTGAAGCCACAAGCTTCTTATTCCTTACAATAGATGGCGTGGGTGTTCTTTCCTTCTCATGATTATAGGTTTAATTATATTCCCATGGGAATATTTTTCTCCTTCATGCTCATTTTAATGGGTACTTACTTTTCTACCCTATCCTTAACTCTTTCTTGTTCAAGGTTAGCTAACCTTGCCAAGATTTGGTCAAGCCTAGCCTCTACACCAATGGTTCCTTGTCCAACCTCTTGACTTCCACTTGGATTAGTATGTGTCCTCACCATCCTTACTAGATTGGTTTGTACCTGAATGTTTATCCATGTTATGCTAAATTATTTTTTCAACCATCTTATAGAAAATATTAAAAATGACATTAATACACACATAAATAATTCCATAACATATTAAGCACATGCTTCTTTATTGAAAAACACATAATTTTATTCATTTCATGAGGATTTCAATATCCATTGATTACATGAAGCAACTATTCAGATAGTCAAGTGGAGTGTATCCTTCAAATTCACTCTCTAACACATAACTTAAAGGAGTATAACCTACAGACTGAGACAATTGTTCTTCCCTATATTTTTGTTTATCTCTCATTTGTTCGTACCTATCCCAAAATGGATAACCTTTGGATTTATAATTCAATACATAATTATGAGAAGCAATGTCAATATGGTTTTTATCAACAATATAGTCTACCCCTTTCATAAACAGTTGTTCATGAGACCATTTCTCATCTGGTGGTGTCCTTGGTAGATATCCCTTGGACTCGTTACTTGAAAAATTTACTATTACTTCATCCAATGGAAGAACCCTAGGATCCCTAAAGATGAATGTCAAACTAACACTTTCTTCTAAAGGCATATCCCTAGAAAGTGGTAATGACTTAGAATTTTTTGGTGAGATGGTTGGTAGGTAATGGTACATAGCCTCCATCTTTATCTTTCTCTTCACATCAATGATTCGAGAAAGTCTATGACTAAATATTTCAATTCCACTCAACCAGATGATATTGTCATAATTGGTTCATTCTATGGTTCTAATGATCGCTTCCCTTTCCTTCTTGGCCTTGAGGTAGCATTTGTTTCCGATTATTGAATTTTGAACCGTTCATCTAAGACGCATTATCCTGACACATGAATTCACAACATTAGATAATTTTGGATGGAAAGAATGACAAGCTCATAGGTTCCAGAGTTAAACCTGGTAGCTCTGATACAACATGTAACATAACTCTTAATGTGGTCCCTCACACATCTATCATTTGATAGATGGCCCTTCCTGTCCACGAGGAGATTGGTAGAGTAAATGATAACGACAATGAACTGAGCATAGTGTTGTTTCCTACATAACTAGAACTTTTAATCCCACAATCTTGAACTAGCATGTATTACTAGATCACTGTGAACTGATAATGTAGTCTCGTTAGTCACACAATCCATAGTAGATTCTCAAACATTACACTATATACTTTGGCCAAAGTGTTACATTCAGTATTCCTAATGAGAGTCATCTATCACATACACTACTCAGGGTCGACTTGACTTAGGTCTATCTTAAACTACACATAGGTATTGTCCTTCAATGGATATTTTGACACCCTAGATTAACCTATCACCATTTTAATCTACTTGGAATAAACCTGCTTAACAAGTAAGTACACAAGCTCCCTCCCATACTAGATTAACTATCCTAGGAGTAACACAAGCATTCCTAGTTAAATCAATAACTTAGCTAAATATATATCAAGCACCTCTTGTATTGACTCATGCCTAGTATATAATATCAATGATATACACAAACCCCTATGATGGATTACTTAAAAGCACAACATAAAAACAACATAAACGCTTCAATTTCCTTTTCAAAGACACTCTAATTTACCTCTAATGCACACACTAGAAAAAAAAAAATCAAGCAGTCATGGAAAACATATCATTTCAAAGTAAATAACAAAACAAATATATCTTCATGCCTATTATCACTTCTCCAAATTAATAATAGTAATGAAGCCCTCTCCAACAATAGTTATCTTGATAATCAGCTTCTCAAGAATGTCACAAATAACTCTATCTCACAAGTTGATAGATTACTCCTCTCAAACAACAATGTTTCCTCTCAACACAATAGAACACTCACTATTTATCACTCACAATATAAAACAAGTTTGGATAGGAATAACACAAAAATAATGAACTGCAAAAGATGTCTAGTCTCTTGGAAAAGAAAGCATCCTCGCTAATGAAATGGTTTGGATATTTATAGATAAGTCTAGAAATCTCATGGCCTATAGTTTAGGCATGTAAATGTACAACAAGCTCCATGAAAATCAACACATGAAACTCGACAAAAAGGGGCTAACTCTCTAAGATCATACTTAGCAAAAACACCTAAATATCGGCTAGCAGCATTGACAACAAATTCAAGACTTATTCAATATGCATATGCTTAATTTGAATTGTCACAAAGAATAGACATCTACAACAAGTTGGATTCAAAGGTGGCACCAAATCTATCCCTCTTCCTTCTTGTTTAGCACAGTTTTACTACTAATAGAAACAATCAACTTTTATTTCTTAACAACAAACACCCATCAATTTACATATAGGATGAATCGACCGAAGCATTTACTAAGGTTGACAAAGTCAAGTTTGATCTTTCCAAAGGTGTCAACCAAGTATAAGAATTAATATTGACATAGGCCAACAAAAAACAAATGCAATACAATGTCTTATATCATGTGTCACTTGAGTGATAATCAGTTCACAAAAACAATAATAAGCAACTTCATATAGCTTGATAGACATATTGACTATTATTGACTTCCAATTTTATAGTCACTATAAACTATTATCAACCTTTATAAAGATCGACTTCTATTTAAACAAATGATAGTCGATTTCTATCAACATATATAATATGCTAAATATATATATTTATAAATGTATATGCCTCTATATATATATGTGTGTAGTACTATAAACATGTACATAGAAGCATATATTGAGCTTCTATTGAATGTATATGTATGTATGTATGTATGTATGTATGTATGTATGTATGTATGTATAAATGTATATGCCTCTATGTACATGTATATGTAGGTATATCTATATCAATGCATCCCTATGAGTGTGTCCATTCGCCAATGTACGCATGTATCGATATACATATATACATATGGATATATTTATATACTATACATATATATATGTCCACATCTAATTCACATAAAACCATTCACAATCACTGTCATATTGATAACGTTTATGTTTGGTACATCTATACATGGGCATATACATGTAATTAGATCCCATTGATATGTGTGTGCATATATATACACATACTTTCATGTACATCCCACTTGCCAATATAATAATAATAGTACAAGAAAGATCTCAAAAGCTCAATAGATAAACATCACCCAATAATGCATGCAGTAGTAAATAAAACTCTCAAATTATGCAGACATATTAGCTAAGGATGATTTTCCAACTACCCAAAAACTAACTTAACTCAATAATTCTAATGTGGTGTGTGTATATTCTAAGATAGTTTACTTTTACCAATTACCCAACCAATATCTTCTCCTAACTGATACTAGTGCAGCCATGGTAGGAGGGTACTCAAAGAGAACAATCCAGACTATGCAACAAGAGTCACACAATAGAAGTGTTGTCAATTCAGATTGCACCCGAATGCTTGATTAGTTAAACCTAGCAATCTGTTGAAACATGGAATGATTCTTAGGCATGTGGGTTGCCTAATTTCAAGAATCAATCTCCAGAGAGGGCTGGTTCCCTGATGAAAAAAACCTCCTAAAACTAACTGACTTGGCTGGGAAAGAGAAAGAGAGCTTGCTTGAACTGAAATCCTAAAGCCACGAGAGGTGATTGCACCTAAATGATAATGACCTGCAATTATGACTCACAATAAACTTCTTAAAACTCAAATCTACACAACCAGATTCAATAATTTAATCACTTGAATGATTTAAACAAAGGCTTTGATCTAATGCAATATTGAGGGAAAACGAGGTTTTCACGACAAAATGTATTAACTCATTAATAAGCACAGTGGATAACCAGTGATTTTAAACTAAATTGCATACAGATATGTGAAAAAGACAGAAAAAATTAGAGATTTCAGAACTGAAACATAGTATTTCTTCGATCAAATTCTTCACAAAATGATGCTCGAAATCTAGAAGGCAAACTCTAAAGTACTGAACTCAAAGGAATCTTCTACAAATACACACTTTGAACCTGTAATAAACACTGTTGTATTAATCTGTAAATAAAAATGTTGAGTTACAAGATAGTCTTCTTTGCTGAAGGCAAAGGCAGAAAACAAGAACTAGAATTGAAAAACAGTTAAGTTTTTCAATATATACAAAAAACCTCTCCAAAAGGCATGCAAAAAGAACTAAAAGTCCAACTCCAAGAAAGGGTGATAACTCCAAGGCCAATTCTGAGCAAAAGAAAATATCTCTGAAAACAAGGCTCGAACTCATGCAAAATGAGAAAACTCCATCTCGAACTAGTAGTCACAATGTCTGTAAGTGATCTGCAACTCAAATTGAACCGAAAACCATGAAAAATGGGCCTAAGCATGCAAAATAACCCCTCATTTGTATCAAAAAGCCCATAGAACTGGAACTCCAACTCCATACAATGATAACTTTCAGTTAATCCATAGTTCAAACTCAGCTTTACATATATCTCTCTTATTTCATTTTGAAAAAAATAATTAATCTAATTAAATGACTTAAATACATCATTTAATTAATTAATTTACATGGATTAATTCAAATAGAGGAGAAATAGAAACTCATTTGATAGTTTTCGCAAAAATTCATTATTATGAATAAGTTAGTCGACCATTCTCCTCCATGCATATTTGACAAATTGTAATAGCCGACAACATGATTCTTTTTAAAACAAGGTCGACCATCTTTATTTCAAAGAAAATTTGACTTGAAAATCAAAATATGGAAACAATAGTTCGAAATAATGACAAGTTGACCTAGGGTGCACAAACAAAAAAGGGTATCAAACCCTAAAAACTCCTTCATTTGCACTTGAAGAAAAATCTGAAAGAAGTCGGCCGCCACTGGATAGTAGGGTTTTGTGAGGAAAAACTTCATGTTTGAACTCGAAATCTGAGTATATTTCACTGTCTTTTGGCTGAAACTTATTGATCCTCTCCAAGGCGAACTCTTCAGTAAATATCCTGAAAGTATTATTTTTGTATTTTAGCAATTTCGGAAGCTTTTTGGCCGCCATTGCAAAAAAAACAGCTTGAACTCTCGCCTCCTTTGAAAATTATACAACAACCTTTATGGGTAAGGGAGTATTCATTTATTTACATCTCTATGGCTGCTATATGAAATCTGAGCTCAAGTATTTATTTTCTTTGAAAATATTCATGTATATTCTTTGATATTCTTCTCCACAGAATGAAATTCTATTGAAAACCCTTACTCCAGAAGCTGAGATTGATATGTTTTTGTTATTTATAACCCTGAAAGGCACTGTAAATAATGTTTGGCTTCTTGGGTATGTGAAATTGCTTCTCCGGGCCGCACCATACTCTTCACTCTTCTGATTTATTATGAACAGTTGCCTTTATATATATGACTGAGACAGCACCATATTTGTTCTGACATAGTTTTAACCTTGGTTCAAATAGGCCGCGGCCTCACAGCATTCTGGGTACTACAAATAATATTCTGTTTCTATATTTTCTGTGTTTGAAACTTCAAATATTCATAAAAGCAAAGAAAATGTATTCTCCAGTTCGAAAACTCATCTGGGTATATTTGAAAACTCTTCTTCAGGCCATGGGCTTGACTTCTGGATCTGGATAATTTAAATTTATCACATTTTGTATTTTATTCAGAAACTCTATGCGGGTTTTGTCTTTTGTCAAAAAGAAAACTATCTCTGGCCGCAACTTATCATGAAACTATAGGCACAAACAGAAACTCAAAAAAAATGCCAAGTCATTTGCATTTTTTGATTACTTTGAATAAATGACATGCTTCAAATAATGAGATAATATAACTGTGTTGGGTATTCCTGCATCCGGACATCCTGAAATTTGTGTGCTCTTTACATTGCCTGGAGTGGTGACTTAATGCTTGAAACTTGAACCCTATACTCAACTTGTATTTGAAAACTCCATTAGAAATACAAGACTGTGACTGATATCTGAAACTCCATTGTTTGTTAAAGCTGTCCCACTTGAAAATGATGAAAAGAAGAAAACATTTCACTCTTTTGCTATTTCCAACTATATTTGTAACATATATACTTAAAAATTATTGCCTTCTACAGCTGATATGAGAGTAAAATCACCACATGAGCTTATAATTATGGTAGTGTTGTCAATGTACACCTTGTTCACTGTTGTATTTCTGCCCTTATGCTTGTCATCGTGCTATCTCTCAAGCTCACTTGGAGCAAGATAATGAACCTCCTTTGTTCCCCAAATCATGGTTGTATCTTATGATGGAAACACACTTAGCAATATGTGCCAGAGTATAACATTAGCTTGAAACATCAGATTGTTCTGTTTGGTAAAAGATAATGCATATCTGTATCTTCTATTATTATTAAATGTTGATTCAAAATAGAATTTGTTGCTTTCTGTTGAAGAACTTGTAAAAACTTGGACTATTGCAAATCTGTTCTGTATGGTGATATGATTTATGAAAGCATTCCAACACTCGAATATGAAGCAGAGATAAAAAAAAGTATTATCAAAATTGATGAGTTCTTCACACTATTCTTTCGAATTTCTTTGAAATAAGGCCGCTTATATGATTATTCTTTTATTTTAGCAACTCTCTCAATGACTGTTTTAACAATGTTAATGAACTCTCATATGTAACTTGAGAGTGTATCCTTTTGATATGCCGGGCTCAACCCTTGTGGGAGCCCGTTTTACTCCACATATCTGGTAAATGATCATGATGAACTTGTTCCTGCACATTGAAACAAACATGTCAGCAAAAAATAAGAAGTTGAAAGCTTCCACTGAATTACATTCCTTCTTCTTTGATTTTTGCAATTATCTGAGGAATGCTTGATCGACTGCATGTTATATTTCTGTTGGTAGCGTAGATATATGATAGGATTGATTTGTTATTGCTTAGAGATTTTATCTCTAACGTCATATCTTTTCTTCCTTCCAGACGCTTTTGGAGCTGGAATGGAAGCTACAACTGAAATTGGAGCGAGAGCTGACATCTCAAATGGAAACTTCAACTGCCAATGATTCATCATTCCAGGCAATGACGAATCACCTCCTACCCTGTGTTTCTGTTATTTTTAGTTGTATAGCATACAGTTGTTTATGCATTCTTTTTTTTATCATAAGAATCAGAAAAGTTACTTCCACGGCTTGTGTGGAATTCAGCAATTTTACAAAAATGAATAAAAGCATTATAATGCAAATCTTTTCAATTTTCTGTTTCAGATGTTTGCACAATAAACTATGATTCACATGCAAAATGGTTTCAATGATGATTACTAAACATTCAATCAGCAAAAATATGAAATTTTTCTGTACCTATAATAGCTGAACTTCATTCAGCTCTACCTATTGAGCGTAGAGTGAAAAATAGGTAAAAAATTGGCGACCTCTGCGGAGTGTTTGCCTGCTAAACACAATAGACCAGTTGCCTAGCATATTCATTGGGCATGGAGTCCTCTGCTCTATGAATTTCTGAAAATTGTAACTCAGCTCAAACAAAAAACTAAAAGAAACTACTGAAATTCTGTTTACGACAGAAATTGAAAACCAAACAAAACTGAAATGAAATGTGCCAGCAGGAACTTATTGAAAGCGTACTAAAACTTGAAATCTATTGTACTATGTACAGCTGAAAGCCTGAAGCTTAATAGCACTGCTTCAAATGAATCCCGTTAACAGGGATTGGTAATACCTCACCATCCAGCTTTGAGAGTTAAAAAGCATTGTGTTCCTTCTTTGCTGTTATAATGTAAGGGCCATCCCACATGGGGTCAAACTTAGAGTGTTTTCTAGGCCTGCTCTTCAACTCATCCCATTTGAAAACTAAGTCACCTTCATTGAAGATTCGTGCAACTGATTTTCTGTTGAATGTCTTTTTCATCTGAGAGTGATGAATCTGAAGCCTTCTGAAAGCTTCTTTCCTGATCTCGTCCAACTCTGTTAACTCGGCAAGCCTAACTTGCATTGGCTCTTCTTCAAGTAACTCTAGTTCCTTTATGTAGCTCAGAGTTGGGAATTCTATTGATATAGGCAGCTTGGCCTCCTTACCGTAAACCAAAACATACGGTGAAAAACCTGTTGACCATTTTGGTGTAATTCTATCAGCCCAAAGGGCTAATTTAAGCTTGTCATGCCATGACCTCTGATTATCTTCAATTGTCTTCTTGATGATCTTTATCAGATTTTTATTTGTTGATTCAGCTTGTCCATTACCTTGAGGGTAATAATTGGACGAAGTGTTCAGATAAACATTATTCTTTACCAACCAATCTGAAACTCTTAAGCCAACAAAAGCTAAAGCATTATCTGAAATAATGGACTCGGGAGTACCAAACCTGGAAACAATGTCTTGATAAAAATTTAGGATTGAAGTTTCATTTGAATCTTTTAGAGCAACTGCTTCCATCCATTTTGTGAAGTAATCTGTTGTTGTCAAGATCCACTTGTGACCTGCACTTGACGGTGGGTTAATAGGACCTATAAATTCAAGTCCCCACTTCCCGAATGGCTGCTCAACCTGAATTGGATTCAGGGGCAGGGTTGCTAACTTTTGTCTTCCTACAAAAAGTGAACATTTAGCACATTTTCTGACATAAATATGTGCATCTTTGAAAAGATCTGGCCAATAATAGCCTACTCTCATAATCTTCAAAGCTGTAGTACGAGGTGCAAAGTGACCTCCAGCAGGTCCATCATGGAATTCTTCTAGAATTCTTTCAATCTGATATGGGTAAATACATCTGAGGAATACTCCATTGAAGTCCTTTTTATACAAAACATCATTTATCACCGCATAAGGAATTGCCTGCAATCTATAATATCTTCGTTTAGATTTATCCATACCTTCTGGGAAATCTCCAGTATACAAATAATGGAACATTTGATGAATCTAATTAGCTGAAATAGCTGAAACAGCAGATTCATCTTCATTTTTCAGAACTGCAGCAACCTCTTTACTGCTGTTTTCCTCATTTTCTGCAAGCTGTTCGCACAGTCCTTTACCTCGAACAAGCTTGGTAACTTTTATGTTGATGTCATACTCCATGACTTTGGTTATCCATCCTGCTCGCTTGTCATTAATATCTTTATTCAGCAGAAACTCCTTGACTGTTGGGTGAGCTACCAACAAATTTATCTTGTTATTACACAGCATATGTCTGAATTTCTTCAAACTTCTCACTATGGCAAGTACATGTTTCTCAACGAATGAATATCTTGTTTCATAGTCATGCAAGACTTGACTGAAAAAAGCTATGGGTTGTTCCATACCTTCATTATTTTGCTGACAGAGCATTGCGGAGATGGTATCCACTCCTCCGAATGCATATAATATGAAATCCTTTTCAAAATCAGGATTTATAAGAGTAGGGGCTGCTGCAAGTGCCTCCTTAATCTGTTCAAAACTGCTCTTTCCCTCTTTTGACCAGCTGAATTGAATGTTTTTCTTTAGCATGGCTGTCAATGGTTGTAACAAAGCTGCAACATTAGGAATGAACCTCCTTACAAAGTTAATTCTGCCCAGGAAGCTCTACAAACTCTTTTTGTGAGTGGGCGGCGGTAAAGCCAGTATGGCTGCAATACGTTTTGGGTCAATAGAAATGCCATTTTTTGAAACGATATAACCCAGAAGCTTACCTTCATGTACAACAAAAATACTTTTCTTTGGATTCAAGGAGATTCCATATTCTCTGCATCTCTCAAAAATCTGTCTAAGATGACTGAAATGATCATCAGCATTACGTGAGAAAACAGGAACATCCTCCAAGTAAACAAGAACAAATTTGTTAATCAAACCTTGGAGAGCCATATCCATTGCTCTCTGAAAGGTGGCTTCGGCATTTGATAGTCCAAACGACATCTTTCTGTAAGCCATCATACCCCACTTGGTGGTAAAAGTTGTCTTATACTGATCTTCTTCCTTCACCAAGATTTGGTTATAACCCGAATACCCATCCAGCAATGAAAACCTTTTTGATCCTGAAACAACCTGCAATATTTGTTCCATTGAAGGTAGCGGGTAATGATCTTTGAGTGAAGCTCTGTTCAAATCACGAAAATCAACGCATAACCTTATCTCTCCGCTCTTTTTCTTGACAGGCACCAAATTTGACACCCAAGAAGTGTGCTTCATTGGAAATATTATGCTACCTTCGATCAGCTTGTTTAATTATGTTTTCATCAGTTGTTCTAACTTTGGGTTCAGAGGCCTATGCTTTTGTCTTACCTATTTTGCATTTGGTTCGAGCTCAATTGTATGCTGAGCTAATTTGGGATTAAAACCCTTCAAATCTCCATATTGCCAAGTGAATATGTCGCTGAATTCTTGACAAAGTAAGATGAATGCTTGCTGCTCCTCCTTTGTGCAGATCTTCCCAAGCTTAAGGAGCTTGTTTTTGAATATTTCTATCTGTTCATAATGTTCTTGCTTCACTGTGATACCAGACTTGTCTTTCGTAACCTGGTCATCAGTGTTGAAAATTGACTCAAGAGTCACCAAACCTTTCGGCAGTTTATTAGATTTTAACTGCATGATTTGATCACCATATTGCTGATCAAACTTGCGCTAGTTTCCAGCAGAAAACTCTGCCTCCTCCATCAGAAAATGGCATATTTGTTCATCACTATCAAAAATCTGCCAACTTATGTTATTATCAGGTACTGAAGGTCTAACAACTACCTTCACGTACTCCTGTACCTCCACATTGTGAATTTCAGCTGGGATATCATACTGTGACCCTAGAGCAGCAAGTTTATCAACTTGCTTATTCTGAAGTCTAGGCACTGATTGCAGATTAAATGCATCAAACTCCTCAATTAGGTCCCAAACACGATGTTTGTATAATTTCAGCAAGTCATTCTATTAATTCTGAATCGCCAAATACATGCAAGCACTTAATCTTTCTTTTTCTAGCCCATTCTAAGCCATGTATTAATGCTTCATATTCAGCAACATTGTTAGAACAGCTGAAAGCAAATCTAAACGATGAATAATACCTATCTCCTTCAGGTGAAATCAGAACAACACCTCCACCAGCACCAATTTTACTCCTAGAACCGTCAAAATAAAGCTTCCAAAGCTATTCAAACTACCATACTTGTTGTTTTCCTTCCTTGACCAGATTTGGAATAACTGCATCAGGTTCTCGAATCATATAAACGCCTAAACCTACTTCATCTATGAGATTAAACGGATCAATCTCATGATTCTCGGCTGCCCACTCATCTAGATTTATGTCTGGTATGCCTTCTATAGGTACAGTGGGGTCGAGAGTCACGGATTGATCCTCCTGATCATGGAAAGCTAGGTTTGTGTTTATGGGGTTCAGAACATAAGGTTCAATATGGTCTTTAGCTAATGGTTCTGACTTAATGGTAACTCTGGTACTGTATCTGGTTCTAAAAAACATGTGAGACCAGTCTGATGAGAAATAACCACCTAACTTTGCAGTGAAATCTCTAGATAAGCAAATGGCAAAGTAAGGTGGGAGATCAATAACATAAATGTCCTATGGTATTTGAAAATTTGGACAGGCATGCAATGTAAGGGGCAGATTTTTGATAACTCCTATAGACTTAATAGATGTACCATCTAATTGAACTACCCCTTTTGACAAAGGTTCATACTCGAGACCTAACTTGTCTACCAGCTGCTTGGGCATGATTGAGCTGCTTGCTCCACTGTCGATCATGCAGTTATGCACTATATTCTCACCAATTATCAAACTGACATAAAAGGGAAGTGGTTTTACCTCTTTAATTGGATGTCCTTGCTTTTGATCTGAACTGTTTGCAAGAACACTTGGCTGTTATGTATTCACTTTGTTAGAAATTGATATTTTAGCCAATGCCTCCTGCAAGCTTTCTTTTTGTCCAGGAAAACGTAATGCATCTATCATGGTGATGCCAACAATTGTTTTTTTCATATGCTCAACGATATTGAAAGAAGAAGCACCAACCTTTGACTGTACCTTTTGAACAGCAGCGTCTACTTGAGCTGCTTGAGGTTGAAATTGAACTTTAGAGTGCTCCTTTGGTGGTCCAACTTGTTGTCTTGTTAAAACATGAACATTCTGAGCTGTTGAAGGCTGAACCTGCCCCTGTTGGGCTGTAAAATCTTGATTTTTTTGGTGAACAGTAGGCTGTTTGTCTCTTTCTGCTTGTTTATCAGGGACAGCTTATTGTCTAAGGTCAAATGCTCTCTTTTTGGCCCTCGTATTGGCTGCAATAGAAGTAGCCGATTGATTTTGACCTTGCATGTGATTAACTCCACAAAACTCACTTCCTTGCCAGTTCATCATGGCAACGTCAAGGTCAATTTGCTGCATTTGTTCACTCTGATGATCACTATCCTCCTTATTTGTTTGTTCAGTAGCAGCATAACTATTTTGCACCATGAGTGCTTGATTAATCACCCCATTCATGCAAGTAGCATGATTATGAGGCTGATTGCAGGGATAACACAAAACATAATCCTACGCTAAATTGTTTTGTATTGGCATCAGCTCTTTTGAAGAGCTAGCAGCAGCTGGGTTAAATGGTTGATTAGGCCTAAAGTTAAAATTCCTCTTCTGTCCCTAGTAATCAGTTTGATAGGCAGGCCTATTTGCTTGAAAGGATGACTGATTAGACCTGAAATTTTGACCTTGCTGGTTTTTAAGACTTACCAAATTGTTACTCACAGTTTGAAGTAACTTGGCCATTTGTTGTTGGTCATTCATTAGCTGCTGTTGGGTATCTTTTAGACCTTGCAAATCAGAATTCGCTGGAACAGCACTATTTTGTACTGCTTCTTGGAAACCTAAGGCTGGAACAGCAAGTATAGCGGCTATTGGAGGTACATGAATGGGCATATATGGCTGTACTTCAGGGAAAATTGGCATAGGGGGTCTTGGGGCAAGTTTACCAGCTTGTATGAGGCAATTTTTAGCTCTAATGGCAATGTCATATGCTGCTGGTAAGGTTAACCCACCCATTGACTGTATCATTAAGGCAATATCACTATGCAACGATCTAAGAAAATATAGAAAAGCGTGGTCAGGAGTAGGTCTTACCATTGCTAGAATCGGATCCCATGTCCTTTGGAATCTGAAATTAAAGTCCATCATTTGTTCTTGTGGCGCTCTCTTAATAGTGGTCATTTGTTCAACTAGAGATAAATGATCAGACTTATCTGAAAATTGCTTCATCAACTTGTCTCCTAAGTCATCCCATGTCGGGACACTACGAACTGGTAAGCCACGAAACCACTGAGATGCTTTACCCTTGAATGACGCTGCCAACAATCTTAAGGCCACATTCTCTTGAGTCACATGGTGAACTCCACATAATGAGGCTACGTCTCTAATATGCTCAATTGGCATAGTCTGATCTTCACCAGTGAAGAAAGGTAGACTTTTTAGTGCTGCTACTGGTATATCATCATGCAAAGCTAAATCTAACGGGCTTCCCCCATCAAACGGAACAAAAGCATGTGCTCTAGCTGCCATCGAAACTGCTGCTGTTCTGAAATTTGTTGCTTGTATAATCGGGACAGGATGAACCGGTACTCTGTAACTTGGTGAAGCTGAGAAAGAACTTGGCTGCCTTGTTAATGATCTGTCTCTTCTTTTCGATGTATAAACGATCGGTTATGCCCTTTGAATCGGAGAAACTGATCATTTTCTTGTAGATTTACCAGATGTTCACTTGGCTGTCCTCCCTATTCTCTTTGGCGAAGATAGCTGCAAGTGGAACAAAAGCATGTGCTCTAGCTGCCATCAAAACTGCTGCTGTTCTAAAATTTGCTGCTTGTATAATCGGGACAGGCTGAACCGGTACTCTGTAACTTGGTGAAGCTGAGAAAGAACTTGGCTGCCTTGTTAATGATCTGCCTCTTCCTTTTGATGTATAAACGATTGGTTCTGCCCTTCGAATCGGAGAAACTGATCATTTTCTTGTAGATTTACCAGATGTTCGCTTGGCTGTCCTCCTTATTCTCTTTGGCGAAGACAGCTGCAAGTACTCAAACGAAGAAGAACTTCGCATCTGAATTTTTCTCATAGGCTGTGTGCACTTGATCTGCTAAAAACTGAGAAACAGAGTCGCCAGGTATATGAAAATAATCCTCTGAAAGGCTAGAATAAACTGTTGTATACACCAAACAGCAGCTTGAACTATAAAACTTTGCTTTGAAAAGTGATTCAGAGTCCCACCGAGCGTGCCAAAAACTGTTGTCAATTTAGATTGCACCCGAACGCTTGATTAGTTAAACCTAGCAATCTGTTGAAACATGGAATGATTCACAGGCCTGTGGGTTGCCTAATTTTGAGAATCAATCTCCAGAGAGGGCTGGTTCCCTGATGAAAAAAACCTCCTAAAACTAACTGACTTGGCTGGGAAAGAGAAAGAGAGCTTGCTTGAACTAAAATCCTAAAGCCACGAGAGGTGATTGCACCTAAATGATAATGACCTGCAATTATGACTCATAATAAACTTCTTAAAACTCAAATCTACACAACCATATTCAATAATTTAATCACTTGAATGATTTAAACAAAGGCTTTGAACTAATGCAATATTGAGGGAAAACGAGGTTTTCACGACAAAATGTATTAACTCATTAATAAGCACAGTGGATAACCAGTGATTTTAAACTAAATTGCATACAGATATGTGAAAAAGATAGAAAAAATCAGAGGTTTCAGAACTGAAACACAGTAATTCTTCGATCAAATTCTTCACAAAATAATGCTCGAAATCTAGAAGGCAAACTCTAAAGTACTGAACTCAAAGGAATCTTCTGCAAATACACACTTTGAACCTATAATAAACACTGTTGTATTAATCTGTAAATAAAAATCCTGAGTTACAAGATAGTCTTCTTTGCTGAAGGCAAAGGCAGAAAACAAGAACTAGAATTGAAAAACAGTTAAGTTTTTCAATATATACAAAAAACCTCTCCAAAAGGCATGCAAAAAGAACTGAAAGTCCAACTCCAAGAAAGGGTGATAACTCCAAGGCCAATTCCGAGCAAAAGAAAATATCTCTGAAAACAAGGCTCGAACTCATGCAAAATGAGAAAACTCCATCTCGAACTGGTAGTCACAATGTGTGTAAGTGATCTACAACTCAAATTGAACCGAAAACCATGAAAAATGGGCCTGAGCATGCAAAATAACCCCTCATTTGTATCAAAACGCCCATAGAACTAGAACTCCAACTCCATACAATGATAACTTTCAGTTAATCCATAGTTCAAACTCAGCTTTACATATATCTCTCTTATTTCATTTTAAAAAAAATAATTAATCTAATTAAATGACTTAAATACATCATTTAATTAATTAATTTACATGGATTAATGCAAATAGAGGAGAAATAGAAAATCATTTGATAGTTTCCGCAAACATTCATTATTATGAATAAGTTAGTCAACCATTCTCCTCCATGCATATTTGACAAATTGTAATAGCCGACACCATGATTCTTTTAAAAACAAGGTCGACCATCTTTATTTCAAAGAAAATTTGACTCAAAAATCAAAATATGGAAACAATAGTTCGAAATAATGACAAGTTGACCTAGGGCGCACAAACAAAAAAGGGTATCAAACCCTAAAAACTCCTTCATTCGTACTTGAAGAAAAATCTGAAAGAAGTCAGCCGCCACTGGATAGTAGGGTTTTGTGAGGAAAAACTTCATGTTTGAGCTCGAAATCTGAGTATATTTCAATGTCTTTTGGCCGAAACTTATTGATCCTCTCCAAGGCGAACTCTTCAGTAAATATCCTGAAAGTATTATGTTTGTATTTTAGCAATTTCGGAAGCTTTCTGGCCGCCATTGCAAAAAAAAACAGCTTGAACTCTCGCCTCCTTTGAAAATTATAAAACAACCTTTATGGGTAAGGGCGTATTCATTTATTTCCATCTCTATGGCTGCTATATGAAATCTGAGCTCAAGTATTTATTTTCTTTGAAAATATTCATGTATATTCTTTGATATTCTTCTCCACAGAATGAAACTCTATTGAAAACCCTTACTCCAAAAGCTGAGATTGATATGTTTTTGTTATTTATAACCCTAAAAGGCACTGTAAATAATGTTTGGCTTCTTGGGTATGTGAAATTGCTTCTCCAGGCTGCACCATACTCTTCACTCTTCTGATTTATTATGAATAGCGGCCTTTATATATATGACTGAGACAACACCATATTTGTTCTGACATAGTTTTAACCTTGGTTGAAACAGGCCGCGGCCTCACAGCATTCTGGGTACTGCAAATAATATTCTGTTTCTGTATTTTCTATGTTTGAAACTTCAAATATTCATAAAAACAAAGAAAATGTATTCTCCAGTTTGAAAACTCATCTGGGTATATTTGAAAACTCTTCTTCAGGCCATGGGCTTGACTTCTGGATCTGGGTAATTTAAATTTATCACATTTTTTATTTTATTCAGAAACTCTATGCGGGTTTTGTCTTTTGTCAAAAAGAAAACTATCTCTGGCCGCAACTTATCATGAAACTATAGGCACAAACAGAAACTCAAAAAAAATGCCAAGTCATTTGCATTTTTTGATTACTTTGAATAAATGACATGCTTCAAATAATGAGATAATATTACTATGCTGGGTATTCCTCCATCCGGGCATCCTGAAATTTGCGTGCTCTTTACATTGCCTGGAGTGGTGACTTAATGCTTGAAACTTGAACCCTATACTCAACTTGTATTTGAAAACTCCATTAGAAATACAAGACTGTGACTGATATCTGAAACTCCATTGTTTGTTAAAGCTGTCCCACTTGAAAATGATGAAAAGAAGAAAACATTTCACTCTTTTGCTATTTCCAACTATATTTGTAACATATATACTTAAAAATTATTGCCTTCTACAGCTGATATGAGAGTAAAATCACCACATGAGCTTATAATTATGGTAGTGTTGTCAATGTACACCTTGTTCACTGTTGTATTTCTGCCCTTATGCTTGTCACTGTGCTATCTCTCAAGCTCACTTGGAGCAAGATAATGAACCTCCTTTGTTCCCCAAATCATGGCTGTATCTTATGATGGAAACACACTCAGTAATATGTGCCAGAGTATAACATTAGCTTGAAACATCAGATTGTTCTGTTTGGTAAAAGATAATGCATATTTGTATCTTCTATTATTATTAAATGTTGATTCAAAATAGAATTTGCTGCTTTCTATTGAAGAACTTGTAAAAACTTGGACTATTGCAAATTTGTTCTGTATGGTGATATGATTTATGAAAGCATTCCAACACTCGAATATGAAGCAGAGATAAAAAAAGTATTATCAAAATTGATGAGTTCTTCACACTATTCTTTCGAATTTCTTTGAAATAAGGCCGCTTATATGATTATTCTTTAATTTTAGCAACTCTCTCAATGACTGTTTTAACAATGTTAACGAACTCTCAGATGTAACCTGAGAGTGTATCCTTTTGATATGCCGGGCTCAACCCTTGTGGGAGCCCATTTTACTCCACATATCTGGTAAATGATCATGATGAACTTGTTCCTGCACATTGAAACAAACACGTCAGCAAAAAATAAGAAGTTGAAAGCTTCCACTGAATTACATTCCTTCTTCTTTGATTTTTGCAATTATATGAGGAATGCTTGATCGACTGCATGTTATATTTCTGTTGGTAGCGTAGATATATGATAGGATTGATTCGTTATTGCTTAGAGATTTTATCTCTAACATCATCTCTTTTCTTCCTTGCAGACGCTTTTGGAGCTGGAATGGAAGCTACAACTGAAATTGGAGCAAGAGCTGACATCTCAAATGGAAACTTCAACTGCCAATGATTCGTCATTCCAGGCAATGACGAATCACCTCCTACCTTGTGTTTCCGTTATTTTCAATTGTATAGCATACAGTTGTTTATGCATTCTTTTTTTTATCATAAGAATCAGAAAAGTTACTTCCACGACTTGTGTGGAATTCAGCAATTTTACAAAAATGAATAAAAGCATTATAATGCAAATCTTTTCAATTTTCTGTTTCAGATGTTTGCACAATAAACTATGATTCACATGCAAAATGGTCTCAATGATGATTACTGAACATTCAATTAGCAAAAATATGAAATTTTTCTGTACCTATAATAGCTGAACTTCATTCAGCTCTACCTGTTGAGCGTAGAGTTAAAAATAGGTAACAAGAAGCAACATAGAATATGGAGGCAAATGAAAATTCAATCATTCTCATTAACAAAATTCTTAATTACAATCGGCCAGCAACATCCGGGATTATAGATCAACTCACAGGCCTGATATAACATGCTCAAAATACAACATTCCAATATGCTCCTATATGCGAGCTCAACTATTATAGATCAAATATGATATTCATCTAATTATACTTCATTCTACTTCCTAATGGTCAGTTGCAATGATTTATATCATATCCAAAGATCTAGAATCATCTGCGTCAGCCAAAGATCATTACAATCTCCAATGAAGAAAATGTAACGTGTGCATGAATAGGTCGGCCTCAAATTTGAACTTCTCCTCAACAGGTGCATAGGATGAAGTGTGGACCTATAATTAAGGTCAGGGACACTCCATGAAAAAATTTGAATCACACCATTAAGATCTACAAGTTACAGGAAAGATCCACAAGCAATCAAACTAGCTGTTAGGTTTGAAATTATTTCGGTGTCGGTTCAAGAAACTGCCACTTAATCTAGAAGTGATAACTTGCCAGAAAAATATCCAATCGTGCTCAAATATTGGAATAAGGAAAATCAACATATCCATGATGTAAACATCGATCCACATGGTGGTGAGGAAAATGATGAATCCACTAGTCAAAATGAACTGTTCAAGAACAAAACAAGAACAAAAACTAAAAGAAAATATTTTTTTGGTTGATGCAAAATTGCCAAGAACCAAGGATGCTCCTGCAATAGACATCTAGGGTTAATTGAAAAGTGAGCCCCTCACTTTTCTGGGGTGAAAGGAAAACCAAAATGGTCTACCTCATCTTGAGAAATCCACAAAGAATCCTCCACTGGTCTACCTTTCCACTTCACAAGATACTCTTTGTACTATCTTCCACGTGTTTTCTTCCCATATTTGATATCTAAAATCTCTTATATATCATCTGAATATTGTTTAGGAAATTTATTCTCCAATTTTTCTTTACTTTATTCACTGAATTCTGCTTCATGGTACTGATATAGATCTACAATGTTGAATATAGGTGATATACCCATGCTATCTGGTAACTCTACTTCATATGCATTTCCTAAATCAAATTTTTTCAAAATCTTACAGGGTCCAAACTTCCTCATCTTGATCTTATTGTATGTTCCAATTGGAAATCTCTCCTTCCTCAAATACAACATCACTTCATCTCCAACTTTGAAATCCTTATGTCTCCTCTTTTCATCTACTTGATCCTTATACTTTTGGTTCATATCTTCCAATTGTTGTTTTACTTAAGTATGCATTTTCTTCATATGTTCTACAAATTCCTCTACTTTTGCACTCCTTTAATCTTCATTACTAATGTCTCTTAACTCTGCTATACCTCTAGGATGAACTCTAGTAACAATCTCAAAAGGTGTATTTTTGGTACTTTTGTTCACTAAATTATTGTAAGCAAACTCTACTTGTTCAAGGACTAAATCACAACTTCCAGTCTTCTCTCCAACCAAACATCTCAACAAATTCTACAAACTCCTATTTACTACATATGTTTTTCCATCAATCTATGGGTGAAAAGTAGAACTAAACTTCAAATCTATCTTTAAATTCTTCCAAAGTGTTCTCCAAAAGTAACCAACAAACTTTACATCTCTATCTAAAACAATACTCCTAGGTAATCCATGCAATCTGACCACTTCCTTGAAAAAAAAGCCTGCTACATGTATTGCATCTGTTGTCTTCTTACAAGGTATGAAATGTTCCATTTTAGAAAATCTATCCACCACCACAAATATATAATCATTACCTCTTAGCATCATTGGCAAACCAAGTATGAAATCCATGTTGATATCCTCCCAAGGTCTCTTCGGAACTGTCAAAGGCTTATACAATCCAACATTCTAACTACTTCCTTTTGCAACTTAACAAACTCTGCAACTCTACAAAAAAATCCTTACATCCTTATGAATTTGTGACCAAAAGTAATTCGCACTTACCAATGCTATTGTCTTGTCAATTCCAAAGTGTCCTGACAATCCTCCTCTATGTTTTTATTTCACCAAGTTACCCCTCATTGAACTCTAGGGTATACACAACTGATTTCCTCTTAACAACATGTCCTCCTAAATTAAATATTCCAACCAATGACTTCTATCCTCCAAGACTGGATTTTTACAAGCTCTCCAAGGTTCTACAAAATCTAGGTCTTCCTCATACAAGTTCTTTAGTCCATCAGACCCTAATACCTCCACTCTCATCTCTGCCAGTAAATTCTTTCTCCTACTCAAAGCATAAACAACTCTATTTTACTTTCCACTCCTATGCTTCAAAAAAAAAGAATAACTCTGGTATAATTCTACCCATCTCATGTGTCTTTGGTTCAACTTACCTTGACTGTTCAAATATTGCAAAGCCTGATGGTCTATATACAACAAAAAATCCTTAGGAAACAAGTAATGTCTCCACTTCTTGAAGGCTTGAACTATGGCATAAAACTCCTAATCATATACTGAATATCTTCTCCTAGCATCATTCAACTTCTCACTAAAATAAGCTACTGGTCTTCCTTCTTGACTTAATACTGCTCCAACTGCATTTCCACTTGCATCACAGTCTGCCTGAAATACCTTATTAAAATCTACTAAATCCAACACAGGCTAAGCAGTCACCTTCTTTTTCAACAACTCAAAACTTTGATCTACTCCAGATGTCCCCCTAAAATCCTTCTTATCTCCTCTCATATTTTTTATCATAGGACTACAAATAGAACTGAAATTCCTAATGAAATTGTGCTAGAAACTAGCCAATGCATGAAATAATATTACCTCTCCAATTCTTTCCGGTGTAGGCCACTCAACAATTGATCTTACCTTCTCATGATCCATCTTCAATCCATCCACAGATATCACAAATCCTAGATATACCAATTCTTCCTTCATGAAACTACACTTCTTAATGTTTATCAGTAACTTCTCTTCTCTCAACCTTTGCAAAACTTGTCTTATGTGCAACAAATATTCTTCTTTAGTCTTACTAAAAATCAAGATTTCATCCAAGTAAACAATCACAAACTTATCCAACAATTTCTTCAATACCTCATTCATCAACCTCATGAAAGTACTCAGTGAATTTTTTAGACCAAAAGGCATCACCAACCACTCATACAATCCTTCATTTGTCTTAAATGTTGTCTTCTACTCATCCCCTTCTCTGATTCTGATTTGATGATATCCACTCTTCAAATTTATCTTTGTAAAGTATTTATCTCAACTCAAACAATCCATAATGTCATCCATATGGGGCAAAGGAAATTTATACTTCATCATCATCTTGTTTATGGCTCTAGATTCAGTACACATCCTCCATTCTACATCCTTCTTAGGTGCTAGCAAAGCAGGAACTGCACAAGGACTTAAGCTTTCTCTGATCAAACCCTTCCTCAACAACTCTTGCACTTGTCTATTCAAATCTCCATTTTTTGTTGGTTTCATTCGGTGTGCTACTTTATTAGGAAAACTAGCTCCAGGAATTAGATCCATGCAATGACTAATACTCCTCACAGGTGGAAATCCATCAGGTACATTATCTAAAATGATCTCTTCATATTATGTTAGAAATTCCTTTATCTCCTTTGGTTTTTCTTCTACATGCTTCAGGTCTTCAGCCTTTTGAGGAACCAAAGCATAACACATGTTCTCATGTCTCAATCCATCTAGAAATCTCCTTCCATCAACCAAAAAAATTCTAGCACTTGTACAAACCTCAACTTTAGGAACATCCTCCAATGGCAACAAATTTTGCTTCATCCAATTAGCAACAATAGTATTTGAATAGCTTGTTTATCATACTACCAAGGTCTTCCCAACAAAAAATGGCATACATCAATAGGTATGATATCACACAAAACTTCATCATGGTAATTTCCTATTCTCAATTTCACCAAAAATTGTTCACTTACTAGTATCTTATGTTCATCTTGAATCTGTGCTATCTGATAGGGCTTCGGGTGTTTCAATCTTTCCAACTTCAATTTGGTCACCATTTCTTCAGAAACTAGGTTCTTGGAGCTTCCACTATCAACAATCACTTTGTAACATTTACCAACTACCTTGCATATAGTCTGAAACAAATTCTTTCTCTGCAACAGTTCCTTCTCCAACTCACTTTGACACAATACTCTTCTATTCACCAACGCTTCACCTTCTTCCAGTTGATTAGATGATCCAACATTATCCTCCTCAGCAAAGTTTTTTCTTCTATTGTTCTTTGTCTTCTTGTTTGTCTCTCCTTGATTACATTCAAATGCTCTATGTCCTTCTCTACCACACTTAAAACAAGTTCCCTCAAATACTCTTTTCTCTTGTCCTCTATCATCTTTTCTATAACCCTCATTTTGGTAACCACCATATCCTCCTTTTCAGTAAGAGTTTCCATCATCTCCACAGTATGATTTCTCATTCTTACTGACTTCCTTATCTTTATTCTGATCTGAAAAAAATCCTCTTCCTCCTCCAACTAAAGTTCTTCCTCTTTGAAACCTTCCACCTCATCCTCTTTGTCTCTACTCATGTCTTTTATTCAGCTTCCCTTCTACTTTTAGGGCACATTGATATGCCTCTTCCACACTCAACAATTTGATCAAATTGATCTCATCCTATATATACAACCTCAAACCATTTATATATCTAGCTACTTGCTCAATCTCATCCTTCAAATGTCTAGATCTGATATTCAACTTGTAGAACTCTTCAGTATACTCTGTCACACTTGACTCTTTCTGCTTCAAATTTTGCAATTTTTGGAACAAACTAATCTGATATTCTGCAGGCATAAACTTTGTCTTCAACTTATTCACCATCTGATCCCATGATCTTGTCTCTTCTTTTCCTCTTGTTTTCCTATCTATTTGCAAATGTTCCCACCAAAGGGATGCATGTCCTTTCAACTTTGTAGAAGAAAATTTCACCTTCTTGTCTTTAGTGGTGCCTTCAAAATCAAATACTTTTCCATCTCTGTTATCCAATCAAGCAATTCATCTGAATCCAACTTACCTCTATAATCTAGTGGATTGAAATGTGGTTTGGTATTTTCTCTAGTTAGGGCTCTTATGAACCTCTCTTCTCCCTGATCAAGGTCAGGTTGATCTTCTCTTCCTCTTTCTTACTATACTTCTACCTCTTCAACACTCACATCATCAACTAGTTGACCTCTCCTCTAAGACATTTCAACTACATATAATCTAGTTGTAATTCCTCTCAGCATCTCCCTTATAGTTGGGTCTGCATTTCCACGTGCTCCATTTCCTCTACCGTTTCTTCTTCCCACCATATTTACACAAGTCCTCTGCAGATGTAGGTTGGATCCTCCGTCCACCATCCCACAACAAATCTTCAACAGGACTCCGTGAGTTCTGATGATCTCTCATGGAACAAATCTCGCTCTGATACCAATCTGGTGCAGCCACAGTAGGAGGGTCCTCAAAGAGAAAAATTTGGATCATGTAGCAAGATTCACACAAAAGAAGCAACATAGAATATGGAGGAAAATGTAGATTCAAACATTCTCATTAACATAAATCTCAATTACAATCGGTCGACAACATCCGAGCTTACAGATCTGGCTCACAGGCCTGATATACCATGCTCAAATTACAACATTCAAATATGCTCCTATATGTGAGCTCAAATCTTACAGATCAAATATGATATTCATCTAATTCTACTTCATTCTACTTCCTAATGATCGATTACAATGATTTATATCATATCCAAAGGTCTAGAGTCATCTGCGTTGTCCAAAGATGATTACAATCTCCAATGAAGAAAATGTAACGTGTGCATGAATAGGTCAGCCTCAAATTTGAATTTCTCCTCAATAGGTGCATAGGATGAAGTGTGGACCTATAATTAAGGTCGGGGACACTCCATGAAACAATTTGAATCACACTGTTAAGATCCACAAGTTACGGGAAAGATCCACAAGTGATCGAACTAGCCATTAGGTTTGAAATTATTCTGGTGTCAGTTCAAGAAACTTCCACTTAATCTAGAAGTGATAACTTGCTAGAAAAAGATCCCATCGCGCTCAAATCTTGGAATAAGGAAAATGAACATGTCCATGATTTAAACATCGATCCACAGGATCTGGTGAGAAAATATGATGAATCCACCAACATGAACTAAGCAAGAAAAAAACAAGAAGAAAAATTGAAAGAAAATATGTTTTTGGTTGATGCAAGATTGCCAAGAACCAAGGATGCTCTTGCATCAGATACTTGGGTATGTGTAGGATCATCATGGAAAAAATAGGCCCTTAAGTGGCAAAAAATTCAGAAAAATCAGAGTTAGGCAACTTGACATCAAAATTTGAATAAGTTATCTATATTATTTTAAAAATATGTAAGAATAGAATTTGTAGCAAATTGAATGTAGTTTATAAACTACTACGTTTATTTTTTTTTAAACAAAATCTATTTGGTGAAAATTTGAAATTTCAATGCAATAGTACTTAAATTTCAGGGAAAAAATAAAAAGTAGGTGTCTGTCTGACCACCCTAACCACAATAAAATGATAATATTTTTTGGTAATATTTTAGATATAAGTAGAGGACTCATTTCCCGATGTGATGCATATTTTATTGTAATTTATTTCCAAGTAAATAATTAATTATGATTTTTTTATTACAACTTTTATAAAATATAAAAATGTGTGTGTCTAACCACCTTAACTTGGTCAAAACTTCATGAAATTCAAATTTTTTATTTTAATCCTATAGTATATGAAGCATAGAATGTCACACATGTTTTGGATTCACAAAATGTGATACTGTTTGAAAGCTATAGATGTTTTTCAATTAGCCTATCAATCAGGACTTTAGTCGTAATTCAAATAGAAAACGAATAATAATTATTTATTAAATTCAAAGTAAAGAATAATTTATATTGGTGGAAAGCTGAGAATATCCTTTAAAAACCCTTTTCATTTCATTAATTTTGGGTAAATAAAAGGTCGTTAGCCACATACCCTACAAATACCCATCATATCGCCACTTTTTGGCCCATCATGATCCTGCATACCCACTTCCCCTCCACCTGGAGGAATGGAAAATATACATGCATCCACTAACACACATGCACACGATAGTAAAATTTTCACAACATATGTAGTATACATAAAACATCTCCAAGAGTTAGAATATTAATTCAATAACTATCCATTCACATATATGAATTATTTCCCCATGAATAACATCAACTGAGATAACATTCATATTGATAAAAAGGTACAAGCACAATTTATTCATCTTCAGAGTTCACATTACATTCATATTTACCCTATGTAGTAATAGTAAATAGTGACCACACAATTGGGATGTAACATATGTTGAACATGATAACAAAGAAGAGGGGTGAATTAATTCTCACCAAATTAAATGCCTTAACCATTTAATAGATCAAGAACTAAACATTGCATAAATGATTTACCAATAAATGCAAAAACTAAAAGTCATCACATAAATATAGTAACACCAAATTTATGTGGAAAACCCAATGAGGGAAAAGCTATGGTGAGGATTAACTCACACTATAGAGAATATCAAAATCGATTACAAAAAGGCTCATTGCCTATAATAAGGCTCACTACCTAAAGTAAGGCTCACTACCTAAAATAAGGATTCACTCTCCACAAGGCTACAACCCAGAGGGATCACTACCAAAGAGATACAAAGAAGATGGCTCATTGCCAGAATACAAAAGTTATGGCTTACCACCAAAAGTGAACTGATGAATTACACCTTTCTTATGTTGAATTCAATTCCAGATGAAAGGTATGTGCAGGATCATGATGGGTCAAAAAGTGTTGATATGATGGGTATTTGTAGGGTATGTTGCTGACAACTTTTTTTAACCAAAAATTGATGAAATGAAAAGGGTTTTTAGAGGATATTCTCAGCTTTCCACCAATATAAATTATGCTTTATTTTGAGTTTAATAAATAATTATTATTCATTTTCTATTTGAATTACGACTAAAGTCCTAATTGATAGGCTCATTAAAATCATCTATATCTATCAAACGGTATCACATTTTTTGAATCCAAAACATGCATCACATTCTATGCTTCACATACTATAGGATTAAAAAAAGAAAAATTGAATTTCATGAAGTTTTGACCAAGTTAGGCGGTCAGACCTACGCATTATTATATCTTTTAAAAGTTGTAATAAAAAAATCATAATTAATTATTTACTTGGAAAAAAATTACAAAAAAATATGCATCACATTGAGACATGAGTCCTATACTTATGTCTAAAATTTTATAAAAATATATTATCATTTTATTGTGGTTAGGGTGGTCAGACAGACACCTACTTATTTTTTCCCTAAAATTTAAGTACTACTGCATTGAAATTTCAAATTTTCACCAAATAGATTTTTTTTTTAAAATAAACCTAGTAGTTTAGAAACTACGTTCAATTTGCTACATATTCTATTCTTACATATTTTTGAAATAATATAGATAACTTATTCAAATTTTTACATCAAGTTTCCTAACTCTGATTTTTCTAAATTTTTTGCCACTTAAGGGCCTATTTTTTCCATGATGATCCTGCACATACCCTGAAGCTCTATAAAGGTAGTATTGCATATCAATAATCGCTCAATAATTTTGCTCTAATCGCACACTTATTGTCTTTGCCTATTTCACTTATTCTGATTTGCTACATTCGCACATTTTTTTGCCTCTATATCCTTCTCGCATAACCTCACATTTCTTTTCTAAAGGTTTATGAATTGGTTTGGTTCACATGTTCATATTTCTCAACTCAGCTAGAAGTGGACTTTGCATCATGACTACTAACTGAATTGTGATAATCACAAAGGGTAGTACACAAGTGTATGAAAGAGGGAAATTTTATCATGGTCAATTTATCTTGAATTTTATTGCTTACGTTTTCTATGAACATATTTTGGAGATGTGGGTCAGGAACCTTAACATCAATTTGGGCATAAAGTGACTGATAGTGGGAAATAAAATTGGTTACCTTTTCATCCTCATTTTGTTTACATCTCATCAAATCATCCAATCTCTTTTTTGGAGTCATGTGTACTTGGAAATGATTTATAAATGCATCAACAAGTTCATTAAATGAATGAATTGAATTATTCACTAAAGAGGAAAACCATTCCAAGGTAGTGTCCTTTAAAGTCCTAGGAAATAGTTTTGTTAACAATTTATCATCAAGGACAAAATCACTACATAAGGCAGTATAGGCATTAACATGATTAGAAAGATCTCCATTCCCTCCATACTTCTCAAATCTCAGCATCTCCACTCCTTGTGGCATCGGTGTTCATAATATTTCCAAAGATAGTGGGCTACTTCAAACATAATAGGTACCTGGTCCATTCTGATTTTGGTTTACAGTGGATATTTGTTTTTTCATGGACGAAATGGTTTGGAAAAGATGTGTTATGAGAGGGTCAGTGTAAGAAGTATGAGGTGGAAGTGAAAATGGTGAGGAAGTGTATGTAGTGGCGGGGCAAGTGAATGGAACACTTATAGGTGGTTGTTTGGTAGAAGATAGAACAATCGATGCCACATGGGAATTAGAGACACTAGCAAGAATCCCCAAGGAATGAATCACATTACTAACAGGTTGCATTACAGTTGCAATTTGGGGAGTGGTATAGGTAGGAATTGAGGCTACCTTTGAGGGAGGAGGAATTCAAGTTCCTACTTGGTTTGTCACACTGTTGGTTGGAATAGGAGCACTAGATGTTGAAGGAATGTGTTTTCCAAATATTTTAACTATGTTTTGCACAAGGTCAAGACCTTCATCACTTTCTAGCATACAGTGGATGTTTTCAAGGCTAACTTGGTGTTGCAAGTGCACTAGGTCCTCATGGATTGGAATTATCTTTTCTTGTGGAATGTCATCAATCTTATGTTCAAAATGCATGCTACCTAAATGAAAAGAGTTACTAAAGGTATTGTCCTTATTATCAATACTAGGAGTAGTAGCTCTAGGGTATGTGTAGGATCATCATGGAAAAAATAGGCCCTTAAGCGGCAAAAAATTCAGAAAAATAAGAGTTACGAAACCTAATGTAAAAATTTGAATAAGTTATCTATATTATTTCTAAAATATGTAAGAATATAATCTATAGCAAATTGAATGTAGTTTCTAAACTACTAGGTTTATTTAAAAATATATATATATTTGGTGAAAATTTGAAATTTCAATGCAGTAGTACTTAAATTTCAGGGAAAAAATAAGTAGGTGTCTATTTGACCACCCTAAACACAATAAAATGATGATTTTTTTTATAATATTTTAGATATAAGTAGAGAACTCATGTCTCGATGTGATGCATATTTTTTTGTAATTTTTTCCAAGTAAATAATTAATTATGAATTTTTTATTACAACTTTTAGAAAATATAAAAAAATTGTATGTCTGACCAACTTAACGTTAGTTTTCAAGATCAAAATTAATTTAAGCATAAATAAATAAAAAACATGAACAATAATAACACAACAAGATACCCTGAGAAAACTCTCCTTCTCAAGGGAGAAAAACCCAGCAAAATATATCACATATATATTGAATAAAAGAGCAACGCATCTTCTTTACAATGAGGCCAATCACAAGGCCAATCTGATATGAAGATGATAGTACCACACTTGTGCAAATACACAACCAAGAATAATATAGAACTCCAATAATATCAATCTGCTATAAGTATTGATCTTCCTTCAGATTATATATGTGAACGTCACTTGAAAATGATGATAGAATGAAGGAGAAAGCAGCGCCTATATATACAACATAAGAAAGACTTCTCCCAAGAGATGCATCACTTCACAAGAGGTCGACCTCTCCATGAAAGGTTGTGTCTCACACAAAATTTGGCCACATTAAATAAACTTTTATTTGATAATTAAGTGAAGCGCCTCTTCACAAGTCATCTTCAATAAATAAATAGCCAACAACTATATTTCATTTATTGTTTGATCAAAGAAATCACTGCTGGAAGTATGAGGCCCATGGCTATAACATCAACACTCCCTCTTAGCTAGGTAGGAATACTTCCAGATATCCAAGGTCATGGAGTCTCTCAACATGACACCCACAGTGGCTACACCCATATGTGTAAAGAGCTTATCACGAAGTCACTCAATGTGATATTTTCCATCATGGCTATTCCCATGTATGGAAATGAACATGTGCACAAATTCCCATCACAGTGTCACTCAATGTGATGTCGTCATCTCAACATGATGTCCACCATGGCTACTCCTAGAGGGTAGCTAAACACAAGTGCAAAAAATAAATCATCACAGAGTCTCTCAACGTGATGTTGTCATGGAGTCTCTCAACATGACATCCACCATAGCTACTCCTAGAGGGTGGAACAAGGTATTTCACCTCAAATTTCTCCATCACAAAGAAAGATGCATTGACAAGGGCTTACACCTCAAATTCCTTTGTCTCATAGGCACATGCATTAACAAGGGCTTACACCTCAAATTCCTTCGTCTCAAAGGAAACTGCATTAACAAGGGCTTACACCTAAAATTCCTTCGTCTTAAAGGAAAATGCATTAACAAGGGCTTAAACCTCAAATTCGTCCATCTCAAAGGAAAATGCATTAACATAGATCTTCATGATGATGTGACTCCCTCTAAAGCTTCAAGTAATTTCATCAACCTTCTGACCTCCTCGTCCAATATTTCCTACAATGATTTCCTTAGAGAAATGGCTTTTAGTGCACACCTATGGTACTATAGAGAGTTCAAGATTGTCCTCCTTGGCCTCATCCCAGATCACTCTATTCTAAATAGGTTTGTGGAGCTACCAATGTCAAATCCAAAAGATTTTTCTTGTGTAATTCTAATCTCAGCACTTGAAGAGGTCTTCCAAGGATTTTAGCATCGGTCTTGCAACACTGCAACCTTCACTTCATCTTAGTAAGTCACAAAACTCCCTCTTGATCCCTGCCTCATAGATTGCAAAGAAATCCTCTGGAAGTGAAATCCCTCCATTGATAGAATCTCAATCCTTTTCTTGGACATGCTCTCAACTCGAGCCTTGAATCCTCATATTTTAACTCCCTCTTTGAAATAACTGATCACAATGATAACTGGAATAGGTTCTTCCTCTTTGAGAGATGTCTCCAACTACCAACTCAGTCCCATGGTTGCAAGCTATGACTCCATGCTTGATCATTTCTCCAGTCGGCATGACTTCCTCACAGGATGCCTCAAGCTCTTCTTCTCTACACAATCTCTCATCACCCTCTTGCTCCTTGATCCATCCTGGAAGCATTTTAGAGAGAGATTTCTAAAATTTTAAACTACCCTAAAGAAATATTAATGCTAGAAGCATACAAGATTCACTATTCCAATGTTATAGCATGAATTAATAACCACATAAAAGATTCATGAACATTATGTAAACATGAAATACTTATCTTATTATTGATTCTATATATACAGAACCATCCTAGGTTACCTCCATAATAGTCCCAATATTGGGTTATTATATCAATAGAATATAAAGAAGCGAAATTGACAACATCAAAAATAGGGCCAATGTTATTAGAAATCTACTACAATGACATAATGGCATTCAATGTCACTAATACACCTCCTCTAAACCCTAACATAGAGAAGCTTTTCCACAGATGATCACATTTATCAGAAGAGACAATAGTTGTGATACTCCGATGATGCCAATGATGACCATGATCTTCCACCAGTCAGCATACAGACCCAATGACTTCAACAATGATAACACTAGGAAAGTGAATTCAAAGTCTCAATAAATCTTCTAGCGGTCACCAGATTCTTAGCATGACACTTCTCCAATATATGCGCATAAATAATCACATGCTCGATAATAAACTGCCTTATTCTCTTTGACTTGTATTAATTCTCAGTTCATTCCTCTAGTTGTTGCCTTCACCAGATTTAGTATATGAGACACTCCTCACAATGTCATATGACATTAGATGCCCTCTCTTGACCCTTGATTTGTCTTATACCATGCCAATATAGGAATATATAGGTGCGGCAAGTGAAGTTGCCAAGGAGGCAGGACCCAACAAGTAAAAATTGATGCACCCCTTCTTCTCTTGAATCTATGATCTTGTGTCACAGAATATCCATGATAACATTGATAGGTATTATTACTCCCAAAATGACACTATCGTTGGAATTAAGGATTGCTTTATATTAACAAGAACCTGACTTCCTTATTGTCAACTCTTGATTTGGTCTTCTTCAATGTCCTAGTACTATGTAGTCATTACCATTCTTCAAAACCATACTTAACACATTCTTTCATGATTTCAAGTTTTTTTTTAACCAATTCTGATCAGATCTTTTCCTAGACCCGCTCTAATACCATGCTAGTTTTTAGGATTAGAATTAATTTAAGCATAAATACAAAAAATCACATGAGCAATAATAACACAGCAAGATACTGTGAGAAAACCCTCCTTGTGGGAGAAAAACCAAACAAAATATATCACATATATATTGAATAAAAGAGCAACACATTTGCTTTACAATGAGGCCAATCACAAGGCCAATCTGATATGAAGATGATAGCACCACACTTGTGCAAATACACATCCAAGAATAATATAGAACTCCAATAATATCAATATGTTGTAAGTATTGATCTTCCTTCAGATTATATATGCAAAATTCACTTGAAAATGATGTTAGAATGAAGGAGAAAGCAACGCCTATACATACAATATAAGAAAGACTTCTCCCAAGAGATGTGTCACTTCATAAGAGGTCGGCCTCTCCATGAAAGGTTGTGTCTCACACAAAATTTGGCCACATTAAATACAATTTTATTTGATAATTAAGTGAAGTGCCTCTTCACAAGTCATCTTCAATAAATAAATAGCCAATGACTATATTTCATTTATTCCTTGATCAAAGAAATCGTTGTTGGAAGTATGAGGCCCACAGCTATAACATCAACACTTAACTTGGTCAAAACTTCATGAAATTCATTTTTTTTTAATCTTATAGTATGCAAAGCATAGAATGTGACGCATGTTTTAGATTCAAAAAATGTGATACCGTTTGAAAACTATAGATGTTTTTCAATCAGCCTGTCAATCAGGACTTTAGTCATAATTCAAATAGAAAATGAATAATAATTATTTATTAAATTCAAAGTAAAGGATAATTTATATTGGTGGAAAGCTAAGATTATCCTTTAAAAACCCTTTTTGTTTCATCAATTTTGGGTAAGAGAAAGTCGTCATCCACATACCCTACACATACCCATCATATCACCACTTTTTGGCCCATCATAATCCTGCACATACCCTCTAGATAACCCAAGATCCACAATGAGTGTGCTATCATGGGATGCCATGAGTCTCGAACTTCTTCTCACTAAACTATTATCAATAGGGCACCAAACACTCATGCAAAGGTTACTAAATGTAGGGTGGATGTAAATGCAATATAAATGAAGAACAATAAAATGTTGATAATAGAAATTTTGGAAAGCAACAGAGAAATACAAACATAGCAAGCAGAAATGAAGAAAATGAACTTGAAATGACAGAAATTATTATGCAACTAGACTAATTCACCTTGGTTGGCAAATGAGTCCAGGGATGAATTTTTTTGAAATTTTTCAAAAAATTTAAAATGAATTTTATGCTTTCAGATTTGTTGATGCAGATGCATAATTTCAGTGTTTTTCAATCAATTCAAATGCAAAAATTCAATTTATATGAGCTTTTCATTAATGCAATTTTGAAAACCCTAGAATGTAAATGAAGCAATGCAAAATGTAATGAAAAGTATGTCTATGATGTAAATTCACTTGAAGTCAAAAAATGATGTTCTAAATCTAGGTTCAACAAAATGAACCAACAATTTTTGGGCTATGGGGCCTCTCTTGCACTCTTAGGGTTTTTCACCTAAAAGGAGAGAGATAGACCAAAAACTATGATGGCTCACTCAAACTAATGTAAGTATGATTGAAATACACCTAAATCAAATGTCCTAAATGCAGAAAACTAATAAAAGAGATTTATTATTTATGTAAAACTAAAGAAATGTGCAATGTTTGAAAACATGTTGTGATATACAAAAAGACCTAGAAAGATGAACAAACAATAACAAAATTTAACAAAACTGAAGAGGTGCACTTGGAGGCTGGAAACTGATGCAGAGGATTTCTGGAATGCAATAGAAATTACTGATGAATCCCAATGGGACTCATTCCCCAACCTGGGAAAATTAGTCCTAATTCTTATAAAATATGTTGTAACAGGTTTCAAGATGTTGGGAACACAAAACTTCAAAAAGTGTTTATTCATCCTTGGTAGTGGGACTCATTCGCCACAAATGGTTAATTAGTCCACCTATAGAATTTTGAAAAGTCAAAGTTCAAATCTATGGCTTTAGGTCTACACTTTTCTTCCTGATAGGTTGTCGGATCTAAAACTATAAAATCTGATGGGAAAGTGTTCTCCAAGCTTCAATTAGGGCTTTATTGACTTTGAATGATCTTGATGGATTGATAACACTTTTCAACACCTAGCTCTTTGAAAAATCGACATACAAAACCTGCAAAACACACATGCAAAGAGGGGAAAAAGTGTTAAGGCTTAGAGTATAGGGTTTTGCCTTGGTCAAACCCTGATTTTGTAATCAAACCCTTGAAAATGAAATGAAATATAAAGAGAATGATGAATAAACAACATGCAATGTCACTACTCACCAAACCCTTGTTGAAATTTGAAGATATGCAAATGGTTGCTCCAAGATGCTTGAAGATTGCTTGATTGAATGATTAGGAATGGTTGAGTGATTGATGGATGAATGATTGCTTGAATGAAATTGTTGATGGGAATACTTGACTGAATGGGGGTTAAAATAAATAGAAAATCTCTTATTTATACAAAATTATGTCGTAATTTCTCGAAAATACATCACAAGCCGACCTTAGGTCTTAAGAAATAAAAACCCACTCGAAATTTGAACTTATTTTGATTTTTGTGCCAAAGGGGACTCATTCGCCCCTAATGGAAAATGGGTCCCACTCAAGGTATGTGAATGGGTTTTGGGAATTAAGTTATCTTAAATTATGTTTATCGGGTTTATATTCAAAAATACACTTAATTAAGGCCTGTAAGTGCATAAAGGTGTCAAATAAGGCATAAGAAAGGTGTAATTATTGATGGCATGCCTAGAAAAGAGTGAAATTTTGTTACAACACTTTACAAAACTTTAAAATAAGACTTGGTAAGTGTTAAAAATGGGTTATTTAGGTGAATTATGATAAGAAGACTCTAGAAAAGTGTGAAAATGTATTACAACACTTCACAACACTTTTACAAGACATCATAAAGTTCTTAATGATTTATATGGACTCAAGACCTAACGTGAATGTGTTGACCACATTATAACATCAAATCAATGCAAAATCAAGCCAAATTACAAGAAAAGATCCAAATGAGCATGAAAATGTCCAAAGATCCATTTTTCTACGATACAATTAATGATAATTTGGACCTAATTTCACCTTGGTCTAGTGTTGTGAGGTGTTTTACACATCTGCATTAGGTCTTGGACCCTTGCAAATTGAATAAAATACATGTCTTGTAAAGGTGTTGTAAAGAATGGTAAATGACTTTCACACTTTTCTAGACTTTTATTAAAGCATTTAAATCTAATGGTCCTTTCCTCCCTACTTTTGAATTAAATATTATTTTAATACAAAAGTTAGTTTTTCCCTCTTCTTTTATAATTAAATAATTATTTCAATTATTTAATTGTTCATTAGCCTTTTCTCTCTATAATTAAATAAATGTTACATTTATTTAATTATTTATCCTTTCTTTATCTCCCCAATTAAATAATTATTTTAATTATTTAATTATCCCTTCACTCTCCGTTAAATAATTGTTTTTAATTATTTAATGTTTAGCACTCCACCTTTCCTCTATCATTAAATAATTATTTTTAATTATTTAATTATCTAATTATTTGTTTTTATCTTTCTTTTTAAATAAATAAAATCAATTTTATTTTATTTATTTCTTCTATGTTGGCCACCTAAATTAAATAATTTTTATTATTTAATTTTCTCCAACAACCTTTTTTTCTATGCCAATCTTATCCTCCACCTCAAGTATTTATCTATCCATGTCTTAATTAGCCTCCACCCTTCATTAAATTATTTTCTACTTTAATCTTGGCCCTTGATCGTGATCCTTAATCTAGCCATTCACTTAACTCTCCTCTATAAAAGGAGACCTTTCATCCATTCATTATCAAAGTATCATCAAGCCTACATGCTGTCAAGTCAATTCGTCACTTCTAAGGCATTCAAGAACAAGATTCTTCATCAATTGTTGCAGTAATTCAAGATCCATCATCATGGAAAGTTTCTAATTGCAATTGTTTCATGTTTCATGCTTCATTATTATATCATTTTGGCTTAATTGCCTAAATAGGGTTTGACTAAGGCAAACTCCCAATTGCTAACAATCAACATTTTCTCTCTCTTCCTTTGTGTGATTGCAGATTTAGGTGCTTGGATGGCTTGGATATGATTGAAGAAAATGTTTCAAACTTGTTGGAGTCATCTCCCTATTGGAAAGGTCAAAATATTCACAAAAAGTCACTTACAATCCCAAAAATCAAGGTTTCAAATCTAGACACCTAGAGGTACAAAAAGAGCAGACTAAGCTTCAGAATCCACTTTTGAGTTTTTAGAAAAGTCAAGGTGGACTCATTCACCATTAGTGGTGAATGAGTCCCATTGTACCTATTTTTTAGAGATTTCTATAGATTTAGATACCCATTTGGCTAAAACAGGTTTTGAAATAGTTTTCCAAATCTGGGACTAATTCGCCCAAAATGGTGAATAAGTCCCAGTAGGTCAAAATGTTAGGATTAGCAACATTTACAGTCTCCATTCCATCTCCAGCAAGTTCCCAGGTGCACACTTTTAGTTTTTCAATTTTCTATTTTGTTTCGTAGTCATTTTGCATATATTTGCATACTACATTGTGTTTTCAAACACTTTGTATTTTTCAAGTTTACACTTGGTGGCGAACCCTTCTCTTATTTTCATTAATCTCCAAGGATACCTTATAGTAATATCTCACATCCTTCATTGGGTTGAGGTCTCTAAAGTACTCTTGAGTGTGGATATTACGAAATTGGATCCCTTCCTCCTTATTGCCCTTTAGCGTGGATAAGGAAGTGAAGACCCCTTTTCCTTTGTTCAAAAAGGTTAACGCATTTCTTGTGTCAGCAAAAACATCCATAAAGTATTACACACACTAAGTTAGCCAAGATCTTCAAATATCTGAATCATAATTTGTCACATGATAGGAACCAAACCTAAAAACTAACACATTGGACTACATATAACGGTCATCTTCAATGGGAAATAACTTCAAGTAAACGAGTCATATATATAGTACTGTGTTGACATCAATGACAACATGCTGACATTAATGACAACCATTTGATGCATCCTTCAATCCTTCAACAATATCCCCCTTTGTCATTAATGGCAACACAAGATGTGAAAAGCCAACAACAACAACCTTTGCAAATCTTTTGATGAGATGAAATGATTTTCAATATTTTCACATGCTTCCTTTCTCCCCCTTTGACATCAATGACAAAAAAGTTCTATCTCCCCTTTACTTCAAAAATTTTATAAAAAGGTTATCAAAAATGATTCTTTACCTCAATCCTTCTTTCCTCAAAATATTTCCTTGTATTTTTCTTTTATTTTCAGAAGACATGTCTTTCAAGAATCCATTGCCAGCCTAATGTATAGAAAAATACTATTGTTCTTTGCTATTGAATCAATTATTTCTAGAAGAGTATCTAGAATAGCAATATTTTGTACATTGTTCTCAGCATCCACCAGGAGACCGATAAACTATTCCATTCTCAACTCAATTATCTCATTGACTTTCCAAAAGGTCTTCACAATACCATCCTCTGTACCATAATGACTGCAAGATCAAATTGTAAGGAATTGATCCTTTTCTTTTGTGTTCCATCCTAGTCATTAAGAACATCATAAGTTTTTCCAATAGAATTCAATTCATGCTCAATAGCATCGATTTTTATTTTGTAGTTCCCAATAGCAGTAGGCCACGGGAGACAAGGGTATGTTTAGGATCATCATGGAAAAAATAGGCCCTTAAGTGGCAAAAATATCAGGAAAATCAAAGTTAGGCAACTTGACATAAAAATTTGAATAAGTTATCTATATTATTTCAAAAATATGTAACAATATAATCTATAGAAAATTGAATTTAGTTTCTAAACTACTAGGTTTATTTAAGAAACAAAAATCTATTTGTTGAAAATTTGAAATTACAATGCAGTAGTACTTAAATTTCAGGGAAAAAATAAGAAGTAGGTGTCTGTCTGACCACCCTAACCACAATAAAATGATAATATTTTTTTATAATATTTTAGATATAAGTAGAGGATTCATGTCCCAATGTAATGCATATTTTTAATAATTTTTTTCCAAGTAAATAATTAATTATGAATTTTTATTACAACTTTTAAAAATATAAAAACTTGTATGTGACCACCTTAACTTGGTCAAAACTTCATGAAATTCATTTTTTTCATCCTATAGTATGCGAAGCATAGAATGTGACACATGTTTTGGATTCAAAAAGAGATCCATTTGAAAGCTATAGATGATTTTCAATCAGTCTATCAATCAAGACTTTGGTTGTAATTGAAATAGAAAATGAATAATAATTATTTATTAAATTCAAAGTAAAGCATAATTTATACTAGTGGAAAGTTGAGAATCGCCTTTAAAAACCCTTTTTGTTTCATCAATTTTGGGTTAAAAAAAGTCATCAACCACATACCCTACAAATACCCATCATATCACCACTTTTTGGCCCATCATGATCCTGCACATACCCACAATAAATATACACATTGTTCACACTCTTGATGCAGGTCTTTAGTTCATTTATGCTCTCAGTCAATCTATTATGTGGATTTCAAAATCTTTCTTCCAAAGCCAATTAAATTTTGTATTTTTTTGTTGTTTCACCAACTGATATTTCCCTCAATCTGTCTTCAATCTACTCAATCAATACTTCTGATAAAATACTTGTCAATTTTCTTAGATCAATATCATTATGAATTATGTAAATAGCCAAAGCATCTATAATCTCATCTTGTTCATATGATGGTCGTGACAAACCATATATCTCCAATCTTCTTCAATCCATTAGGTTGCTCAAGAATCTTTAACACCTTTTCTTTAGTAATATCTTCTTCATCATCATCTATTGATACCAAATCAAATGCTTCTGTAATTTTTTCTTCCTTTTCTTCTTTCTTCTCCTCTATCATTAGCTTCTTTGTTTCCAGAGGGGGACATGAACTAATTCATCTTGCTTTCCTCTTTCTGAAGGGGAATCCTACCTAAGACATCACAACCAGACTGGAAACCATGCTAGAATTCCATGCATTTATTTTGATTTCAATTATTCTTTACAAACCTTTTCCTTTTTTGCTAGACAATTCAGATATTGGTAAACTTGCTTCCCAACTAGTATAGCTAACTTCCACAAAAAAAATTATTTCAATGGTAATGAATTTAGAAAATACATCATCAAGCATATGATGCCCAACATAAACAACAATCGCTGAGGTAGAACCTTCCCTATTCCTTAAATAAATTTTAAATGAAATGCCATATACCACATACCTTATCATTGGGTCAATTATAGTGTGGATTATAAGATCCCTTTGATCTACTGTTATCCCAATTAGGGCTTTGACCTCTTTGTTCTTTATAGACTTCTTGACTAGAATGGGTCCATTATTGCATAATCCTATTATTGTTGCAATCGCTTCTTTCCTGATCTCATAGGGTTTTTCAAAGATCATCTTATCACCTTGAATTCTACTTAAAATAACCCAAACAATGTCCACATTCAAAAAGTATTTTCATTCACTCCAAATTTCTAAACCCTTGAGTCCTAAATTCTTGATTATTTGTATTTGCTCAACTGAAAGATAAGTCTCACGATTTTGAATATTTTCATGATCAAATTCATCAATCTGTAACTTGCTTAGTTTATACAATTTGTTGCTACAAGAATTAAATACCACCATTTCCTTTGACTCCATTGCTTCAACCTTGTTCTCTATACTTTCGCTTGCTAATGACCTTAGTTCTTTACTTCTCAGCTTGTTCACACCAAAAAGAAATAACTACTCAACCTTCCTTATTTAATTTATCGCTTTTGTGGTTTCATCATAAAGAATAATTTATTTCTTGTGACATCATCATCTGTACTTTAGTTTGTCATTTCCTCCTTCTACCAAAGTTGTCAGCCATATTGCAAAAAGGTTCTGCAAATCTTTTGTATTGCTTGTTTTCTACCAGAATTTTCTTCATTGCCTTCAGAATGAAAATTCACATCACATATCCTTTTTTCATTACATGACACCACTTATACCAAGGGTTTGATAGATTTTTCTATGACTGATCCCCCTGAAGCCATTACTAGATTCAGTTCATAGAAGGGGTATCTGCATCAGATGTAGATACAGGATTATCTGATTTGTCCTTGTTCTTAGGTTCTTCTTTCTTTCTCCAAATATTTTCCATTTCTCTCCTCACTTCTTCAAGATTTAACTTGTTTATAAACTTGTTCTTCTATTACGGATTCGGTTTCTTCCCAACTTTACTCTTATAGGATTTTGAGATATGTCCCAATTTGTTGCAAGAGTGGCACACAAAAAATCTTTGATCAAGAGAGTTTGTATTCATCTTTATCCTACACTGATTATCCTTGTGTCCAAAAATATTGCACATCTAATAGTAAACTTGAAAAGAATGAAATATTCTACTAGTATTAAACTTGTTCATCATTATCTGACTTCTACATTTGGTAGACTTATATCCAAAATTTATGCAAAGATAGCATTGTCTAGCAAAGAATCCAACATTCTGACTTAACCTATTATGGTTCATCATACTTCTACATTCAATTTATCTATGTCTAAATTTATTGCATGAGTAACAAAAGCCATTAAAATATGGGTACCTTTGATCATTAGGCTGTCGATTGGGTATCCTTTCGGTATTGATCCTTCGATTCTTTCCTTGATAAGTACTACCTTGAAACTTCCTTTGATTATTCATTATGTTGAGACTTGGATTAGTCTTTGAACTTTGTCTTCTTTGAGTCCTAGACCACCTTTATCCTTTACAAGCTTCTAAGATGAAATCAATTCATCAAGCATTCCCGAACTTATCTTAAAAAAAATTCAAAACTTTTGTCCTTTTCCAGATTAGATTTAAGAGTAGCTACTTCCTGTTCAAGCTTATCACATTTTTCTGTCTTCTGATTGATAATTTCTTTGCTTTGTCCAATTTCTAATTTTGGGTTCTCTTCCACTCTTTTGCTATCTTAAAGTTTCATCCTTAAATTTTCAACAATCTCCTTTGCTTCTTTTAGTTCTTAGTAAAATTATTTATGTTTCAACTTAAATTTCTGGATTTGATTTCTTACTTTCTGAATGCATTCTCTTGCTTACTTGATATTTTCTTTCATATCTTCATTCTCAGACTCTGAGGTCTCTTTTATCAATTCTTCATCTAAGTTAGATCCCTTCATCATTTGGTTAAATTTCCAAGATCTCCTTCAAGTTGTTAAACTTATTCTAAAGGACCTCACTCTGATACCAATTGTTGAATAGGACAACTGAGAGGGGGGGTGAATCAATTGTCACCAAATTAAATTCATTAACCATTTAACAGATTAGGTACTAAAAACTTCATAAATGATTTACCAATAAATGCAAAAACTAAAATTCATCGCATAAATATAGTAACACCATATTTATGTGGAAAACCCAATGAGGGAAAAACTGGATTAACTCACACTATAGAGAATATCAAAACTGATTGAAAAAAGGCTTACTACTTGTAATAAGGATCACTACCTAAAGTAAGGCTCACTTCCTAAAATAAGGACTCACTATCCACAGGGCTACAACCTAGAGGGCTCATTGCCACAAAGATACAAAGAAGATGGATCACTACCAGAATACAAAAGTTATGGCTTACTACCAAAAGTGAACTAATGAATTACACCTTTCTTATGCTAAATTTAGTTCTAGATGAGGCCTTGTAAAGGTAGTACTGCATATCAGTAATTGCTCAATACTTCTGATTTGATCGCACACTTATTGTCTTTGCCTGCTTCACTTATTCTAATATGCTACATTCACACACTTTTCTGTCTCTATATCCTTCTTGCATAACCTCACATATCTTCTTTTCAGAGAGGCACATATGTGTATATATATATACATGTATGTATATGTATGTATGTATGTATGTATGTATGTATGTATGTATGTATGTATGTATGTATGTATGTATATATATGTATGTATGTATATATATATATATGTATGTATATATATGTATGTATATATATATGTATGTATGTATATATGTATGTATGTATGTGTATATATATGTATGTATGTATGTATCTTACTCATCACTTAGGTCAGCCATGTATAAGGTTAAAAAAACATCCATAAAGTATTGCACATGCTAATTCAGCCAAGATCTTCAAATATCTGAATCATAATTTGTCACATGGTAGGAATCGGACCTAAAATCCAACACATCGGACCACATATAACGATCATCTTCAATGGGAAATAGCTTCCAGTAAGTGAGTCACAACTATAGTATTGTGTTGACATCAATGACAACCTTCTAACATTAATGACAACCATTTGATGTAGCCTTCAATCCTTCAACAACATGAAACTCATAGTTGTTTTTCTCTTGAGTCCTCCCCTATTTGTGATGGAGCTACTTTACAAAATCTAACCATGGAATGTGATGAACATCTTAAAAGCTCCCATACTAAGGTAGATATTATGGCACAAGAGAATGAGACCTTAGCGAAACAAGATGAAATCATGGAGAATCATAACAATCAAATTTGGCCTTCTCCTAATATCTCTCCTATTTATGACGAAGACACTTTTGTGGTAGAAGATTCAATTGATGAGAGTTGTGAGAATCCTCTTTGACTCTCTTCCCCTAGAGAAAACATTGTTGAACAAGATAATTACATCATTGATAAGCAAGAAAATCCAAGCATTCATCACTCCCTTACGAATGATAAAGAAATTTTAGAAGAACCAAACAATGAATGTCATGAACATATAGTTTTTTCCTCTCCTAGAAACTCTCCTACTAGGGAAGATACCATGATGCAAGAAAATGAGAACATTGACACATTTCCTTCAAACAATAGTAATGTGAATTCCTTAGATGAAGATAATGAAGTGACATTAAACTCCCCTTCACTAAGATATCATGAAAACAAGTGTATTGAGATTATGAATATTAGACCTCCTTTGAGTCCTCTAATTATCAAACCACATAAGCCTCAACTTATCATTTATCCACCCTCACAAAAACTACAAGTTCAAAAGAAACCTATGCTCATCTTAGAACCACCTAAAAGGAAACTCAATAATGTTTCATAGCAACCAAGTTACAATGACATTACTCACATATATAACAAGGTGTATACAATCAAGACCAATCCTGAACCCCAAAGTTGTAAACAATTTGGGTATAGTGGAAAAGGATGTGGTGCTAGAGAACAAGGTATCCATGTCCCTATAGAGACTAACATGCAAGAAACACCTCATGGTCTTAGTTATTGTCTTTTGATAGAAATACAAGTGTCAAACAAGCCTTCACTTAATGGCAACACTCTTACAAAGGATTCTTCTAAACCAACTTTAACATCGGCGCTAATAGATACTACATGTGGGAACATTTCATTAGATAGGCATCAAGTCCATATTTTGTATACACATTATAAATAATGACAATAGTTTTTGCTCCTTGCCATGTAATAGTTGTAGGATCCTAGCATACTCACTATTGCATGTTTTATATTAATTTCAAATCATTTCCTTTTTGCAAGGGGCGGCATATCAGCATATCATCATCCATTCTCAGCTCATCTTTGTCTTGCACTAAGTGGGGGCAAGGGGTTTGATAGCCTTGTCCTAGTAATGCATTTTTTGTTGTCTCTTTGGCTAGTTGTTTTCCTTTCATTTATACCAACTGAGATTGGGAGGCAAATGACCTTCTTTAGGTTGACTCGCTTTTCCCTTACTAGTCTTTTTCTTTTCCATTTTTCTTTGTGATTGCATGTGTGTAATGTGATTCCTTGTGACGTTTCGTTTGATGTTCCTCTCTCTTTTGTGCATTCTTCTATATGTTCCTTCATTCTTCCCTATGTCGTAATCATTTTTCATTTGTCTTGTTTTTTCCTTTTGGGGATGATGCAAGGCGTCGACACATTTAGGTCTCTTTCAAGTTGACCCAAAATATTTTCCTTTTATCCTCTTTTTCATTTGTCTTGTGTTTTCCTTTTGGGGATGACGCAAGGTGTCGAGATATTCATGTTTCTTCCATGTTGACCCGAAAGGTTTTTCTTTGTTTTCACTTTCTTTGTCTCATTATTCCAATTCTATGAGTATTTGGGGAATGATGAAAGTTCCATGTTCTATGACAGCATTGTAGCACAGACATACTGACCCCAAATCCATAGATCCCTTTTTTGATTATGGGGACAACCCTTCCTTCCTATTTCATGACACAACTTGTTTCAAAAACATATGACTTGGCATAGGGTTTTCTGAGGAAATCTCTCATGTCATAGGCCAAAAAAATTGTCTACTTTAAATAAATCGCTCATAGTGATGGTGTAACAACCGCTTTAAAAGGGGGAATACAATGATGACATCTTTTGGAAAATTTCATGGCATGATTTTTCTTTTTTCTTGTGGTGTGTCCTCTTTTTGGTGGTGTCATTGGGTTTGATGTCATCCAAAAGTGTACGATCTTTTGTCATTTCATGATGCGAACAAGGAATCTCATGGGTAGTAATATGATACTTTGGCTTGTCCTCTCTTAAAGACATTAGGAACAATGCTCCCTAAGAGGAAGATCATTACACGAACAAATAAAAATCCCCTTTAAGCAAAATTTTTACATGAAATTCAAAAACATTTTACAAGGAGTAGTTTCATTGTGGTGCCTTATCGAAGTTGTCAAGAGGATGACTTCAGTATGGTATGAGAGGCTAATTCAACTCTCTCATTTACCACTTTGTTGGGATAACTTGAACAATTTTGAAAAAATCTGTGGTGATATTGCACCACTATTTTCCTCTAATTGTCACTCAAACATTTCCTAGGATCCCAAATTGGATTGACTATCAACCCAAAGGGTGAGTCAATTCTCAACAAGGAAGACCTAGGAAGGGGTTCTTTAAGCTTTGAGGGATTCACCACCAAGCGAAAGCTTGGAAAAGACAACTTAACATTCAACTCACAAAACCTAGTAATGCAAGTGTGGATGCCAAATTTGCATAATGTTAATCTTTGACAAGCATTTTTATTGAAGTCAAATAAAACATAACAAATCTAGTATCCCTATGAAATATTGCATCATGTTAGATATGCTAAATGAGAAATTAAAACAATAAGAAAAGCTAAATAGGCATATAAACAACATGAATCCAAATTTATCTCATAGTGGATTGGTGCTTCTATGGAAAGAAGCCCTTTCCCAATCCTTGCTAAACTCCATGATATGTTTATATGAAACTGCTTTAAAGATGATATGAGGTGGGAAAAATCAGTTCTCAATTGAAGAGAGTGACTTTGCATGAGATTGTGGAGGATTTGTTGAAGAATGAAAACTTCTATTTATAAAATGTCAAATGCTAAGAGTGCTCAAAATAAAGCAATGTGGGATATTGATTTGACCAATGAGATGAAGCCACTTGTCAACTTGTGATAGGTTGAGGAATGAGCATATTTTGGTCAATGTGCCAAAGAGGGGGAGATTCAAATTTGAATTTGAGAGTTAAATGTTGAGTTTGACCTTGTGCAAGAGACATGTAAGAGACATGTAAAGCCTCATAAATGCTTTTTTGGATGCACATGTCAAATTGTGGGGAGATTCAAACTTGGAGAATATTCTCCCTTTATGCCAAGTTGAAAGTAAATAAAGATTTTGATAAATCAATTAAATGCAATTTCATGTGCAAGTGGCAAAATCTAGAGAATACAAGTGATTAGGATTAGCATTTAATCATGGATTAGATTAATTAAGACGATATTAGATGTTTTTGACCCATTTGACTTAGATTTAGGGATTTAAATCAAATCAAAGGGAGATGAAAAGTGATAAAGATTTAGTTAAATAAATATTTGATTTATTTATCTAAGGGGGATAATGATAAGCTTAAATTAAATAAAGTTAATTTATTCAATTTAAGTGAATGACTTTGATTTACCTAATGAATGTGAATGATGCTAATTTCACGTGTCTACATTTTTCCCCTCTTTGAAGCAATGTACTTGTTGCGTTGGTTCAAAGAATAAACTTGCCATGATCAAAATTCAAAAAAATTATGATTTTTTCGGATGCCCCAGCGGAAAGAAGTATACTGGTACATTTCCCCCTCGAGAGATTGAGCGAAAAGATTCGATTTGAGGGTCGATCTCGTGATAAAGAGGTTCAAAATGGATGGTATGTATGATTACGATGATGATGCAAATGAGATGATGATGCGATAATGCCTATATGAGTATGTAATAGATGTTTTATGCAAATGTATGATTTATGAGATGCTTAGACTAACATATCTATATTATGATGATGACTATCTATGTGATATGATATGTGGAATGTTGATGGTTTGTCGATGCAGGATGGATGTAGGATGGATGCATGATGGATGCATTGGTGATGTTATGTTAGCATGGAGAGAAGAAAGAAGAAATGAGATGATGACAAGAGGATCCAACAAGTCCATGATCTGACGAGACTTTATTAGGGATGATGATGATGATAAATGATGATGATTTGCTTATCAAGGATTAGGATTTTAAAAAGGGCTACTTACCTTATGTTTGATAACACACATAAGCACGATGCATCAAGGTATAAAGAACCAGGATGGCATTGTACCTAGTGTGATGGACTTTGACTCAACAAACAGATAGGAGTATTCTTGTTCACACTTGACATACGGAAACCTTTCTAGGACGTACCTAAGAAAGAAAGTATTCACCAAGTTATATTACAAGAACGTCCAACAAGCATAGCACAAAAAAAGATAATGATCATTGCCCCATTCCTATCTCTCTAAATCCTTCATTCGGATATCATCGAGAGGTCCTTGGAATGAGCGCAATAAGATAAATCAAAAGAAAAGATCAAGTACACAAACAAGTCAATGTTCTTCATATCTCTAGCCAAAGGGATTTGTTTTGATAGGACAAGATCCAAAGTAATATCCAAAATAATGCCCATTGTCGGAACAATATATCCTAGGACATGCATTGTATAGGATGATGATGGGTTGATAAGTTGATTGATAGGCTATTGATATAAGGTTGATTGACATGTTTGAAAATGATCAAGAGTTTGATTTTGTGTTTAATGGTTTGTTGCTTCGATTTTGATTTTGTATTTGAAGTTTGCTTTTGTTGATTGTTGTGATTGTTTCTGTTTGTGTTGCCAAAGGATGAAGGGGACGATCAGTTTATTATGGATGATTAATTATTTCAAGTGAAAGCAAGATGAGACGGATGGATTTTTTAAAATATTTGGATGTTTTTTGCATTTTTTGAATGTTTTGAGGCTTTTCTGTGGGTTTTCTAAGATTTTATGAATGTTTTTGGATTTTGTTTTTTTTTTAATGTTTTCGTATTTTTGTGTCTCGAGGGTTGATCAAAGATCAGCCTTGCCTACGTTTAAGCTCGGAGACGATGTAGTTTGGATTCCAATGTTTTATGTTTTATGAGTGTTTTTGGATTTTTCAATGTTTTGGATGTTTTTTTGGATTTTTTTATGTTTTGGATGTTTTTGAATTTTTCTCACGATTTTGATGATTTCGATAAGGATGTGTCTGATGATATCAGTGATCTATTTTGGGATTTTGTTGAAACCAAGCTAAGGTTGACTAATCAAATTGATGGATTCATGATGACGATAATATTGTTGAGGATACAAAACAATGCAAGGATTTGATTGATAAGGATTGATGACGATAACATTGTTGAGGATGCACAACAATGCAAGGATTGATTGATGATGATTGATGATGATAACATTGTTGAGGATGTACAACAATGCAAGGATAGTGTTAAGAAACACAATGATTATGATGGATATCCCAAGATGATGATGGATTGATGATGATAACATTGTTGAGGATACACAACAATGCAAGGATAGTGTTAAGCAACACAAGGATATCCCGAGATGAGGATTTTTTTGATTGGATTCAATTGATCATGATTGATGAAGCTTGATTTCGAACAAAAGATGTTTGGATGATTTTGATGTGATGTTTGAAGTGAAACTTAGATGCAACTGATAGTGATTACATAGATTGATGTTTGATGAAAGATTAAGACTGATAAGGAATGTCTTCTCATCAAAATATGTCATGGGCTAGTGATTTGGATTTTTTCTCACAAGTGGTGGACCAATTTTATTTCACATTTTCCAATGTTCAGATCACCACATAAGTTGGAGGATATAGATCAAGATTTATTCTCGAAGCAAGATGTACATATCTGCCCCCAGTGTCTAGCAATGTATGGAATGCAATGGGTGGATGTTTGGATAGGTGTATGGATGGATGGATATGGAAAGCATGCAAAGGATGCCAAGGATTATCTTGCGATAAGATAAGGTGTTTGAATAAAGAAATGCTCATTTGGATAATTTTTCATGGCTCAAATAATGTTGGGTAGGATAGGATCAGTGAAAATGACCCATGTCAAGATGTTTACCATAAGCAAGTGTAAACTATGCACCAAAATTTCATCAAGATCAAGATAACTTGGATGATGGATGCAGATGGATGAATGTATTTATTATGGATAAGATAGATGGAATGTTGGCTTTATTATGGATGGGATGAGATGCTTTCTCCTAAAATAGTGCATGCAGATGCTCGATTCTACACATGACGTCTGTTTTCCAGGTTTTCATCATGGTACCTACCCAAAGTGCCACTGAAGTGGTTTTCACTACAGGGTAATTTTTTTCTTTACTGTTTTCAATCATTTTTCTAATTTTTTTGGATTTTCATTATTTTTTGGTTTTTTGGGTTTTTTCTGAAATATTTTAAGCTCATGTTGAACCACCTTGTGGTGTTGATGTAGACTCCCCTATCATAATGTGCCATCGATATCCTACCTAAAGGAGTTTCTTTGCTAAGATACGTGCACTCGAATGCAACTTTTGGGATTCTTGATCTGCTTTATTGATACAAGGGTTAACTTTGTCTCTGTGTGCACATCACAATAGACTTCCTTCAAAATCCTTATGATGAAGGGTCGTTGCTAATACATGGTCAATGTAAGAACTGGATATCATGCATGGACGCGTGGATGGAGTTTGTTTAGTGATAAGAGATAGATTGGTTGATAGTTTGGAACCTTTGACTCTCCAAACTTGGGAAGATGAGCAATGATGGGTGGATACGGAAGTGTGCATGGAATTAGGACCAACTGCTTGATATACCTTGTACGTCACTTAAAAATCTTCTTTTTTCTTTTGCGGAAATCTTTGATGGATACTTTCCCATTTTATATTTTGCCCCATAGTTTCTTTGACTAATGGATTTTGATAGGGATAATCTTTCTTTGTGTTCTTTGGTATCCATTTTTATTTGATTTTTCCATTATGCTTCTCAACTTCTTTTGCTTTGATAACGTTCTTCTTGTTCTAATTCAAATCTTTCTTTCGCTGTTGGTCCCAATTCGTGGATGGGGTGATGGGTGGATGAAGATTCATGACATGGCTAGTTGTAGTATTGGCATCAGCTTCATCATAAGGATTCTTCATGCCCCCTATGTTGACATTTGCTTGAGACATAGTTGCCCCTAGTATTGTGGAAGTAGTACCTTTGTTCTTTGATTCTTCTTGTTCTAAGATGTCTTGTTCAATAAGCGTTCTCTGATAGATAGCCATTGTAGATGACGTTAGTTCAATTTGCTGCTCTGCTGACTCTAGATTATACTATTTTGTATAACTTGTTTCCTTGAGTGGATAATATTGGGTATCATCATACTTGATGTCCTCAGTCTGAATTTGGGATATATCTAATCCTAATGTTGACAACTCTTTTTGACTGAACGAATCAATAACCTGTTCTTTTTGTGTAACAATGTCAGGAATAAAGGGATCTTGTTCTGAATGAAGATCATCTATGTGTCCATCCATATAAAACATCTCATGGGTATATGGAGGAGTATGTGCTATGTGGATATGATCATCTTGCATAGATAGGAGAGTGTCCATTAGATCATTGTAGTATCTTGTAGATACAAATTCTTGATCCTGAATAATTTTGGAATCACCTTTGACATGCTTTGGATCAAGTTCTTGACATGGATCAATTTCAAAGGATGGGTTCCTTATAAGGGGTTCTTGGATGTCATCATTAGACATGGTAAGTGGTTCAATATCTTCAAGTGTCGAGTTCAGGGTTCCCTCAGTATCTGTAACCATGAGGTCAAAAGATTTCAATATGTCTTGGAAAGGACCATTGCTAGACTTTGGTGAAAAATTTTGATCATTCTTTGGAATAAAATTTTGAGATATGTCCTCTAACTCATAAGGCAATGTAAAGATATTTTCAATATGATCATTGGTCGATGGATCGTAGATTATTTCAATGGGATCAAATAATTCTAACACTCCTTGAAATAGATCACTAAAAAGTGGCTCTTGATGTATGGTGAGTTGATCATCAGATGGGATAGAAACATCTTCAATGTGCTCCTTAATTGAGAGATCTTGAACATTGTTTTCAACAATTGTGGTGGAGAGATTATGAATGTCTTCAACCATAGAGTCAAGTGATGTTGATATTTCTTGAATTGGATCATTGTTGAGTATTGTTGGTAGGTTTTGATCATGATTGAAAAGTGACTCCTGACATATGTTGATTTGATCAATGGATGAAGTAGACACAACTTCAAGGCTCTCTTTGATGGATAGTTCTTGATCATTGCTTTCAGCAATTGTGGTGGGGAGATTGTCAATGCTATCACCAATGGTTGAATGTTCATCATTATCCCCAATAGTTATAATTTTTTGTGTTTGTGCTTGTGTTTGTTGGGTAGCTTGAGGGGCTTGGGCATCTTGAGAGGCTTGTTGCACTTGTTGAGCTTGTGTTGCTTGCTGCATGGCTAGATATTGTTGGATGGCCTTTTGGTAGGCCTGGTGAGCTTTTAGCGCAATGTTATATTGTCTTGCTACGTTTATTTTTGGTGGTAGTGGTGGTGGATTTGGAATTGTGTTGTATGTAGTGATGGGTGGTTGAGATAATTTTGAAGTGATCATAATGGTTTGAGATATGATGGCTGTGATAGGGATGGTTGGAGTGATCGAGGTGATAGGAATGGTTAGAATGACCGAGGCGATAGGTCCTTGGGAGACCATATTTTGATTTGTTGGGATTGTTGTTGTCATTTGATTAGATACCATCTCTTGGTGCGATGTCGATGGTATATTCAAAGGATTTGATGTGATGGCTTGATTGGTGTTAGGTGGATTGATTTGGATGGAGTGATTGGTGCTAGGTAAATGGGGAAGCCCTAAACCAAGGAATGATGTTGATATGGGTAATGGTGGTGGATATGTCTCTTGGCGCAATGACTCAACTATGTTGGTAAGTGTAGCAATTTGATCTCGCCAAATTTGATCTTGATTTCGATCTTGACTCCCTTGATATAGTTGATTTGGTTTTTGTTCAAGCAGATTTGGGATGCATACTTGTGGTTTTTGAATGGGATCATGGCCAAATTGATTTTGGACAATATTCTAACTTGGGATGATGTTTAGATTTGGCCTGATAGGTTGAAATTGAACATTGTTGGTGTTGGGAATCACATTGCCTTGATTTAGGTAACTTTGATTTTGCATGGTGTTACCTTGACTTGGATTAATACATGGAGTCATTAACATATTGTTTGGACTTTGAACAATATTCGTATGATTTGTAAACATATCCATCCGAAAGTTTTCCAAGTGTGGATTTGAAATGTTCATGTTTGGAAAATTTGTACTTGGCATGTTCATATTTGGGATGTATGGATTTCGTCGGATTATGTTGTTTTGTGGAAGACTCATGCCTTGATTGTTCAGTTGATAGATTTGTAAGTTTGGACTTGGATTTAAATCTATCATTGGGAAAAATGTTCCAAACTTTTGACTAGGTATACTCACATTTGTTGTACCATCGAGGTTTGCAGGAGATAATGATCCAATGTATGAATTGTATAGATGTGAGTGTTGATAATCAACTGGCATTGTAAGGCTTTGAAATTTTAGTTGACTTGGATTACTCATGATGTATGGATAAATTTTATATTCCATGTTTGTCTTGTGTTTTGACCTTGTTGACCTCTAAGGTGTTTAGGACCAATTATGAGATGAAGGATGAAAAGGGGTGAATGATATGAGTTTTGAACTTTTAGGGACTTTGTATCAATGCTAGACTTAGGGCTTGATTTTGATTGTTTGATTTGGATAATGAACTTGTAAACCCTAAGATGTTAGATGTTATCTTAGGATGAACTTGTTCAAAGGGGTGCTAATTTAACTAGAGGTATGAGAAAGGATGCATTCCCACACTCCTAACTAAACAAGGTGATTTTGATTTTGATGATTTACCTAAGTCTAGAATGATGTTTCCAAAGCTCTAAAGTTGTTTGTGGGATGGATTTTGATAGATGTTTGGAAGATGGATGAAAGTTTTGATTTTGATCCTAAGAGACTTAGAGAGACTTTGTTTACTAGGCCAAGATATTGAAGAACACGCTTTTCTCTAATAGTAATTCAAAATCAAAAGACCAATGTTTGCATGAAAACCATATGACCAAAAGATGCCAAGCACATGTGTGGGGTTCAATTGATTCAATCTTTGCTTAATGGATTATTCTTACCACAAAAACTTCTTGATTGGCTTTTCAAACTAATGTCTATGTCTCATTCCATTTTCATTCCACAAGATCCATTATGTGAAAATGAAGGTTTCAAGAGCATAGTTTCCTATTGTTGACTTTGGAATGAACAAATTGAGATGTAGGTCTTAGTGTTTAGAAACCTTCTAGGGATAAGAACCCCTAGGGACAAGCAGTAACACATGGAATTTTCAAAGGTATTTGTTCCTCTCAAAATGTTTGAAATTCTGATGATTTGTTGAATGTTGGTTTCGATGTTTTTGGATCCAAGCACTGTGTTTTCAAATTGACTCAAAAGCAATATAACATCCTAGCTCAATTAGTACATTTTTCTTGGTGGGCTTGCCTCATACCCTTCGTAGTAGAAGAGATGATTTTACATGCAACCAAGGAAAAATAATAAAGGTATGTTAAGAATAAGTCTTAACCTCTATATTTTAACCAAGATCGAACATGGCAGGTAACTTCTTGGAATCTAAGTTCCAATGCACCACTTTGATAAACTCGTTGAATGGATCAGTTGGTCACTATAAACAAAGGTTTTAGTTCAGACTTTCCATTCGTGAAGATTGACCCATACGGTGAGAGTCCCTTTTTAGATCCATCTTGTCAGAGCCAACCACGTGATATTGGTATTTATTCCAATACCCACATTTATATCCCAGTTGGAAATACTCTCAGGTTCAAAGTGTTACTGGTTGAGTCATTCCCTTGGGTGAGTACTTTTTCCCCAAGGAAAGCCCTCTAAGATAGACCAAAGTGAGTAAACATATTCATAGTTTGATCAACCTTCATTTAGAAACAAAGGGAGAACACATGCAATAAGTTTACTCACACTCGCAAAGTGTCTTGTTCAATTTTTAAACCCAAAATGAAGTGTGTGGGTAATTAATTACACAATTAAATGTCACCAAAATCCTTTTGATTCTCAAGATCATCGTGAGGTGCGAGAGAAGCGGATATGTCTTTTGATGATATTACTTTGTGTAAATAATTACAAAACAATAAAGAGACACATTCATTTTATCCTTCAAAGCAATGATTCGATTCATTTTAAGTACCAAAGGAAAGATGAAGATTTGATTGTTCAATTTTTTAATCCAAAATTGCAAAACTAGTGAGTTTGACTAAGTTATTTTTAAGCCCCTTTGCAATAAAAATTGAAGTGTTCTTTTTAGAGCCCTAAAAAGATGTCAGTTTATTTTAAAACAGAAAATTAAAGCATGAAATGGAATCTTTAAGCATTTAAAAATAATTTATGAATTTTGAATTTGATGCTCCAAATCTTTAACTCCGATCTTGCTTTCGTTTTCACTTAACTCTAATGCTCGATTTTAATGTCAACCTACAAACATTACAAAACAATCACAAGTAAGATTTATTTCAAGGAATCAATGAAGCATATAGCATTATAAAAAATTACATTTGTCATGCAACCCCAAGTTGGAAAACCAAATGATTGGCTATGTAGAAAAAGCTTTGAAGGTTGTTCCACCAAATTGTAGTTTGACAACTATATTCCACCAAATAGAAAGGTCTCCAATAGTCAATTAAAGCTTTTCAAACTCACCAGGAACAGTTAGAAATTGGACATATTTTAATATTTATTCCAACAAACCTTAAAAAAGATAATGTTAGAATACTAGAGATATGTCAGAATATTAAAGCCTTTGAAGTAGCAACTTGGAAATCTATTTATTCAAACAAGTCTTTAAAAAAAGATAATGTTAAAATATAATGTCAGTCATAATGTTAATGAACTTGAAGTAGCCACTACCACAAACATTGTCACCTCAAATGAAAAGTCCAACCAATTGATTCAGATTTCCATGCAAAAAAAATCAACATTGGCTAAAGCTAACCATCCCTTCAAATCAATTCAGATTTCCCATGAGTAGTTTCTGACCATGGCAGATCAACCGGGCATGGAAAGTGGGAAAACAACAATAATTTTAGGCAGAGATATGTCCAAAATGCACTTGAACTTCTTCAAAGACAGATTGGATATTGAGCTTAATAATGATAATAATAAATGAAGTAACATGCTTCGAGTTAAAGCTTCTTGACTTTTGACAAATCTGATAACTCTAAAAGAAAAATTTGAGTACATCACTTTGTAACAAACTAGTTGACGCCTATGATTTTTCTATCTTTTGTTTATTATTTCACAATCCAAGTGTGTGAATGAACGATGTGTCTTTACTACCTCTAAATGAATCCAATAAATCAGTCGTACCTGCATTCATTTAAGAACCACAGTTCAACTAGGCCATAGCATTTATATTGAAGAAGCACAAACGTATAGTGTTAATAGAAAAAGCAATAATACTGCTGTCAAATGAACTAAAACTACTGTCAAACATAGAGTTTATTACTACTGTCAAACGTACTGATATTAGTGTCTGAATGTTAAAGACACAATGTCAGCAAATAAATGAGTAAAACCTGCACTCACCAATAATGTTAGAACATTAAAGAACCAAACTTTATATCTCGAGATGTAAAGGCTTTTAGAAACCTTCAAGCTAATGTGATTGGAAGCTATAAAGCCAGCAAACAAATGGCTTCTAGAGACTTTCAAGCTACTTTTAATTGGCCGGTGTAAAGGATGCACCCCCGACAATGTGTTGGACATCACAGTCAGATCACATGTGCTGAACGTGAAAGATGCAGATTCAAATCAGAGAGCTTGGGGTACATTCCATAGAGCTCAAATAACCAGGTGTACTATATGGTGGAGATTCATTCTAGGGAACACCAATTGCCATCCATTGATTTGCACATCTCTTTACTGTTCATTAGTCAAATAGTCGTAACAGCGTTTACCTGATATGACCATTGGTCTATTATCAATGCAGCTAGTATGTTTTATGTAGACGGTTGAAGCCACAAAGGGTAAAGTTGAAGGTGGGAAAGCTGAAGCCACGTGAAACGAGTTAGGAAGTGGGATGGAGGCGTATAAATGAAAATGTCAGTACTTATAGAGGAGCCAAAATAACACCACGCCATCCTTTTGGACTTTTTCTTTCATTCACAGTTTAAATGAACAGGTTTAGGTTCATTGATAGAAATATGTAAACTATTTGACAAAATGCCTCAGAGAGACATAGTCTCAGAAAATGCAGTAGTTGCAGTATATGCAAAAAAAAATACGCTTTAGAAATTTTTGAGCAAATGCAACTAGCAGGTGTAAAAGGAAAATTCCATTGCTAACCTTAAGTCTTCCTACCTTGAAATAGAAAGAGAACTAAAGGAATCTCTATTCTACAAATGGAAAAGTGAAAGAATAGAGTAGATGTGTCCAACGCAATCAATGGATTCAATCTCAATATGAAGAGGCGTATTTAATGACACTAAGAATCAAATGTTTTTCGTGCTTGGCCCAAACTTCAAAAAGAAGAAACATTAACACCAAATTCCACTGTGGGTCTAATTCACTTGTAAAACAATGCATGCTGTATTTCTCAAATCAAAGTTTAGAGGTGCAAGCGGTTGAAGAAATCATGACAAAATTGTCAAATGGATATGATAAAATGCGCTAGCTATAGGCTGAATCACATATTTAAGTACCCACTATCCATAGGTATGGCGCCTTACATGAGGAGCTCTATAGACTTCGTAATGGTGCGCAGATGAGTTAGGTGAATAGTTGACGTGCTAGATGCATCAAAGCAAATTTAAGAAGCTTTTTTTTAATGGTCAGACAAAAGGCCCTCTTGTGCAATTCCCAATAGGTACTTTTTACATCCTATATGGCCATAATTGATGGATATCACAGCCTCTTCACTAAATTACAGGTTGTTAATCACAAACTTTTTCTAGATGTTAAAAAAAATGCACCCAAAGATAACAAAAAGTCATTTTTAAAAAGGCCCAAGCAAGGCACAGATCATTTGTCAGAATTGCAGATCAAAATATCTTAAAAAAAAATTAATTGATAAGTGAAAAGGATGTATCTACCTTCTCCTGATATTTTTTCAAACATCATTGGCTTACTACGCTTCCAAATTATTCCTATAGGATAAAGTTCCTCTTCATAAGGAGAGATGTTATGGAAAATATTTTGCGCCTAACTCATAGAAAGGAAACAGAAACAACCTTGCTGCTACTATTGTTCGCTTTCTATCACAGAATGATGAATTTTTTTTCATTGTCATATAGAGCTTGAGCCTTCTTTGGGTAGGCATCTATTATTGCTAGCATTCAACAGAAGCAACATTACGAAATGATTGCCAATGAATGATAGATTATGAAAGACGTCATAGTGTATGCTGAAGCAGTACAAAAAAATGAATTCTATAAGTAGGAGGGATGAATGGCATCACTATAGATATGCAGCTAAATGAATAGAGAGGAAAACATGAGCAATTTCAAACATCAAAATCAATGTGTAACCAACATCATTATTCCTCTCTAGCGAGTGTTTATTTCCCTTCCTTTCATTAATAAATTCCAATGTTAACCCATCAAATCATTGTTTTGCTATTGGAATTATGCCATACATTTTACCAGTTGAAGACATATTAAGGAACCCAAGTAATCATCAAAATTAAGTAGAAATAAAAGATGCAAAATACAATTTGATAAAGCTGACTCAAAACACAAGGAAGCTTTTAGATAATTTCCTACTAAGGACTGTAACCAAAGCCATTAAATTTGCCAGAAATTTTAAATAGATTGGAGTCTAATTATCTGGCAAAAAAAAAAAAAGAGAAATTTAAATCAGCCCTCCTTCTAGCACCATTATGTGGATGCCAAATCTGCATAATGTTAGTCTTTGATAAGCATTTTTATTGAAGTTAAATAAAACATAACAAATCTAGTATCCCTATGAAATATTGCATCATGTTAGATATGCTAAATGAGAAATTAAAACAATAAGAAAAGCTAAATAGGCATATAAACAACATGAATCCAAATTTATCTCATAGTGGATTGGTGCTTCGATGGAAAGAAGTCATTTCCCAATCCTTGCTAGACTCCATGATATGTTTATATGAAACTGCTTTGAAGATGATATGAGGTGGGCAAAATCAGTTCTCAATTGAAGAGAGTGACTTTGCATGAGATTGTGGAGGATTTGTTGAAGAATGAAACCTTTTATTTATAAAATGTCAAATGCTAAGAGTGCTCAAAATAAAGCAATGTGGGATATTGATTTGACCAATTAGATGAAGCCACTTGTCAACTTGTGATAGGTTGAGCAATGAGCACATTTTGGTCAATGTGCCAAAGAGGGGGAGATTCAAATTTGAATTTGAGAGTTAAATGTTGAGTTTGACCTTGTGCAAGAGACATGTAAGAGACATGTAAGGCCTCATAAATGCTTTGTTCGATGTACATGTCAAATTGGGGGGAGATTCAAACTTGGAGAATATTCTCCCTTTATGCCAAGTTGAAAGTAAATAAAGATTTTGATAAATCAATTAAATGCAATTTCATGTGCAAGTGGAAAAATCTAGAGAATACAAGTGATTAGGATTAGCATTTAATCACATGGATTAAATTAATTAAGATGGTGTTAGATGTTTTTGACCCATTTGACTTAGATTTAGGGATTTAAATGAAATCAAAGGGAGATGAAAGGTGATAAAGATTTAGTTAAATAAATATTTGATTTATTTAGGTAAGGGGGATAATGATAGGCTTAAATTAAGTAAAGTTAATTTATTCAATTTAAGTGAATGACTTTGATTTACCAGATGAATGTGAATGATGCTAATTTCACATGTCTACAGCAAGCCAAATGAAGAGTACAAATGATAAAATTATGCAACAGCAAGTTAGGGTATGTGTACCTGGGAAGTCCAAAAATTTAGTGAGGATTCTAGAAATACAAAAATACTGTAAAATATTCCAGGGAGGATGAAGATACCCTTACTATCTTATTAGTCTAGTTGCTATTTTTTGGGGGAAATGTGAAATCTTCAGATGTTGGAATAGGATCTGAAAGAATCTCTGTGAAATTCCACTTGGAGGACTAAGGTGCCCCTACTACCATCTAAGTCCCAATCTAAATTTCTAAAATCTTGGATTGTGATCCCAAGGATCAATGTATGCACTTCCTACTTTTTTTACCTCTGGTTCTGAAACTTCTGGATCTGGCCTATAGGTGAGTTTTTGTGAAGATGACAACTTTGTAATGCAACTTTACAACTTTGCCACTTTGCACTTCAAATGATCTTCAAGTCTTCAACCTAAATTTTCAAACACAAACATGAAAGAGAGGAAAAACTTGTTGATTGTTAGTCAATGGGGATTTTCCTTGGTCGAACCCCTTGTTGGTAATTAAACCTTGAAATGAAATAGAATAATGAAGGGAAATGATGAATGAACAACATGCAATGTTACAACTCACCAAACCCTTGTTGTGTAATTAGCAAACTTGTGTGAAATGGCGAGCTTGAATGTAGATCTTGAAATGATTGAATGCTTGATAGATCTTGACTTGTATTGCTTGCTTGAATCAAAACCCTACATCACAAATGTTAGCTCAAAAACACACATGATGCAATAATATCCTTGATATGATGCTTCAATCTTGATGATGGTTCCAAATGCTTGATGAATTACTCTTGAATGCTCTTGTGAACTCAATTATGCTATTAGGAACACTCTTCACAAAATTCTTAGGTGAAAATGAATGAAGGAACCTTGTATTTACACTTATCTATGCTTAATATCTCAAAATTACACTACAACAAGCCGACATATGAATTCATTAATTAAAGGAGGTTAAATCCTGCCAATATTTGAAATTAAATCCTAAAAATACCTTAAGGAGGTGGTGTCTTAGTCCCGAAGCCATGTGAAACTTGGGGTACAAAATACAAAACGGGGCCACTTTAAGGCACATTTGAAATCAGGCTCTGAAGATCTTTAGAGGATAAAGATTCCCTAGCTAACACCTTAGTCCTAACCAAAAAATTAGGGACACACAGCTAGAATCATTAAATTATCATTTACCCTTTGAAGTATGTTGGGATTAGCCATAAAAAGATATCATTCACTAGGCTTGTGGATGCAAAATAAGATCAATTAAGATATAAATAAGGATAAACAAAGTAAGACAGGCCCAAACAAGTGTGAAAATGCAAGGGTATGCATTTTCCTACACTACATAACTCACCTAGTGGACAGGCTAAGGTTCCCCCAGAGTGAGAATACATATTTTGGGATAACTCACCTAGTGGACAAACCAAGGTTCCACTACCCTAGAGTGAGAATACATATTTTGGGAAAACTCACCACTCGAATGGCCTAAATTTTTGTGGCCCTAGAGTGCGCAACATATTTTATGGACAAACAACCACTGCCTCACATTGTGCTGAATTGGTTGTGCTTGATCCTTTGTTTTTGTTTATTTTTCTTGGCCTTTGACAAGGTATGATCATGTATCTTTGTTATTGCTGCATACTTAAGTGTCTTGGATGTCTACTTTAGTGTGAGTTTGGCATGGGGTCATCCTCTCACTAAAGTGGGGGCAAAATGTAGTAATGCAAAAAGTTTCCTTTTCCTTGCTTCCCTAGATAACTAACATTAAAATTAAACAAATGGTGTCTTGGACTAGCTTTGTAATGTCTTGTAAACATTCACACTATTTTAAGGCCTTTATTTAGCAAAATCGTGCCTTAATTGGTCCTTTTCAAGGGTGTTGTGAAGTGTTGTAACACACTTTCACACTTTTCTAGGACTTATTTATTTAATTAAGCCTTATGGGCCCCTTTCTAAATAAAATAAACATAATGTGTACCTTGTTTAAGTGTTGTAAAGTGTTTTAAAGCACTTTCACATTTATCTAGGTGGTTTTAATTCATGAAGGTTACTTGTGGAGTTATTAACCCCCATTTTAGGCCTTCATTTTGACACCTCCTGAGGATCTCTCCCGACAATCATAAATTAAATATCAAATTATTTCATTGGGAAAAATTTGGTCCTAGTAAGTTGAGCAAGGAGTCATTCGCCCTTGATGGTGAATGGGTCCTCTCTTAATAGGACCCCCTTTTTTTAGTTGATTTGGAATGGGTTTTTGGCCTTTTTTCAGCTCCCCGAAGCTCAGTCCTTGAAACTTAGCCAGGACCGGTTCACCTTTGGTGGTGAATGGGTCCTCCCTTAGTGAGACCCTGATTTTTGAATTTCATTCTAGCGTGAATTTAATTGTCTTTCTTTCCAGATATGGTGTCAGCCTTAATTCTTTGAATTTCAGGGTTAATCTCCTAATTTAGTATAAATAAGGGGTTAATTCACATTGTTTCACCTAATATTTTCAAGAGATCATCCTAAGAGTTTAAAGCATTCAAGCATTCAAGTGATCAAGCATTAGAGCATTCATAAGGTATTTTCAAGGCATTCCAAGGAATATTTCAAGTCTTTATTGCAACAATTCAAGGTCTTGTCATCATGTCAAGGGTTTAATGCATTCATATGTGTTGACCTAATAAGTTAATGTTGCATTGAGGATCCATCTACAAGAACCATCCTAATTCCTAGATCTACATCCTTCATGTCCACTCCATGATTGTTTGTAGATTTGATTCACAAGACAAAATCCAAGGTGACATTATTTACATTATTTCACTTTCATGCATCATTTCATTCATTTCATCACTTGGTTTAATTATCTACAAGGGGTTTGATTGAGGAAAACTCCCATTCACTAACAAATCAACAAGTTTTCTATCCTTGAGTGTGTGTTTGCAGATTTACAAGTCTAAGAGCAAGATTATCAAAGTTGTCAAAATTGTCAAAGTTGCAATTTTTTCATTCTAGGTGCAAGAACATGGAAAGAGCCCTATAGAACTGAATATTTCCTTCCAAAACTTGATAAAAGTGATTTCAAGAGTGAAAACATCAAGGTACAAGTCCTAAACTCAATTTTCTTAAACCCTAAAAGGACCCATTCACCCCTGAAGGCGAATGAGTCCTCCATAGCTCAAAAACAATGACTTTCTTGATAGGTACACATCTTTTTATGCTCTCAAAACATTCCTCATAGTTTCTATAACAATTAGGGTCATTTTCTGGTTGTTATTAGCATCTTCTTTTGCATAATTTGAAGTGATTTGGTCCTTGAAAAATAAGTGATCTATCTCACATTTGGGATAGATCCTATTTTTCACCATTTTAGCTCCAATTTCTCATCTTTCTTTTGTTTCCCATCCTTGAGAAATTTCACTCTCTTTTATTTTTGCATACACATAACTTTCACAAAAGTCCATATTAATACATTTCAAACCTAATAATCACTTCTTGGAATGAATTACTTTCATACCCTTTTTCACTCATGTTTCCAAGTCTATTATGCCACAATGTTGTCTCAAAACCCATAACAACTATTTAGTACTTTTCCTGTGAACCTACATCAACTATTCTTGAGTCTATTATAGAACCCACAAATACTATTGTCGAACCCACAATAGCTATTGTAGCTATTTTCCTAGCAACTTTTCAAGTTTTTTTTCTTCGCAACAACTAAAGTAGAAGGAATAGTATGACTTGTACAAATATATAAGGTTCCTACTTTCACATCTTTAGCTACTATTAAGACACCTTTTGTAACCTTCCAAATTTTATCACTATAAGTAACAATGCAACCTTCATCAACTAGCTACCCTACTGAAATTAACTTTCTACTCAACCTTAGAAAGTTCCTTACCTCTTGTAGTATCCAATTATTTTCATTCTTTAATTTAATATTAATTCTTTCCTTTCCAACAAATTGATAGGATTCATTATTTCCTAAATATATACTAGCCCAAAATCTCCTTAGACATAATCAAGAAAATAATTTCGATGAGGGATATATCATGAAATGAAACCCCTGAATCTAAAACCCACAAATCATCAACATTATCTAGGGAAAGAATCAAAGCATCATCTTTAGGCTTATTTACAATATTTTCTTCCTTATTTCCTTCTTGTTTGTCTCCTTCTTTATTCTTCCAAGACCAACAATCTTTCTTCAAATGACCTAGTTTTCCACACTACCAACAATCCTTCTTTCCTCTAGATTGTGACCTTTTATTCTTTTATTTTCCTTGTGATTTCCCATTATCTCCAAGAATATTTCCTCTCTCCTTTGATAACCCCCTATTTTCTACATTCAAAACACTACCTGATGTAGAAGTTCCACTTATGTTTTTCCTATGAATTTTCTCGCTCAAAATCACACCAACAACCTCATCAAATTTCAATGTATTTGAACTAGAAACAGAGTTACTAACCACCATAACCAAGCTATTCTATCTTTCAAGATAGGAACATAAATTCAAGAGAGCTATACCACTACTTTGATACCAATTGTTAGGAATTGTAGGTAATAAACAATGAGATCAAATCACCAAGTATATGCATAGTTTAATAACACAAACATAAAATAGAATAGAGGCATGAAATAGAGGAATTAAAATTCATAGAATAGAGGTGAGACAACAAATAAATGTGTTTCACCCTTTTGCTAGGCTATGTCCACAAAATAGTGGTCCTTTTTACTAATTCAACTTCTAGAAAATTTACAGATTACAATATCCTAAAGCAAACAAGTGTGATGTGTAGCAACAAATCCATGATTTCACTACTCTATTTTTCCACATTGTGCTATGTGCACCACACACTAAACCATGACCTTCTATCTCTTTGTTTGATTCTTGATGCAATCTCTTCACCCATGTAACTATTCAAATTCCACACAACAACAAAATCTAAGAAAAAATGTGACTGCCCATAATCATGAAGTTCATGGTTTCCAATTCGTAACAATAAAAATGTCATTATTTTCAAAATTTTCTCCAACTATTTTTAATCGAATTACAATTGAAATATGTAGTGAATTCCTTATTAAAAAATATTTTGGCTTTTCCCCCCTTGCATTCCCCCATTAATTAATTTGGGGGGAAACATGTCATCCAAAGTGCTCAAAATTTAAACTTCGAGACTAATCAAGCTCCACATACCAACATTTAGTTGCCAACACATAGAGTGATGGTGCAAGAGGTCATCCTCTTCAAATAAAAATAAAGAAAATAAATCATTAACAATAAGGAAACTAGAAGCATTAGTGGATAACACCCTTTCTAATATGATACATTTCGGCCAAAGGAAAAATTTATGAAGCATGTCCAAAATGAAGGACCATCCAATTCTATCATAAGCTTTCTCAAAATAAACTTTGTTAAACACTACTTATTAGTTGAATTTCCTAGTATGTTCCATAACTTACCATATAATAATGATTTTTTCTATGATTTTTTTTAATCAATATATCTCCATGTGAATAAGCAATGGGAAAATATGTCAAACACAAAGTACCAGAGTCTTTACAATTCTCTTCTAGAAAATTTTCAAAAGAGTGATTAGTCTCCAATCATATATTAACTCAAGAGACTATAAGTAATAGGTATAATTTAATATTATATTTATTCATGAGAAATTATAGAGATCCTAAATCACAAGCTTCAACAAACATCTTACTTGAATCATGGCCAATAGCATCAAAGAATTTTTTTTAGAATTCATAGGGCAAATCGTCACAACTAGATATGCCTTTTCATTAATTATGTTAGAAACATCAAAATGAAGGTCATGTTTAGAAAGAATTTTTTAACAAGACACTAACTAAATCGAAGAGAGGTTATAAGGGACTACATCTAATCATTGTTTGAAAGTTTCCTCATGAGATTGTGAAGATTCTTAAGGTTTGAACATATGTTATAGTGTCAAACAAGAGCCTTTAAAATTTTAGAAAGATCATTTAAATGTGTTAATCTATTTCTTTTATAGATCTTATATGTTGATCTAAGTTGTGTGCCTAGAAGAGTTAAAAGAAAACATTTGAATCTTGATTTTCAACCTTCAATAATGAATTCTAGGATTGATATGAGCTCCTTTAGGCATGTAGACATCCACAAAATGCACTTAGTAGCATTTTTTGGCAACCTTAAGTTGTAAGAATTTATGTAAAGGCATTAATTTTAGCTAATTAAAGAAGTAATTGAGCTATAATAACATAGACAAATAGGATTTGTGGTGGGTTATAGCTAATCACTAGCAATATATCCCTTGAAAATGAGTACCGCAAATTGTGGCATTAGACCACCATGTAATCCAATCCATGTAATCTTGGGAACATAACACAAGGTTCCAAAAGTGCCATATATAAGCAATAGTGGGCTTACAAAAAGGAGAAACACTTCTTTCTCGAGTAACAAGGCTTACTAGCGTCCTTCAAGGGCTAATTAGAGGGATAAACAAGTTCTAATAGGGCCACCACCACTTTTCTTGATTTATCATTAGCATTGGCTAAGAGTGTTTTATAGGTGTTGAGGTTTTAATAATTGCACCATTGTTATGTCTTATATTTTTAACATCAATTTCAAAAGCTTTAATAATCCATTCGTATTCTCAACTTAAACAATTTTACTGATTAATATAAAAATTGATGTAAACATATAAATAACTAGAAGACATTCTCTAATTTATATTTAAAAAATTAGAACTTGAAATAAATGTTTGGAAAATCTTTATACAATACTCCTTTAAATAAACATGTCATGATTTTATAATTTAATTCAACAATATAATATTTAAATATACTATAGGTTAAAAAAAAAAGAAAAGAAAAATGATAGACCCACTTAAAAAATAAGCTTCGCAACGATAACTCGAAGCCCCGGCTCCTCAAAAAAAAAATTTAAAAAATTAAAAAATTATCAATCCAGGCGTTTAATGTCAAACAAAGCGCGTGAAATGAGAAGCTTCTTTTATGGAAAAAGTAATTAATTTGTTCCACCAGTTCAACAATGTCGTTCCCAAATCAATTTAAGATGAAAGGAATGCGACAAGCAAATACGAAACGGTTAAGTCAAAAAAAAACCGGCACACTTGCTAGGAAAGATCTTTTATAGATTGTTGCGAGGAACGATTCGTTGAGGCAGATTCATGTGAAAGAGAGATTGAGAGAGTATGAATGGGAGCAAATCTATGCAGATTTCTTGGCGTATCAAATATATGTTTTTTAGAACTAACAGAAGCGTCATGAAGCTTCACGTTAGTTTCCATGAAGTCTGTGATGAAAGCATAAGGAAGATACGGGGCTTCATTCGTAGAACTGATGAGGATGCAATCTAAGAATTGAATCCCAACAACGTATTTGAGGATTATCAAACCAGAGCGACGAAAAAACACCTATGCAGTTTTCTGCGCGTATACGCTGAGAATGCCGTTTTCATTGCAAATTCAATAAAACCGAGTCGTTTAATATTTGCCGTGTTTGTTTCTTATGTAAAGAAGACACATATATTAGCTTTGCAAAGAGAAGAAATCACAGAAAAGAAACATTGTAAGGACAAGGCGCTAAGGATACGCAGCACTAAACTTCAAATTGGAAAGAAATTGACCGTTTTGTAAATACTTCAACAATGGTTTCGATGATTGCAAGCTCTATGCATGTGGAATCGCACAAGGCTTGGAAGAGGGCAACGAAGAAGATTTCTAAACGAGCACACATATCAGACTATAGGAAAAAAGGGCTAGTTAGATTTCCGCAGATTAGTATTGACTCCTTAGATGATGTACTCAAGGAATGTCTCTGAGACTTGGGATTATTTCCCGCAGACAAGAAATTCTGTGTTAATGTGCTTTTGGACATTTGGGTTTATGTTCGAAAGGTACAAAGGCCCGATGCTTTTGCCATCTTATCAGAACTGGCGAGCAGAAATCTGTTAAATTTAATTGGCAATCCAAGGTACTTTCCTTTACTTTTATATATTAGATTTCTTTTAATCATGTTTTTCAACACTTAGCTGACATGCTTGCACTTAACAGAGGAAGTACAACAATCCCATATGGAAACGCTTCAGAGCTATACTTTTCCCAGCGTGATGAAATGAGAGATTTGGCCTTGTCCTTGGGACCCAATGACAATATACTCCACCGCAAGAGGTTGTTCGTAGAGAGGAAAAACGGTAGTTTGCTAGGGAAATGCGAGTTCCTCAGAGATAGAGCATTTGATACTCAAATTCTCTCCATTCTCACCGGTGAGTTATTCAAAGACTTCTTTGCAGTGCTAATAATTATTAATAATGTTCATTCTTGATGTCCAATTATTGAAAAGAAATGAATTTCAAAAATGATTGTCTGAAAGATAATAAGGTTTACATCACTTTTCTAAGTAACTTGTCTGTCATGTGCATGAATTTCACATATATAACTAGTGGTCATTATTAGTGGACAATTCTCTAATTGGATTTACTTTGTAATTAATACATGCAGGCCCTATGGAGGAAAATGACTGGTATGATATGAATTTCCCCGAAACAGAAGCTCTGTTGTTACTCTTCACTTCGACAGAATACTTTCTTCCCCCATTTGTGAAATCCATGAAAAAGCTAAAGTTTCTGATGATAGCCAATTGCGGTATAAACAAGGCAACAGTAAAAGGTATGGATGTCTTATCTTCGCTCACTCAACTCAAGAGTGTCCGCTTGGAGAGGTTTATTTCACCCCTTGATGGAAAACAGGGGATTGAAGCACTGAACAACTTAGAGAAGCTATCTTTGAGCTTATGTGAAGGATTTGAAAATATATCCACATTCACCAAGCTCCAAGATTTTAACCTGGACCACAGCAATAATTTGGAAGAGGTACCCCTCAGTATCTGCAATATGACCTCCACTTTGTCATGCTCTATTACCAACTGCCATCTATTTCAAAATTTATCATATGATTTTGGACATATGAGCCATTTAAGAATATTGAGGTTATCGGCATTACCATATCTAGAAGAGCTCCCTGCATCAATTGGAAAACTTGAAGAGTTGGAATATCTAGACATTTCACTATGCGAGGGCTTGAAAGAACTTCCGAAGGAAATAGGGCAACTCAAGAAATTGAAGGAGCTTGATATGAGAGAGTGTTCCCTTCTAATGACGTTACCTTCAACTGTTTGTGAACTATGTTCCCTGAAGCTTGTTACCTGTGATGAGACGATTGGGAAGCAGTGGTTGCAGGCTAAGAACACTTCTATTCCTGAGCTCAGAGTTGAAATTGTGGATCCATACTTTAGTTTGGATTGGCTTGATGTCTGACTTATTTTCTTGTGTCTCATCTTGAAGGACGAGATCAAAGGATCTAGATATACTTTGTAATGTTTTTTATTATTTTTCATGTTCACTGGCACAATCAATAAAAGTCCTCTCGATTTTCAGCCTATGATTATGATCAATTTTTATGGCAGTTTGGTGTGGCTAAGCTTAACTAGCTACGCTCTGAACAGGTCAAAGTCTTATTTCCGTTGCCGTTTTCCCATTTTCTCACGTCAGTCATGGTTCACTGTGACAGTTAAGTTTAAACTTTTTTTCAAAACTCTTTCTCAGTCATGGTTCACTGCCATGGTTAAGTTTAAACTTTTTTTCAAAACTCTTTCTCCCGCCCAACCAACAGTCACCGTCAACTGTCCAATCCATTTTGAATGTGGATGTCGGGGGCTAGAAATTGCCAGTTATGAATTCAGTACAACTCTTTACACCACTTCATTGCAGAGACCGTGCAGGGTGAGATCACCCATTGCCTCCTGCCACTACTTAGAACAGTCGGGGGAGAGTAATCTGGATTTGCAGGACGTCTTCAAGCGATTTTCCTTTGATAATATATGTAAAGTGGCATTCGGCATGGACCCCGTATGCCTCCACATTTCTCTTCTCCTTTCAGATCTAGCCTTCAAGAATGAGTAGAGCTGACCAATTAATCTTCTTAGCATGCAAATATGCCACCGTATAACCCAATATAATAGAGATTTGGTGCAATTCCATTTGATGTAAATTCCTTTCCCCATAGAGATAAGTTTTTTCCTTTGTCTCATAGTTGTTATTGCTCTTCTAAAATGCAAAAGAACTCGGGGTCCTTCCACCGTAAATCCAAGCCTCCACTATTATTGTTTTGAATGAGAAATTTGGCAACTTTATCACCCCAGTTCTCCTTTGTGATTTGTTGAATGCAAACCATATCTCAAATATATGCTAGAAAAAGAATAAATAAACAAAGATAGAGGGCACAAACTCATGTATTTTATTTTATCCTTAAAATTTATAAATATTGTTTATCTAATTAATTTTAAAATTCTATATTTTATGAAATGAGGTAAAATGTATATAAAAACTATACACTTCATAATTTCTATTTTATATATTATTCACTCATTTTAGTTTTCATTATTGTAACAGCTTTATAGTCAAGCAACTCTTGAGCCCTTTAAGTAATTGTCAAGATGCCAAATCAGCCCAACTTGTCTAATTTCTATTTTTGAGAAATCTCTAGACTTCCTAGAAATATGTTTCAACCTAAATGCTATTTCAATCATAGTATTAGAAATACCACTACTATGATTGTAGTAGCATCCATGGATAATGAACCATTTTTCAAACATCTAATAGTTCACTTTTGTAAGAATTTTATATTTTAGAATGGCTACCATTTGTACTAAATTAGTAAACAAGTTGTTTGAAATTTTATTATCTCTTTAGATATCTCTCTAAATCTCTTATCTCTATCATAAGATTTTTAAATATAATTGGTAGTATTTTTATATAATTGTAGATGTTTATTATACTATGAACATTTTTGAAAGATGTTTTTTTCTTCCTTCAATCTTCTATCATTCTAAAAAAACATTTCATAGATTATACAAATTTCCTATTACCACCAATATTATATATGCTCAAATATGTGGCCTCATACTCCATCCCTAATATCCCTTTAGCATCTTGGTAGTTTCCTCCATTCAAAAGACACAATAGGGACTTGTATAACATCTTTTAGGAATTCCCTTAAGTATATATGTACCAACACACACTAAATATCTATCATAAAATGCCTGTGGAGGTTGGAATAAAGAAAATAAGGTTTTGATTGAGGTAGGCTCCTATACAATCACACAAATTTCTACTATAAAATCTAGAGGTGTCAAAGGGGAAACAAACCAACTATCCAAATTTCAAAGAAAAAAGTGTTAGTCCTACTTTTGTATAATCATTATCATGTTCATATAATCTCTACTATCATAGATAATCTCCACCATGATTTTTTTTCCTTTGTTCCTTAATGAATTTCTCTAATATTTTCAGACTCGCCTTTAATTATCAAATCACTACTACACTAGCACAATCAAAACTATGTGGAGATCTCTACTATTTGTTAGGTATTAGCCAACAATTCCTTATCCTTTTACAACTCATTAGGGTGACAACATAAATGTTTGTCTCACTTTTTAGCCTATGTGGGCCACTCAAATCAATATTTTTTTAATTCTTTCTATTTTTTCTCAATTGTAGCAAGAAAATCATTTAAAATTTGATGATAATGTAAACTAATAATTTGTGAGATTCACTATGTATATTCTTTCTAGTTTTTTGAATTTAAAATAATTTTTATCTTGTTATAAATATATTTATAACTTGAGCCATAAAATATATTTTCAAAAGTATTTCTTATTCTTTATAGTATTTTTAATAACATATAACTTGACATAGAAAAAAAATAAAAAATCATAATTTCTTAAGCATAGATCATTAAGATTAATATTTAAGGAACACATATTTTTTTATAATTTTTGTTATATATTCTATTTATGGGTATGTGCGGGATCACGATGGGCCAAAAGTGGCAATATGATGGGTATATATAGAGTATGTGGTGACTGACTTTTTTTTACCCAAAGGTGATGAAGCGAAAGGGTTTTAAAGATTCTTAGATTTCCACCAATATAAAACTATTCTTTTTTAATGAATTTAATAAATAATTATTATTATTTATTTTCTATTTGAATTACAACTAAAGTCTGATTGATAGGTTGTTTGAAAAACATCTATAGGTTTCAAAGCGATATCACATTTTTTGAATTTGAAACATCCATCACATTATATGCTTCACATAATATAGGATTAAAAAAGAAAAATTGAATTTCATGAAGTTTTGACCAAGTTAAGTGGTTAGACAGCATTTTATATTTTTAAAAAATTAATAAAAATTCATAATTATTTACTTGGAAACAAATTACAAAAAAATGCATCACATGAGACATGGTCACTCTACCTATATAAAATATTATAAAAAAATTATCATTTTATTGTGGTTAGGGTGGTGGACAAACACCTACTTCTTATTTTTTTTTTTCACGAAATTTAAGTACTACTATATTGAAATTTCAAATTTCACCACATAGATTTTTATTTTTGGAAAATAAACCTAGTAGTTTAGAAACTAAATTCAATTTGCTACAAATTCTATTCTTACATTTTTGAAATAATATAGATAACTTATTCAGAATTTTTTACATCAAGTTTCCTAACTCTGTTTTTTGAATTTTTTGCCACTTAAGGCCCTATTTTTCCATGATGATCCCTTTGCCTTATTATTAATATTTTAATTGAGATTAATTATAATTTAGACACATATTTTCCCTAATACATAAATGTTTCATAATACCTAAATTGATATTTTTTTTGAAAGAAGGAAATACGTATGGAGGGTTCTCTCATATTTCTAAAAAAATGTTTCCATTGTTTGCTTTTTCCATGTGTGTTGAACATAGATTTTTATTTATGGTAATAAACCTATGTTGATTTGAAAATAGAAATAAATATAATGCATAATTTTTTTGCTAAAACATAAATTTATAAATTTTAATTTGACCAAAATATTTGTGCAAAATTATCCATAATGAGGGATTAGTTATATGGCTTGAATCAACATTATTTTTACAATAGAATACTAAAATATGGTTGTAATTTGCTTCCCTCAAATTTTATGGATTTTTATCTTGAAGACAATATCCAATTTTTGCATCAAAAGCATTGCAATATAGGAAAAGGAAAATGAAGTCATTTGGTTTGAGATTTGATTGCACTTTCCTCATTGTCATGATGAAAATTCTATTAAAGTCAACTATAATTCTTTTATACTTTTCTTAAAGGTTGTGATTTCATGTACAATAAATTTGGGATCTATCCTATCCCCATATTGTAATTTTAAAAACTCATAAATTATTCCAAATATTGTTGTGAGGGAGGCTCACATACCACTCTTTTGCACTTTCTTAAAGGGGTGGTATAAATAAGTTCATTACATGACATCCTCATCCTCAATCACATATACTCATTTGTAACATTGGTGAGTTTTATTAAATATTCCTCCCTTGTAACTACATTATTCCCTTAAAATATGGGTATGTTTCATCTTATTTCATTTGGAATTACATTTGAAAAACTAACCAAAGAAATCTAACTTCTTATATCTTTTAGCCTCTAAAGTTTTTTTTAGGGAATCTTTGAGTATACCTTATAATTTTAGGCCTCATAATTATTTTATTATTGACCTACTAAGCTAAGCCTGAAGTTGATGTGTGGGGGTGAAAAGGGAGAGAGAATACATAAATCAATTTAAGTATAACAAAGGCTCATGCCATAATTTAATCAAGAGAAACATGTACACACAATAGCCAATTATGAACAAATATAAGACTAAGAATATTTAAGATAGTATCTTTCTTACTATTAAGTTCATTGGTCAATTAACCATTACACAAATACAAGTCCACTTAAAATATTTATAGTGGCTCCTCTATGTAGAAGCAAAGAGAGAAAACTTTAAGCTAAGACATCATGATAAAAAATTTATCTGTAATAGTAGAATATAAAATAAACCTTAACATCATGCTTGCATAGGTTACATATAAAAAGTGTTATATTCTAACCTAAGAATGGAGAAAAAGTATTTTTTGTAAGGACCATGGATTTTGAGTTAACCCCTTGAAGAGATCAATAATTTGAAAACTCTCACTACTAACTTTGAGATGTCACATGGATCCAAATTAGGAGAGTACATTAAAGAAGGGTAACACAGAAAATGATGGGTCAAATTACACCATTTGTATTGGATCTAGAATGTTCTTGTAATCAAATTGTAGAAATCCTTACAAAATTGTTAATTTGTTGACTAGAATCAAGGAATACATGATGATTTAGAGTAAGAGTGCCATGGGAGAGGTGTTAGTTTTGGATACATATATGTTACCACATATGCAAGCTAATGGGTCCACTTTTAGTGGAAGTGTCAAGCTTAAAAAGAATTATAGATGAAGGACATAAGTTGAAATGCATTGCTCTCATTCATCAATCAAAAGAAAATCAAAGAAAATAAATCTATTAAAAACTAATATTCATTCCAATTGATTGATATTTTTCTTCTAGTCTTAATTTGACACACCGCCAAGATTCTCTATCATAGCTCTATATTGATCTCTTTCTTCAAAGAGATCTTTAGTTTCTAGCTTCCATAATTTGTAGCTAGATCCATTATAATTATCAATCTTTGAAAAGGATGTGATTTTCACAATGTTAATTACACATGGATCAATAAAACCATGAAATCAAAGTGCACTTGTTACAACCAAAAAATCCTACAACACTACAACAAAGGCATCTAACTCTCTAATCAAATAATATTTCTAATATCAAATGTTAAAAAGAGTAAATAATGCAATAGAAGCATTAACCAAATAGTGTTGAGATCTAATTAATGTACATGTTATTAAAACATTAAATTAAAATGAAACATGGAGAAGAACATAAAATTTAGCAATTGATAATATCCTTACTGTCATATTGGCATCCCATTTTATACACTCCATGATTTTTGGAAATTATATATTATTCATCATCTACATGAATAATTATAGTAATCAAGACATAGTATTTGCAAGGTGAATAACACAACTAATTCTAGCATGGTGATGTGAAACATTTACGCACCATCAAAGGAAATGCAAGATTTATTTTAGATAAAATTTGTGCTCCATCCCCAAACCTATATTGAAACCCTTCAATCTCCAAAATATTTGAAATCCCAAGATGAATCAAAATACCAACATCAATCTCACATTGATTTTTTTTATCTTCCTTTTACTTGACCTAGATAGAAGAAACTAGAAGAAGCAAATAGAGAAACACATAAATTATTATTTTTTAAATGATTCTCTACCATTTGAATATAGTTAAGGGTAATATTTTTATTAAAAATTTGAAGTCTATTTGGAAAATAAAGAAAAACTATAAATGTTGGATTTTATTTGTTGAAAGAGATAAAATTAGGATTGGTCATTTTACAAATATTTTGACTGTTGGGAACACTAGAAAAAATATATTGGAGTCCCTATGGATTACTCATTCTAAGGAGAGGAACAAAAAAGGAATCCAATACTGGTCAATTAATTTACATGGACTAAATATCCTTTAATAAATGTTTGGATATTTAATTTTCATGTCTAGACTAAGAATTTCCATGTACTTTGAAATGTATGTTCATATTAAATTCACATTCACCTCAAAGTGGGGGTTAAATATAATGGTGAAATTTGTGCACCCTACCAATTCCCATATAGTTTTGGGGTATTTTGATGGAATATATTAATTCAGTGATAAGTTTTCCCTATGACTCAATGCTTATCCCAATCCATTTTACATTCATTTATAACCATTTCAGTGCATTCAACCTTATCCCATCCTTATTTATGCATATTCTCATATATTCACTATTTACACATAATTTATTAGCCTACATTCAAAACCATGTCCACAAATTCATTTGTTGCCTCAAAAAAAAAAAAATTGTTCTAAGCCAATCTTGAGGGGCTTAACGTTGATCCCAAACTTTTAAATTTTAAATGCAAATTTCTAGACTATGACTCTTTCTTACTAGCCATTATAGGTTGACTTGGCACATGTTTTATGTGAACTATTATTGTGCCTTGGTATTTAAAGGCATTCAATATGCACTTATTATTATTTTGGATTTTGGGACAACTATATTTAGGCCATTTATATGGTTGTGCATGTTGTGTACAATATAACTTCATTATAGCAATGCAGAAATCTCCTTAAAGGTGTTTCTAAATGCCACCTTGATAATTTTAGACACAAGGAAGATGAAGATGAAGATATCTCAACAACAAATTTTACTCAAATCATTACTATAGGTCATAATTCATTCCTACCCATCAAGGCATTCATAATTGGATTCTACATGACTTCAACATTTATTCTTCATCATTGTTCACTAATTGCATGTAAATTAATTTTATATTCATTATTTACATTTATTGGTTAGCCTAGATTATCTATGTAAAGTTTTAGTGATGGAATTTGTATATTGATTGCATTTTGCATTTAGATTTTTTGTCCATTTTAAGAGAATGTTTTGATACATCTACACATTGACAAATGTCATAATCTTGTGTGAAGTCAAACTTTTCCCCCCAAGTTGCTACTCCACTTTTACACATTCCCACATTCTTTATCCATACCTTTGGTCCACATCCCCATGTATTCTTCATTTATTATGCCTATCTATTAACTAATCCACAAACATTTTGTTAATTTTTTCACCTTTTTGTCTTGATGGCTAGAATATAATTGTCTATTGTTTTGATAATAACTTTTGACCTGTTTCAAAATTATAACTCATTTTTTCTTCAACTCCTACACTTTACTTTCCTCCTCTTGCCAACCAACCAACCAAATAAGTATTCATGTAATTTGTTGCCATATAGTAATTATTTAAAGGTATTTAGTTGCATTCAATTGACCACCCAAGTACTTATTATTCACATTTAGGAAAGAAGACACTTGAATTGGTGTAATAAAAGGAATCTAGATCTACAAAATCATCCTAGATGAATAATTGAAGAGTGATTTCTTCTATTGTTTACCCATTTAAAGGGAGGGGGGTGAGCTAGGAGAACACATCCACTTTTGACAGTAAGAGAAGTCCTGCAAACATATTCTTAAATGTTACCGATTTTTAGATATTGAATAATAAAAGAAGTGGAGACAAATCAAGTTAAACTTAGATCTATAATTGTACATATTACCTTTTTTATCATAGAACTAAAAACCCTCTTTTTATTTTTTCTAAATAACTATTACAATTATTCCAATTTATTAAATTTGAAATATCGTTAAACTATTATACTCAATTAACTGTGTATTTAGTTAACTAACCTAAATTAATGCCTAACAAAAGTTTATTTCCCTTTACATAAGTGTACATATTGCTTTACAAGATGCTGGAAACTCAAAAAAAAGGCACTTTAAAAATATTCTTAGATAAAAAAGAAATTAAAAGTAACGAAACTTTCTCCTGTGAATTTGAGATTAAAATGAAATTTGTGTTATACCGTTTCCTTCAGACACCAATTTTTTTAGACAGATTGTGGGAACGTTTCAGAAATCCAAGGTATGCAAGTTTCTTGTCAAAAATATTGTACGAGACGGTGGACATGCACTCCGAGCTGTCTGAATTGAACTTGTGCACTGCTTTCTTATCTTGAATTATTTTTTCCCTGCATTAATATTCATTTCTCTGTACATCAACATACAATTATGATTGGGACCATTCTCTAAACATAACTTTAAAACCCAGACATACATCACGGTTAGGACCATTCATTAATACAATGAAATGCACAACATATTTGATGTTCCAGCAACCACACAACCCGGAGATGGTAACTTTCTATATTTCCATGGCATTGTTCTATATTTTTAATTGCTTGAACAGAATATGCGCTTACTATTTAAACGAACTGTGTAAATTCAGTGGCCGCTATCAGAAAAATAGCAGAGGCAATAAATGTTCCAGACGACTGGTTATTATTTATTCATCAACAGGCATTACTTGCACAGAAGAATTATAAGAAACTTAGATATTAGTCGAAGGAGAAATTGGAGAAATCACCGGATAGATAAGGCCTAGATCCAAACATTTCTTTCTGCTGCACGATAATCTTCCCTGCGCTGAAGAGCTTTTGAATTCAAGACGAACTCTATAAACTGTGAAGCATTTGGTTAGTAGACAGCCACTTTGATGAAGCGGAAGCAGAACTTGATGCATGCAGCACCGAAGCATTTGTGAGGCCTAGCAAATACGAACAGCGCCATCTTTCTGTAATTGTATGCCAAGTTCTGATCTATTAGCCCTCCCTCCATATGCATTGCAAAACGCCAGGACAGGAGCAAACGTTATATTGAAGTGGAAATGTGCGGGCAGAAGTACTAGTCCCTTGTTGCTGCATTTTTATAGATTGGGCGGGAGAGATTCAAAATAGAATTCAAACTTAACCGTAACAACAGGGACTGTCACTGTAGAGGGTCAGAATCACAACGTAAGTTAAAACGAGGAAATGGAAGGTTTTGCGGGGCCCACACCAGCCACCTAAGTGGTCAACGCTTAGAGTGTGCTGGTTAAGCCAGCCGTTCGGTGTAGTAAACATTCTTTTCTGGATTGTACTTACATAACGAATGTATTCTCTATAGTCTATACTAAGACATAATCAATTAAATTTTTAAATGGGTCGGAGTTGTCTGCACAACAATTAAATTTAATCTCTGTCATTTTCTGTGAATGTAGAGGTTAAATTAATCCAAATGCACTTTAAGTTTCCAGTTTTCAGTACTGTGTTGTATGTACAAATTTGTCAAAATTTATAATTAGAAATTACTTTCTTGAATTTGTCTACTGTAATGTATGTTAGAATAATAAATAATTGAATCATCATTTCTGAGAGTTGGTAAATGTGTCATAGTTCCAGTTAAGTGTTAGATTTTAGATTTTTAAGGGAATCGTTGAGCTTTGTTAAATTTATTTATATCAAGTATATCTTATTAAATTTATATAAAAAAATTATAATATATTCTGCTGTTTATTTTGATAATTTTATAACGATTTCAAAATAGAATTGGGTGTGAATCCATCAAGAATATAGAAACATCTAAAGATCCGACTCTTGTAAAGAAAGAAGTGCAGAATTATATGACTCCATGCTGCCAAATTTATAACACTTCTAAAAATATACAATTGATTTACAAGAAAAATTAGCAATGGATTTCATGGAGGAAATAGCAGATTTCTAATGTGGAGTAACTTGACACTGAACATTTGATAATAAGAAAGATATTTTTTCACATTCTTTGAAAATTAAATTGAAAATGCAAAAAAAAGTAAGATTAAAGCATGTATAGAAAATTTCAATGGTTAGTATCATATTATCTTTTGGGTACCAAGATTAGACATTACATCTATTTGCACTAAATCAATAACATTAATTCATCAATATTTTAATGCATTGAAAGTATATTGTTCATGAATAACAATATTTTGTATATATTAATAGGTGTATTGTTATCTTTTGGAATGCTCTACAATTGACATATTTTTGTCATTGTGTGCGACATTTAATTAATTGTTTTTGTTTGACATTCTTAATAGATTAAGGATTTCCGTTCATCACATAATTATGTGTGACATTTAAATTGTTTAACATATTGAAAATATGATAGAGTTAACTAATATAAAAGTTCAATTTTCTAAATTTATTTCCCTCCTCTCATAGATTCTCAATAAAGAAGTATGAAATCAATTAATTCAGATTCAAAATATACAAGACAATGTGATCAAAAAAATCATCCAATTGAATTTTTAATTCACAAATAATAGATATAAAAAAATCATAGACCAAAATATAGAGTTATGAAACAAGAGACGCATTGCATCTGATTCCTGCTAATAAAATATGTAACATGTTGTTTGTTTAAGATAAGTTTAAAGTAGTAGTCATCTTTGCATGTAATAATAACTAGATATATGCATATAATTTTAAGTAATATACAAAATATCTATTTATAGACCACTTTGGTCTATACATTGTAAGTGTTAATAGATAATAGTAAATGTGATTAATAGTAAATGTGTATCCCTAATGCTTTGTAGTTACATTCATTTTCAAATTCTCAATTTTTTGTTGATTGTACAAGATGAATACATTCTAAGAAGACTATTTTTAGATGTCCTTGTAGGTCTATTGTTAGGTTGCTAAATGTCATTAGACTACTCGAGTTCAGATTTAGTATCAATAGATTAAATTTGCTGGCAAGTTTTCTTTACATGCAACCAATGTATTCTTAGGATAGAAGTTGTATTTAGATTTTTATTTATTTTTCATGCAATAATTTTGTAAATATTATAAATAAGTGCTCTTGGCATTAGTGGATCCAAAATCTACTAATTCAATAGAAATTATATTTTGTTGCCCAATTGTTGTTGAAATTTTCTCTTTGTTATTTGCTTATATGAGTTAGATATCGCTTGACATATACTAAAAATTTTGTATTACAGTACTTGTCAAGTTAGTCATTGTAGCTTTGGATGCAATTACTGTGTTTTCCTTATGAACACAAAGAAATAGGGTTCCACCTTTTGGGAGATGGAACAATTAGGGACCTATTTCACTCTAGTTCATTAAAGGAAACCACGATCCCTCAACCAATTGACTTGATTGAGGAATGGACTGGGGTTAGGATGGTTTCCTTGGGTGTGATTAAGGAAAAATAGGGGTTCACCACCAAGAAAAGGCTTGGAAAGAAAGAAATGTAAATGATATGCAAATCTAGCTATGTAACCTAGGAAATCAAACTCAAAATTTGAATAGAGGGGTGCCTAGAAAACTGGAGATGCTTGAAACAAGGTCCGCAATCCTGAAATTATGACTTTTGAAGCACGCTAGGACTCATATGCTAGTTGGGGTGATTTAGTCTCAATATAGGGTTTTGAGCTAAAACTCCAATCTACAACTAGTAAACTAGGATCTACAGAAAATGTCTAAAAAACTAGTATACTATGACTCATACACCAGTTGGGGTGATTTAGTCTCAGTATCAAGGTTGATCTAAAACTATGGTACCCTCTAGTGATCTGATGTAGCTTCTCTCCCTTCCGATCTCTGAGTCTGAAGTTACTTTGAATTTTGATCTATAGGTGACTTTCTATGATCTTGCAAGAAAGATGACAACTTTGACAACTTTGCAATTCTAAAAACTTTCTCCAATATTGCTCTTCAATGGATCTTCAACCTAAATCTACAAATCACACATCAAAGAGAGGTAAAAATTTTATTTTGTTTGTGGATAGGGGTTTTCCTTGGTCAAACCCTATTTTGTTAATCAAACCTTGAAATGAATAGAAATAAAATGAACAAATGATGAATGAACAAATGAGCTATGTTGCAACTCACCAAACCCTTGAAATAGAGGTTGCAATCTTATATGAAATGGCTAGCATGAATGTAGATCCTGACTCTTAATTTTTGATATGAAACTTGCCTTGGATGCTTGCTTCAATCATGAAATACCTACATCACAAATATTAGCTCAAAAATAAATATGATGCATGTGATGACTTTGACATGATGCTTGAATCTTGAATATAGCTCCAAAATGCTTGATAATTAGCTCTTGAATGCTCTTGATCTCATAAGCTTGGTAGAATACTTGCTCATAAAAGTTGCTAGGAGAAAATATGTGAAATAACCTTGTATTTATACTTGTTTATACCAAATTTCCTAAAATTACAATACTACAAGCTGACAATAGATCTAGTAGAATAAAATCTTGCCAAGAATTTGAATTTAGAATAGGTCCAAGCTAAGCAGGACTCATACGCCAGTTGGGGTGTAATAGTCCCAGTAGCCTAGGCTTGGGACACAAATTTCAAAAAATATTAAGTTCTATGCCAAATTCAGTTTCATGATCTGAAACTTAGGTGAGACCCATACACCCCAAGTAGTGTATGAGTCCCAAATCACTAAATCTGGGACACACAATCCAAAATCACCGAATTATGATTGGTTATTAGACATGTTTCAGGATTATACTTACAAAAAATGCATTAAATAACACTTGTGGATACAAAATAGGACCAAATAAGGCATAAAAAAGCCCAATTTTAGCAGGCAAGGCCCAAACAAGTGTGAAAATGTAGAGTGATACATTTTTCTACACTATATTTAGCCCTTACTTTAGTGTGAGGAGGAACTTGCTTCAAACTCACACTAAAGTAGACAAAATCACATCAAGAGGGGTCCAAGTTTACTAATTCTAGTGAGATAGGATGACAACGATCAAGAAGGTTGTGCAAGCCCCCAAGATCAAGATCCTATGGAAAACCAACATAGGCATAAAATAAAACACATGTAAATAATATAAGGAGCAACAAAAAGGCACAGGCATACACTACCCAAGTCAAAAAAAAACAAAACAAAGGGGGTGGATCAAGCCTCGGCTATTTTTTCAGCACAATGTGGATCAGATCTAAGTTGTTTTTCCAAAAATGTTTACAAGCAAAACATGACTTTCACTGTGTAAACCAAATGCATGCTCACAAGGGCTAGTGGAACCTTAGGACGTCCACTAGGTGAGCCCCCAGCAAGCCACATATGCACGTAGCCGGTATGTGGTCACACAGATAAACAAGTGGCTATGGGAAATTCATGCCTAAGTTCAGCTCCCATATAGTAACCATACCAAAGCTATACCTCTCGATAACTTTGATAAGGCACCTTATAATTGATACAAACAACAAGATTCATGATGCAAGAAAAGCTTTGTATGCTTGATACCCATGAACAAATAGGATGGCTCCACAAGCAAGAAAATTGTGCTATGAAAGGTGGCCATATAATAGATATTGTAAATGCAAAATAGTGTAAGGTATGTTCAAAGGGGTTTTTCTTAGTTCATGTAAGATCTTAACTTAGGGGACATCATGCCTAATGTCTCTAAGAGAGGACCAATCAAAGAATAGAAGATTCACAACTTAGGGGTTGTTGTGCATCACATCAAGCCACTAAGAGGAATATAATATTCTAAGAGAGATCATGTTATTGAGGGACATCATAACCAATGTCACCACAAAGAGAAAGATGCATTACATGAAGTAAGAGTATGACACAATGAAACATGAGTTGCAAAAGAATAATGCCAATGTATGCCCCCACTTTAAATAAATTGTTAAACACCATGTTGTGAGCAATTACTTTAAAGTAGAAAATGATAAATGCTAACAATAAATAGGACATGAGAGCTTACCTAGAAATCCCTGAGCCAATTCATATGTTTCCAAATAAAGATACATCATGCAAAAGGGGTTGCCCACAAAATAAAATCCTAAAACACAAAAGGGATTCACAGATTCGGGCTCAATATATCTTTGCTACAATGTTTTTAGAGAACTCAGAAATGTCATCATTCCCTGAATACTAATGTAATGAGAAGAATGAAACAAAGAGAGCAAAAATAAAGAAAATATTTCAGGTCAACATGGAAGATACTCTAAAGATGCAAAAAAAATGAAATGCAAGAAGGGAAAACAACAACAAACACTCAAGATAGGGCTAATATGAATTCAAGAAAAAATACAAAGAAACGAAACCTTTTTCCTTGCTTCTATTAATGAGTTTGGTTGGCCCTTGATGCAGCTTGATGTGTATGCTCCTTGGATGGAAAGTGATTTAAAGTGATAAAAATGCAAGTGGGGATGCAAATTATTATAGTGGATGTGGGAAGAATGCAAGATAAATTGATGAGAGCTAGGTATGATATGAACTAAATATGTTGGATGCAAGTAAAAATGCTCAAATGGCTTAAGATCATAAGTTTGCTACCAATGCATAAGGTCCTAGAATGAATGAGAAGAGGGGGTATTTATAGAAGAAGTTGAATTTTCTAGAGAATTCAATGGTTGAGATTGAGCAAACATGGCAAAGATGAAGGGTTGAGGTGAGTTGAGGACTCACAAGCCCTCACATCTTGCCATGTGGCAAATGATGTGTCACAAGGACACATGAGGTGGAAAATGGCATGTGATGGGAAGGTACTTTTAAGGACCTTGAAATAAGGATGATGTGACCACTCAATGATCACATGGGGGAGAGAAAAATCTTGGAAAGATAAAATTGAATTTAAAATTCACAATGATTGGGAGATCTTATGGATAAGACAATGTTCCCAAAAAGAGAGGTGATAAGTACCTTGGATAAGACAAGGTCCTTAAAAAGATAAGTATTTACCCACATGTGATTGATGTGACAAGTCAAATATTCTAGAAGACTTTGATGTTACAAGTCAAAGGTTCTAGAACTTGCATGGGGAAGAGAAGATTCCTTGGAGGAATAAAATTAAATTAAAAATTCATGTGGGGGAGACAAAAAGGCATTAAAAATTCCTTGGGGGATGGGGAGAATTGACCAATGTACTAATTAAACTTAACTAATCAGTAATTAGAAGATAATTAGTGGTTAATAAGGATTAGAAGCCAACTTGCAAAAGTTGGAGGATGTGACATCATAATCAAGGATTAGGCATGTGCACATCCCTAATGAAGAGATTATGAGGTGGGTTAGGATTAAGTGAAAGTGATGAGCCATGTGAGGAATTAAATAAATGTCATATTTATTTAATTCATTTGATGAAAGGAGGATTGAAGAGATAAGGTATTTAATTATTAACTAAATACCTTAAGGATTTAGCAAAATTAAGGGTATTAATTAGCTAATAGTGATATTACCTAATTAACACAAATAAAAGAATGTTTAGATGAAAAATGATAAATTTGGAACAATGTAAGTGTCCAAATTTAGGTGTGTACACCTACAATGTCATGTCATTAAGTGGGACCCATTAGTTGGGTGGCATCCCTTTTTGAGGTGACTATATAACACATCTTCATCACAAGTGGAGGTAGGTGTCCCATCTTGGAATCATGGACCAAGTACAAGTGATGTCATTTTATGACATATTCTATGACGCATCATAAGGTATATTTTGAATTGAGAAACTATGGTGCCTTAGTGGGGTATGACACAAGTATAAAAGAATAAGTGTAATAATCATGCTTGACTTATTCTTTGTTTGTTGAATGTTTTGTACGTGTGAAATTTTTTTATGACACATGTTATATGCTATTTGTAAGGAATTTTTCATAACACACTATAAGCATGAACTAGCCGCCCAAGCTTGGAGAGAGAGGTTTTGCATGTTATGATAACTGTAAGAGTTGCAAAAGAATGTTGTACAAATGTCCAAATCATGCCTATGGTGTGAGATATTATTGCCACATGAGTTTGGATGCCTAAACTCTTCTAGAATCCTCTCAAAGCTTGTATCTCCTATAAATAGGATGACTTGCATTGTAGAATGCATAGTTTAATTCTAGGTGTAGACACCGAAAAAGGATGTGCAACTTCCTTGTTCACACCAAAAGGGGAATGAAGGAAGAGGGATCTAATTTCACAAGTCTCACATTCAAGGACAAATCCTTGAGATTCCAATGCCAAGGGACATTGAAATCTATCAAAGTGGATTTTCCTAAGGGCTGAAAACAAATAAAAGAGTTTTCCACTAATGCAAAACTAAGAAAATGCAAGATTTTTGAAAACATAGTATAGTATGCAAACATATACTAAATGGCCTAGAAATTATCATGAAAAAAAATAGAAAACTATAAAATTTGAAGTGTGCACAAGTGGAAACTTGTAGAAGCTGGAATGAAGACTCAAATTTTTTTGATCTAATGGGACTCATACACCATTCTGGGTGACTTAGTCCTAGATCTAGAAAATTGTGTCTAGGTCCATTTCAGCCAAATGGGTATCTAAATCTATAGAAATCCCTAAAATACATGTACAGTGGGACTCATATGACACTAATGGCATATGAGTCCACTTTGGCTTTTCTAAAAATCTAAAAGTGGAAAAATAAGCTTTCGGTCTACACATTTTATTCCTCCAGGTATCTGGATATGAAATTGCCAATTTTGGGCTTGTAATTGACTTTTTGTGGATATTTCAAACCTAGCCAATAAGGAGATGTCTTCAATAAGTTTTCAACATACTCTTCAATCATCTTCAAGTCTTCAAATCTACAAACATAGAAAGAAAGAAAGATAAATATTGAATGTTAGGGAATAAGGGTTTTCCTTGGTCAAACCCCTTTTAGGTAATTAAACCAAATGAAGAAATGAAATGAAGGAATTAGAAACTTCCCATGATGATTGATCTTGAATTTTTGCAACAATGGATGAAGAATCTACCCTTGAATACCTTAGGAATCTATCTTAATGACTTAGAATGCTAAAACCCTAGCTTGCTTGAATTGAGATGGATGATGAATGATGAATGAATTATGAATTAGGGTTTAAAATCTTGTTTATGTCTTATTTTGATCAAACCTTGAAAATATCTCAGATGGGACTAATTCACCACTCTGGATGACTTAGTCTCACTTGGATGGGAATCATTTACCCAAAGTGGTGAATGTGTCCCACAGGGGCTCTTTTTCCATCTAGGATGTCAAGGAGTGAAGAATTTTATTTTTTATGTTGATTTTATTGGGGTATTTGATCAAAATAAGCCTTGGGATGCACAATATGGGGTCATATGGATCTATTAATAATGATGTAAAGGGTAATTACGGCTAGGGAAACAAATTTCAATGTGAAAGTGTGATTAAATACACTTTACAACATTAAAATGAGGTCCATAGCCTAGAAAGGAACAATGTCCAATGTGAATTTGTAAAACACATTACAACACTAGATTAAAATCAGGTTTAATTTACAAGCCTTCTAGATTGATGTGAGAATGCAATTAAATATATTTTACAACACCTTTAGAAAACATCCATAAATGCATTTTATTCAATTTGCAAGGATCCAAGACCTAATGTTGATGTGCAAAACACCCCACAAAACTAAATAAAGGCATCATTAAGTCCATTTTATCATTAATTATTCCCATATCAAGCAAGAGATAATTTTTTCTATGCTATATTTAGCCCCCACTTTAGTGAGAGGATGAACCTAATTCAAACTCACACTAAAGTATACATTCAAGAGGGGTCCAAGTGTACCAATGCGGATGGTCTAGGATAACAAAGATGAAGGGTGGTCAAGCCCCTAGGATCCAAGATCCTAAGTCAAGCCGACATAATCATAAAAGGACATGCACAAGGGTGAATGATTTGCAACAAAGCAAGATACACGATCATGCAATGGCAATAACTAGAAGGAAGAGAAGTAGAAATGAGAAAAGATAAAATGGTGGATCAAGCTTCGATCATTTATCAAACACATTGTGGCCCAGATCTAGGCTATTTTTCCAAAAATAAATACTCACTCTGAGGCAGTGAAACTCTTAGTAGTTCACCAGGTGAGAATTCCTAAAAGGTGAGAAACATAGATTCATGGCTAGTATGCACTCAGACACATAGGTGGCTATGGGGAAAGTCATGCATTAGAATGGGCTTCCCGCTCGAACCATACCAAAGTTATACCTCCTGATAATTTTGACAAGGCTCCACATAAAAATGGTCTTCAAGCTCTATGAGGCAAGAAACAACTCATAGACATTGTAAATGAAAAATAGTTTAAGGAATGTTCAAAAGGATTTTGCTTAGTTCATGCAAGGTATTATCTTAGGGAACATCGTGCTTAATGTATCCAAGAGAGGAAAGATGCAAATGGTCTCATCTTGTTTCCAAGAGAGGACAAGTCCAAGGTCTCATCTTGGGCAACATTGTACCTAATGTTTCCAAGAGAGGAAATCACAAGAAAAATAAAATTGCACAATGAAATATGAGTGCCAATGTATGCCCCCAATTTAAAGTGGTTGCTAACACCATTACTATGAGCAATTGATTTAAAGTAGAAGAAGACATGATAGCTTACTTAGAAATCCCTATGCCAAGTCATATGTTTCCTATAAGTGGAGTCATGAAAAAGGTAGTATATCACATGTGAGTGAACTTAAGGCATGTTTTCCATGTTACAAGCTTGCTCCTTATGTTCATGAAAGGTTAATAGCTAGCCAAAAGAGGCAACAACAAGTGACATGAAATGACAAGGCTACCTAACCTCTTGCCCCCACTTATTGTAGGACAAGGGTTAGCCAAATTGAGAAGATGCATGGTAGAGTGAAAATCAGTATCAATTAGAGGAATTAGATTCCCCCACATAAGGGAGAGTACCAAACTCCTTAAGATGTTGTATTTTACTACTCAAAGCCTTACATTCATTAATAGAATGACCATGAACTCTATGATATTTGCAAAATAAATTTTTGTAATAGAATTTATTTTGAGTTCATTGAGGAAGGGATATCAAGTGATCTTGGAGGAGTCTTGACAAGATACCCTCTTGATCAATGGTAGAAGGTGTTCCTATATTATGCAACAAAGATACCTCTTACTTAGTACAAGATGTCATATTTACGCAAGACTCTATAGATTATGAGATTTTGTTCTCTCCTTTATAGGAGGGTGTAAAATCTAGTGAACTCAAAAAATTAATGTTTTGTGAGATAACATTTACATTAAGCAAGGATGTCTTTGTTGGTTTTGTTTCTTGCAAATGATAAAGACCACTATTGTCTATTAGTTTAGGATGTACTATTGTTAATGTTGGCTTAGAGGAATTGTTTGTGATGGTGTTGATGTTGTGTGAAGGCTTGTTTATTTCTATCAAAGGACAATAATCAAGACCATGAGTTGTTTCTTGTGTGTTAGGTTTGATGGGGACACAAATACCTTGTTCTCTAGCACCACATCCTTTTCCACTATATCCAAGTAGTTTCATAAGCTCATAACATTTTTCATCAAGCTTTTTCATTGCTTTTGAATTTTGTGGTTGTTCATGATTAAGTTCATCAAAGTTTGTTGTGTAATTTTTTTTTCTTCTAAAGTGGTTGAGGTTGATGCTTTTGAAGGGTCTTCTAAATGTTGTGTTGACATTACTACTTTTTTTTGTCCTTTATTTGAATCTTTGTTTATGATCTTGTACTCACCCATGAATGTATGTGTGAAATCTAAGGAACCCCAATCATCATCTAATAGCTTTTTTAATTTTTCAATGTGTTTTTCTTTGTCTTTTGGTTGCACGAGTTCCACTTGTGTGGTTGGTGTTAATATTTTCAAGGGATTGTCTTTTTTTTTCTCAAGTTGTAAGACACTATAAGGCTCAGGATTAGTGTCAAGTTTGTGCACTTTGTTGTTGTACATGTATTTCATTTTACGATGGAGAGTAGAAGGCACCCCATTCATTGCATGAATCCATGATCTGCCTAAAAGGAGGTTATATGAAAGACCATTAGGCATAACATGGATCAGTGTATCCAATGTGGCCTTCCCAACTATAATAGGTAAGGTAATCACATCGATTGGTTTTTTCTTGACATTGTCAAATCCCTTAAGAGATAAAGAATCCAGGTTTAATTTTTTATTTAGACACACAAAGCCTATCCAAAAGGTTTACGCTACACACATTAAGGGTTGAGCCATTGTTAACAAGGGTTTTCTTTATCCCTATTCATTTGTATTGAGATAGTATTATGAATGCTTCATTTTGTTTTTTCACTTCCAAAGGGGGAAGTTCACTTTGGTGGAAAGCAATGTCAGTATTTATTCCTTGAATCATGGTTGTTAAGTCATTTGGTTGCACATTAGAAGGGACAGGAACTTGTTGCAAGGCTTCTTGAATCATGTTGTGATAGTGAGGGGATGCTTGAATAAGGTCCCATAATGATATCTTAGCCAGAGTATCCTTCAGTTGCTTAACAGGATCATATTCCTTTCCACAAGTAGGACTTGGTAAGGTAGGGTTAGGTAGGATAGGATTGGGAAAAGGTAAGTGTGTCAAGGTTGGTTGTGGTGGTTGTAGATTTTTTCTAGTGTTTTATGTATGAGCAATCGTATTATGACTCAGTTTCTATGAAACATTGTTCTTAGGTGGTAAAGGAAAAGTTTGGGTTTGTTTTTAGTTGGAGGTTCATTTGAAGGGGGGTAAAGGATGAGTTGAGGTTGAATAATATTAATGTCCCTTAGTGAAGGAGAATCTAATGTCGCCTCATCATCTTCTTCTAAAGACACTTTATCATTATTTTTATTCTGATTATTTTCTTGCACCATGGTATCCTCCCTAGAAGGAGAGTTGTTAGGATAACTACAAGGCAACTATTCTTGACATGCGAGGCTTTGTTTTTCCAAAATAACTTCATCAAAAGTAAGGGAGTTATCAATGGTTGTATTGTCTTGTGTAGCAAGAGTGGAGATGTTAGGAGAAGGATCTATTTGATTGTCCTATTTTTTGAAGGTCTCATTCTCTTGTTCTATATTATCTACCCTCGTAGGAAAGCTTTCAATATTTTCATCACATTCCATGGTCAAATTTTGTAAACTAGCTTCATCACCAATAGGGGAGGCACCAGCAGAAGGACCACTATTATTTTCAAATAGATTGTCCCAAATGGTAGGAGCATTAGGGAAGGGAGGGTCAAGATTCTCATGAATTTTACTAGGTATATCTTCTAACACCAACATATCCTCTTTACATTGAGGATGGAGATTAGGAGATGGACAATTTTCATTGTCATGGCTAGGGAAACTAGGTAAGGTGATCTTTAGAAATGTTTCTATAATCTCATCAACTTGTTGTCTAATATCTTCTAAAGGGGGAAGAGGAGAGGGAAAATCAAGACTGTCAATGCTTGTATCTTCTTTCACCAAGATACCTTCTTCACTAATAGGAGAGTTATTGGGAAAAGAACAAGTATGATTTGTATGATTGTCTACACTTACATCCTCTTGTGTTATGACATTCTTAAAAATCTAGTAGGTACTAGGAGGGTATGCGACATGCTTATCAAAGGTTTTACTTTGTTGTACTAGATTATGTCTGTGAAAAATAGAATCATACAAGCCACTTGATATTCTAGAAACACTAAATGCTTGAAGAGAACACATGCTAACATGAGAAAGTAAATAAAGTGTAATACAATTATCTAAGGTGAAATGTTTAAATGCAATTTTTAGATGTGAAACAAGATAATTGTCTGATTACATTATGTAACAACTAGAAAGAGGAAATGTTGTAAATACAAATTTGAAATCAATACATGAAATGAGCTAATTTAAGCTAGATCTAATGAAATTCATGTAACAAAAACTCAACAAACTGATATAGATAGGTAATGGAAGAAAACAGAAGTGTAGGAATAGAGTTTTCAGTACTATAAAAGGTAGTTTCAAGAGTGGAAAGGTACTAATTCACCCAAGGTGGTGAATGAGTCCCAGTAGGGATTATTTTTAGAATTTTTAGATTTTTTTGATAGATTTTTATTTTTTTTGTTGAAAAATGAAGTGTTTTCTTAGCTTAATACTTTGTAAAACATTAATATTTCTTATCTAAATAAGATTTTTCCTTTGTTACATATTCTTTTTCTGTGATTATCTTGATTAATCCATTTTACTATTGTAGAATATAGATAGAAGTTGATAGAAGAACTAGACAATATATTAGAAATATTACATAAGATGTACCCTGGAGAAACCATTTTGGAAAAAAAATTCACCAAGAATTATTCTATTATTCAATCTTTGAATTACAATAGCTCCAATTCTTGCTTGAGAATGCTTCTTCTTGATTCACCAAATCTTCTTCACAACCTGCTATAACAACTATGAAAACTCTCTTCAACTTGAATAAGATATATAGGCAATCAGAAACCTTGTAATCTCCAAAAGGTGACAATTACAATGATCAAGCCCAAGCCCTAGAATAGGTACACCATATTCCTTCAAACTGAGTTCCACCATGAAAAACAAAGCTTAGAACATATGCTTCATCCATTTGGGTGTCCCAAACTAAAGCTACAACTCATCCTTCACTTTGGTGATAATTCCAAAGCTCCTCCTCAAATTTGGAACCTAAGAGAGGGTCCCACTTAACTGAGTGTTTAGAAATATCTTATCATGCAAAGGAGTTAATTACAAGAAGCCAACTTGGGTTCCCAAGGTGGGTCCAAGTTGTTTCTTGTTAACTGAAACAAATCTCAATACCATTCATGCAAGAATGGTCATCCCCCTATTAACTGAAACATTCAAACTATTATCTCACATGCAACTCAAGTATTTAAACATGCATTTCAAGTTAACTGAATTCAACTACATCCAACTCAAAATAACCAATATGCAATTGCATGCAATTTAAGATAACTAGGTTTGAATTGAAATAAACTAAACTAAACTTAACTTAACTTAACTAAACTAAACTGAACCAGAACTAACAATGAACTAATAGTACAACTCCTCATACATTGTAATTATCAATCCCCATCCCATAAGGAACCTAGCATGCATTTCATAAGAGTTATAATTCATTAACTAGTTAACTAGAATGATGTGTGTCCCACCTCCCATGTGTGCATTCAAATGTGCTCCTATGTTGTAGGAGCATCTCCAAGGGCATCCCACATGTTCCTTTTATTTAGGAGTAACTACAAATGCCAATTTCATGATTTATTTCATCTAAATAATTAATCTCTTTTACTCTTTGTGTTTGTGAACACATTCCAAGGTTTTAGGAGATACATGAAATAATTAATTTTTAGGATTTGAAATTAAATGGCATCCTATCTCCAACATTCTCCCACTTGAAATTATACATTTCAATTATTCTAAACATGGAATAATTATAAATTAAGTACAAGACTCAAGGCCAATGGCCTTCTTGCACCATCTAATCAATCCATGCCAACTTCAAATGCAATCTGCATAATCATGAAGCTTCCAAGCAAGTGATTAAAACCAAGAGTACTTATCTGGTTTCATAAGATAATCTATAACATTAATTAAAGTATCAACTTTCTCAATTAATACCTTCCCATTATCAACCAAACCAATAAATTTCCCAAATATGTGTATCCAAACTGCCTCTTTGGAGGCATGTTAATCGTCGAGTGTGTTGAACTCATGTTCAACCAAGGTGTACGCTCCTTGGTCTTTTTTGTTGAAAAAAAATTCTTACAAGTAACCATTCTAACAAATATCTCTTACCCTGCTTTGGTTTCTGTTTACTCCTCTCTCAATGTTGTTAGACTTTGCCTAAATCAGGAGGACCGTCTTATCTGGAAGCATGAACCTTCTGGGTGTTTTTCTATTTCTTCCACTTTTTCCCATCTCTGTCATGCTCTTATTCCCCCCCTCTGTGGTCGCATGCTTGGACTAAGCATCTCTTACCTAAGGTTAACATCTTTTTTTGGTCCTTGCTCCAAAATAAAGTGCTAACTATTGATAATCTTTGCAAAAGAGGTTTTCTGCTCCCCAATAGATGCTACCTCTGTAAAAGTGAGGCCAAATTAGTTAACCACCTCTTTATTCACTATCCTTTCTCCTCTCTGGTTTGGGAAAAGCTTCTAAAATGCTGTCATTTTTCTTAGGTTCCTCCGGAGTCGGATGAAGAATTTTTTGTTCAATGGAAAGCCCCTTCTTTGAACCCCTTTATAAAAAAACTTTGGGCTTTCTCGTTCCCCCATGTGGCGTGGGGAATTTGGGAAGAGAGAAATAACAGGATCTTTACGGATAAGGAGTCATCAGAGGAAGTTGTGTTTGAAAGAATCCTTAGGATGATTAAAGAGAACTTCTCTGTTGTCCCCTTTAGGGTGGGCAAGTTTGAGGCTATGGTTTGCTCTCCTTATGACATCCAAATTGCTACGGAATGGAGAATTAAATGGAACATTTCCAATGCTCCTTATCTGGCCAAAAAGTCAAGGGAGGGAGTTTGCTGGAGTTTTCCCATGGAGGGTTGGGCCAAAGCCAACTTCAATGGGGCGGCCAAAGGAAATCCTGGGAAGGCTGGGTGTGGTGGAGTCATAAGGGACTCGGCAGGTAACTTTATGGGAGCTATTGCCACCCCTTTGGGGGTTCAAACTAATCACGTGGTGGAAGCGATGGGTGCTTATTACATAATCAACCTGGCAATGGAAATTAATTGTAAAAATTCATGGCTTGAAGGTGATTCAAAAAATATAATAGACAGCCTTTGTGGTAGGTCCCAGCCCGCATGGTTGATTAAAAACTGGATTGAAGATGCTAAGTTATTACTTAGTAAGTTTGACAGAATTAAAATCACTCATGCTTATAGCGAGGCGAATGCAGTTGTGGATTTTTTTGCTAATGAGGGAGTTAAGAGTGATAAAATCCTCACGTGGCACAAAAGGATTGATCTCCATTTTGATGTTCAAGCGTTAATGGTGCTTGATGTGGAGAATGGAAAAGTGGCGGCTTCTTGTAATAATGATGAAGGTACAAGTCATGACTTACAAAATAAGTAGACTACATGGGGCCGAGAGTATCCGTCAGAGTTATTATTTACCTTGGAACGCTTTGTGGGTCCTGCGAAGCAAAGGAACTATCTGGAACATGTTCTCCGCTTGCAACAGTATCTGCATCAAGATTTCTAAAATGGGTGGGGAACGGAAGAGATTTGAACCCACCAGTTTCAAGTCACACACCAAGAACACTAAAGCATGGAGCAAAATAAGAAGTGGTGGCTTACTTCCATTCATCGACAAACTCCACGGCCCTCAAGATGAGATTACTGATTTCTTTGAGAAAAGTTGGAACAACGGGGAGGTTTTCCTCTTCGGGAGGAAAGTTCAAATTGATGAAGCTCTGATTGCGGAGGTTACTGGTATCCCGATGGAAGAGCATAAATTTTTTAGAGATAGGAAATTATCTGATGAAGCTGTGTTAAGGTTCCCTAAGACCGATATGGAGAAGCAAAAACTTGTTAAAATGTCAAACAGTTACTATGAAGCGGACACCATAAAAGCTTTATGGAGAAAAGTGCTAAGGGTTATTATGGAGTACATCACTCTTGATAGCTGCTACACTAGGGTTTATGGTTACCACTTCATGCTGCTCAATCACTTCTGACATAAGGTGCATGTTTCCATCCCTTTCTTTTTACTCTGTTCCCTGAGAAATAGCTTTACAGACCACAGAAGGAGCCCTAAAAGATACTCAATTCTTCACACGAGTCTTTTAAGGCTCATTTATGAGCACTTTCAGAATATGCCTGCCCTCTCTAACCCTTTAGCCCCTTCGGATCCTATCGAGGATGATACTAAGCCTAGTATTTCTGGGACTAAAGTTTCTTCTGGTTGTGTTAAGCTCTCCTCGCTTCCCCTGCCCCCCCTCTTGCCTCTGGCCGCTCCCCCTAGCCTTCTGGTGCCTGCTCTGTTCCTGCTCCCGACCGCACTAACCCTAATGTTATTTTGGTGGGCTCTAGTTCTTAAGCTAAAAATTTAGTTTCCTATCCTGAAGACTCTCCTGTTGTTTCTGCTAAAGCGGCCGAGGTCAGTCTTGAGGGTCCCCACTCCCCTCAGAATGTTCAAAAGGAGATTTGTAGCCCTCCCAGAGGTGCGGAGTCAGTGAATTTCGGTGTCAATTCTTATAGTGACCCCCCTTATGACTTTGTTGGAACTGCCAAGAGATGCTCTAAGGAGCAATTTAATTATGCCAAATGGTTATTTAATGAAATCAGTGAGTCGAAGACCAAAAATCTATCTCTTCACAGTAAGTTGGGGGAAATTGAAGCCAAAGTTGCTCGGCTAAGTCAGCTCGAAGTGGAGAAGAATACCTTTGTGAAGGAAAGCATGCAAAAGGATAGTACTGTTGAAAATGATCTCGATAAAATTAAAGGAACCATGAAAAAAATTGTTGATCAGAATTGCAGAATAGCCAAACATAATTCTTTAATCATCAAAGCCATGACCGAAAGTGTGGAGAAAACCCAGAATAGAGCGTTGATTGTTGACTTAGATAAGGAGAAAGACTGGGATGAGGACGCGGGGATCTCTAGGCGCACTAGATCAAGTATGAAAAGAAAAGCCCTGTCTACCTCAAATATGACTTAGATTTTCATGGAGGGGGGGCCAGGACATGGTGGACCTAGAAGCGGTTACTGAAAAGCTCCTGAAAACTATGGATTAGCTGTGGGTGGGCCCTGGTTTCACTGTTTTCTGGCTTTCTGATGGTTTTTTGCGGCTTTTTGTGGCTGCCTATTTTTGCTGGTTTTTATCTCTTTGGTAGCTTTTTCTATTGTTCGGACCTCTCTTTTTTGTCTCTGTTTGAAATGTTACTTTGTGGTTTCGGGTCCCTGTAAAACCCGTTTATCCCTTTTATCAAAAAAAAATATTTCTTACCATAAGAGAACTCCAACCTCTCCTATTTCTCTAAGTATCCATGAGGACTTGTAACCAACCAATCCATGCCAAACTCCAAATCCAACACAACACTTTCATGAAGTAATCAAGAAAATGATTAATGTATCCAATACTTAAGAGAACTACACAAGATCAATGTCAAATCTCCAACCTTGAACATAAACATGACATCCATGATCTAACCATCTCCTCCTAGGAGATCACATGCACCATAACATATATATATATATATATATATATATATATATATCCTAGTCTCAAGAGAACATGTACTATGACAAAAATCTATTCTAGAATCAAGAGTAAACCATGATATAATAGAAACCAAGAACAAACCAAGAACAAACCATATCCCCAATCACATGAAGATAACCTTACCAATGATGCATCCATGTCACTACCGAAAACTCCCACTGAACTATGGTACCGAGTCACACATGGCATCGTGACTACCATTCTCTCTATGAAGATCACTCGGAAACATGAAGCAAAGAGTTATCACAAAAAATATTATATGAAATAACCAATTCATCATTACTGACATCTGAGCATTCCTTTGTAGAAGAATCATAACTATCTTTCTTATTCTTGCAATCCTTCTTCACATGTCTCAGTTTCCCATAGTTCCAACACTTTACCTTAGTCTGTCCTTCTAACTTACCCTTCCCTTCCTTGTTTCCCTTAGGTTCCTTTTTCTTAGGCCTACCTTTTACAAACAAGGAATCTTGGATTTCCTCCTTAGACTTCCTCCTCATCTCCTCTGATAAGAGATTAGGAATTATATTGTCTGTCTTTGGATCTGCACCACTACCATTGATAGTAACTATTAGATTTTCCCAAGAATCTGGTAAAGAACAAAGTAACAAAATGCATTTATCCTCAGCTTCTAGATTTACATCTACAGATGCTAACTGATTGAGAATTAAACTAAAAGTATTTAAATGTTGTGCAACATATTCACCATCTTTCATTTTCAATGAATACAACAACCTTTTCAGATACAACTTATTGGAAAGACTTTCAGTTTGATAAATATCTCCTATTCTCTTCCACAATTTATATGTAGAATTTTCATTTGAAACATTCAAAAGAACAACATCAGCAAGACATAATCTAATTGTTCCTCTTTCCTTCTTATCTAACTTAGCCCAATCCTCATCTGAAATAGCTATAGGTATCTTTGTCTCATTATTAACTGCTAACCATTGATCTCTTTCTTCAAGAAGATCTTCCAATTTTCATTTCCACATTTCATAGTTAGAACCATTGAACCTTTCAATATCTAACCAAGAATTCATTGTAACAAAACTTAATTCCAAAATCAGCAATAGTAAAAATAATAAAAGCTCCAACTAAGCCCAAAAATATTTCAATCTTTCAATACTCTACCCAACCTAAGCTCTGATACCAAATGTTGAAAAATGAGGTGTTTTCTTAGCTTAATACTTTGTAAATCATTAATATTGTTGATCTAAAAAATATTTTTCCTTTGTTACATATTCTTTGTGGGTGATTATCTTGATTAATCCATTTTACTGTTGTAGAATGTAGATAGAAGTTGATAGAAGAACTAGAAAGGATATTAGAAAGATTACACAAGATGTACCATGGAGAAACCCTTTTGGGAAAAAACTACAACAAGAATTATTATATTATTCAATCTTTGAATTACAATAGCTCCAATTCTTGCTTGAGAATGCTTCTTCTTGCTTCACCAAATCTTCTTCACAACCTGCTATAACAACTATGAAAACTCTCTTCAACTTGAATGAGATATATAAGCAATAAGCAACCTTGTAATCTCCAAAAGGTGACAATTACAATGCTCAAGCCCAACCCTATAAAAGGAACACCATATTCCTTCAAGTTGAGTTCCACCATGAAAAACAAAGCTTAGAAAATATGCTTCATCCATTTGGGTGTGCCAAACTGAAGCTATAACTCATCCTTCACTTTGGTGATAATTCCAAAGCTCCTCCTCAAAGTCGGCGCCCAAGAGAGGGTCCCACTTAATTGAGATTTTAGAAATATCTTATCATGCAAATGAGTTAATTACAAGAAGCCAACTTGGGCATCCAAGGTGGGTCCAAGTTGTTTTGTGTTAACTAAAACATTTCTCAACACCATTCATGCAAGAATGGCCATCCCCCTATTAACTGAAACATTCAAAATAGTATCTCACATGCAACTCAAGTATTTAAACATGAATTCCAAGTTAACTGAAGTCAACTACATGCAAATCACAATGACCAACATGTAATTGCATGCAACTGAAGATAACTGGATCTAAATTGAACTTAACTTAACTGAACTAAACCAGAACTAAGAATGAACTGATAGTTCCACTCCTCATACATTGTAATTATCAATCCCTATCTCATAGGGAACCTAACATGCATTTCATAAGAGTTATCCATTCCTCAACTACTTAACTAAATTGAGGTGCGTCCCACCTCCCATGTGTGCACACATGTGTTCTTATGTTCTAGAATCATCTCCAAGGGCGTCTCGCATGTTCCTTTTATTTAGGAATAACTACAAATGTCAATTTCATGATTTATTTCATCCAAATAATTAATCTCTTTTAATCCTAGGTACTATTTGTGAACACATTCCAAGGTTTTAGGAGATGCATGAAATAATTAATGTTTAGGATTTGCAATTAAATTGCATCCTATTTCCAACACTTTTTTTGTTGTATTAAATGCAGACCTAAGAGGAAAATGCATAATTTTAGAAATCTCTAATGATTTGAGATGCAAAAATGCAACCTATATGTACTTTCACTAATGCAAAATTTGAAACCCTAGAATGAAAATTAATCAATACAAACCCTAATGCAAAGTTAATGCAAGATAATTCTAGGATGATGATAGACTCCAAAGCAAAAAGAAGGTATTTGAAAGTTGTTTTTTCCAAAATATGGACACTGGAAAAGGATGTGCAACTTCCTTGGTCACACCAAAAGGGGAATGAAGGAAGAGGGATCCAATTTGACAGTGCTCACATTCATGGAAAAATCCTTGAGATTCCAATGCCAAGAGACATTGAAATATGTCAAATGGGGTTTTCCTAAGGGCTGAAAACTAATAAAAGGGTTTTCCACTAATGCAAAACTAAGAAAATGCAAGATGTTTAAAAACACAGTGTAGTATGCAAACATATACTAAATGACCTAGAAATGATCATGAAACAAAATAGAAAACTATAAAATTGAAAGTGTGCACTTGGAAACTTGCAAAGGCTAGAATGAAGAATGAAAATGCTACTGATTATGAAATTTTGATATATTGGGACTCATACACCATTCTAGGTGACTTAGTCCCAGATCTAAAAATTGTGTTGGGGCCTGTTTCAACCAAATGGGTGTCCAAATCTATAGAAATATTTGAAAAAAATGTACAATGGGATTCATATGTGACTAATGGTGTATGAGTCCACTTTGGCTTTTCTAAATATCTGAAAGTGGAAATGAAAGCTCTCAGTCTACACTTTTTGTTCCTCCAAGTATCTAGATTTGAAACTACCATTTATTAAGGCCTCTAAGTAACTTTTTTTGGATATTTTTACCTAGCCAATAAGGAGATGTCTTCAATAATTTTTCAACCTATTCTTCAATCATCTTCAATTCTTCAAATCTACAAAAACACAAAGAAAGAAAGAGAAATGTTGAATGTTAGGGAATAGGGGTTTGCCTTGGTCAAACCCCTTTTAGGTTTACAATTAAACCAAATGAAAAAATAAGATGAAGCATGAACATGAAATCAAGGAATTAGAAACTTTGCATGATGATTGATCTTGAATTTTTGCAACAATGGATGAATAATTTTCCCTTGAATGCCTTAGGAAGCTATCTTAATGACTTAGAATGCTAAAACCATAGCTTGATTGACTTGAGATGGATGATGAATGATGAATGAATTATTAATTAGGGTTTAAAAGCTTGTTTATATAGGAAATCCACCTAAAATTCCTATTAATTTTATCCCCAAGGCCAACATGGAGGAAAATTAAACTTAAAACACAATTTTTCCTACTCAAACCTTGGAAATAGCCCAAATGGGATTAATTTTCCACTTTGGATGACTTAGTCCCACCTAGATGGAACTTTTTTTCCCAAAGTGGTGAATGGATCCCACAAAGGCTCTTTTTCCAGCTGGGATGTTAGGGAGTTAAAAAAATTAGTTTTTATGTTGATTTTATCAGGTCTTTGATCAAACTAAGCCTTGGGGTGCACAATATGGGGTCATAGGGGCCTATTAATGATGATGTAAAGGTTAATTAGAGCTAGGGACACAAATTTCAATGTGAAAGTGTAATTAAATACACTTTACAACATTAGAATGAGGTCCACATAGCCTAGAAAGTCACAACATAAAACATGAATGTCTAAAACACATTACAACACTAGATTAAAATCAAGTTTAATTTACAGTCCTTCTAGATTGATGTGAGAATGCAATTAAATATATTTTACAACATTGAATTAAGAGGAAAATAGGTCCATTAGACTTAGATGCTTAATAAAAGTCTAGAAAAGTGTGAAAGTCGTTTACAACACTTTACAACACCTTTACAAGACATCCATAAATGTATTTTATTTAGTTTGAAAGGGTCCAAGACCTAATGTGGATGTGTAAAACACCTCACAACACTAAATAAAGGCATCATTAAGTCTAGTTTATCATTAATTATTCCCATATTAATCAGGGGATACTTTTTTCTATGCTATAGCAGGTATTGAAGTGTTGTTGGATTTCCTCTAGAAGAGAAAGATGTAGTCTCCATGTTAAGGTTGCCAGCCTACAAGTGTATTATAACCTTATTGTTGCAGATTAATACATTGGTTCAATGCTTTATAGTGTAGGTTGTTTTACCCGAAAGGGTTTTCTCCACATATATCGTGTTTTCTTCTCTTATGTCTAGCTCTCTTCTATTCTTTGTGTTTCTCATTCTTGAAATGTTAATTTAGATTCCATAATGTTGTTGAAATTTTCTTAGATCTAAAACTACATCAACTTTCCTAGAAGGGTTAATGAATGGGAAATTAAACTGTCTTTTTTCACTTTAAGGCATGGTATTATGTGCTTGTATCAAGATGATTGATATCTGATCCATTCAGGAGAACACAAGATACTAAAGGTGCATACTAGTTCTTGGAAGGATTTTTGAGTTCCTCATTCCCTTTCACCTTTTACCAATGATGGAGTAAATTCACCTAAGGTGATTGTGGACATAATTGATGGTTCTATTGGTGAAAAGATAACCTAATATAAAGAAGCCATATGGTGTGAAGCACTAGAGTCTAGAATCCATTATGGAGATGAAGATGCTTTAGAAACTAAGGCTTTTCCCTTATATTTATATTTTTCCTTAGCATTATCTTGATTTGATGAAGATTCCTTGATAGAATTAGGTAGCCCTATATTATTCTTTTTGAGAATTTGTTGTAGAACTTCCATTTTTTTCTTCATACATTGATGTTCATCATGTGCAATATTTTTATAGAAGACGCATGTAACTCTCTTTCTACCTTGAGAATCCTATTTCGATTTTTCAATTTTTATTTCTTTCTTAAATTTTCCTTTTTACTATTCTTCTTCTCCCCTTTTGAAGTTTGATGTGTTTCATTCCCTGCAAGTAGGGCTTGAGGTTTAGTAGACTTCAAAGTACCCATTTGAATTAACTTTTCTTGCTCCCTTGTGAGGTCAATAATAAAGTTATGAAGTGTGGGCATTGACCATGAGGCTTCAAGAGACCCTTGAGTAGAGTAGAAAGTTGATATAGAAAATTATGGTTCAACTAGCTTGGAAAGTATAGAAAGTATTATTTGATCCTCTTTCTTGTTAATTCCACAATATTTTAAGTGCAACTTCAAGGATTTAAACTAAGTAAAAACCTCTTGTAAAGTGGAGAAATTCTTGGGACTAAAACCTAAGAGTTGATTTTCCAACTCATGGCTTCTAAGTTCATCTATTTTCCCAAATAGTTTGTCAAGACCTTCCCAAACTTGGTTGGGTGTTTTCAAGTTCTCTACATGGAACAACAAATCATGAGATAAATTTAGACATAGGAAGCCAAATGCTTGATCACATTTATTGAAAAAAATTTCTTTGTCTTTAGTTGCAGTAGGTTCTTTCTCTATCCCCATAGTTACCCTATATAAGCCTTTATTCTTAAGTACAAGAATTAATTTCATCTTCCAATCATGATAATTGAACGGTGTTAAGGGCACTATAATAACATTAGATTCCATACTTCTTTTACTTAGATAGTTGTTTGTAGAAATACAAAAATGAAGAACTTATAAATGAATGATTAAGTGAAATAACACAACAAAAACAAGAACTTCTTGAAGAAGTGTGAAAAAGAACCACACACAACACTCCCTTGATTATTTGTTTCTCCTCCCAATTTAGCAATTTATAGGACTACTTGTAACTGACCCAAAAAAGACACAAACATGCAATTTATAAGATGAGTGTGATTTTGTGCTCCATGGATTCAAGGTGAAAAAAAAATGCACTTTTGCAAAAAAGAACTCAAATATTGAGGTATGGTGCAAAATTTATTGCAAATTGAAATTTTCACCCTTTACAAAATATTTGACCCTCTTTACAAAAATATAATTTCATATTTTTGGAAAAAATTGCAGTGCATCAAAAAGTCAAAATGAGGGAAACAAAGAAAAAGCAAGCTCCCTTAGACTGGAAGGAACCAGGTGCTTAAAAATGAAAAAGGAGGGGCTTAAAAAATCAAAAGCTCCTAAATTGTGCCTCCTTGCCTTTTACCAAATAGCACAACAAGTAGTGCATGAATAGTGCCTCCTTGCCTTTCACCAAATAGCATAGTCGACGGCATGAATAGTGCCTCCTCACAAATTTTTCTGCAATATGTTAGAAAATTTTATGCAAAAGTGCATAAAGAAATTAGATTTTTCCCTATGAAACTGTGTATACAATGATTTCAAAAGAAGAATAAGTAGATTGAGTTTGGAATGATTTTTGAAAAATCCAACTAAAAATTGCACCTCCCTTCTTGCCTCCTTGCCTCCACCTTGACACATAGTTTGGGCCTCCTTAGAATAGAATCATTCCTCCTTTCAATACTGAAAGACATCTTAGATGAGTCACAGGCTGCACACCAAAGCCTCCTAAGAAAAAATTCCTAATTTTTGCACAACGTCACACTTCTTTTGCATCGACCAACTCTCCATAATCACTTAGAAGAAGTTATCGAATATGGTGGAGAAAGAATCAATAGAAGATGGTAGTAAATGTGATGAGGGTGTTGATGGAAGAAGCCACAACATTTGATACGAGTTTGGAAGCTAAGGCCGAAATTGTAGAGTGATAAAAGATAACACCGCCCCTCCAAATGCCTTTCATGTGTATAAATATCATGCATAGATAGATCAAAACAAAAACAATAAACTAATTCACCTCACGACTTTCTAGTATCCTGAAGCGCTTTGATACCATGTGAGAATCCATAGATCACAAAGATAATTGACAAGCCCAATGAACACATAAACTGCTTAATGTCAATTTGAATATTAGATAGCCAGGGGTCAACATATAAAGATAAAATATCCAAGCATGAGGTGCATCAACATCTCTCTAGTCTATAAACTAGTTGGGTAGCTCATGAAAAAAATATCCAAGAATGCCAATGACTCATTTTGTCTACACAATGAATGCCTAAGTAGGCTTGGGTCAGCCAACATGTATGCAATCATTAATACATACACTGACACTATAGGTAGTTGGTATGATAGGAAGGAAAAGTATGAAGTTTGAAGTTTTGATAAGGGAAAATGGAAGTGAAGTGGGTGAAAAATTATATATAATAAGGAAACTTTGACAAGTTTTCAAGGTGGACATGTCAAACTTAAGAAAAATGAGGAAAAAATGTGAATCACTTGGAATGCCAATTTTGGATCTTCATTTGTGCAAGCTACCTTACTATCAATGATTACATCCTATTGCACCAAGATATCCTCCTAAGTAGGAGATAGATTGGGATGGATATAAAAATGAGTTTTACGATTAGGTGAACTATCAACGAATGTTTTCTTTATGTGTGTATTATGGATGTTTACTTTATGTATTTGGATTTTTTCTTTTTGTATTAAGTGTGTTTGCTCCATGTATTTTGTACTTTTTCTTCATATATTCTTTGTAATTGATGTGTTTTATTTATGTATTCTTTGTGTATTATTTTGTGTATGCTCCATTGATTGTCCATTGATGGCTTTAGGTATGGTTGAATCTTGCTTTATTTAGCAATCAATATATTTACTTCATGTTTCTCTTAACATTATAATTGATTGGATCCTAGGTGGGGGGCTTGTACACCCCACAACTTGGTGTCATTCTATCTCTTCATTGTTTTGATAAAGAAATATATCTTATCCATGCTTTAGTGTGACCATGGCCATAAGTTTACACTCTCACTAAAATGGGGGCTAAACGAAGCATTGTAAATTGTCACCCTTGATAATTTCACACTAGGTTTATCTCCCCCCATGTGACTAGACCCAATTGTGCTCCTAAATTACCAATTTAATGATTATCTTCAAAAAATCAGAATTAAATTGGGAATTACTATTTAATAATTATTTAATGAAACAATAGCCCCAAAATAGGTCTATACTAGGGCACTAGCACCCATTTCTAGCCTATTTTGGCCAAATTTAAATATGTTATTGTCGACATTTTAACATTTTAAAATCCAATTTCATTTGTTGGATTTTATTAATTAATATTTTGGGACTTAAAAAAATGCATATAAGCACAAGTATTTTTCACCATTTGAAATAACTAAAAAAATTGAATTAAAAATGAGCATCCCAAAAAATGTCAAGGAAAATTCAAGGGTACAATTAGTAGCATTATTACAAAGATTTCATGAATTGAGATTATGCTTGCAAGACATTAGGAAGAAGGAAGTAATTATCAATAAGGAGCTATCATGATCAATCAATGCCATTTTATGAATATGTATGAGTTATCCTCTACATGATAGCTAAAAAATCTATTAAGTTTTATCAACTAACCTCTTGCAATTATTTCAAGTAATACAAACATCCATCAATCAACTTTTATGGTGACTTATGGTGGTAACATCACTTTGACAAGGGTTTCATGCCTTCAAGGTAACATTATCCATTTATAATTTGTCATTTCAGTCAATTATTATTTTGGCCTCTACCAAACCTAGGGAATTCCCTCTTGATCATCATGATTTAATGTACATGGAGGTGGAAACATGAAAATGGGGTTTGAATTTAAAAGAAATCCCATATACAACACAACATTTCACCCTCTTTTTATGTGTGTAGATCAGATCCAAAGGTTTCATCAGCAAACAATCACAAGAAATATAATGAAGAATATAATTTATATCATTTGAGATTTGTAAATCTTGAAATAGTTGACTCTCTGTTCTAGGGAACCCCTGCCCCTATCCTTGCAATTTAGGATTTTCTTTCAGCCATAGGTTCCTTTATGTGTCTCCTTTGTAAATCTGCATCTTTTCTATTATCTTTCATTTTTTTCTATGCAATAAAATAAATTTGTAGATCTAAGGTTATATGTCAAATAAGCTTGTTAAAAAATGTATAAAGCTTGTCATGTTTGCAACTCAAGAGAACACAATCACTAGGATATTTTCTCTCCCTTTTGGTAGCAAGTAAATCATCAAACCCTAGTTGGTTTGTATTCTAATATGGAGTCAAAGTGAAAATAATTTAATCCTAGTTAATCTAGTTGGATCTAGGATCAATTTTCCTACTCTACAATAAGTCTTTCCATCTATTTAAACATTTAATAAATCTAAGGAATTTAAATATTTCTTGAGCATCGTAAAGTAAATTAAAGAAATTTCAAGAGTAGAAAATTTTGAATATCTATAACATTCTTTTAGCCAAATTCATGTCCACACTATATTAAAAAATTCATGTTTATGTATAATAATATTTTTCATATTTTATGTTTATTCCTATTATGAGCACTAACATTTCCATGTTCTTCAATAAATCTTCAATTTCTCTTGGTATGAGATGTTTCAAATAACTTTGGTTCAACGAGGAATTTATATCTAGATGATAAGTTAGAAAATTATCATTTATCATTAATTTTTAACCATTTTCCTCTACACTAAAAAGAGTACAAGATTTATGCCATTATCATCATAGCAACTTATGGAGGTGGAAACACTAGCACGAGGTTTGACTGAGGAAATCCCCTATATTAAGGAACCCTTATTCCCTTATCCTTCTTGTAGGTTAAATAGGTCTGAAGTAAATCAAAGTGTATTGAATAGCTCAAAGCATCAAACCCTTGGATAAGAATTCAAAGCACCTTCTCTCGTTAAATTAGGGTAAAGTTGATAATTCAAAAACTATTAGACTTTGGATTTTTATTTTTACAATCAAATTCCTATAGACCATGTTGTACCTACACCTTCTTTTAGATTTCAGAATTCAACATCTTCATACTAGGGCACCTAGTGCCCTGATCTAGTCAAACTAGGATCAAATTCATATCAAAGGTGCCCTGCTATTTGCATTTCTTAGATCTAATCTCAATTTTTTTATATCTATTCTACATTTTTTTAGAATTTGTGGCAATCCCTTTCTTTAGTATTAATTTAACTAATTGGAAAAACCAATCTCAATCCTCTCATCATAAAACTACCACATAAAAGGGGATCAAAACCCTGACCAACTATTCTTACTCTTGGACCTTGAGGACTAAAAATAGTTTCTTTTGGTCTTTTTTGTGTCCCCAAATGTCCCATGGTAGAATGAGTGATTTAGGTTAGCCATTAGCCTTAGATCCCATTTCACCATATCACAATGTAGTTTTGGAAAGACTATCCCTTTTTTACACTTAATTTAGGAAATAATATTAATAAAATGAGCTAAATGATGTCTTAATTTAGTGTTGTAGCATGAATTTTACATATTCACATTAAGTTTAGGGCCTTATTAAATAAAACGAACTTAATCGTGCCTTAGTTTTGGTGTTGTAAATTGAATCTTTACACTTTCACACTTATCTAGGGCTTTATTAATTAATTGAGGTTAATTTTCCTTAATTGTCCCCTTTAATTCAAATCATATCCTAATAATTACAATTTTTGAAGAGGAAAACTTGACATTCATTAATTCCATAACATAACACTTAACATTGGAGAATGTTTGTCCTAGGTAAAGTGACATAAATTTCAAATATGTTTTTGGCAGTATTTCAATAATTTCAAATTCCCTTACTTATTCCTAGGACATAAATTTCAAATATTTTTTTGGTGGTAGTTCAATAATTTCAAATTTGTATTCACATTTCGACTTGTCTTATTTGAATTTCATGAATTAATGTTGAAATATGTATAAATAAGAGGTCATTTCACTATGCTTCACCTAGAATGTTTTCATAAGCAGCTAGAGAATTCAAGTGACCAAGTTCAAGAGCAATTCAAAGCATTCAAAACAAAATTTTATTGAAGATTATTGCAGCAATTGAGATCCATTATAATGTCAAAGTCATGCAAGTTATTTGAGCTAATATTTTGATGTAGTTTTCAAGATCCATTAAAGCATTTGAAAGAATTATTTAAAGTTTAGTTTCAAGATGAAGATCCTCATCCATTGAGGCCATTTCATGCTAGTTTTAGATCTACATTCCAAGGTTCAAATAAGGGTTTGGTGAGTTGTGACATAGGCCTTACTCATTCATTATTCCTTCATGCTATCTCATTTTATTACAAGGTTTAATTACCAAAATGGGGTTTGACCAAGGAAAAGCCCCATTCACCAACAAGCCAAAAAATTTCCCTCATGATGTGTGTTTACAAATTTTAGGTGGAAGATATTTTGAAGAGAAAAATTGTAAATTTGTCAAAGTTACATTTATTATCATTATTCTTGCTATTTGACAGAGACCTAGTACCTACAAGATTTAATTCCAATTGTTAAAATGTGAGATTTGAGAATCTAGGAGTGTAGACACAACAAAAGATAACCCAAAAACTATTTTCTAGGAGCCCCAGCCAAGGCCCATTCATCATAGGGTGAATGAATCCTTAGTAAGCTTTGAAAAAGAACTTTTGGTGACTAGTACACATCACTTTCCCATTCTTAGATATACAATTTTTTTTATGGTTCCATCAGGATTGAGCATAATCTTTTAGATGCATTTTATAGCTTGCATTTTGGAGTTTTTATATCTATTTTTAATCTTTCTCACCAAATTTTTGTTTAATTAGGACTCCCATCCTTGCATAAAAATAAAATTTGTAGATTCACACCTTAAATTGACTCACCTTTTGGTTGATAGTCTTTTCAATGTTTAGGTCTCATTTCCTAAAGGAAATAGTGGAGAATAGGTCTATTTACTATCATTTTGGTGAACCCCCTTTTCTTTCAATTAAATCCCTAAACCTATTTTTCTTTGTTTCACACAATAGGTTGTAGATACCCATAAATGTTTTAGTGGATGAATGAAAGTTCTAATTATGGTGTAATTTGGTTACATATTTTATTGGTTTTATTTTCATTATGAGATGGTGAAATGGTGTTACCTAATATAGTTATGTAGTGGGACCCAAAATTGCTGACTATATGATGTGGTCATGTGAGAATTGTTAGTAATTTTGGTGATAATTGTGGTTTCACAAAGGTTCCTTTTACCTTTAGTAGTTTGGTATGGCATGATTATTTATGTACGTTCGTTGTTGGTGGTGCTAGATTGATTCTTCATTGTTTATAGTGGTGTATCTTCTTGTTCTTGAGATAATGGTTTTACTTTTCCCTATGGTTGCCCTTGATGTTATAATTGATCTATTTGATTGTATGAGGGATATATATTATCTTCATTTAGGACATGGATATCATGATTTCATTAATAACTTGCTTACGTAATTCAATATGAGATTTTGATAATGATAATTTGGTGGTGTTATATCTTCGTATTCAAAGATCACGGTTTTACTTTATCTTTATGAAGATCTTGATCTTGAGTTATTTGATTGTGTTATGGCCATGGATGATCTTCAACTAGGATACATTAATCATAATTCTATGAGTATCATGGTATCATAGTTTAGTGGGATATTTTGGTAATGATTTGAATTAATAATTTGATGATAGATGATTTTCTATAGTGGTTTTTGATGTCATGGAGGGGTTTTTGGATCACTTTTCTTATATGCAAAGTGTTCATTAAGATTTTTGGTTTTATTAATAGAAGATGGTTATCTTCATGTTACTTGGAGATGCTGACATCCTAGTACCATAGAGGACCCTTGAAGTTTTTGGTTAAGGTCTTGGTTATTATTTCTCAATTATGACAGTTGATCCTTGCTTACATGATTATTATTATTATGTTATGCATAGTCTAGATTACTAGTTAAATTTTTGACATGATAGATGTAATATTAGGAGAAAATATGTTCATTGGGAAATGTGATCTCCTTTTAAGGATATATATCATGAGGGCATGGAGAGTTCCTAATTCTTGAGATTAGAGATTTTGTGGTGATTTGGGATAATCTGATTGATCAGTGGTGTAGTCATTTTTTTTATGAGCATATGGTTATTATAGTTTTGCATTGAATTCTAGTTGGTATTATATGATTGGTTATAGAGATATTTTAAATTTTGGTAAGGCTATAAGATCTCTTATATTTGGAGATCATATGTTGAGATGATTACTCTTTGATGAGGTTTCAACAAGAAGACTGAGGAGGATAAACCGATGTTGCATGTATGAGTTCAACATGGAATATTGATAAGAATTTTCTTAGAGTGATTCATGATGACTTGGTTATCTTAGAGGAGAATTATTATTCCCCACTCTTAGTCCTCTCAGTGGTAAATTATTTCAAATGTATTTCCCACCTTTTTTTAGATGCAATTTGTTTCATGATTTTTCTTTCTTATGGGAATGATTCTTTAGCTATGATGTTAGATCTAGAAGGCTTATTTGAGGATTTTTTGCATGATTTTTTAACTATTTTCATTCTCATGGGAATTAGATTTGAGCTTCTTTGAGGAGAGTATAGGATATTTTGGGCTTATTTTGTTGGTTTTGGAATAGATTACTTGGTTTAATCTTTCCTTAATTTGAGAGGCTTCCATCTTGGTTATGGTTATATGTAAATAATTTTTTTCTCTTTTGGGTCTAATAAAGGAGATCATACCTATCAAATATTGATAATTTAGAGGTGTGTGTAAAAGGAAATGATACACGTTTTGATTATTGTGTTCTCTCTTTGACCTTGTTCTTTGTCCTATATTTTGTATGCACAAGACAATGGAGTTGCGGTTTATTGGGAGCTATGGTGATCATATTTTTTGTGGTCATGTTTTGTTATTGTTCTTTTTTCTATGGCAAAATAAAGGCTCCTTGATCTCTTCCTTTTGTTCAGCACAGACAACTTGGGATATTTATGGAGACTAGCAGCGAGAGTTGTATTGTTGTATATTTTTCTATAAGCTTTCTATCTCTTCATGTATGTTCCTTGATACTACATGATATTGGTTACAACTTCTATCTAATGATATATGTAGATCTTTGGATTCCTTGATCATTTTTAGATTTTGCATTACCTATGAGGTGGGAGTTCTTTGATGTGTATGTTCTTCATGGATATATTTTAGACATGGAGCTTGTGATTGCATTTTATGGGCTGGATATGTTAATGGAATGAGGTTAATCTATTATGATGAGTACTTGTTTATTTGAGGTATGGTTATTTGGATGTGTTAGAAACTATTTTTGGTTGCTATTCCATCTATGGTGATTATTTCATGATAGATATTCATGCATATTTTTTCCATTAGATTTAGTGTTTATATTTATTTATTATTTTGAGGTAGGAATCATGATTCTATGTGATATTAAATGTGATATCTCTTTGAATAGGATAATATTCTTTGCACATTGGCATGATAGAAGATGAGAGGACTCATGTTTGAGATGATGGTCACCTTGATTATTGTTGTAGATATCTTGATGGAGCACATGGATAACTTTGATTTATTGATGGTACATGTTATTTATTGGTATTCTTCCCTTGATGATTGAGTTTAATTTTTAGCCCTTATGAAATGTATACATAAAGTGGTAGAATGTTGGAAAAATTTTATTGTTCACCTTGCATAATGTTATAATGTAAAATAAATATAATTTTTGGTGCAACTAGGGGATCTACAAATGTGCGTATCACATGGATTAGACACTCTTAGGGCTATTATTTGTGTTTTAAATAATATTTTGATAGATATTTAATGTGAGTTTAGACATTGGAAAATATATAATATTCAAAACAATAGTACCCAAAAGTAAATGAGGAGGGAAACTTAACGTGGGCCTTTCCAATGTATATCTTGTGTCATCTTGATTGTATTTTTATCTATTCTTTAGCATGTGGATTATGAATATTTTTTTGAATGATTTTCTCTCTTGGGTCTATGCAGAAATATTTCTATATGGTGACAAGTTTCCTTTAATTTTATTCTTGAGGTCCATCTTATGAGATGAAGAATACCAATAGCATTGGAAGTTTTTGATCACATATTGGGGATGTATATCAATTCTTAACATTGAAACATAATCTCATTTTCCTATTATGCATAGCCCTAGGATCAAACCATTTATTTTTATACATCACCTTGAGGCTTCTCTTGTGAAAAATATATATTTTTCTCATTATATATTAGTAAGGAATATGTATTTGATCATTTATCATAAATTTTGTATGAATATTAAATTGGTCATGATAAATCTAGGAAGTTGATTTACTCCTTAAAGAAGGTACCAATTATATTGATAGTGTCTCTAGTCATTCCCTCAATGGTTCTATATGAACTTCATAGTACATGATTATAACCAAATCATATGGGATGTACATGTGATTAAGTTTCTTCAATATAAATCTTTAGGCATACATCCCTCAAGTGTTGTAATTTTCTAACATCTATTAGGTTATAGTGACCTTGGAATAATTTTATTATATTGCAAATTTTCTATTCCAATCATGAAAGAAAATGTTATAATTTTATTTTATGACTTGGAATGATGTACATAAGAATAAAAACTAAATAGATATTGGATTTATTTATACCTATGTCAATTTATAGTCTATAATATATCGTTTTCCTAGACATTAGTTCCATCAAGCAACTATGGAGTGCACCAATAGAATAAATAGGTGATTGATCTTGAGAACCCATGGAGATGTATCCTTGTGAAATTTTCAAAATAAATCTATGTTACTTGGGAAAAATATATGATCTTAGTTCCATGGGAGATAATAAAAAATCATCTCAAGGGGAATTAAGGGGATAAATTTCTTAATTAAGAGTTTTAGAGTATAAGCACTAGGAAATTTGTAAAGAAATTAAAAATAATAGTGCTCTTGGAGTTTATTCTTTAACTATATTGAGGATATATTTCAAATCATAACATGGGAAAATGATCTCATCTTCCTATTAGGCATAGCCTTAATATCAAACCCTCTATTTCTATAAGGTTAATCACTTATTGCAACTTACACATGAAGATAAAATTAGTGAATCTTATAAGGTTAAGAAGTTGAAACTCCTTAAATATGGTGTTGATAAGATTGACAATGGGTAGAGTGATTGGATTTTAGATATAGTAATGGTTCTCTATTTCATATTTAAAATATTATTTTCATTTTTTACGACATTAAATCTATCACAAATTAACTAAGGGAGTTTTTCTTTTTTCTTAAATGATCAAATTACTTTTTTATATTTTTCCTTATTATTTTCATTGCTAGAGTTATGTAGCTTAGGTCTACTAGTCCACATGATTCAATAATATTATATTTTATTAATATTTTGAGAGATAGCATATAACATATTTTTAAATATTTATGAATTTTAAGTCACTAGGTTGTACATCATGTAAGAAAAATATAGAGGGGTTAATTGTATGGGATATAAAATAATTCATCTCTTTAATTACATGTGTGACCAATTGTCAATATTTGATATAAAACATATATTTAGACATACAAGAATAGTATTATATTGTAATATGTATTTTACTAATAAATAATTAAGATTTTATTGCACAATGAGTGTTGCTAAGCAATGTAAACTAGTCTATTATTTTACATCTTTAATTATCCTATTAACATCTCTAGGAATACCACCATTTTCCTTATAGAGAAACAATTTTAAATGAGTGGATCTCTCTTATTAGTTTTTGAATATTTTTTTATAGTCACATGATGAGTCAAGCATTGTTATTATGAATGAAAATAGGTCACTAGGTTTGGTTATCAAGTTTTCTCTCTAGGGTTGTAAAATTTATTTTGAATCACAAAATCTATCATTGATAGGCTAGTAGTATTTGCTAACTAATATAGAAATAAAAAATGAGATATCTAAACCATTTATTTTCCAACACATATAATGATGGTACAAGAGGTCATCCTCTTCAAATTAAAAATAAAGAAAATATAAATTTATTATATTGGAGACCATTAACAATAAGGAAACTAGAATCATTATTTCAAATAACACCCTAACTAATATGATAAATTTAAATAAAAGGAAATTTTAATTAAGCATGGCCAAAATGAAGGACCATCTAATTCTACCATAACCTTTCTCAAAGTAAACTTTGAGAAACACAACTTATTAATTGAATTTTCTACTATGTTCCAAAACTTACCATATAATAATATTTTTTCCAAGAATTTTTAGTCAATATTTCTTCATGTGGATAACCAATGGGAGAATATGTCAAACACAAAGCACAAGAGCCTTTATAATTAACTTCTATAGAAATTTGAAAAGAGTGATTAGTTCTCAATTATATATTAATTCAAGACAATATTAGTAATATATATACTTTAATATTATATTTATTCATGAGAGACTGTAGAGATCCTAAATCACAAGCTTCAACATACACCTTATTTGAATCATGGCTAACAACATCATAGAAAATTTTGTACAATTCATAACAAAATTCATCACAAATAGATGCCTTTTATTAATTATGTTAGAAATATTAAAATCAAGGTCTTGTTTAGAAAGGATTTTTAACAAGAAGATAACTAAATCGAAGAGAGGTTATAAGGGATTGCATCTAAGTGATCCCACAATAGTGGTTTAAACTTTCTAGAAGATCCTGATTTTTGCTGAAATTACATATTCTTAGAAAATATAATGATTTAAGACTTGAAATTTTCCATTTAAAGCATCCCAATTGAAGAGAGTTTGATCAAACCACCTTAGATCAAACCCCCTTGGATAGAACCCTGCTAGTTTTAAACCATACCTATAATAGAGTCTCCTTTACACCTATCAAAATGCTAATAAAAAACCACTTTTTTTTACCTTTTGGGGGATCCAATGAATTCATTTAAAATATATTTTTTTGTAAGTCTATAGTCCTTATTTTAAGCTTCCCAAAAAGTATAATTTTAAATAAAATTAATTTGAATATTATATTAATTTTTTTATTTCTTGTGAATATAGGTTTTTCACTGAAAATCAAACTCTCTATTCTTCACATGTGGAAAAATAGAAGATTAAATTTAATAATAAAATTAAATTGAATTTTGATACATACAAAAAAAAAAGTCATGTTTTACCCAATAAATCACATCTAAATTATAACTAGTTTGACTTTGAAACTTAATTAAGAAAAAAATATTCAATGAGATGCAATGAAACCAATATCATGCACTAGATACTGTAGTTACAAATCTAAATTAAAAAATATATATAGAATTTTATCCTTCATAGAAAAAAATTATGTGTTAGCCAATAAAGTCACTTTTTAAAAATGATGTTTACTGTTAAAAACTAGTTTTCGAAGGAGATGGAAAAATAAGTGCTATCCGATTCCACAAAAATTGAAAAAATATAATATTTAGAATCTACAAACAAAAATTCACAAATCCCTCACAGTTTAGCCGCTATAGGTGCCCGAAAGTGAAGATTTAGTTAAAAATATTTAGTTCAATGTCTAGTTTGGCCAAAAAATGTAAACTAGTATTGTGGGATCAACCATCTAAGCACTATTTGAAAGTTACCTCATGAGATTGAGAAGATTCTTTAGGTTTGAGCACATATTATAGTGTCAAACAAGAGCCTTTAAAATTTTAAAAAGATCATAAATGTGAACTTATCTATTTCTTTTATAGATGTTATATAATGATCTAAGTTGTGTGCTTAGAAGGGTTAAAATAAATCATTTGAATTTCATTGTCAAATGTCAATAAGGAAGTCTAGGATTGATATGAGCTCCTTTAGGCATGTACACATCAGAACATGCACTTGTTGGCATGGTTTGGCCACCTTAAGTTGTAAGGGTTTACAGAAGGGCATTAGTTTTAGCTAACTAAAGAACTAATTGAGCTATAATAACATGGCCAAATAGGATTTGTGGTGGATTATAGCTAATCATAGCAATAGATCCCCAAAAAATGAGTACCACAAATTATGGTATTAGACCACCATATAATACAACCCATGTAATCTTCAAAACATGCAACAAGGTTCCAAAAATGTCATATATAAGCAAAAGCAACATTGCATAAAGGAGAAACACTTCTTTCTCAAGTAACAAGACTTACTAGCTTCCTTCAATTGCTAACTATAAGGATATACAAGTTCTAATAGGCCACCACCACTTGTATTTCTTATCATTAACATTGGATAAGAGTATTTTATAGGTGTTGAGGCTGTAATTTAATTGCACCATTGTTACGTTTCATATTATGTGTGTGTGTGTGTGTGTGAAATGTGGGAATTGTTAGTAAATCAACACAACCTTAGTGAAACAAATTATATCAAAGATCTGAATCAAATAAACTACTCTATTTTTTAGTTAAACAAATCTTTTAAGAATGTCTCATTGTCCTATATTCTCAAGGATTCATTAAACCATTTGGCCCTCACATTTATATGTGCACTATGGTTGTTAAAATGCCAACTTCAAAAACAAGATAATATTCAACAGATGACTCAAAACTCCCAACTTCAAAAAACTGATGGAAATCCAAAAAATTCTGTCCAGATCATAATCCCATGAAGAGCGTAAAACTCAGGACACCAGCACATTTTCGAGAAACCGAAGGGATATGGGAAAATCCGGTCAAGTAGGAAAATCCTGAACCTAACTGAAAACCTGAACACTGGCCATGACTTCACTCAAATTGACCAAAGGTCATAAATTTGAGGACCTTAGGCACATAAATTGCTTAACACGAGCCTCCTACGGACCTTCTTCGAATCCTAGGCTCAATCAAAAGCATATCAAGATGAAATGGCGATGCCCTAGGCATGAAACCTTAGATTTTAACCATGAACGCACAAGACAAGCCATGTAATGCCCAAACACATAGGAATTCGAACTCCAAGCAAGACAATAATGTTTTAAAGCACAACAAGATGAATATCTCAACTTAGGAGAACGCAAATGATAAAGAAAAGGGCATAAAGCCCCAAAAATTGACCAAACTTAGAAACCCGATGGCCAGATGGAAATCCAAAAAAAATTGACCAATGCGGAATTCCGCGATGGCCAAAAATCTCTGAACTATAGTGTAAAATAGGTCAACCCGAACTTCAAGTGCAAACTGGGAAAATCTGGATGGGGTGGACAAATCGAGAAAATCCGGCTGAGGTGAACAATCCCAAACTGGGTCAAAAACCTGAACAACAACGTTGAAACTAGAGTCTAAAAGAAATCTGGGAAAATCCGAATGGACTGGAAAATCTCGAACTAGGGTAAAAACCCGAACCTTGCCCAAAACATAATATTTTCAATATGCAACTTGAGGAAAACACTTGGGCAAGCAAGATAAACATATTAAGCACATGCCAAGGCAAATAAAAACCTCAAAGTCGAAGGGGGAAAAACACAAAGAGCAAAAGCAAAAGCGGGTCCCATTTTAAAATTGAAATGCGGTGTTTATGTAAGGCATAACAGGTTCCTTCTACAAATATCATCTTGTTGTCAATTAGATCTTGTATCAAGTGCTTCAATTGCATGCAGTCATTGGTTTTATGTCCTCTATTATGATGAAAATCACATAAATGCACATCATTCCACCATGGAGGCTTAACTTGTGGTTCCCAATTCTTTCCTCTAGTAACATTATGACTTTAGCTTTGAGAAGTTCCTTCAATGCAGATTCTAATGATTTTCCTAAAGGTGTGAACCTTCTTCGATTTTAGGAAATTTGATATGATGCTGTTTTTTATTCAATATCACCTTGATTTTTGCTTTGGTTGACATTTTGGTTCTTGTTTTGGTTGTTGGGCACAGATTGTTCTAATTAATATTGGTGGTAGTTGTGGTCAAGTTGAATACAGGGTTTGCATTTTGGTTTTCAGTTGTGCCATTATTGTTACCCACATTCTTGTTTCATTGCCAAAACTTTGGTTTGTCATTGTTGTTGTACTTGTTAGAGGAGTTTGATGTGTTGTTGTCATTGTAAAGTTTTATGACTCCTCTTTTGACCAAAGATTCTTCAATTTTAATCCCATTTTCAATCAATTTTTTGAATGTGGGTGGATATTGCAATTCCAACCTATAGCCTACCTCGTCATTTAGGTTATTGATAAATATTTCCATCTTCTCTTTTTCAGGTATGGGACAAGAGTATCTTGTGAACAACCTTCTCCATTTTTGTAAAAACACAAGGAACGATTCACCCTTTTTATGTTTCAAGTTACTAAGGTCCTTCATAGTTATGTCATGTTGAATGTTATAATAATATTGGGTGATGAATTTGTTGACCAATTCTTCAAGGGTTTTTATGGGTGGTGCAAGTTTTGAAAGCCATTCAAGGCATTTTCCACCTACACTTCTTGGGAATAACCTCATCAAATAAGTTTCTTCATGAGAAAATTCAAGACTCATGGTTCTAAATTCCCTCACATGATCAATTGAATCCATTTTCCCATTGTATTTGTCATATTTCAGGAATTCGTAATATTTTGGAAAAGGGATTATATGGATATATTGATAAAAAGGATATGGAAAAATGTCTTGGGTCAAATATCATTTTGATGGTCCCCTTTTCATGTCAAGAAGTTTTTCTTGAAGGTTTTTCATTTGATGAGTTAGGGAAATCACTTGTTCTATCTCTTTTTCAAGTTGTTTGAGAGGTTCTTTCAATTGATTCACCTCAAAATCCTTAGGTAACTTGACACCTTGTTTAGCTAGCATAAGGAGGTACTTTTCCCCATTCCTTTCAAAAAAAAATTCTAAGAATTTGTGGAAATTAGGATCTTTTTCAACATATTGAATGTCTTCTATGGTTATTTCTTCCCCTTTAGTGTTGTTGAGTCCATGGAAAGGATTCTCTTCAGCTTCTACCATGGTGTTTTGCATTTCACTGTTTTAAGTTTCAATGTTTTGAGTCTCAATGATTGGAGCTTCAATGGTTGGAATTTCAATGGTTGGAGTTCCAAGGTTTGGCTCTTCAATGTTTTGATTTTCAAGTCATTTTTCCTTGAGTTTTTATTTTTGTAACCTAGTTTGAACAGGCATACAAGTGTTATAGTTTTGACTAAACTTTGATATAAGTTTGGAAGAGTACCAAGGATTACAACTAAGTCAAATAGAATGAAAAATTATAATGGGACTAAGTTTGATTTAACTATATAGCTTTGTTTCGTGATGAAAGGATGATAAATCTTGATCATGAAACTAGGCTTAATAATCAAAAGTGTGATAAATTTGATTATTTTGGAACTTTGAGATATTAGATCTTGGTTTAGGTTGGAGAATTTCACTTGTAGAGGTCAATTTTAACAAGTTTAGACTCTATGGTACCTAAGGAATGATTCTGGACTTGGAGAAGATTGTAAATTTTAGCTCAAACTATGAAACAGGGGATAAGTTTAACTCTCAGGTTTGCATTTAATGGATGCTCTAAAATAGAGCCCAAATGTGCTAAAAGATTTGATGTATGTGCTAAAATAGAGGATGGATGTGCCAAAAAATTGCACAGATGCACTATAAGATTGCCTGGATGTGCTAGAACAGAGGGTCAATGTGCTAGAATATTGAATAGATGTGCTATAAGATTACCTGAATGTGTTATAATAGAGGGTCAATGCATTGGAATATTGCGCAAATGTGTTATAATATTGGGTAAATGTACTTTAAAAATACACGGATGTGCTAAAAGATTGATTGTATGCACTGGAACAGAGGACAGATGTGCCAGAGTTTTGCACAGATGCATTATAATTGTAGTTGGATGTGCTAAAAGATTGCATGGATGTGCTAGCAAATACAACAAATGCACTAAATTGGAAAAATGACATAGTTTGTTGGAAATTTGTTTGATTTTTTGAATTTTCCAATTAGAGACTTGGTTGTTTCAATAAATATTTTTTCTAAATCAAGGTTTTTACTTTCAACATGTGATGTTTTTGTTTGAAATCGGTTCAAAAACACATTGGGAAAGACACATCAACCATGTACAACTTAGGCTATGTAGGACTATATTTGTTGAATTCCCACTTGGATTTTACTCCAACTGTGCTTACTTATAGTGGATGATTAGATGGTTGACCCCACTAACTTCCCTCCATGGCACTCACTTCTATGGGGCAGTCAAGCATCAATACCCATGAATCTCCCATGACATATTTCTCATCTCTACTAAAATCCACAAGAATGTGGGATGGTTTTAGAACGATTGATCTTGCATCAACAAATAGATTAAGGATTTTGGTCTTGCTAAAACAAAGGATTCTAGCATAAGTATTTCATTCATGGGGAATCATCCATGCGGCAAGAGACCATTGTTGCCCTTCTTGTTGGAACAATCCTCATGATACTTGAACTTTCCCCAAGTACCCACATTTATATCTCGGTTGGAAGTCGCTTGGCTTTAGCGTGTTACCATTTGGGTCGTTCCCTTGGGTGATTACTTTTTCCCACAAGGAAGGCCCTGTGAGGATAAAAAACAAGTGAATGGGTATGGCTTTTTGGTCACCCAGTTAAGGGTAGAGAATATGCCTACCATTCATCAAGCATGAAATACATGGTGTTTTTTATCTTTTTTAATTAAGGGCACATGCAAGAACATCATGGAAAAAACATGCCCTTAAGTGGCAAAAAATTTACAAAAATCAAAGTTAGGAAACTTGACGTAAAAAATTGAATAAGTTATTTATATTATTTCAAAAATATGTAAGAATAGAATCTGTAGAAAATTGAATGTAGTTTATAAACTACTAAGTTTTTTTTTTTTAAATCTATTTGGTGAAATTTTGAAATTTCAATTTAGTAGACTTAAATTTCAGGAAAAAAATAAGAAGTAGGTTTCTGTCTAACTACCCTAACCACAATAAAATGATAATATTTTTTTATACCTTAGATATAAATAAATGACTCATGTCTCGATGTGATTCATATTTTTTTGTAATTTTTTTCCAAGTAAATAATTAATTATTAATTTTTTATTACAACTTTTAAAAAATGTAAAAAATTGTATGTCTGACCACCTTAACTTGGTCAAAACTTCATGAAATTCATTTCTATTTTTTTAATCCGAAAGTATCCAAAGCATAGAATGTGACACATGTTTTAGATTCAAAAAATGTGATACCGTTTGAATGTTATAAAAAAATTTCAATCATCATATCAATCAAGACTTTAGTCATAATTCAAACATAAAATTATTAATAATTATTATTAAATTCAAAGTAAGGCATAATTTATATTGGTGGAATACTGAGAATATTTTTTAAAAACCCTTTTCGTTTCATCAATTTTGGGTAAGAAAAAATTCAACAGCCACATACCCTGCAAATACCCATCATATCACCACTTTTTGGCCCATTATGATTCTACACATACCATTAAGCTAGATTCCTATCTTAAGCAAAATAAAGTGTTTAAATAACTCTAGCCCCTGCATAAATCATCAATAGTTTGATAAATTTGTCTTTGACCAACCTATAAGAGTACCTACAAGTAGAAAACACAAATTAGTTCTTCAATTGTGAAAAAAATTCAAATTTTCACAATGCCCTAGAACAGTCATTCAATGTGCTAAAAAATTTCTTCAATGCGCTAAAACAACTACTTTATGTGATAAAAGAACTCATGTATGCACTAAAATAACTTATGAATGTGCTAAAAGAAGTAACGTATGCACTAAAATAAGTGATGAATGCACTGAAAGACTCCCTATATGCACTAGAATAGTAGATGTATGCGCCGAAAAATTAATTGTATGCACCAGAACAGACCCCAGATGCGTTGAAAGATTGGTCGGATGAACCAAAACAGAAGTCGTATGCATCAGAAGATTTGTCGAATGCGCCAAAAGAAACCCCAGTTGTGCTAAAACATCACGTCTAGCCTGTTTAAATGAACATTTCCACAAAAAATTTAGCAATGGGGTATGGCCCCATGGTGGGCGCCATTTTGTGTGTGTGATATATGGGAATTGTTAGTAAATCAACGCAAACCTTAATGAAACAAATTATATTAAAGATTTGAATCAAATAAACTACTATATTTTGGAGCTAAACAAATCTTTTAAGAACGTCTCATTGTCCTCTATTCTCAAGTATTTATTAAACCATTTGGCCCTCACATTTCTATGTGTACTATGGTTGTTATAATGCCAACTTCACAAACAAGATAATATTCAACTTGTAAGCCAATTAAGTTCCTACATGAAACTATATGATGAAAATGATAATAGTGTTAGATTATGCAATATAAATGATATGATATGAAGCTAAGATGATTCTAAATATGCTCAAATGCTAACTATGAATATGTTAATCTAAAACACAAGTATGATGCAAAGGATGACATAAAATGCAACTATGAAGCAAAATGTGATTCTAGGATGTAATGACAAAACAAAATATGATATGAAATGTAACTATGAAACTTCAAATGCTCCAATGTTCAAACGATATTCTTGCATGATAACTCTACTCAAATGAGGATGCAAAATACAACTGCAAAGTGTTGTATTTATAGGCTTTTTTAAGCATCTTGTAAGGTGGCAATGATCGACAGTCCAGATTCAAACATGAAAGATGAATGGTGGAGATGAAGAGAATCAAGAAGGTGTCCTTTGACCAAAGACAACATGTCAAATGGATGGAGGAATCTCTTGACCAAAATCAACAAGCCAAATGGATGGAGGAATCAAGTGTGTGAGAGAAAGACTATGTGTTTGAAAGTTTGTTGAAGAATTCTATGAGGAATAAGCCATGTGTCTGAAGATAATTTAGAATTATTTAATTTCATGTGACCTTGGTGAGGTGTCATGAAAAGTTGTAGACATGTGCTTGAATTCATAATTTGGGATTAATGAAACTTAATGAAAATAAAAAAACTTATGAAAATTTGTTTATTTAATTAAATTAGAAGAATATATTTTAGATTTGAAGAATTAGAAAATATGAACAATATAAATAAATTATACGTAGTCAAATATTAATTAAATAACCAGTATTTAATTAATTAAATATCATGACCGATTTTAAGTGTATACATTATGAACATCAATTTCAAAAGTTTTAATAATTCCTTCTTATTCTCAGTTTTACAAATTTTACTCACTAATATAAAAATTGATGTAACATATAAATAACTAGAAGACACTCTGTAATTTATATTTTAAAAAAATAGTACTTAAAATAAATGTTTGGAAAATCTATATACAATACTCCTTTAAATAAACATATGTATGATGATTTTATAATTTAATTTAACAATATAATATTTGAATAATACCATAATTAAAAAATAATAATTTTAAAAAAAAATTAAAGATGGACCGACTTAAAAGTAAGCTTAGTAATAATAACTTAGAAACCCCGGTCATAAAAGGTTCCTCTATTGTTTTTATACCATGAAAAAAGAAAATCCACGTGTTACATAAAACAAACCGCGTGAAAGGAATGCGACAAGCAAATACGAAACGGTTGCTAGGAAACGGTTGCTGGGAAAGATATTTTATAGGTTCTTCCGAGGAAAGATTCATCTAGGCAGGTTCATGCAAAAGAGAGAGAGTGTATGAATCGGAGCCAATATAATCTATACAGATATCTTGGCGTATGGAATATATGTTTTTTCGAACTAATAGAGGCATCATGAAGTGTTCGCGTTAGTTTCCATGATGTCTGTAATGAAAGCATAAGGAAGATTCCAGGAAGTATTCGCGTTAGTTTCCATGTCAGTTTCCATCAAGTATTCGCTTTAGTTTCCACGAAGTTTGTAATGAAAGCATAAGGAAGATACGGGGGTTCACTCGTAGAACTGATGAGGATGCAGTCTAAGAATTGAATTCCAACAACAATTTTACCAAACCACCTATGCAGATTTCTGCGCGTATACGCTGAGAATGCCGTTTTCATTGCAACTTCAATAGAACCGAGTCTATTTGCCGCGTCTATTTCTTAACTAGAAGGAAGACACTTATATTACCTTTGCAAAGAGAAGAAATCACAGAAAAGAAACACTGTAAGAAGGCGCTAAGGATTACGCAGCACTAAGCTTCAAATCGGATAGAAATTGACCGTTTTGTAAATACTTTTACAAATGGTTTCGATGATTGCAAGCTCTATGCATGTAAAATCGCACAAGGCTTGGAAGAGGGCAACGAGCAAGATTTCTAAACGAGCACACATATCAGACTATAAGAGAAAAGTGCTCTTTAGATTGCCGCGGATCGGTATTGACTCCTTAGATGATATACTCAAGGAATGCCTCTTAGACTTGGGATTATTTCCTGCAGACAGGAAATTCTGTGTTGATGTACTTTTGGACATTTGGGTTTATGTTCGAAAGCTACAAAAGTCTGATGCTTTTGCCATCTTATCAGAACTGGCGAGCAGAAATCTGTTAAATTTAATTGGCAATCCAAGGTAATTGCCTTTGCTTTTATAAATTAGATTTCTTTTCATCATGGTTTTCAACACTTAGCTGACATGCTTGCACTTAACAGAGGAAGTACAACATTCCCATATGGAAACGCTTCAGAGCTATACTTTTCCCAGCGTGATGGAATAACAGATTTGGCCTCGTCTTTGGGATATCGTGACAACATACTCCACCGCAAGAGGTTGTTCGTAGAGAGGAAAAACGGTAGTTTGCTAGGAAAATGCGAGTTCCTCAGAGATAGAGCATTTGATACGCAAATTCTCTCCATTCTCACCGGTGAGTTATTCAAAGACTTCTTTGTAGTACTAATAACTATTAATAATGATCATTCTTGATGTCCAATTATAGAAAAGAAATGAATTTCAAAAATGATTGTCTGAAGAGAATAAGGTTTACATCACTTCTCTAAGTAACTTGTCTGCCATGTGCATGAATTTCACATATATAATTAGTGGTCATTATTAGTGCACAATTTTCTAATTGGATTTACTTTGTAATTAATACATGCAGGCCCTATGGAGGAAAATGACTGGTATGATATGAATTTCCCCGAAACAGAAGCTCTGTTGTTACTCTTCACTTCGACAGAATACTTTCTTCCCCCATTTGTGAAATCCATGAAAAAGCTAAAGTTTCTGATGATAGCCAATTGCGGTATAAATAAGGCAACAGTTAAAGGTCTGGATGTCTTATCTTCCCTCACGCAACTGAAGAGTGTCCGCTTGGAGAGATTGATTTCACCCCTTGATGGAAAACAGGGGATTGAAGCACTGAAGAACATAGAGAAGCTATCTTTGAGCTTATGTGAAGGATTTGAAAATATATCCACATTCACCAAGCTCCAGGATTTTAACCTGGACCACAGCAATAATTTGGAGGAGTTACCCCTTGGTATCTGCAATATTCCCTCCACTTTGTCCTGCTCTATTACCAACTGTCATCTGCTTAAAAATTTACCATATGATTTTGGAAATATGAGCTATCTAAAAATGTTAAGGTTATCGGTATTACCATACCTAGAAGAGCTCCCTGCATCAATTGGAAAACTTGAACAGCTGGAATATCTGGACATTTCACTATGCGAGGGCTTGAAAGAACTTCCAAAGGCAATAGTTCAACTCAAGAAATTGAGGGAGCTTGATATGAGAGAGTGTTCCCTTCTGACGACGTTACCCTCAACTGTTTGTGAACTATTTTCCCTAAAGCTTGTTACGTGTGACGAGACGATTGGGAAGCAGTGGTTGCGGGCTAAGAACACTTCTATTCCTGAGCTTAGAGTTGAAATTGTGGAAGCTTACTTTAGTTTGGATTGGCTTCATGTCTGACTTCTTTTCTTATCTCTCTCTTGAAGGAGAAAATCCAAGGATCATGACCTACTTTTGTTAAAAAAGTAAAAATAAAAAAATTCATGTTCATTGGCACAAATCAGTAAAAGTCTATATTTTCAGCCTATGATTATGATCAATTTTTATGGCAGTTCAGTACTGTGTTGTATGTACAAATTTGACAAAGTTTATAATTAGAAATTATTTTCTTTCATTATAATAAAAAATAATTGAATCATGTGCATGGTGTTTTGTAAGAGCTGTACATATGTTAATTTGTTGTCATGCTAGATGTTACATTTTAGATTTATAAGGAATTATTAAGGTTCATTAAAATTATTTATATTTAAATTATTTTTATTAAATATACATTGATATTCTTTTCTGTCGAATAATATATTTTGCTGTTTAGTTTTCTATAAATTATACTATGATGTCAAAATCAGATTTAATGTAACTTCACAATTGAAGTCTAACTCCTACAGAGAATAAGTACATATAATATTCTTCTATTAAGGTTTATGAGCTTAGTTTTTTTTTTAAATGATACAAGTCCATGCTCTTAAACTTATAAACTTCTAAAGATTGGCAATTGACTTGTCAAAGAAATTGGTCATATATTTTGGGGAGGACATAGAGATGTGAACACTAAAGTGGGCATTGAGTTCTAATGTGGAGGAACAAGACATTCAAGATTTGATAATAAGAAAAACATTCTTCTCACACATTCTTTTAAAAATAAATCAAATATATAAAAGGATTTTAGATTGGAGTACGTAGTGCAAACTCGAAATGTTTAGATTAGCTTAGTATCGTGCAACCTTATGGGAGCCACCAAGTTTAAATGTTATGCATATTTGCACTTAATTAATAATATTGTATTAGGTTGTTAATTGTCTAATGTAAATTTATAATTAAATTTTGTTTTAATGGATTGGAAGTATATTAATCATGAATAGCAATATATCATATATATATATATATATATATATATATATATATATAAATGTGTATTGTTGTATTCTTGGCATGGTTTATAATTGAAATATTTTTTATCATATAATTATGTGTGACATTTAAATTGGTTTTATTTGATAGCCTCAATAGATAAAGGAATTTCTTTATGCCTTGAAGGTCACCTATCATATACTAGATATAAATGATGTTGCTTTATATTTGGTACAAAGTCCTTGTCACCATGTCTCTATGGGAATCATTAATCACACATACTTAATTTTTGATACTTCAACATTCTTAAGGTGTATTCTAGTTTCTTTCTCCCTTAGATTCATAAGAAAATGAAGAAAATTAATCCTTTGAAAAAAAAAATGATATTGATTGATATATCGTAATATCTAAGCTAACTTCTAACATCTTAAAAGAAATGCCTTGACTTCACTATGATGTATAGTTACAAATCAATAGAAAACAAGCAAACAAGGAATACACTAAATTGCTAGGTTAATATACATAAGAAATCAAGCAAACTGTGTTGTAGAATTCAAGCATGCCAAAGCACCTAGGTGTTATATACCAAGCAAATAATAAAAAATAAAACCAAATAGGTTGGAAAATATAGAGTTCGTTAAGAAGGTAAAAATAGAGGAGGACCCCAAAATGTGATATTTCAACTATTATAGAAGTTACCTATTGGTATCTGTCATATACCCTCCACTCTTACACGGTTTATTCCATAACTACCATCTGTCACAGCTATCTAAGAATGTTGAGGTTTTCGGGATCAGTAGACCTGAAAGAGCTTGCGTAATCAATTGGAAAATATGGACATTTCGAACTTATCTGAACATTTTAGTATGTGAGAACTTGGAAGAGCCTCCAAACAAAATAGGACAAGTTTTAGGGAGTTTGATATGAGAAATTGTGTTCTTGTTTGATGAGAGTACCTACAATTGTTTGTAAATTAAGCTCCCAAATCTTGTTGATGTGATGAGATGATTGGGAAGTACTGATCGCAGGCCAAGAACATTTCTATTTTGGAGGTTAGAGTAAAAATTACGGAAGCATATTTCAGTTTGAATTTTTCCTATCTCTTATATTTGCTTATGTATGGGTTAAAGAAACAAAAGAAATAAGTCAAGAAAAGGTTGCAGGGATGATTTAAATGAGATGCATAGGTGTTAACATGTTAATTTTTTGGGCCAATATAATTATAAATATATTTTTATTTTTAAATTGTTATGGATAGTTATGGTAGTTAAATTGTTTTCTGTTTATAAAATAAAATGTAAACATTTATTTAGAATGTAATTTTGATATACAATGAAATATATTTTTTATTCAGCCCCTTCTAGATCTAACAGTGGTATCAGACCCATTGTAAAGTAATTATGAAGTGAAATAATTATGAAGTGAGAGTTGTTGATAAATTAAGATTGAAGTTGCTTCCATGTATGTCATTTCTAAATACTTGCTTCTCCCTAATACAAACACAATCAAAAGATGGTGTGTTTCAAAATTGTACTAGACGGCTCTAGGAAAATTCATCGCCAGCAATTCATCAAAGGAAAATTCACTGCCAGCAATTCACCGCGATAGAAAATTCACCATCAGCAATTCACCGCAATAGAAAATTCACTGGCGGAATGCCAAGTAAAATTCACCGCCAGCAAAACTTTGATTTTATTCAAAATATTAAGGTGAATTGCTGGCAGTGAATTGCTTACGGTGAATTGCTCATGGTGAATTTTCTTTTGATGAATTGCTGACAATGAATTTACCAAATACCGTACTAGAGACAGTTCAAATTATTTTATTGTTAAATTAGAAAGGCTGAGTAATTTACAAGTCTATTGGAAAGAGTTGAAGATTGCATCCAAACAAGAATTATATATACATGTTGATGTTGAAGTTGAAGCATATACAGATACTATCATGCATCTATTTCTGCCAATTGTGACTCTATCAAGCCTCATAATTAGCACAACGAAGGATGTCAATGCCTATTAAACAATTTTTTTTAAGAGAAGATGATGACCATGCATGGAACGAAGAATCTAACTGTACACTAGATTTTGTATTCCTTTCTCATTATGTCGCATTGAGCATTGTTTAAACCCATGTTGAATGGTGTTACACATTGCCTAAGGTCTGTGGTATGGCAATTTTTTGTGCCAATTTAATAAAAAAAAATATGTTGAAAATTTATTGTATATTTTGAAAGGATGTGATAAAAATATCATTTTTAATATTAGTGTGAGATGTAATATTTAAATGAGAGAAGGGTTTTTATATATAAATAATTTTAAGAAGCATTTGATGTTGATTTGCAGTTATAAAGTGTTCTTGTGTGATAAAAATAAATAATATTTCGTATAAAAAAATTAAGTATTATTGAGTTTATATTATGGGATCTTGGTTTTATCAAGATGAAATTTTATCTTTACAGATTTATATTAACAATTTAGATAAAGTTGATTTTTTGGAAATTATCTCCCAAGATCTCCTTCTTGCTGCAAGAGATTTCTTTAGAGGAGGAAGACTTCTTCATCAACTTAATTCTACCTTCATTGTCCTTGTTCCTAAGAAGGAATATGCCATCTTTGTGTCTTAATACTGCCCTATCAATCTTTGTAACGCAAATTTTTTTTCTTTCTCAAATTATCACTAATAGGCTAAAACCCCTGCTAGATAAAATGATCTTTGGAAATCAGAAAGGTTTTGTGTCTAGAAGAAAAATTCTCAATGCGGCTATTATATCCATAAGTTTATTCATTCTATGAACCACTCTAAGAATCTAGGTATGGTGTTTAAATTGGACATATCAAAAGCTTATGATAGGGTTTGTTGGAGCTTTTTATTTGTTGTTTTGGAAAAAATTGGAATTAGTGGGAAATTTTTGAGATTAATAAAAGAGTGTGTTACTACCACCAATTATTCTATTCTTCTTCATGGGGTTCCTACAAGTCAATTTTCTTGTGGTAAGGGTTTGAGACAGGGCAACCCCTATCTCCATATCTTTTTATAATTGTTGTTAATTTTTGGGTCGAAATCTCTGAAAAAAATTTGATCATTGCTATTTGCATGGGAATCGTGTTGTTTCTTCCTTGGTTCTAGCTTCTCACCAACAATTTTTCAATGACACGATTTTGTTTGGTGCTACCTCTGTTGTGGAAGCAACAAAATGGAAGGCAGTCCTAAAGGAGTATGCTAAAGCTTCTAGCCAGTTCATAAATTATAGCAGAAGTAAATTACATTTTTTTACACTAACTAGTATGTGAAGGAAAGGATTCTAAGAATCTAGGGATGTCAGGAAGATGATATCCCTAATGTTTACCTGCCTAGTCTTCCACTAAACATAAATAAACCTCTTAATTCCTTCTGGAATGACATCATTGAGAGAATCCAAAGGAAGTTGGCCGATTGGAAAGGAAAATTGCTTAGTTAAGTGGGTAAGCTCCAACTTTTGAACTCTTCTCTCCAAAATGTCCCATTTTATTACTTATCCATTTTTAGGATGGCATCTTTCATCATGAGAAAGATTGAAGAAATCTAGAGGACTTTGCTTTGGACTGGGACAAAAGAAAGATCAAGGATTGCTCTTGTCAACTAGAGAAAGTGTGTTCCTCAAAGAAGTCAGGGGGGCTGGGGATTCAAATATCAAAGATGTTTAACAAGGATTTACTAACCAAAATGGGTTGGTATATGATTCAAGGAAGGAAAGATTGGACTAGTATTCTTAGTGCTAAGTATATGGGGAATGACCCACCTAATTACTTGTTGTCCTCTCAAGGTTAGCCTAATAGGTTAGCTTTTCGGAATAATATTCTTAAAACAAGAAGTATACTGCAGCAATGGGTTAGAAGAAAAGCGAGGAGTGGGAGATCTATCAAATTTTGGGAAGAAGCATGGGGAAGAGGCCCTACTTTGGCTTCAATGACTCAATTAAATCCTATAAGAAAAGACCTCACAAGATTATATGGAACTACTCTTTATGGTTATGTTAACTGGTCTGAATAGATCCCCAAATGGAGAAACATTGTCCAAGATGTCTTAGACCTGAGAATGAGAAGATGGAGCAATGCGTTGGTTTGTTTTGAGTTGTTTTCCACTCTTAACTCCCTTATTTGAGATTATTGTTTGGTCTTTCAAGGAGGTGAAAATGATTGGATTTGGCATGATAACCCTTGGGAGGTTTCTTTGTCAAAGAAACCTATAATAGATTGGATGAAGCTCCTTCTAATGATCAAAACTTCAATTCAAATTTGATCTAGATTTCAAGGTTAATTCCAAATATTAATTTTTTTGGTGGGCTACTATGCATCGTAGAATCCTCACTATTGATGTAATTAATAGGAAAGGATTTCAATTTTTCAATAGATGTTCTCTCATTCTAGCTTCTAAAGAATCTATTCTTCATTTGCTTATTTAATTCCCTTTTGTAAGAGAAGTTTAGTCTTTGGCCCTTTAGAATCTTCTAGCTAATTAGGTGTTTTCGGTTAATTTGAAAGACCTTGTGATCCAATGGGGTTCTGGCCTTTTCTTGCATCCTATGATTAAGGAATTTTGTCTACAATTTCCCCCATTTGTTTCTTGGCACCTTGAAAAGAGAAACAATACAATATTCAAGTTGAAGCGAAGGAGCAATGGAGAGGTTTTTTATTGCATAAAACAACAAATCATGGAAAATTTGAACTCAAAAGTTATGCCAAATTATAAAGACCTTAGAGTCAAGCAACTATGGTGGTTAAATCATGATCTGACTAAGAATAACTAGGTTAACATCCTAAATAGGAAAATGAATATATGGAAACCTCCACCAATTAACTGGGTTAAATTAAGCTTTTATGGATGTTCTAAATGAAACCTGAGGCTTGTTGTTGTTGGGGGTCTGATAAGAGAACATAAAGGGAGATGTATTGAAGCCTATGCTAAGTTCCCAAGAATTGCTACTGGTGTGGAAGTAGAGGCTACTACTGCTTGGAGAGGTACAAAGTGATTAAAATAACTTGGATTTACTAAGGCCATAATTGATAGGGAATCTAAATTGATAATTGAATTTCATAGACATCAGGTCAAGCCCCCTAGAGTGCACAAACTGATAGTCAAATGGAAGGTTTAAAAAAATTGATATTGTATCTACTTTGGATCTACAATGCCATAGAGTGCACATTTGGAACCTTTTGCCTTATAGCACAACTACAACTAAACTTTACATATTTCTTAAGGATGATTTTTTTTTCAAGTTTGTTTACAATTTTAGGTTTTACCATGGTTTAGCATAGCATATATTGTGCCTTTAGCAATAAAATATTCCTTTATGAAGAAATAAGTTGAGAAAGCAATGATATTATTGAGAAGATTCAAAACATTTAACAAAAAGTATAAAACATTTTGTAAGAAAAACACCTAATGCAAGCAACAACAACATCTCTTCTAGGTTTTCCACCAATAGAAGGATGGTAATGAAGCTTTTTTGCACCCACCAAAGGAAAGTATCACAAGGAATCACAAGAGTATTATATTGTTTCTCTATAAGTTTTAAAATTGTCCACGTTTGAGTACACCAAATAGGGAAAAATCATTTCCTGACAGGGATGGAATACTAATTACAGTGTACCTATTGAAGGGACAATATAGTTGGACACAAAGATGAACAACACAAGGAATGAGGTCATACCCATATTTAAAGTTGTCAAAGGAGGTCAAATCATTTACTAAAGGAAATATTTCACCAAATCTTAGATTGTGAAGTATTTTTGGCATTTGTTTTTTCTGTTTGGTTCAATGAGAGCCATCACATTGTAAGGAGAGGCAACTATCCCAAGTGGCAACATGAATTCTACACTTAACATCAACATAAAAAAAATTGTAATCAACATCTTACTTGACAAAGAAACACTCACAATACCAAAGTTCTCACCAAGTGGGACCCTTTCCAAGGCACTCTAGCATCAACACTTGATAGACATGTTGAAAATTTAAAACTATAGAAGGTTGAACAATTTTTCCTTCCAGAAAGATCTCCCTTCTTATTCTTTCTCGGGAATTATTTACTATTTTTGTGATGCTTGTTTATATCAGACTCTCCTAAATTCCCCATCTATTCTACTTTGTCATACTCATGCACTACACAATTATAAATTATGAAGCTTGATATTTGACATATTCTAAATGGTTGAGGTTGTGTTCCCACCAATTGTAATCAAATAGGATCTATTGTCTCTACCTCTCCAAGAGATGGAGACTAAGAACCTCCTTATTTCAACATTTTTTGTCTACTATGATATTTCAGGTAGACAATATTTTTGAGGTGGCCCTTAACTCATTTTTTTTCTTGTATCATAATCAGAGGTACTTTATCCTTTATAGGGTTGCAATTTATAGATTCATACCCTTGCATAGGAACCCACAGGGTTCTTAGGATGACTTCCTTCAGCCTTGTGTAGGCATTGAAGGTCAGAAACACTAATTGGATACAACCAACTCACACATATAGAGACAAATTAATAAGAAAATGTTCCACTTTTAGTATTGCTACCAACACTTTCAAACTGCCTAGTCACAATCTTAGTTTACCCTTGTCCAAGGGATGGGTCATGGAAGCAACAAAACATCACTAGCTTTTTTCTTTATTACGAGAGGTTCATTGGTTATGGATGCTAGGAAAGGTTCTAGGATGTGTGTCTGGCTTGCTTTGATTATTATTACTCCTTTGATATTAATTTGTTCAACAGATGTCCTTCCGAAATGAAAGGAATGCGACGAGGCAATTGCGAGGAAAGATCTTTTACAAATTCATGCGAAAGAGAATGCTGATTTCATTGCAACTTCAGTGAATCCGAGTCCTCTAACGTTTTCCACGTCAATTTCTTATATAAGGACACTTCTATTGGCATTGAAAAGAGAAGAAATCAAAGCAAAGAAACATTGTACGGACAAGGCGCTAAGGATTACACAGCACTAAGCTTCGAATTGGAAAGATATTGATCGTTTTGTAAATGGCGTCGGTGATTGCAAGGTCTATGCATATGGAATTGCCACAGATCTGTATTGACTCCTTAGATGATGCACTCGAGGAATGTCTCTTAGACTTGGGATTGTTTCCCGCAGACAGAAAATTCTGTGTTGATGTACTTTTGGACATTTGGGTTTATGTTCGAAAGCTACAAAGGCGTGATGCTTTTGCAGCCTTATCAGAACTGGCGGGCAGAAATCTGTTAAATGTATCTGGCAATCCAAGGTAATTGTATATTAGATTTCTTTTATTAATGTTTTTCAACGCTAAGCTGACATGCTTGCACTTAACAGAGGAAGTACAACAATCCCATATGGAGACGCTTCAGAGCTATACTTTTCCCAGCGTGATGAAATGAGAGATTTGGCCTTGTCTTTGGGACCCAATGACAATATACTCCACCGCAAGAGGTTGTTCGTACAATGGAAAAACGGTAGTTTGCTGGGAAAATGCGAGTTACTCAGAGATAGACCATTTGATACTCAAATTCTCTCCATTCTCACCGGTGAGTTATTCAATGACTTGTTTGTAATGCTAAACATTATTTTTAATGTTGATTCTTGATGTCCAATTATAGAAAAGAATTGAATCAGAATTTCAAAAATGATTTTCAGAATAGAATAAGGTTTACATCACTTCTCTAAGTAACTTGGTTGCCATCTGCATGAATTTCACTATATAACTAGTAGTCATTATTAGTGCAGAATTTTCTAACTGGATTTACTTTGCAATTCATATATGCAGGCCCTATGGACGAAAATGACTGGTATGATATGAATTTCCCTGAAACCGAAGCTCTGTTGCTACTCTTCACTTCGACAGAATACTTTCTTCCCCCATTTCTAAAATCCGTGAAAAAGCTAAAGTTTCTGATGATATCCAATAGCGGTACAAACAAGGCAACAGTGAAAGGTCTAGATGTCTTATCTTCACTCACTCAACTCAAGAGCGTCCGCTTGGACAGGCTGATTTCACCCCTTGATGGAAAACAGGGGATTGAAGCACTGAAGAACTTAGAAAGGCTATCTTTGAGCTTATGTGAAGGATTGGAAAATATATCCACATTCACCAAGCTACAAGACTTTAACCTGGACCACAGCAATAATTTGGAGGAGTTACCCCTCGGTATTTGCAATATACCCTCCACTCTGTCCTGCTCTATTACCAACTGTCATCTGCTTATAAATTTACCATATGATTTTGGAAATATGAGCTATCTAAGGATGCTAAGGTTATCGGCATTACCTGGCTTGAAAGAACTTCCAGCATCAATTGGGAATCTTGTCAACCTGGAATACTTAGATATTTCAGCATGCGAGGGCTTGAAAGAACTTCCAGAGGGAATAGGTCAACTCAAGAAATTGAAAGAGTTTGACATGAGAGAGTGTTTTAGTTTGAGGAGGTTGCCTGAAAGTATTCGTGGATTAAGCTCTCTCAAACATGTTATCTGCAATGAGATTATCGGGAACCAATGGTTGCAAGCTAAAGCCTCTTCTATCTCTGATCTTAGAGTTGAAATTGTGGAAGCAGAATTCATTTTTCTCACACTAACCTTATAGTGTGTATTGGTCATGCGTAATCAGGTTGTGGCTAGTTACCGGTCCATATTAGCAATATACCCTTCACTCTGTCCTGCTTAAAATTTTACCATATGATTTTGGAAATATGATCCATCTTAAGGTTATCGGTATTACCTGGCCTGAAAGAGCTTCCAGCATCAATCGGAAAACTTGAACAGCTGGAATATCTAGGCATCTCACTATGCGAGGGCTTGAAAGAACTTCCAAAGGAAATAGGACAAGTAAATAAATTGAGGGAGCTTGATATGAGAGTGTTCCTTTCAGACGACATTACCTTCAACTGTGTGTGAACTATGTTCCCTGAAGCTCGTTAGCTATGAGACGATTGGGAAGTAGTGGTTGCGGGCTAATGTTACATCCCAAGCAATATTACCTATTTACTATTATCTGGTTTGGTTAAAATGATTGAATAAATGAATGTGTTTTATGGATTCTCTATTTGAATATGTTTTATTAATTTTTATATAAATATGTTTAATGAATCTTGAATGGAAATATGAGAAATGAATTATCTTCTTTTATTTGACTACTATAATGATTGTGGGCTTGAGTTTGTGTACTCATTCTCTTTGGTTGGTCATATTTGTAATATTGTTCAAGTAAGGATCCCTAAGAAGGTGGACGATATTGATAAATGGTCTCTTTCCCTTTTCAGTTTCTTCAAAAAATTTACGAATGGATTTTGAAGGGGTGATCTAGGGGCAGTTAGGATTGGAGGAATAGGTCAAACTACTCCTGGAGGTTTGGTGCATTTATTTTTCACTATTCATATGGGGAACTTTAATAATAATCATATGGAGGCTCATGTTATTCTTGTTGTCTTGGTTAAAGTTGTTGAATTGGGATGCAAAAATGTTATTTGTGAGTTGGATTCTATGGTTTTGGTCGCTATTTTGAACAAAGAAATATCTAATATAGGTTTCTTGTGGTTGGATTCTCATGATGAGAAGATCTTATGAACTTGGTTTTTTATTTTGATTCAATTTCTCTCCTCCATATTCTTTGGTAATGGAATAGAGTTGCTGATTGTTTGGCAAAATGAGCTTCTAAAAATGTTGGTAAGTGGAATGTGTCTAAGTAGGGTTCTCTACCCTTGCACAAACCCAAGATTCTTCTTCAGTTGATTGAATATGAGCAAGGTTAAGCTCTTATTTTCAAATTCTAGTGCTAATCATATGCATCTTGCCTAGTTTACTGATTGTTATATTAGGAGGAGTTGGTAATTTCTATTGAAACTCCTTTGGATTTTCCTTCTTAACACTTTATTCATAGCTATTGCTATTTGAAAATCTATAATATTATATTAGAATGTAAACTCTCTTTTAACTAATATACTTTTATTTTTTGCTCTTCAAAAAATATTTTTTCCATGTTTTTTAATATGAATACATGGTTCCTAATTCCAAAAATTAAAGATGTATTGGATTTTTATTCTGAATTACTTTATGAGTACCGTATATTGCAAAAGCATGTGGGCAAAGATACTATTATAGAATTAGAAAATGATAAGTTAAAAGAATTGTTCAATTCACTAGACAACATAATGGAACAAAAATAAATACATCCCTTATTATATTTACACTTACAATGCTTGGGATTGATGTTTATTCAAAAGCATAAAAATAGAAAAGTGAGAGTGTATCCTCTTGCCACAACAATGGCAACTAATAAAGTTAGCTAGTCTGGTTTGTGATGATAATGTAAATGTCTCTTGTTCGTACAATATTTTTATATAGTGGCCCTTCAAATAGTAGTTTAAGTACCTTTAATTAAGTACCTTAGCATGCACTAACATATCTAATAAAATCTAAACAGGAGCATCATTATAGAAATATACCTTCAATTTTAGATTCATTCAAGAGAGCTAATACTAGAGTAGTTTTCCCCTACCCCACATGCATTGCAACCAACAATTGATACCTCGCTTTGGAACAACAGTCCGCTCCCTCAAGTATCCAACACATTTGTCAAATCCCACATAAAACTAAGATATTCCAAAAACATCACATGTAGAATTGTCTATCATTTTAGAACTATTGATAAAATGAATCAAAGTCATTTATTAAGCTTTTTACAAATGGTTAATTTCTTCTCTAATTTGGAATTGGATAGTGCTTATTCTTATGTTGCTTCACCTTATGAAAAATCTTTTTGTTTGCAACCTTTACTTGTATAGAGAGGATATTTATGTATATCCTTGATAAAGGATTAACTCCTATAACCATGGTCATTTCTCAACTCTTCCTTTGCCACAAAGGGGATGGACTCCTTGATAGTATGATAAGAATAATGGGTCTTTTAGTTGGCTAAACTTTGTCCACTGATTTTGACATTACTACCATCGTGTTGGTTTTACATGTTAAAGGTACTATTGCTTCTTACAATTGAAGCCTCTCAAAATTAATTATCTCTTAATCTTCACTCATATAAAATCTTTGAGTGGGTTAATCCTTATCTTCCAAATGGCATCCTTGCTTCTCCCATTAATACAATATCTATGCTTAATGGTGATAAATCTTAAAAAAATTGACTTTTACTCTTTTTGAACAAGATTCTATTTTTAATAATAAAAAATATTATTTATTAACGTGTATGGTTACAAATTAATGAAAAAGTACAATCATTAACAACTAATATTCATAGTGGGGTTGTTTTTATCCCCTAAGTTTTTAACAATAAGATTAATATTTATTAATATGTATGATTAAACATGAAATTGTCTATCATGGAAATAAGCCCTTACATACCACAGAATTCGATGATGAATAGGAACAGTTAATATTTAACCACTGATCCTTCGGCCCTTAAGAGAAAGGATGAAAATATTTATTTAGTTATTGCCAAAGAATAGAAGAGAAAACAAAACCAAAGACTAGCGCCCGTGAGAGGAATTTTGCATATCCTAAGAAAATTAGGAAGCATAAGAACAAGATCAAACATATATTCAAGACGCAGACCTGCAAAACAGTTGAAATGCTCACTTGAATTATTAATCAACGATATTACATAATTATAGATACAAATATCTCAACTTTCTATAAATGTGCTAAGGATTTTAACAGATAATTGTAACTAATTGATGACAAACTGGAGACTATTAACAGGAAACTGAAAATCAAATTCAGTTATGAGACATACTTAATCATGGCCGCGCAACTGAATCAGGGCGTCGACTTATGTCACCGCCGCAGCTCGGTTTTGATGCACACCGTGACTCTATTCACAATATGGGCATCGAGATTGTGCCTGCCAGAGACATTGACAATACAAATAACGAAAAGGAGGATGATAGTCAATTTCTTAAGCATTGAGTTGTCCATTATATTCTCAACACATACGAGGATTTTCTCTTAGAATCACATTAAATGGATAAATGGTTCTTTTTATAGAACTAATAGATGCATCTTGAAGTTTTCGCGTTAGTTTCCATGATGTCTGTAATGAAAGCGGAAGGAAGATATGGGGATTTAGTCATAGAATTGCAGATTACTTTGCGTATACACTGAGAATGCCAATTCCTCTTAACATTCGTTGTGTTTTTATTAAAAGGAAGACGCGTATGATATCCATGCAAAGACAAGAAATCACATATAAGAAACATTTTAAGAAGCTGCTTAGCACTACGCGACAGTAAGCTTTAAATTGGGAAGAAATTACTGTTTGTGAAAAGTTTAACAAGTGGCTTCGGTTGATTTTATGGATGATTCGACATGCTGTTATGATAATGATCTAAGAAAATCTCAATTTTACGTGGGGCTGGAGAACTGTGTTGGGGATTCCCAAGCGCTTTCGTTCCACAGCAAGGTGTCGGTCGTTGTTGTTCATTGTATCGGAGGTGGCGGGAAGACGACTCTCGCATGGCTAGGTTTAAACAGCGCACTAAACAATGACTGGTTAAGTAGCTGCAAATTATATTGTTTATATATCATATACTAGCAATTGCACCTTGGTGTGCAATGGCTACGCGAAGAGGTGTGGAAGTAAATTAGGGAAAAAATGATTTATTTTTTAGTATATATTTGTGTAAGGGAGAGGGGTCTATAGTGGGTCCCTCTAATTTTGTGTTTCTCAAATTTCTATCTGAAAATTTCAAATCACTTCCAAATTTGTAAAGCAGCTTATTTGGCAAGACTCCTGCTTATAAAAATTGGTTTCAAGACCACATCATCAAATATGATGCCACATCAGCCTGCTTTTTGTCAAGGTATCCAAAAAGGCCCAAAAAAAGGTGAGACCAATAGTGGGCCACTAAGTCATGTATTCTTGGTGCACTGATGTGGCATCACATGATTTGTCAGTTTGTGTACTTTATGGATAAAAGTGTTTTGCAATTAAATATTAAGTGTAAGTTTATTGGATATTAAGTCTACCTACTATGGGACCCAATCAGGGCTACTTTTATACGGGCACCATTGGACCCCTACCTACTATAGACCCCTTTCCCTTAATCTATGAGGTAAATTGGTAGGTCATTTAGTAAATGATTTTTATTAATATTATTATTATTAGAATTATTATTACTATAGATTTGTATTATGTGATAATATTATTATTTTATTTTTTTATGTATTTAGTATTATATTATTTAATTGTAATTAATATATCAAGTTCAAATTATGTTATGTGATGATTATTATATTATTAACGATTAGGTTAGGTATTAGATTAGATTATATTTATATTTATATTTGTTGTTTATTTTAAATTATATTATATAATGTAATTATAAAGTATATTGTAATATATAATTATTTTAAATTATATTATATTTATTAGAATTAGGAAGATCTAGGAGATAGAAGACAAGCACATGAACAATGCATGAACAATGCATAACATTGTATCCAGCTTAGTATAAACAATGGGCTCAAACACTTATTATAAAGACTGAGGATGAGCAAACTCATGCTAAAAGAATAGGCAATCGCATGCCATGGTTTGAGGAGAGGACTCCTCATCCTACAGTGGTGGTGAGTTGCTCTTCTCTAAGCAAGGGAGAGGTGTTCAGAAAGATTGGACACCTCTCAAGTCAACTCAATTCCTTGACACCTCATAGGAAATGAGTCAAGGATCAACTCACACACTTAAGTAGGCTTAAGTTAGCCTAACTAGAGTATAATACACTTACAATATTTATATTATATAATTTTTTAATCGATAAAAGTGGAATTTTTTGCCCAGATTAAGAGATGCCACAAATGGGGAACCTCCAAAAATATCACCCCTAATAGCCCATGCAAAAGGTTCCAATTAGACTATATAATATTATATTAAATACATATTTATTATATTATAATAATAATTATTATATTATTATATGTTGCATGTGTTTTGTCTGGGAAAAGAACTTAGAAGCAATACCTTCAAGCAAAAAATGGAAAAAGAACAAAGAGAAATGTTTCAAAAGAGATTGACAAGTTCTCCAAATTAGCTAGAAGAATTTATTTCATTATGCTTGTGCACTTGATTCTATTAAATTTTGTAAAATTTGGTTAGATTTGAAAAAATTCACCCATGTAAGTATTGATGTTATCGATGAAGTTGATCAACATTTAGGATTATATATTGCAAGTTTATGTCATAACCATAAATTTGTGGATCTTCTTTTGAAGAAGGGAGCTAATTCTTTTCTTTTAAATAGGCATTCAATGATTAGAATGGTCATGGGGTGAAGGGTGTGTCAGCAAGCTGGACCAAATCATAACCAAATTGTTTGAAAGAATAATTTAAAATGTACATCTACATTGAATAAATTGTAGTAGAAAGAACAACCTAGGCATTATATATGGTATGAATGTGCTTGAACATGCACCTAACACTACAAGACTACAAAGTTACAAACACTTTGTGCATGTTCACGTATAGAGAAAAGTTTTGAATTAGTTATTTTCATCTAACAGACAATTCTTGTCAAATCATGAATGTAGAGAGTGTCGACAAGTCTTATATACTGGCAATTGCAACCCAAGGTGCTATAAGCATATCCATCGAGACTCTTAGGTTAGGGAATTCTCAATTTAGTAGAACAAGACATGAGAGTCTCGACAAGTGTAATATGCTAATAATTGGATCCTAGGGTGAAATGAGAATATCTATAGGGACTCTCTAAGTTAGGCAACTCTCAAGCAGTAAAACATGATATACATTGAGAATTTATTGGTGTATTGGCTTATGCATATCTTGGTCAATAAGGTTCAAAATAATCAGTATCTCGTCACTTTAAAGATTACTGGTAAAGATGTTGTTTTATTTTCTAGAGTATTTATAGGTTCGGTCATAGATTTATCCACTTTATTGGAATGCTAGAGTAATTATTATAAGAGATTATGTTATCTTTTCTAATCTTTTAAAACTAAACTCAGCTACTCTCCAATAAAATCTCTTTTTAGAAGCTTTAGAATGCTTTAGTTTGAATATTGTTTAAAACTATGTTGTGTTATGTAACTTTGAAATATATTAACATATGTTCATGAATAAACTTATGAGTTCAATATGGTTTTGTTTCTAGATTGGACCACTTAAACAACTAAAGCCCCCAGCCTAAATAGTGCTAAAAAAAACAACAATCAGCTCAAAGGAAAACTCCTTAGGTTGAATTGCGAGCAACATCAAAATCACTATGAAATTTGGAAACCCTATCAAGAATCTAGGCACAAGCGTTTGCATCTAGAATGTTCAAAATCTAATATCATTCAACCCTGATTGACTATAACTCCACTAAATTAGTGCTAAAGCGTGAGTAAGTTGTAAATGCTGAAATATGATTTAATTAGTGAATGGAGACCTTCCCAATACATAACATCATTGCTACCATTGTACAAGAACTTTTCTCCATGACTTATAGGATATCTACTTCCTCTTCCATGCGAAGCAATCAATGACCACACCACTTTTGAAATAAATTTCACATGCAGGAAAAAGACTGACACAAACCAAATAGAGATATTTTCATGAAAATAATATGAACAATAAGAGGACAACAAAGTAATCCTTACAGGAAAAAGGGGTCATACATGTGGGAATAACATGGTAAATCATTAAAATTCAAGGCCTTTCTCTTTAATTAGGAAAAAGACTGACACAAACCAAATAGAGATATTTTCATGAAAATAATATGAACAATAAGAGGACAACAAAGTAATCCTTACAGGAAAAAGGGGCCATACATGTGGGAATAACATGGTAAATCATTAAAATTCAAGGCCTTTCTCTTTAATTAGGATTTCAAAAAGGTCATCCCACTTGTTATCTCAGTTGTTGGATATAAGACTAATTAACTCTTGTTCATCCTATATTTGCATGCAGATCAGTTGATTTTATCCTCTCACTAAAAATGTGAACAAACAAAATCATCAACCACGTTGCAAGGATCAAGGCCATCATCAATGAAAATTTGAAATATGATCAATGAGAAGCTTTGAGATGCCATTCTCTTTTAGCTAGGGTAGAAATCACAAAAAGGAGTGAAAAAAATAATAGATGTATAAACTACAAATAATAAATTGAAATAATAAACCTTAATAATGAAATAGATGGGAGTATGAAATCAAAGACTGAGTTTTCCAAATCTTGGAGAACAATCAGCAAATAACCTACAATATGAAACCCTAGGATGCAAAAAAAAAAAAAAACTTAATTGAATGTTAATGCATAGGAATCCTAGGATGCAAGATGCAATTGAAATAATAAAGATAATGTGTTCAAAATGCAGGTTCAACAAAATGAACCATCAATTTTGAAGGTTCTATTGACTTCTCTTGCACTCTTAGGGTTTTTCACCTAAAAGGAGAGAGATAAAACACAAAAATTGAAGTGGTTCGCTCAAATAAAGAAATGTATGGAATTATTACTAAATTCAATGATCTAAATGTGAGTAAGTTATGAAATTGATTGATTGTGAATGCAAAACTAATGAAATATGTAAGTTTTGATAACACGGTGAGGTATGCAAAAATAAACTAAAAACGTGAACTAGAGAAAACAAAATTGAAAGTTTAACAGAGTGCACCTGGAAGTTGAATGCTAATCCTAGAAGGTTATGGAAACTGGCTAAAATCACTTTAAATCACCAATGGAACTCATTCACCACTGATGGTCAATTAGTCCTCCTATTGGTAAAAACACCCAAAACTACTTTTGACTATCGGGAATTGGATTCTAACAAAATCAACCTTTTTTAGCCTTTAGGTGGGACTCATTCACCACCGATGGTGAATCAGTCCTCCTCCAAAAATCTATAAATTCAAAGGTCAATCTTGTAGGTCTAGATCTACACTTGTCTTCTTGTCAGGTTAATGGAGTCAAATCTACAGAAAACAGGCTATAGGTTGTCTCCAAGCTTGAATTAGGGTTTAGGTGACTTCAAACACTTTGTTGACTTATTGACCACCTTTCAACACCTATTTTCTTGACAAATCTACATATAAAGTCTACAAACACACATGCAAAAGGGGAAAAATGGTTAAGGGTTAGAGTATAGGAATTTTCCTTGGTGAAATCCAACTTTGGTAACCAAACCCTTAATAAAGAAATGAAATGAAATGAGCAAGGAATGATGAATAAACAACATGCAAATTTCTTAAACTCACCAAAAACCTTGTAGAAATCTAAAGATATGTCAATGGCTACTACAAGATACTTGACAATTGCTTGATTGAATGATGTTTTGATGGGTTCAATGCAAGAATGATAATTGATGGTGTAAGAGAAAATGAGATGAATGGGGATTGAAATGGAAGGAAAAACACTTATTTATACACACTTATGCCCTAATAACCCAATAATACCTCATCACAAGCTGACATAAGGTCTTTTTGAATAAAAAACTGAAAGAAAATTTAAATTATTTTGAATTGGGAGCCAAGAGGGATGCATTTTCCACCCATGGCGAATAGGTCCCACCTCAATCTTATAAGCGGGTGTCAGGAATTAAGTTGCATTTAATGTTATTTTTTGGGTTTTGCACTCAAAAATACATTTAAATAAGTCCTATAAGTGCATAAAGGGGAAAAATAAAGCATAAGAAAGGTGTAAATAGTGATGACAAGCCTAGAAAAGCATGAAATCTTTTTACAATACTTTACAATACTTTAAAATAGGACTTGATAAGGCGTAGAAAGGTGATTTTTAGATGAATTATAATGAGAAGAGTCTAGAAGAGTGTAGAAATGTGTTACAACACTTCATAACACCTTCACAAGACATCATAATTTGAATATTTGGACCTAATGTGAATGCATAAGCCACATTGCAACATTAAATCAAAGAAAGATAGATCAAGCATCACAAGAGAAAGACCTAAATAATCACGAAAATGTCAATGATCCAATTTTCTATGGTACAAGACAAATGATCTCATCTTCCTATTAGGCATAGCCCTAATATCAAACCATCTATTTCTATGGAACTCTTTGAGATTTCTCTTGTGAAAATTTATATGTATCTAGATATATGTTAATAGGGAAGATGTATTCACTTATTGCAACTTACACATAAAGATCAAATTAGTGATTATAAGGTTAGGAAGTCGAAACTCCTTAAATAAGGTACTAATAAGATTGATAATGGCTAGAGTGATCATATTTTAGATAAATTAATGGTTCTCTATTTCATATTTAAAATATTATTTGATTTTTTTAGACATTAACTCTATCACAAATTAACTAAGGCAGTTTTTCTCTTTTCTTAAATGATCAATTTTTTAAAATATTTTTTCTTATTGTTTCCTTTGCTAGAGTTATGTAGGTTAGGTATACTAGTCTACATGATTCAATAATATTAAATTTTATTAATATTTTGAGAGATAAAATGTAATATATATTCAAATATTTATGCATGTTAGGTCGCTAGGTTGTACATGATGTATGAAAAATATATAGGGGTTAATTATATGGCATATAAAATAATTCACCTCTTTAATTACATGTGTAATCAATTGTTAATATTTTATAAAAGAGATATTTATACATACAAGAATAGTATGATATTGTAAGATGTATTTTACTAATAAATAATTAAGATTTTATTGCACAATAAGTGCGGCTAGGGAATGTAACCTAGTCTATTATTTTAAATCTTTAATTATCCTATTAAAATATCTAAGAATACCACAATTTTCCTTATAGAGAAACAATTTTAAATGAGTTGGTTTCTCTTAATAGTTTTTGAATAATTTTCTATAGTCACATGATGAGTCTAGCCTTGTTATTATGAATAAAAACATGTCACTAGGTTTGGGTATCAAGTTTTCTCTCTAGGGTTGTAACATTTAATTTGAATCACAAAATTCATTATTGATAGGATAGTAGTATTTGCTAACTAAGATAGAAATTATTTTGACCCGTATTTCTAAGATATAGCATAAAAAATGAGATATCTAAATATTTTAGATGCCAACACATATAGTGATGGTGCAAGAGGTCATCCTCTTCAAATAAAAAATTTGAAGAAACTAAATTTATTATATTGGATACCATTAACATTAAGGAAACTAGAACCATTACTAGATAACACCCTAACTAATATGATAAAGTTGGATAAAAGGAAATTTTAATGAAGCATCGCCAAAATGAAGGACCATCTAATTCTAGCATAACCGTTCTCTACGTAAACTTTGAGAAACACCACTTATTAATTGAATTTCCTAGTATGTTCCATAACTTAACATATAATAATAATTTTTTCCATGAATTTTTTAGTCAATATTTCTCCATGTGGATAACCAATCGGAGAATATGTCAAACACAAAGTACAAGAGCCTTTATAATTAACTTCTATAAAAATTTGAAAAGAGTGGTTAGTTTCTAATTATATATTAATTCAAGAGACTATTAGTAATAGATATACTTTAATATTATATGTATTAATGATAGACTGTAGAGATCTTAAATCAAAAGCTTCAACATACACCTTATTTGAATCATGGCCAAAAACATCAAAGAAAATTTTGTAGAATTCATAGGGAAGGTCATCACAACTAGATGCATTTTTATTAATTGTGTTAGAAACATTAAAATGAAGGTCTTGTTTAGAAAGGATTTTTAACAAGACACTAACTAAATCAATGATGGGTTATAATGGATTGCATCTAAGCATTGTTTGAAAGTTACCTCATGTGATTGAGAAGATTCTTAAGGTTTGAGTACATGCTATAGTTTCAAACAAGAGCTTTTAAAATTTTAAAAAGATCATAAATGTTCTTATCTATTTCTTTTATAGATATTATATAATGATCTAAGTTGTCTACCTAGAAGGGTTAAAATAAATCATTTGAATTTATTGATTGTCAAACTTCAATAATGAATTCTAGGATTGATATGAGCTCCTTTAGGCATGTACACATCCACAACATTCACTTGTTAGCATGGTTTGGCCACCTGAATTTGTAAGGGTTCATGGAAGGGCATTAGGTTTAGCTAACTAAAGAACTAATTAAGATATAATAACATGGTCAAATAGGATATGTCATGGATTATAGCTAATCACTAGCAATAGATCCCCAAAAACTGAGTAACTCAAATTATGGCATTAGACCACCATGAATGAACAAGATGATAAACCACTAGATCTTTTTCTTATTAAAACATTCAATTATGAGAGCTAAAAGATGGAAATAGTAATTAGAAATGATACCTAACTATTATAGCAACAAAAAGGTAGGCTTTAAGAGGTTAAAATGATGTATACCTTTCTGGAAAAGCATTGTTTTAGGGCCCACTGAGGACTCATTCGCCTTTAGTGATGAATGGGTCCCTATTAGGGCTTCCAAAAAGTTCCTTTTGGGTTTCATTCCTCTCAATTTGTAACTCCAGATTCTATATTTTTACTGCTTCAACCCTACTAAGGACTCATTCACCTTTAGTGGTGAATGGGTCCTTTTAGGATTTTGAAAAACTAATTTTAGGATCCTATACCTTGATGTTTACACTACTGAAATCTTGGTTATCAAGTTCTAGAAGCTTGTAGTTATTTCTTTAGAGCTCTTTCCATGATCTTGCACTTTGAATGATGAGTTTTGTAACTTTGACAACTTTGCTCCGAATCTTGCTCAACTTGATCTTCAACCTATAAATCTATAATAACACACACAAGGGAAAGAAAAACTTGTTTGTTAGTGAATGGGGGCTTGCCTCAATCAAGGAAAAGAAGCATGAAAGTACAATAATGTAAATGATATCACCTGGGATATATCTTGTGAATCAAAATATGCAAACAATAATGGAGTGGCCATGACGAATGTAGATCTTGGATGTAGGATGATGCTTGCAAATGGATCCCAAATGCATCATTAACTTCTTAGCTCAACACACATGAATGCATTAAACCCTTGACATTATTATAAGACCTTGAATTGCTATAATAATCACTTGAAATACTTTATGAATGCTCTAATCCTTGATCACTTGAATGCTTGAATTCTTGATAAATTTGCTAGCTTGTGTTAGGAGAAACAATGTGAATTAACCCCTTATTTATAATAAATCAAGAGATTAACCTTGAAATTCAAATAACTAAGGCTGACACCTGATCTAAAAAGAAAGATAATTTAATTCTCACTAGAATGAAATTCAAAAATTAGGGTCTCATTAAGGGAGGACCCATTCGCCACCAAAGAAAAATGGGTCCTGGCTAAGTTTCCAAGACCAAGCTTCAAGGTAATGAAAGAAGGCCAAAAACCCATTCCAAATCAACAAAGAAAGGGGCGTCCTATTAAGGGAGGACCCATTCAGCACTAAAGGAGAATGGGTCCTAGCTCAACTTACCAAGATGAAATTTTTCCCAATGAAATAATTTGATAATTAATTTATCATTGTTGAGAAAGATCCTCGGGAGGTGTCAAAATTAAGGCCTAAAAAGGGGGTTAAAAAATACAATGAATTAAGACCACCTAGATAAGTTTGAAAGTGCTTTAAAACACTTTACAACACCTAAACAAGGTAAAAATAATGTACATTTTTATTTAGAAAGGGGCCCATTAGGCTTAATTAAGCAAATAAGTCCTAGAAAAGCATGAAAGTGTGTTACAACACTTTACAACACCTTTGTAAAGGACCAATTAAATCATGATTTAGTTAAATAAAGACCTCCTAGAATAGTGTGAATGTGTACAAGATATTACAACACCACTCCAAGACACCATAAATTCAGCTTTAATGTCAATTATCAAGCAAGGAAGGAAAAGGATACTTTTTTCATTACTACATTTTTCCCCCACTTTAGTGAGAGGATGAGCCCATGTCAAACTCACACTAATTTAGACATCTAGGACAATTAAGTATGCAGCATTAACAAAGATACATGATTATACCATGTCAAAGGCCAATAAAAATAAACAACAACAAAATGATCAAGTACAACCAATTCAATGCAATGTGAGCCAGTAGCTATTTGTCCATAACATACGTTGTTCACTTTGGGTCCACATAACTCCAGGTCGTCTGCATGGTGAGTTGTCCCAAATGTGTGTGTATGAATAATGTGAGTGCATAAGCAAATAATATAACACACCAATGAAACATTATATTAGAGAATTAAAATGATGATCAAATCAAAACCACAAACTCCCCAATGGCATCTCATTGTCCTCTATCTCCAATGATTCTTTAATAAGTCATTTTTTCTCTCAGATTGTTTGTGCATATGACTTTCCAAATGACAACCTGAAGAATGAGATGCTGGAAATGCAAGAAATACTTCCTACACTACATGATTGCTAAATCTATTGTAGATTGATGTGAAAAGATTAATGATGATGTTATGATATTGATAATGAAATGATATGATGAAACTACATCAATTAGGATGCTACTAATGCAAGTGTCGTGATTAATCTACTTGATTCTGAAATGAAAACACTTAAATGCTAATGCCAAGATGACAATGCTCTCCAAAATTCTGGAGAGTTTAGTTATGCTCAACACTCTATATGTTTTTGTTGTAAGAGAGGATGTATTTATAGATTTTCCAAGGCATAAGCTTAGGTAGCAAGAGTCAACAGTCTGGATTCAATCTAGAGAGATGAATTGTTGAGGATGAAGAGGTTAGAGAGAATCAACGAGTGTGTTCTCTTTAGTAGAACAAACTACCAAGTGTGAAGAAGAAAGAAATGAAGATGAAGGCCAAGTGTCTCAAAATTTGTTAGAATTTGTTGAGGATAAATGACATTAAATATTGAAAATATTTAATTTCATGAGACACATGATGAGGTGGAATATGAGAGGTTAGTAGAAATGTACTTAAATTCAAATTTAATGAGGAGTTCAATTAAATAAAATAAACGAATTGAATTTGTTTATTTAATTAAGACATGAAGAAAAATGATTTAAGATAGGAAGAATTAGGGAAAGTGAACTATATAAATATTTGTTTCAATTTATTTATAAGTAGAAGAATTAATTTAATCATTAATTAAATAACTTGTATTTAATTAATTTCCCCAAACCAAATTTAAGTGTATACATTTTTCCCATCTTTGAAGTGATGTGTTTGTGACACATTGATTCAAAGAAATTTTTTTGCTAATAGTGCTAATAAAAATTTCGATATGCCCCAAACGTTGATTTTCAAGTGATGATGCATGTATGCCCCGTCAAGAGATAAATCGGTAAATTTTGAATTTTTAGGATTTTTTTTGAATTTTTTATGATTTTCTAATGATTTTAAAATTTTATGATGTTGAGACGATTTATCTCTCGATAAAGAAGAATGATCCTGCCAATTGATTAAATGATTCCCTATTTGAAAAAATAGAAACAATCCCACTTAATTACCCTCCATTTACTCCATTAAAAGGTAAAAAGATGAAAAAGTGAGCTCATTTGAATTCATTTGCAATTGAAGATTGAGTTGATTGAGCATTGGAGCAAGATGGTGATCCCATACCACACTCACCAATTTAAGCGAGTTTAACGACACCAGCACCTTGCCATGTATCTCCGATACGTAACCTGAGAAACCTCTTTTTGAAACTTTGAAATTTTTTCCCAAGTTTTTAATGTTTTTAAATTATGTTTTAGCATTTTATCACATATGTGATCTAATATAGCGCATAGGGATTTTTAGTGCATAGATGAAGTTTTTTAGCACATAAAGTAAATGTTTTTATGCATGGAGCTTTTTAGTGCATGTAGGTCATAAAATGGCGCAGTTGGTATCTGTTATAGCACATTTGGTATTTTGACACATAGGGACCATGTTTTGGTGCATTGATAGAATTTTTTAGCACATCCATGATTTTAGTGCATAGAAGCACTATTTTAGCGCATTTACACCAAATTTGATGGATGTTGTTTTGCCTCCTTGTGTTTGATGTTGATAAGATAGGTGATGATTGATCTCATGATAGGTGAGAGTCAATGATAGGATAGATTATGATTGACCTCATGATATAGGTGAAAGTCAATGATAAACGCTCAACAAGATTTGATTGAAATCTCATTAGAGCTAATTAGATTGATTGATAGGTTGATTGATAAAATGTTGATTTGTGATATGTCATTATTATAGGAGGATTTTAGAGTTATTCAATCTCAGGAACACTACCCGAAGACCTAGGACATGATTCCATGTCTAGTGCAAGAGGATATGGATATTATTACACAATGTGGTTTGTCTTCCTTGATTGATATGCCCCAGTAAAGGATTAATAGGGGACTGTTGACTAATTTTGCTGAGAGGTGGCATAGTGACCACAACACTTTCCATGTGGCCACTGGGGATATGACGGTTACTTTAGAGGATGTGTACCATATATTGAGTATTCCCATTATTGGAGAGTTGGTCATGTATGATCAAATAGAGTAGTGAGGTACCGATGCATTGAGGAGGGATTTTCATGATGACAGGGATTAGTGGGTATGAGGTCCCATGGTAGGAGATGGTTGATTCATATCAGCCATTACCCTATGTTCTAACTAGATTCATTGGAGGTTTCTTATGTCTTGACCATAGGTTGAAGGGACTATCAGTTGGCTGGGGTAGGATACTAGAGAGTATGATCACACAGGAGATCAGATATGAATGGGGTTCTTGCATGTTGGCATACTTATACCACAATTTGCATCAGGTGGTGTAACTTGGAGCTATGAGTCTATCATTTGGAGTGACACTACTATAGATTTGGGCTTGGGACCATATAGTTGTTACATGGCCTGTGGCAGATAGATCTCGTCTAGTTGGTCATCCATATGTTTTTGGATACACGGGTCTGGTTGTCCAACATAAGTTGGAAAAATTGTAGTATTGGAAACAAGTTCTCGATGATTTGGAGATAGTTACATGGAGGCCACACTTGGATTGTGAGCAGTGGTTAGACAATGATATTGAGATGCCATATGTTTTTACTTTGAGGTACCTAATTGGTCAAACATGGTTTTTTATCAAGAGATTTCTGCTTATGAGGGTGCTTCGTCAGTATGGTCAAGTCCAGGTTATGCCCTAGGGATCTACTTTATATGCTCAGAGATGACAGGATATTCCAGAGTGGGGACCCACCCTATCTTATGATGCAGTATGTGAGGAGTACTTTGAATTGCAGCCACAGATATGGGATTATTGTCCAGAGATCATAGATTCTTTGATGGAAAATGAGTATGCTCAGTATTTATTCACACATGCTTTCTTGAGGATATCCAATCCGGATGAGCTAGTGCCAGCATTGGATGATGATGAGAGAGCACCACCATGTGTGCCGAGATGGAGGAGAGATGGGGGAGATGGTGGCGATGGAGGAGATGATGGTGGAGATGGAGGAGATGGTGGAGATGGGGGAGATGATGAAGATGGAGGTGGCAGACTGATACTGGATTTTAAAGTACTACAAAGGAGTAGATCTAGGTTCCTTCAAGATAGCAGTAGACAAGGCCATCACAAATTCAGATTCATGTTCCTTCCTATTAGTAGCAGACCTGTATAGGTTGACACCTTACAAGAACAAGTACAAGGTTTACAGGGACAACAGGCATAGACATAGGCACATATTGCCTCTCTCACAACAAAGAGAGATGAGGGTAGATAGAGATGAGAGCATGCAGAGGCTTTGGATGAGAGATGAGGGTAGATAGAGATGAGAGAATGCAAAGGCTTTGGATGAGAGATTATAAAGAGTGTCTAAGGGGAAAATTATAGGGGATATTCTTAGAGAGGTTCGACATTCAGCCAAAGAGGTAGAGTACTATATATTACGGTACTATGAGGTTGTTCCTACAGAGTAGCACGCCCCGAGTTATGCACAGTTTGTTAGTGCTAGATCAAGTTAGAGTCATTCTTAGACTATGAGCAGGGGTGTGACTGGGCCACCTCCCAGAGATCCATCAGGCAGGGATCTAGAAATAGATCCATCTGGTGCAACAGCAGGCACAGCGAGGCCTACATTGTCTGGAGGGAGCATCTCATAGCTTTAGTGATCATATTAGATGTACTGAGACTTGATGTATACATTTACTCAGTTAGAGATTTTATGATTTTCTTCCATGTTATTGATGTATATCTTCACATTTTGGGATATCATTGTGCACTTTACATGGATCATTTTGATATTATATGAGATGCAGTGGATACTATTGATCTATATGTTGTCTATATGCTTTTATGATGAATGCATTTTATTTCCATTCTATATGCTAAGTGATGTTTATATGATTATGCCATGGGCATGTATGGATGCAATGATGATGCATGGATTATGATTCTATATGCTTTATGGATGATGCTTTATGCTAAATGAGATGGATTTGATTAGGCAAATGACATGTGATACACTTTATTTTTTTGTATTTTTCTAATGCAAATATGTGATCTAATGCATGGATGCAAGTATGATATGATAATTTTTTCTAATGTATGTATGATATGATAATGATTATGCAACTACATCGGAATGATATTTTTATTGTTAATGTCAAATGTACTCAATCCTTTAATGACAGAGATAGAATCATTTTGAAAATTTCCAGCCTTGGAAAATATAAAATGTAGATGCTAAACTAATATGGATGCAATCTATCTTAACCATGCAAATCTAAATATGCAATGTTGTCATTGTTTTAGCTGATTTCTTGTGCTTGGTATCATCATTGAGCTTTTAATATGTTGAAAGTTAGTACAAAAATTGATGGTATAATTAAACCAGTATGACCTGAGTACAACTTCCATTGATTTTTGATATTGCAAGTTAACACAAGCATCTAGGAATAATTGAACCGAGAAGACCTAAGTATTTCTTGCATAAAACAGACAAGATTTAATCCTTTTCCTATGAAAATTTAGAATATCATCAATGATACTTTGTAGAGAACGTTTTGCGACAAATTTACATAGTAGTAATGATCAACTCACAAACAACAAACAAAAAAAATCATACTCCATCCTAGCTTTTCTAGTCCATGACATCCTTGAGTTACTCTAGAGAAATGATAACAAAAATCAAGATACAACAATTGAACATTCATGCTAAAATGATTAAACCATGCTTCAGAAGAGTATCATCTAGTTAGATTTCTTTTGTCGATCTTGTTGTTGATTTTGATGGTTGGTTTTCTAAAAACTGTGATTAAGTTAAATGTTGAGTTTTGTGGTGATTGTTATGTTTGCTATGTTTTCTAACTATTGTTTTTTTGTTTGTTAAGCTCAAAGTAGAATGCCCCAGTGAGTTCAAGGTTTTTCCCCCAGTGAGAAACCAATCATTTATTATGAATATGCACAATGATCACCAACCTAGGATGAGACATGACTGCAACGCCCAGATATGTACATGAGGTTCATAAGATGGAAAAGCATAATGATAATGAAAATTGTATGACGGACACATGCTCCAATAGATGGAAAAGCTAATATATCACAAATAGCACTTGTTGCCAGGTTTTCACTACTTGTTTTTATTGCACTTTTTCTAATTTTATGATTTTTTTTTACACCAAGATGTTTGTTTACCAAGTTGTCATCAAGGTAACCATTTTTTGATTTTTCACATATATATATATATTTGGATTTTTATCTTTTTTTTTATTTTTTTGGATTTTTTTCAGCTTTTTTGTTTTTTTTCAAAATTTTCAGCTTTTTACTATGCACCGAATGAGTTATGTATAAAACTTCTTGAGATGGATTTTTTTGATAGGTTCTTCAAATAGGTCCCCTTCGGGTGTAGATAACTGATATGCTCTAGATCCATATACTAATATAATGACAAAAGGAACTAGCCAATTAGGTTCAAATTTTTCCTTCTTTTCTCAATCCTATTGATTACAAGGATTCTCTTTTAGGACCAAGTCACCAACCTAAAATGTTCTTGGTCTTACCTTGTGATTATAGCTTCTTGACATTATTTGTTGATAGGGTTTTAGATGATCAACAACATGCTGATGGAATTCATCTAGCAATTCCAACTCCTGTAATCTAGATACTTGATAGTCTTCCTCTAAAATGATTCCTTTCAATGATACCCAAAGTGAAGGTAACTCAACCTCAATAGGTAATATTGCTTCTGATCCATATACAAGGGCATATGGTGTGGCTCCTGTAGGGATGTAGATGCTAGTACGGTATGCCCACAAAGCAGGGTTTAGTTGAACATGCCAATCACATCCAGCATTGTTGACAATTTTCTTCAAGATTTTCAAAATGGTCTTATTTGAGGCTTCTACTTGGTCATTCCCTTGAGGGTAGTAGGGTGTGGAAAATTAGTGTTGGATATGGAATTTTTACAAATTTCATGTATGTATTGGTTTTTGAAAGGTCCACCATTGTTAGTGATAATGGAGTTAGGGATTCCATACTGATAGACAATGTAGTTTAGGATGAAAGAAGCAATTTTTTTACCAATGATGGTGGTTAATGGGATAGCTTCAATCCACTTTGTGAAATACTCCATGATGGTTGTGATTATGAATTTATGTCCATTAGAGGAAGACAGATGAATCTTACCCACAAGATCAAGTCCCCATTGACAAAAAGGCTAGGTCAATGTGAATGGTTGTAGCTCCTGTGCCAGTGCATGTATGAGATTCCCATGAACTTGACACTTATTGAACTTCTTGACAAATTGAAAAGATTATTTCTCCATGTTCGACCAATAATATCCCAAGTGTAGGAGTTTCTTAGCTAGAGTAAGACCACTTGAATGAGTATCACAAATACCTTCATGAACTTCTCTAAAGTAGTTTTAGATTCATCACATTCAAGAAACCGGAGGAGAGTACCATCAAGACCTCATCGATAAAGGGTATCGGCTATCATGGTGTGTCGAGCTACTTGGTGGATGAAGTTGTGTTTTTGGTTTTGGGATAGATCAGGTGGAAGGTATTGTCTCTTAGATAGGTATAAATCTTCCCATAGAATTAAGAATCAACATCGACTAGATGGTATATGACTTGGGATTTAGGATTTTCATATGTGGGATTAAACAATTTTCCACCATGAATTCATAATGACTTCATTTTTCTAGTATTTGTAAAAGAGAAGCAATGGTTGCCGTGAAATATGTAGTTGTGTTGTCTACTCTTGGAATTTGTTCAAACTTGATCTCAACAAAGTATTTCTTGAATTCATCAACCATTCTCTTGTATGGCATCAACTTGTCATCTTTTTTTTTATAATCATCTCTAACCTGATTGATGACTAATTGAGAATCTCCATAAACGTGTAATTATGTGATTTTCCATTCCACTACTACCTTGATACCAATGATTAGTGCTTCATATTCTGCCATTTTTTTTGTGCAAGGAAACATCAACCTGTAATATTTTGGGATAGTGTGTCCTTGAGGAGTAACAAATAGGATTCTAGCACCTGATCCATGTTGAGTGTAAGACCCATCAAAGTATAATATCCAATGTTGTGTTGTCATTGTAAAAAAATTTGCATCTGGGAATTCAATGTGCATGGGATGGTCATCTTGCAATGGTGCTTCAGCTAACTGATCTACTATTGCTTGGTCGTTGATTGCTCTTCTATCCACATATTGAATGTCAAATTCACTCAATATCATCACCAATTTTTCTAATCTTCCTATTAGATTGGCTTTCTTGAGTAGATATTTTAACGGATCTATCTTGGCTATTAGTTTGATGGTATGTGTTAACATATAGTGTTGCAATTGTTGAGTAGAAAACACCACTGCCAAACAAGCTTTTTTAATGAATGTATAGTTAAGTTCATAGCCATTCAGTGTCCTGTTGATGTAGTAGACAACCTTTTCTTTTCCTGTAGAGTCTTATTGTGCTACCAAAGCTCCCAAAGATACCTCAGTAGTTGCTATGTACAGTAGAAGTGGTTTTCCCTCTATTGGTGGTACCAATATAGGTGGATTCATCAGATATTATTTCAATTGATTAAAGGCCACTTCACATCTTTCATCCCTTCTAAAAGAAACATTCTTGTGTAACAAATAAGTAAAAGGATGACTTTTGTCTGCCAATTGCACGATGAATCTTCTGATAGATTGGAATCTTCCTTGTAGAGATCTTAGTTGGCTAATGTTCTTAGGAGGTGGCATTTCCATGATTTCTTTAACTTTCACTATATCTACTTTGATGCCTTTAGCTAAGAATATGTATCTTAATATTTTTGTTGATGTTACTCCAAATAGACACTTCTTTTGATTTAGGAGCACATTGAACTTTTCCAATCGAATGAATATTTTATCTAAGATTTCTAGATGTCCTTCCCTAGTGAATGATTTTGCTAACAAGTCATCCACATAGTCCTCCATGAATGTGTGCAACATGTCATGAAATATTGTTGTCATTGTGCACTGATAGGTGGCTCCTACATTCTTTAATCGAAAATGCATGACATTCCAACAAAATGCTCCCCATGGGCATGTGAAACTTGTTTTTTCTTGATCTTTCGGTGCAATTTTAATCTTATTATAGCTTGAAAAAATTTCCATGAGTGATAGCATAGCATATCCTATTGTTAGGTCCACAATAATTTCTATATTGAGCAAAGGAAAATCATCCTTCAAACAAGCCTTATTAAGATCCCTAAAATCTATGCATATTTGGATGTTGTTGTCTAGTTTGGAGACTGGTACAATATTTAAAATCCATTTTGCATAGTCGATTGGATGGATGAACCTTGGATCTAATAGTTTCTTCAATTCTGCTTTCAATAATAGGGCAATGTGTGGATGCATTTTTCTCAATTTCTACTTTACTGGCTTCACTCCAGGTGGTAGGGATAAATGATGCATTATTAGATCTAGATCTATTCCTAGAATGTCAGCATAGGACCGAACAAAATTGATTTTTATTTCTTCAAAGAATTTGGTGAAACTTGGCTTTTCTTGCTCTATCATTAATGTCGCTAGATGTAGGTTCTTTACTATTTTTGTAGTACTGATGTTTATGGATTGTGTAGGCTCAACCAATTTATTGAAGATTTTTCATGATAATTCTCAAGAAGAGTGTCAAATATCTCATCCTTTAGTGCCTCAAAGAGGTTTTCACTGTTGGATACACTCTTTCTTTTTACTTTTTCATGATCTAATACTACCATTGCATGGTTTTCACCATTAGATCAATTTTTTGTATTCTTTATTTTACAACTAAGAGACTTGGCACTCCCCTGATTGGGAGCTTCATCATGAAATTCATTGGTGGAACTTTTTTTGGGATTTTTAGAACAAAGGAAATTGACAATGACATCATCATCTACAAAGATAGGGATATCAAGCAGCTCAATTTGTTCCCAATTACTGAGTTCGAGATGTATCAAAGGTAAGGAATCATCAAATTGGACATGGTCAATGGCAGTAAGTGCATGATGTAAATGTTTTCAAAGTGTTCAATAGAAATTTCAAGGTCTATAATGTTATAATGTTACTCTCCTCTAAATGATCTATCTCGCTTGACGTTTGATCATCCTCACTAGAGTCTTCAATATGTAGTGATCCAAGTTCAAGTGGTCTAGACCCTAAAATTTGTCCCTCCATACATATGGGTGCATACCTCTTTATCACATCAATTTCTTTGTCTTTGAAAGATACTTCAGATAGTGAATCCCATTCATATTCATTTGAGTCTATTTCAGAACTATCTTCCAATTAGACGATTCTCTCACAAATTTGTTGCTTGGCTTCTTCTTTTGTCTCTTCTTTGTATCCTAATCATGTCTTTTCCTTTGTATTGATTGTGATAGCTTGAATTGGTTCCACATACCCTCTTTCTTTTTACCAATAGGACCTTTTCCTTCATATCCCATCTTTTCTAAAATTGTGAATCCTTTACAATATTGCTCTGTTGGTATGATGAAGTTGTCGCTTGGGAATTGTATTCATCTTTGTAAAGCCAATTTAGGTTGTCTTTGTCCTCAGATTCATCAACTAGAGTACCTTCTTTTCCAAAGTTTCCTCAAAGAGCATGGTGGGTTGTGAAGATTGTTGTCTACATATTGATGGTTGCCCATATGATTTTGGAGAAGGTAGCAATTGTGAGAGACATAAGGATTGCTCAATTGAATACACACCCATGCCTTTATCTTTCAACTGAATCTTTTTCTCAAACTATTTTGACAAGGAATTAAGTTGGTTTTCATTACTTGAGGAAATGGTATCACCAATGCCTTTATCTTTCAACTAAACCTCTTTCTCAAATTGATTTGACAAAGAATTGAGTTGTCCTTCATTACTTGAGGAAATAGAAGTGAGAGCTTCCCTGTTGTGTGGCACAAAAATATATTGGACTGTCTTGAGAGTGTTGCAATATTGAGGATTGTTGGAATCAGTTGAAATGGTGATCTCTTGTCCATTGTAAGGGAATTTCAAGCATTGATGATATGTGGATGGCATTGCTTGCATTTCATGGATCCAAAGTTGTCCCAAGAGTATGTTGTAAGTCAATTCCTTGTCTAAAACTTGAAAAATTATATCTTTTGCAACTGGTCCCACTTAAATTGACAATACTATAAGTCCTTCAGAGGATCTTTCTTCATTATCATAGGCTTTTATGGTGATCTTTCTTTTGGAATCTATTGCATTTTCTAAATATCCCAATGCATGGATAAGTTTTAAGGTGGAGATATTTAGACCAACTCCTCCATCTATTAAAATGCGCTTGACCGAATGTTTATGGATTAAAACCTCAATATGGAGTGGAGAATTATGTGGATGAGTGAGGGATGCATCATCATTTTCTAAGAATGATAAACAATGGGGTGCACTCAAATGTCCCACCATGGATTGGAATTGACAAACTTCCAAATTAGTTGGTACTGTGGTGTCCACCAAATCCTTTTCCAAAATTTCTTTATGGGCAATTGGTAAAATTTTAAGAAGTTCCAGTATGGATATCTATGCTGGAATCCTTTGCAATTGTTCTACGATATTGTATTGATTTAAAGGGTTGGTAAGTATTTTAGATGTACTTCCTTTCAAAAAAACATGGATTGTGCTCTTGTGGTCACGTTGACTGGTAAGTTGTCTTGTTTATTGTTGATTTTGATGACATTGATTTGATTATCAGCTGCAACAATAACTTGTTTATGCTTGATGTTGATGTCATTGATTTGATTATCAATTGCAACAATGTCTTGTTTGTCATTGATTTGATTATCAACTGCAGCAATGTGTTGTTTATTCTTGATTTCAATTTCATTGCTTTGATTATCAACTATAGTAATGTGAAGGATTGTAGTATCATAGACATATTTCACATTTTTCCCTTTGGTGTTTGTTGAAGAGGATTCCCCTTTTTCATAGCTGGGTAGAGGATTTTCAAATGCTCCATGATTAGCATTTATTTGAGGTCCTTATACCGATATGTCCTTTCTATCTATCAAGTCTTTCACCAAAAATTTTAATTGCATACAAACATTTGTTTTGTGACCTTTGTTTCTATGAAAATCACAATAATATGCATCATTCCACCATGTTGGTTTGACTCTTGGTTCCCAATCTCGTGCCTCTAGTAATGTTATGAGTTTGTTTGCTGTAAGTTCTTTTAATGTTGATTCAAGTGACTACCCTAAAGGTGTAAATTTTCTATAATTTTATGGTGTTCGATACGGTGTTGAAGCTAGTTTAGATCCATTGTTGTTTTGATTGTTGTTTTGGTTGTTTTTAGGTGTAATTCTTAATAGATTGAAGACTATTTTTGCATTATATGTTTTAGTTGCGCCATCTTTACCATAATTTTTATTTCTTGTCCATAATTTTGATTTTTGATGGTTGTTATGATAATTAGAAGAGTTGGCATTGTTTGTTCCTTTATTATAGATTTTTAATACATCTCTTTTAACCAATTCTTCCTCATTATTAAGTCTATTTTCAATCATGTTTTCAAAGTTGGGTGGACATTGCAGTTGAATTCCATAACTCATCTCACTATTTAGATTGTCAATGAAGATTTCCATCTTTTATTTCTAAAGTATAGGATGGGCATATCTAGCAAATAATCATCTCCATCTTTGTAGAAATGTGAGGAATGATTAACCATTTTTTTTTTTGTGTTACAAAGATCTTTCATGGTTATTTCATGTTGAATGTTGTATAAGTATTGGGTGATAAATTTATTGACTAGCTCCTCAAATGATCTAATACCTAGTGGGAGTTTTGAAAACCATTCCATACATTGACCACCCAAACTTCTTGGAAATTGTCCCATTAAATAAGTCTCTTCATGTGAATATTCCAAGCTCATGGTGCAAAATTCTCTGACATAATCTATAGGATTAGATTTTCCATTGTATTTGTCATATTTTGGAAGATCACAGTTTGGTGGAAATGGTATAATGTTCAGACTTCTATCAAAAGGATAAGGATATATGTCTTGCATTAAATATCTTTTCTTTGTTCCTCTTTGCATGTCTTGGATTTGTTGAGTTAAAGCATTCATTGGATCTATGGTTTGTGAGTCAAATTCTATTTTCTTGGGAGCTCCTTTCAATTGGTTTACATCAAAGTCATTAGGTAGTTTCACACCTTGGTATTCCAACATCAAAAAGTATTTCTCTCCATCTTTTTCTAGAATTTTCTCCATGAACTTGTGAAATTTAAGGTCTTGTTGAGCTTGTTGAATGTCCTCATCAATTATCTCATCTGTTTCAGGTTGGTGAAATTTATGAAAGGGATTTTCTTCTCCTTTTTCCATGATGGTTTGGGTTTCAATTTATTTCTCTTTGAGTTTTTTTTTTGAGCTCTTGTTAAAATGGGAATGCAAGTGATAAAGGCTTTCTATACTTTGATCTTTGTTTTAGGAGTGGTAATTAAGTCACTAAGTCAAATAGGATGATAGATCATATTGATGAGACTATGGCTAATTCTGATGTAAAGTGTTTTGTTTCATGGTGAAGGATGATAGATCCTGATGATGAAACTCAACTAAACAATCAGAGATGAGATTTGATGATTAGGAACTTTAAGATGTTTGATCAAAGTTTAGTTAAATAGATTTCACTTCCAAAAGCTAGTTTCTTCAAGTTTAAACCACTGTTTGAATCAAGAATGAACTTTTCTCTTAAAAAAGGTCCCTAAATATGATTCTAATTGTCTAAAAGATGTTCAATTTAGCTCTTTGTTTGTGAATCAGATGGATGTGCTAAAATAGGTTGTAGATGCACTAAAATATGGGACAAATGTGCCAAATAAAAGCTTAGATGTGCTAGACTTCCTAAATGTGATTCTAATTGTCAGACATAAGTTCAATTTAGCTCTTTGTTTGTGAATTAGATGGATGCATTAAAACATGGACTAAATGCACTAAAACATAGCCTATATGCACTAGATTGTCCCATATATGTGCTAGAACAGAGAGCTTATGTGTTGAAAGATGAGGAAAATGTGCTAGAAAAGAACCCAAATGCACCAGAATATGAGCTAAATACATTGAAACAAGAAGCTTATGCACTAGAATATGAGTTAAATGCGCTGAAATAGGAAGCTTATGTGCCAAACTAGAAATGGTCACCGTTTTGAAAGTTTTTCTGATTTTCTTGTTTTCAACTCAGTGAATTGGGTGTTTTTAATGGATGATCTTTTGACCAATAAGTTTTCCTGGTTTTTCTCATTTCTAAATCATGTGAATTAAGTTTTTTTTAAGGGATGATCTCTTGGAAAATGATTTCAAACATAGCAACAAGTAGCAAAACAATTGTTTCACCCTATAATCTAAACATTGAGTGCATGTTCTAGGATCTAGTCTGATCCTTTTGATCTTCATTGGTATTGAACAATGGAAAACAAATCAATCAGACTCTCCTAATGTCAAGGTTCATTAATAACATCACAACCCACATCTTAGAACTACATCAACTCACACAACCCTGTCACCCCCTAGAGGGCGCCCGTGTTTTTTCCTTTTGTAGGTCTTAACAAAAGTCAAATCCTCCACTTTTGGCCAGTAATCCGTGGTAGTTATATGGTGAGTATCTTGGGGGTAGATTCTTCCCTCCCCTTGCACTATGAATATTATAATGTTCGGGAACTGACTCGGCTAGCTACTAAACTTAAAGTTCTTAGTAATGGTTTTCATTCAATGCAACAAATGATAAACTCCCTCAAGAAACCTCCCAACCTTTAGAACAAAGGCTTTGGGGATGGTTATCAATGCACACTACCATTAAATGTGATTTTCATCACAATCACGTTTGATTATAGTGGGTTGGAATACTTGGCTTTAGTTGTTCCCACTTAGGTCATTCCTGTAGGGTGAGTACTTTTTCCCACTACGACAGGCCTTCTATAGGTGCTATTGCATTAAAATGAAAGAGTGAGTCTAGCATTCTAGTCACCTAGTGAAGGGGAGAGCATAGGCCTATCACTTTA
>VDFB02105785.1:573263239-573300058 GCA_007258455.2 Sequoia sempervirens | reverse complement strand
CACAATATGGGGCCATAGGGGCCTATTAATGATGATGTAAAGGTCATTTAGGGCTTGGGATATAAATTTCAATGTGAAAGTGTGATTAAATACATTTTACATAATTAAAATGAGGTCCACATAGCCTAGAAAGGCACAACATCCAATGTAAATGTGTAAGACACATTACAACACTAGATTAGAGTTAAGTTTAATTCAAAATCCTTTTGGATTGACATGATAATGCAATTAAATACATTTTATATCATTGAATTGGGGGAAAGGTAGGTCCATTTAGTATAGAGAAGTGTGAAAGTCATTTACAACACTTTACAACACCTTCAAAAGACGTTAAATGCAATTTATTTAGTTTGCAAGGCTCAAAGACCTAGTGTGGATGTGTAAAACACCTTACAACACCAAATCAAGGCCTCATTAAGTCCAATTTGTCAATAATTATTCCTATTTCAAGAAAGGTATAGACTTTTTGGTGACATATGAACCCTCAATTTTCTCTTCATGTGCCTATGTTGAGCCTTTTTTGCCCTCAGATAAGCTCTGATACCATGTGAAAACTCTATTGCAGTTACTTATTATTAATCTCCTATCTTTACCAATTATTTTACTTCTAAAAATTAATTCATAGCAAATATTGAGAATAACACAAGAAAAATTTCACAAATAAAAATCATAGGAATAGAGAAAAAAATTGTGAAACAATCAACATGATATTTTTGGACAAATTGTCGCTAGAAAAACCCCAAAGAGAAAACTAGTTCAGTAGATTAGGAATTTTATTATACTTCAACAAATCAAGAGTTACATAAACTACTTGCCTCTTATTGGAAAAGCTTTGGCAATATTTTTCTTCACATCTATTGGAAATTAGAATCTCTGTGAAGAATTTCTTCAGAAAGTCTTCCCTCAATTTCTCCTACTGAAATTCCATTGTTGGTGTATCCAACGGTGTCACTGTGCCCTTCCTATCACTACAAATATGTGTCAAGAATGTGTTCTCCAAATTCCCATTGATCCCATTTTATAATCTTCTCAGTGAGCAAACAATGACCATTAATCTCAATCAATTGCTAAGATTATCTTGACTCTAACTAACCACTTTCTACAAGTCTCTAGAGAAACCAATTAATTCAATATTTTCAGGTATGCAGACACATGTCCGAGCTACACAAACTAATAGGCAGGATGCTGGGAAAGCTTGTAGGATTTGGAAATTTACACCAGCCATTTGCATTTGCTTTGAAAAGCTTTACAGTAACCATTTGCATTTTCTTGAAAACCTTTTAGTTTGTGGATATCATGCAATCTTCATATTACATGAGACGAAATCTCTTTGAGGCATTCAAACAAATAGTTCATGTCTGGAGGATGCTAGGAAAGGTTGTATAATTTATCTTTACACCCATTGTTTGCATTTTTTTAAAAGTTTTTAAAATTCTAATCAACGAATGTATGCCATGTATATTGTGCAATCTTCTCATTCCATGAGATGACATCTCTTTGAAGTAGTCTATCAAACAGTTAATGTTCCTTATTTATGCTTTCTCATTTTGTATACATTTCTACTAGCACAGATGCCAAAAATTTGTCTATAAAGTGTTCATGCACTCCAAGCTTTCTAGAATGAGTTTACATCTTATATTTCCAAGTAATTGGTACGATGTAGGTGCATATGTGTGCATATATATCTACACATAAACTTATATGTATATCTGTGGTAATTTGTAGGTATAGAAGAAACATTAAAGACTTACAAACATATTTGTTATAATCTTTTAGAATTTATAGTAAATCAAATTATCTTTTCATTAAAAAATTGTTTATGATTTTAAAAACATAGTACATAATTATACAATTTTTAAATTAAATCCCAGGTACATTTGATGTAAAGGATGAAAATACATGTTGTCATTGTGGCTACATGCGTGTGAATCTTATATGAATGCATGTGCATGGATATAAATGTAAATTATTCTTTTATATAGATATGTTGGCTAGACTTGACGACTATTGTATTTATGCATTTTCTTTCTTAAAATACAATATTTTTTGTTGGAAGACTATCACATATATAGAGATATTTTGGGAAAACCTTAAATAATCTAAAGTATTTAATATATAAGTATAAGTAGTGTATGATGTTTTCTTCTTTAGAATCCTTAGTCAAACTAAAGAATTCAACTCCATATCAACCATTTTGTCTTGTTTGAAAATTCTAGTATTGTGTGAATTCATTGCATTTACATTTTTGGAGTCAATCAATTAAAACCAAACTGCATATCTTTCCTGAGGATCTATGTTTTGTCTAATAGTTCTCTTGCCTTGTCTATGGTATATCTAATTGTTATTGAATAGTTCTTGAGGAAATTTTCCACACAAAACATATGTCTTGTCTAATCTTGATAACTAGAAGATTTGGTCAAGTATGAGTAGCAATGCAGAGGGTAGGTGTATTAGCATGGACTCTCAAGATGCAACAAACCCTTGTTTCTTAGGTATTAAAATATGAAAACCCACTGTGAAGAGTATGTCAAGAAGTCTAAGAGAATTTTAATTTATATAATTTTTCAAAACTTGGTTCAAGGTAACAATGAATCAATTAGTACTTGCATTGTCTTAATTAAGAGACATGCAAAAAATCATAGGGTTGCACTCTTACCCTCTAACTTCACATGTTTATGTAAAATAGGTGCAATAAACCCTTGTTTCAAAGGTATTAAAATATGAAAACCCACTATTTAGAGTATGTCAAGAAGTCTAAAAGAATTTTGCTTTATTTAATTTTTCAAAACTTGGGTCAAGGTAATAATAAATCAATTAGTACTTGTATTTTATTAAGAGACTTGCAACACATCATAGGGTTGCACTCTTACCCTCTAACTTCACATGTTTATGTAAAATAGAGACACCATTTAATAGGTTCTTTGTATGCATGGGGTTGATATTACGATTCCATATCTAAAAATTTCATTTCCAATCATGATTTTATTGTGTAGCTTCAAAATTTTATATTTCAAACCCTTAGACTTTTCTACTTTAGAAAGTTGTGATTTTGTTCCTTCTAAATAAAAGTTGCAATCTATTTGATATTTTGAAAATTCGAGAAGAAAACACTACAATAGTCTCTCAAGCAAGTGGATTGATCACTCACTATTATGGTTTAGTTCTACCATTTTGATTTCTTATTTACTATCTTTAAATTTACTAAAAAAATTGGTGTTCACTTAAAACCCTTCTAAATCCTTTTCATATCTTTTAGTGTTGGTTTTAATTATTTAAAAGTATCTACCATGGTAATTATTCTCTAAAATGATAGTATTAGAAATAAAAATGGTTGTGGCATTATAATGAAATTAAATATGTATATAATGTATAATCTACTTCCTTAAGGTTTCCATTATTTATTTATTTATTATTGTAGGTTTGAATGTATATCTCAATCAAGCTTATTAGTACCTGCCATTGGCATAGTACTATTGTAATGAGTTTGACTTTTTTTAATTAACTAGTTATTAATAATTTAGTTTTCAACCAATCACAAATAATATTTAAAAAAATTAAAATAAAATTCTTTTTTGTAGTGTCGACTTGTAAAATATTTAACTTTACAAATTATTAAAATTATTTCTTGTGCATATGATTGCTTAAAAAGTTATGTGTGTTATTGACCCAGGGAAAGCAAGGTAAACATTTTTTTAAAGAATGATTTTTCATTTTTTGCTTTATAAATCATATCATTAAATCTTATGTTACTTAGTTTGACTTTTTTTAAGAATGTAATTGTTATTTTTTTATTAAAGAAAATCTCAAGAAAATCAATTAACTATTTTATAGAGATTTGATTCACACAATTAAAATAATAAAATAGAATAAAATTTGTATTATTCTTTCCATTAGACTAATATCTTTTTTATCTATGTTTTTAATATTTTATGGTATAATTTAATTTTTTATATGCTTTCCTTCTTCTTTTCATTAATAATTTTTTTTCATGATGTATATTTTTATATTAATTTATATATATAGGTTCTCCAAAAAAAAATATAACCTATATTATTTTAAGTCTTTATTATATATAATATACAACCTATTTTAATATAGATAATATTAATTTATATCTGTAATCTATATTAATGTAGAATTTATATATATTATTTCTATTTATATTTTATGTTATTGAAGGTAATATTTTGTAGGTAAATAAGTTAATCTACATTGTGTAGGTAATATATTAATTTATATTATACATTTATATTAACATATATTCAATATGTTATTTTTTTGTAGGTTCTTTGTAATCTATATTTATATATATTATATAAATTACTATGATTTTATCTATTTATATTAATATATATTATAGGTTATATATATTATAATCTATTGTATATTAACCATATATATATTTATTTTAATTGAATCATTTATTTAATTTTCCAATTTATATTTTATATAAAATCTCATCTTTTTTAATTTTTTCTTTGGTTAAATTCTTATTATTGTTTTAAGTTTTAGTATATTTTCCTTTATTTCTTCCTTCATTTCTTTTAATAATTTTGCTAATTGTTCCTCAATCATTTTGTTATATAATTCATCTTTATAATTCTCTTAAGATATTTAACCTTTAACCTTTTTTTATCCATTTATTTATGTTATATCATATTATTATATTATTCACTCTTTTGTTATGTCTTCATCATTTTTTTCCTATTTTCACTTTTACTCCATTTTTCAATCTCCCCCCTCCCTACCCTCTCCCACCACTTAACTCTTCTTAAGGTCATTTCTACAATCATATTCTTCATTATCCTCTTCCTATGATGAATCATTGAGTTACGGTTAGGGTAAGGTCATTAGAGTTATTTATTCATTGTTTGACACATTTAAATTTAACCTTTTTTGATCCATTTATTTCTGTTATATCATATTACTATATTATTCATTCTTCTATTATGTCTTCATCATTTTTTCGCTTATTTTCACTTTTACTTCATTTTCCAATCTCCACCCTCCCTACCCTCTCCCACCACTTAACTCTTCTTAAGGTCATTTCTACAATCATTTAGTATGTTAGAAATGTCAATTCAAAATAGCATACATAGTTTAATCTAGAAGTATTTATTCTATCATTCGTAGACTTTGAAAAAATTATACCATCTATAATAATTGATTTGAACATTAATATTTAACAATTATTGATTTGAATGAAGAGATATAGTTGCACTTGTGTCTACTATGAATCAAATCTGATAATTTAATATTAATAATAAGAGAAGAACCATTACCAAAATATAATATCCAACTCTTAATGAATTTTAATATATATTATATTTATTTAATTTATAAAATTTATTTAATATACAATAATTCATAATATAACATTTATTAAATATGCTATTTATTTAAAAGTTAGTGATAAAAATTAGGTTTATAGGTATGGATAGTGTTATAATCATAGTCAGGGTTAGAGATAGGTCTAGGGTTAAGATAATGGTTTAAAATTTATTGTGAGGATTAGAGTTAGGGATAGGATTAGGGTTAGGGTTATGGATAGAAGTAGAGTTAAGGTATGAGTTAGGATTAAGATTAGATCATTAAAATAACTATTTAATAATATTAAAACACTATAATTAACAAAAAATACATTTATAATTTTTATTCACATTAATGTTAAACTTACATTTATTTTTTATCAAATCTAAAAAACAATAATTACAATACTATTAAGGCAAGTACTAGCCACTACGTGGCACTTGTTCTTATAGCTATAACACATTTGGCTACTATATGCATAGTTAACATGATTCTTAAAGGGAATGATTTCATCATTAGCAATAATATAGATTATGCATAGCTTCAGTCAAAATTCTAATAGATAATAGAGAACATGCATTTGTACCTCTTAGAATATAATGGTTGAAAAAATCTATTATGCAAATTATTTTTACAGAGTTACGTATCACCTATTATTAATGTAGTTTTTTTTACTTGAAAATTTGCCAATTTATTTTCATAATAATTCTTTTACAGTTGCCTATTGTTATTGTAGTTTTTTTTACTTGAAAATTTACCAATTTATTTTCATAATATTATTATTTTATTGCATTGGTATCAAGTTATTTGAGTATGTTTTTGAATTATTGATTGCATTTATAAGTTACCATTATTATTATTGTATTTTCTATGGTTTATTAATCTTTATATTTTATCAAATAATATGGATAATTTTTTTTGGATTGATAAATATTTTTTTATTGAAAAATAGCTTGGATTTAATGAAAAAGGTTGATGAACTAGTAACATTGTTAAATATTATGTCAAAATATGTTAACTAGCTACTAAATTTATAGTCTTGATTTTGATTATTAGTTTTGTGGGTCTTAGAATAACAATTGTAATTCATTTGAGATTTTACTCTATATTAATAGATGTTAGGATTTATTCCATAATGCTTAACTATGGTTTAGCTTGATGATTGAAATTAATCAATCATACAGGTTTATAATAAATTATTAGTTTAATACTTTTCATGGCATGAGGAATATGATAGTTGATAGTCTTAATAAATGATTTGACACTTTAGTTTCATACATATACGTTGTAGTAGCTATTTATGATAGCCTATGGTAGATCTTTAGATTAATTGATAATGGGCATGAATTTTTGCAAGGAACTATAGTAAATGGTAAGTTGTATTGTGTTATTTTAAAATTAGAAGAAATAATAATTACATTAATTATGCTTGGGTAATTAATATAGTTAAGTGACCATGTTATCATGATAGTCAAATATAATTGTTAGATTAATTGAAAAGGTAAAGTGTCATTTAATATTAGTTCATAATTTATTTAAATATGCTAGTCATCAACATGGTTCCATTAAACATTGGTAACTGGTCAAATAGAGATTCATCATTTGTATAGTCATTGATTCAATATATTTAATCTTAGATGGGATTTAAATCATTTAAGAAAATTAACCATTTTGCATTCTCTCTAACTTGATCCACTAAAAAAATTCATAGTTTTTCCCTAATTATCAATTTATTATAAATTGAGTGATCTTATTTATTATTTTGAAATGCCATTAACTTATTTTCACCTAGGTTATTATTATTTGAATTGATTGTACTATATTGAGAATTACTAAAATGTGTAGATTTATGTACATTCCTATTTGAAGGGTAAGTTTGGTGAGTGCTTTCATGTAATATTATTTTATTTGGATAAGTTGTGCATATGAATAATTATGTAAATGATTATGTATAGTTATATAATTTCTTTTCATAGTCTTTGTAGTGGTTTGTTTTAAGATGACTTATCTTCAAAAATATATTTTGTAGGACTTGGGTACTAGATTCCCAATAATAAAACCAATAACCAATTGAATAAAGAAAAGAAAAATAAAATCTTAGGTTTTAGCTAAATCTATAAATATTCACCATCATATTAACACCAAAAACATCCTTGGAGTGTTTTGATAAATTAGGTTCATAATTAATTTTATGACCCTGTTCCACTTGAGTGGTTGGTAGTCAAGAATGAAATTTCTTGGGAAATTAGAGCCTAGAAATGGTTGCATACCCACTCACACAATTATATGAAACATAGATTAGAAATAAAACTACATATATACTCCTTGATCCCATTTAGAAATGGTGTATATAAGTAGTCTGATGAATGAAGGAGGTTCCTAGTATGCAAGAGATCAAGTATGAGGTTAGAGGGTGTCAAAGACAAGTTATGTTAACTTAATTAATATTACAGTTTTAATCAGTAAAGATAAGCATTTGATTTAGGGGGGAAGGTAAAATATCTAACATAAATAATAAGTTAAATATATATTTGTCTACTTAGAAGAATCATATGGATGGATAGATTGATTCCTCATGTAATTAGATAAAAATTTTAGGTGAGCTTTAAGCATTTCTTATATATATTTATACTCTAGAATTCAGTGACCTTGATACACTCCCAATAGGGGAGTGTAGTTTTTAGAGAGTGAGTCAAGACTAGAATGATCCCAATGAGTCTAAGTCTTTGGCAAGAGATTATGCCTATCCTTATGGATAAATTCATACCTTTTTTGGGTAGACACCTATCTAAGATGGATTGATAAGTGCATATCCTTTATAGATGAAATTTTATCTTGTATGAATAGATGCCTATCCTAGATGGGGAAATTCCTGCCATTTTTGGATATAAGTACCTAAGTATATAAATGAATGGACACCTAATAACTTGGAAAATATAATAAATAAATAAATGAAAATTGGTTTTTGTTAGAATGGATGGTTTATTACAAGTATTGCTGGATGTTTGATTTTTCCAACTCACACAATAGTAGATATTGCATATTCAATTTTTCTTGTTTCTAGGTATAACATCGAGCCATAAAAAAATCACATAAACACATCCAAGAAGATATTGACATATGTGAAAGGTACTAATTTTTTTGGTATTAATCATTATGCTTTTAAAAAATTGGACTTGTTGGTATTAGTGATTATGTTTAGGGAGGTAGTTTGGATGACTAAAACTTTACATCTAGTTCTTAGTCTTTATTAATCATCCAATTGCTATGTTATTTTTGGAATCTCTATTCTATTTTTAAATATATTATAAGTATTTTTTCTTTCTATTCTAATTGTTTTATCAGTTGGTTTAAGGAATAGAACCTATTCCAATATCTTTAGTTCAAGGAAAATAAAAATTCCTACATGTAATATAATCCATAATATTGGGAGATCACCAACTTTGAACTTCTAAATTATTTAAAAATATTAGTTAGTTTAATATGATATTGGGTCTTACTATCTAATTACTATCATGTGTCAATAAAATCAAATCCCCCATAAAACATCCCTTGTTAATTAGATAGAATGAACTATTCATTTGATGGATATCTTTCCCCTCTTAAGTCTTGTACTTCTCATTACCTGGGAATATTCTCTTTGGTTGGTCATATTCATAATATTGAAAAATGCATGGATCCCTAAGAAGGTGAACGATATTGATAAATGGTATCTTCTCCTTTTGGGTTTGTTCAAAACTACTACTAATGGATTTTCAGGGGGTAATCTAGGGGTAGCCATTATTGGAGAAATAGGGCACAATAGTCAAGGTTTGGTGCATTTATTTTTCATTATCCATATGGAAAAAATTACTAATAATCATATGCAGGCTCATGCTCTTCTTGTTGTCTTTGCTAAATATTGTGAATTGGGATGCAAAAAAATTATTTGTGAGTTGGATTTTATGATTTTGGTGGCTTTTTTGAATAAAGAAATGTCTAATATAGGTTCCTTGTAGTTGAATTCTCTTGTTGAGCAGATCTTGTGGACTTGGTTCCTAATTTTGATTCAATTTCTTTCCTCCATATTGTTTGGGAATGGAATAGGGTGGTTGATTGTTTGGAAAAATGAGCCTCTGAAAATGTTGGTAAGTGGAATGTGTCTAAGTAGGGTTCTCTACCCTTAGACAAATCCAAGATTCTTCTTCAATTAATTCAGTATGAGCAAGATTAAGTTCTCATTTTCAAATTTTGGTGCTGGTCCTATGCATCCTCCCCTGATTGTTATATTATGAGGAATTGGTAGTTTCTATTGATACCCCTTTGGATTTTCCTTCTTAATACTTTATTGATAGTGATGACTATTTAAAAATCTCTATATTATATTAGAATATAAAATTTCTTTTATTGATATAATTTTATCTCTTTGCTCTTGAATTTTTTTTTTTCCATGTATTTTTTAATATGAAGACATGGTTCATACTTAAAAAACAAGAAGATTTATTGGCTTTTTATTCCGAATTACTCAAATGCAAAAATAAAATATATGGGTAAAGATAATAATAGAGTATTAGAACATAAAAAGTTGAAGAATTGTTCGATTCACTATAAAACAACTGATGGAAAAAAAATAAAATTATACCTCATTTATTATATTTGCATTTACAGTGCTTGGGATTGATGTCTAGCCAAAAGCCCAGAAATAGAAAAGTGACAGCGCATCCTTTCGCCACAACGGTGGCAACTGAATATGTTGGCTGGTCTAGGTTGTGATGATAATGTAAATGTCTCTTGTTCTTACAAGAGTCTTGTAGAGTGGCCCTTCAAATAGTAAATTTTCCAAACTTTAGAAAGTCATACATCATCCAAAATCACCACAGCTGGGTTGGGTTGACAAAAAGAATCAATTGTTGCAGTTTCATATGTCCATCTTTCCAGAAACCTCCCACATAGTCTCTATAATTCTCTTCAGGTTTGGGGACTGTGAGACAGTGATGCAAATTACATTATCGTTGAAGCATCCTGCCATCCATGAGGAAGCACATTTATTTTAGATTAATTACCTTACCATGCACTAACATATCTAATCAAATCTAAACAGGAGCACCATTATAGAGACATCTCTTCGATTTGAGAATCATTCAAGACAGCCAATACTAGAGTAGTTATCCCCTGCATCTGACACCTCGCTTTGGAAAAACAGTCCACTCAAATATCTAATACATTGGTCCAATCCCACATAAAACTGAGATATTCCAGAAACATCGCATGCAAAATCGTCTGCCATTTGAGAACCGTTGATAAAATGAATCATAGCCATCTTTCAAGCTCTTTACAAATGGTTAATTTCTTCTGCAATTTGGAATTGGATAGTGCTTATCTAAGCTTGACTTGTTTAGAGAGGATATTTGTGTATATCATTGATAAAGGATTTAATCCTATAGCCATGGTCATTTCTCAACTCTCCCTTTACCACAAAGGGGTGGGCTCCTTCATAGTATGACAAGATTAATGAGCCTTTTAGTTGGCTATACTTTGTTCACTGCTTTTGGCATTAATACCACCGAGTTGGTTCTACATGTTAAATTGGGCCTCTCAAAATTAATTATAACTCTTAATCTTCAATTATATAAAATCTTCGACCTTCAAAATGATCTACTTGCTTCTCTATTCAGTACAATATCTATGTTTAATGATGATAGTTTTTTATCTTAAAAAAAATGAAAAGAATATGATCATGAACAACTAATATTCTTAAAGAAATTGTTTTTTAAAGTTTCCAACAATAAGATTAATATTTATTAATAGGTATGATTAAAAATGAAATTGTTAAAAGCCCTTACAAAACCACAGATTTCGATGATGAATAGGAACAAATAATATTTAACCACTGATCCTTCGGCCCTTAAGAGAAAGGAAGAAAATATTTATTTAATTATTGCTTAAAAATAGGAGAGAAAACAAAATCAAAAACTAGCGTACGTGAGAGGAAATTATGCATATCCTAAAAAAATTAGGAAGCAGAACAAGATCAAACAGATATTCAAGACAGAGATGGCAAAACAGCTGAAATTCTCACTTGAATTATTAATCAACGATATTACATAATTATAGACACAAATATCTCAATTATCTTTCAATAAATCTACTAAGGATTGTAACTAATTGATGACAAACTAGAGACTATTGACAGTAAACTGAAAATCAAATACACCTCTACAATAACTATTCACATATATTCCTACATATTGACACGCAAGCACAATTCTAGTATGACACGTATTTAACAATGGCCGCGCAACTGAATCAGGGCGTCGACTTATACGTCTCCTTCTTCTGTGAGCAGCATCCATTGTCTGGAATGTCGCCGCCGTAACTCCGATGCGATGGACACTGTGACTGTATCTTATCCACGCTTGGGATGAACTTAGCGTGGTAATTCTTATTTGCAATATGGGTACCGAGATTGTGCCTGCCAGAGACATTGACAATATATATAACGAAAAGGAGGAGGATTGTCAATTTCTTAAGCGTTGAGTTGTACATTATATTCTCAGCTTGCCCCTTGCAGGAGAAACACAGATTCAAAACCGGTACGTTATATATAGCTTCGCAACAACGAATGATGCGACTTGATATTTATGGAGAAGAATAAACACAGATGTTGCTCTAATGATTTAGAGAATAAACGGTTAAATGGTTTTTTATAGAGCTAATAGATGCATCGTCAAGTTTTCGCGTTAGTTTCCATGAAGTCTGTAATGAAAGCAGAAGGAAGATACGGGGGTTTAGTCGTAGAATTGCATATTACTTTGCGTATACGCTGAGAATGCTCATTCCTCTTAACATTTGCTGTGTTTTTAATAAAAGGAAAACGTGTATGATATCCATGCAAAAAGAGGAAATCGCATAGAAGAAACATTTAAAGGAGAAGCTGCTTAGCACTACACGACAGTAAACTTTAAATTGGGAAGAAATTACTGTTTTTGAAAAGTTTAACAAGTGGCTCCGTTCGTTTTATTGACAATTCTGAAATGGTGGATGATTCGATGTTCTGTTATGATAATGTGCCCGGAAAATCAAAGTTTTACGTGGGGTTGGAAAAGTGTATTGGAATTTTCAAAGCGGTTTCGTTTCACTGCCAGGTGTCTGGTCATTGTTGTTCATTGATCGGACGAAGCGGGAAGACGACTATTGAATGGCTACGTTCAAATAACACACTAAACATTGACTGGTCTGGTTAGCTGGTTGTCTCGTGCGGATCCCCCCTTACTAACTCTTTTGCCAGTTTTTTTTAATCTGTTCTAGCTGCGTAGGAAATTTTCCAAATCCTACGCACAAAATAACAAAAGTTGCAGATTGGCAAAATATACAATATATGTATATGTATATACACATATACGGATGTACATATATATATACACGTATATGTATATGTATACATACAAATAATATAATTAATATAGATATATTTAGATATTTATTATTTACATATTATTATATTATTTATTATATTATATATATTTTATTATTTACATAGTAGTTATATATAATATAATATATAAATATATAATATTATAATTGTCTTATTATATATATAATATATATTATATTATTAATATATCACATAATATAATCTATAATATAGATATAATATAATATTATTTATTATATTATATATTTTTTATTATTTATATAGTAGTTATATATAATATAATATATTAATATATATATATATATATATATATATATATATATATATATATATATATATATATATATATATATATATAATTGGTGAGGGCACTGGTTTGACTGGGTGAAAGAATCTTATTGTAGGCAAGTGGTCACAAGGTCTAATCCCTTGTAGAGGGCATGTCACACCATCACCATTCACATTGAAAAGTTTGTCCAATGTACAATATAATTTTTTAATATATATTATATAGTATATAAATAAATAATATAACATACAAACAATATATAATAAATAATATATATTGTTCGAGAGGATGTGATATTTTGGTCACACTTAGAATAGATAAGTAATACTACAAATCTCGTTCCTCTTGAAGCATGGATTATGAATTGAAGTTTTGGAGGTTACTTAGTTCACTGTGGTTATTCCCAACAACTTTTGGCATTGTTTGGATGGGTTTCATAATGATACTAAATGTTTTATAAATGAAATAGTTAGATGGTTATAAGCATGAGAGATGGTTGAGCACATTCTAGTCTTAAGTTGCATATGCACTTGTTTGCAGGTTGGATGATTTTATTAAGGTTTTGGTTTGACTTTTTGATACTTACGTTACTTTTGATGCAGTAGGATTTTGCCTTTTTTATGTATTTATTTTATTGAACTCAATTATGCTAAATTCAACCTTAAATTGAATCCCTAGTTTTTCAATCGATTTCTTACTTATTTTCTCTCCCTAATCTAGAGATTTTGTGGCATGCCTAATGAGAAAGTTCCATGTGTTCTCTTCTGGGTAGAGTTTCTTAATATACCCTTTTCATTCTAGAATTATTTAACATAACTACTTGTTTCTCTAGGATTTGTCAAGCGTTTCAAACTAAATAGGTTCTTCTTGACTTGATCCTAAATGAGGGTCTTTATAGAAGTGTATCTCTCCAAAGGATTCAAAGTAAATAGTACACATCTGAATTGAACAAATTAAATACACTCAATATGTTCTCTATTTAAATTTTTCCTATACTTACTATCAATTTTAATATTTTGAGCATAAGAAAAGATTTCTCTTTGGCTTCTCCCCATCCTAATCCTAACTTTCAACCCACTTCTAGGTATCTACCTCTTGTAAAAAATGAAGAAAGTTTGTCTATAGTTGTGAGTCAAAAATTCATGAGTCCTAGTAACAATGCACCCCCAACTAAGCCATCCTTAGGTTATGGGGTTAGCTCTTAAAAAATTAAAGTATCATTTAGAAACCTCTATACATAGGAAATTTTTTTATGTCCCCTCATAGAGAGATGTTTGGTGAGACAAAATTATCTCAAGTGCCATTAATAGTGTCACTTTTGGCATCTCAAGAAGTCACTATTTCCTAACATAGTTCCTCACCACTAGCTACAAAATAGAGATTTGTCAACCTACCAAGGAAGATGGAAGAAGGATAATATGTACCATGAAAATTATGCTCTATCTAGCCTTCCATTTAGATAGATAGCTTTAGTTCAAATGAATAATTTTGATAGGATAGTTAATTAGCTCTAAATAAAGTATATAATAAGGAGATGAATCTTGACCCTCATTCATGATTTTTGTTTCTAAAAAATATATATGTGCAATGAAATTCCCATACATGTATTTTATTTATGGAGCTCATCATTTTTTTCAAAGTCTAGACATTCCCTAAATACAATGTAGGTTAAAATTTCTACTTTTTTTTTCTTTTTATAGCATGTTGTGTTATTTTTCCTTCTAGTACTTTTTGTGTAGCAATCATTAAGTAGGTCATGGTGGAATTTTTACCTTTCTCTCTTGTACATTGTATTAATAGTTAGTTAATTATGGATGTGAATCCCCACAAAATAATTGTCACATACTCTTTTCAATAGTAATAATACTTCATTTGTAGTTATTAATCTTTGCATTGAATGATGCTACTATAGATATGGATTAAAAATTCAATACCTACCACACTTGGATTCTTTATAGGGGTTTTAATAAGATTAAAATGACTCATGATTAAATATGTGGCGACTTCTATGGATTGGATAGCTAGTAAAAAATTAATAGTAATTTATGCACAATAACTTAGAGTTGTATAATCCTAACATTGATCACTAATATGATCATATGATATGACACAATCAATAAATATTAGTGTGACAATAAATTATGTCCTTAAGTGTTATGATAGAGCCATGCTTTCCACTCAACTATTCTTTTATTTTTCTATTTATTACTCTTTTCCTATGGATCCTTTATCAAATATTTCCCTTTCTAACTACTTTCCAATATGATTATATATTGAGTTAAATTTTTCCAAACTTAAGGCAACAAAGAATATTTTTTCTAAACATATCAATTGTCACTCATAAGGCCACATCAACTCATATTCAATGTGTTTTAAATTTGGATTTATCCCCAATGCATCAGAAAATTTTCATAAATTTGTGAAATGACACTATCAATCACACATCCAACACTATTTTCATAAATATGTATGCTAGTTTATTAATTTCTACCACTACTCTTATGAGGCTCCCACCTTGGAAATCCACCAATACACCACTATTGTACAAGATCAGGCTATTAACTTAGACTATTAGCTTGACATGGATATGCTTATCTGTTAAAAGAAATTTGTAGATGACCACTCTTTTCATGGTGCCCAAATCAATGATTGAATTCGCTAGCTTAAGATTATAGACAAGGCCTTCAAGAAACTTTCTAGGCTCTACAAGCTTGCCATAAATTTGAGGAAGTATGTGTCTCAACCTTTCCTAAAAGGGTAACTATTTATATTAAGTTAAAATTTGAGCATTAATTAATTCAAAACTTTCCCCAAAGCTACAAAATAACCAAAAGAACATGTTGGTAAAGTTTCGACCAAAGATCATGCCTAGTTTTCAGGATATTAAAATTTCCTTTTTTAAAAGTTTCAAAGTTCTTTTTAGGCACTTAGAGGTTTTTTTTAAGGCACAAAAATGGTCCTAACTTGAAAAGTGGGATAATTATTAATAGATAGTTCTATTATCTTTTGAATGCTCCAAAAAGTTCATTAACAAAACTCTCAAATCAAAAGTTACAACATTTGCGAGTTGATTTTCTTGAATTGAGAAATATGAAAATGTGTTAGACATAGAAAAAATTATAAGAGGGAGTTACACATGTTGGTGTATGTTTTGAATCGTCATAGTTGATATTTGATTGGAGAGAAGTTGGGCACAAGTTTTTGGGTGGTTTTAGATCATGGTTTTGTAAAGACTTTTTGATGGTTTCATGTATTATATCTCCTATGTATTAGATTCTTGAGATGGAGGCTCTATGTGAGAGTATTACAAATGTTGGGTTGCCTCCATATCACTACTTAGTGATACTCTTGAGACATATTTCTCTACAAGTATATTACAATCTTGTTCATTTTTGAATAATATATTCGGTGTCCTTTGGAGTATGTGTTTTTTCTCTCGAAAGGGTTTTTCCCATGTAAATCACTATGTTGTGGTATAAATGATATTTATATTTATATTTATTTAGTTTGTATAACTATTGTAAATATATTAAGCTTTATTGCTCTACTGTGTTGGAATGTTTTTCAAATTTTTGTGTTGTAGCATTGGCCATGGTGGAGTTGGGTGGGGGGCCTATTTGGCGCCCCCTTCCAGGACTTTTTCCTCCTTGACAGGTGACAATGTCGATTCCCTGAATCTGTCTACTTGCTCTTCTAGGTCAAAATTTTATGTGGGGGTTGCTTTTCCTCAAGGTGAAGGTACTGTCAGCATTCATCATGAAGCCATATTCTTGATGTTGAAAAAGAATAAAAATTCATGTAAAAAAACTTGTGGGCTTCTCCTCTACTTTGAAAAGGGTCTTGTTCTCCCCTTTGGTGTTAACAATTTGTTGTGTAGTGGAGGGGTTAGAGGTTTCTATCCCTGATGAAATTATGGATAAATTAGTGGCTAGCCTCCAAATGTCTTTAGTTGGGAGGCGTACCATAGAAAAATGGCCCTTTTTCATTTTCATGGTCTTTTAGGCCTTTCTTCATGATGCTTGGTCTAGTTTTCTTTGATTTATTGATGTAATATGGCTTGAATATTCACATTTAAGTCCTTAAAATTCAAATAATGATGTCTTGTGAAGGTGTTGTGAAGTGTTGTAAAACATTTCTACACTTTTCTAGACTCTACTCATTACAATTCACCTAAAAATAGCCTTTTCATCACTTATCAAGTCCTATTTTGAGGTGTTGTAAAGTCACTTTTCTAGGAATAATTTCACTATTTACACCTTTTTTTATGCTTTATTTGACCCCTTTATGTCCTTATAAGGCTTAATTAAGTGTATTTTTTAATGTAAACCTAACAAATAACATTAAATGTGACTAAATTCCTGACACCCATTTTCAAGCCTAATGTGGCACCCATTCACCATGGGTGGCAAATGAGTCTAGGCTCTTGGCTCTAAATTCAAAATATTTCAAATTTTGTTTTGGGTTTTTATTCAAAATTACTTGATGTCAGCCTGTGATGAGGTATCATCAGGTTACTAAGGCACAAGAGTGTATAAATAAGTATTTTTCTCCTCATTTTACATCTCCTACAATATTCTAACTCATTCAAGCATTCAACTAGCATTTGAGCACTTTGCATCCTATAATCAAGCATCAATCAAGCATTCAAGAGTATCCATTGACATATCTTCATATTTTATTCAACAAGGGTTTGGTAAGTTGATAGAATTTGCATGTTATTTATTTATCATTCTCCTTCATTTCATTATTTCATTAAGGGTTTGATTACCAAAGTGGGATTTGACCAAGGAAAATCCCCATAACCTAACCCTTAACCATTTTCCCCCTTTTGCATGTGTGTTTGTAGACTTCTGTATGTAGATTTGAAAAGCATTTAGGTGTTGAAAAGTGGACAAGAAGTCAACAAAGTGCCTCAAGTCAACAACATCTTATTTCAAGCTTGGAGAATATATTCTATCCTTTTTCTGTAGATTTGACATTGGCAACCCGACAAGTAGACAATCTTAGATCTGGTGTTATAGAATTGTCCTCCAATTTCTCAAAATTTTGGTAGAGGACTAATTCACCATCAATGGAAAATGAGTCCCACCTTAAGGCTGGAAACCTAGGTTTTTTCAGATTCTAGATCCTGACACTCAGAAACCTGTTCTCGACAGTTTTCACCGAAAGCAGGACTGATTCGCCATCAGTGGCGAATGAGTCCCACTGGTGATTTTCTATGATTTAAAACATCATTTAGAAGATTCCAGATTCTCCAATTTCTACCCAGGTGCACTCTCATTTAGTCTCTTTCTATTTTATTTTTCACTTATTTATTCATTGTTCATTGTTTACAAACATCATTATGTTTTCGAACATTGCATAAATCTTAGGTTTTTCACACATAATCAGTCATATAGATCACCTAATTGCACTTAGTTCATTCCATTTAGATCAAATATCATCATACATTGCATAATTAGAGTTAACCTAGCTAGATTCTTTGTTCCTACTTTCTCCTTTTAAGTGAAAAACCCTAGAAGTGCTAGAAAGATCTAGGGTGCCAAAAATATACAATTCAGGAAGTTTTCATCCTTTAGGCCTAACATTGATCAAGTGCACAAATGGATGAACTCATCTTGATCCCTTACAAGAGAGGCTAGTGTGAGTTCCATGTCTAATGCTCTATTGTTTGGGGGGTTTAATAACTAGGAATACCTAGTTGTGGTTCTTACAAGGGTCCCTAGGCATTTGATAACAACTTTAAGAACTACTTGGCACTTTGTAAATAGAAACTATCTCTAGAACCCTCAGTGAATCTTGGGTCGGTTGCTCCTACTTGGGTGAGGTTGTCTAGCTTATCCCTTGAATTGTCGAATCACAAGGTGTTTTAGGTTATTGCTAATAGCTTTGGGAGTATATTGGTGGTGGACAAGGTTACTATTCAGAGGTCTCAGCTAGTGTTCGCTATAATTTGTGTCAATGTGGTTATCAAAAATGACCTTCCCACCTCTATTACCTTGAAATCCAAATTTGGTTCTTGGACCCAAGATTTGGAATATGAAAATGTTGGGTTATTTTACTTGCAATGCCATAAGTTTGGCCATCTTAGCAATTATTGTTGGAAGGTGCCCCTCTAGATGGACAAGGGTTTGGTCCTAGTATTTACTCCCCCTGTTGACTCTTTGACAGTAGACAAAGGTTGCAATGAGGCCTAGGTCAAGGTTCACACCAAGGGTGTGGATTCGATGACTATTGCACCTATGTTGCGTGATGGAGTTATTTTCTCCCCTTTGTAGAAACAAGAGTCTCGAATTGTGTTGCTACTGGGGGTGAGAACCCCCTCTCTCCTATGGGCTCCTTTGTTTCTGATAGAGGCCTTGATTTTTGTGTCTCTCTAAACAAGGAGGACTCGAATCCTCTTGATTCACTTCATGATAAGATGTAAGGGTCATTTGTTATTATGGGCTTTAAGGAGTTATCCCCCTCCTCACCCTCAGTGAAAGAGATGAATGAAGACTCATAGAGCCAGGTGAATGGAAATCCAAAGAAGAAAAAGAAAATAGATGTAGGGAATTATTCAAAAGTGGGTAGAGCAAAAAAAAGGAGGTTAGACTTAGAGAAGCTACTAGAGACATTGCATCTAGGAAATAGGGGACCTTGGAGGGTCTCTCTAATGGATTTAAAGCTAAAAATTAACTAGGGAGTGCTCTCCCCTTCAATCAAGGAAAGGTGTTGTTGGCCCCATTTCGTTGCTTTAATGAAGTTTCTATTGTGGAATATTAGAGTACTTAATAGTCCTCTTAAACAACATACTCTCAAATTCTTGATTTATGAGTTCTCTCAAAGTTTATGTTCTAGATTAATTTAGGAAACCAAGATGAAAAATGATGTGTTAGAAAAAATGGTAAAGTTGATCTAGCCTAAGGCTCGTTACTATGTCTGTGAGGTAGATGGTGCTTCTAGGAGAATTGCAACCTTATGGAACCCTGACTAATTGAAAGGTAAGGAAGGATTTAGTAATAAAAACTATTTAGAAGTCATTCTAGTTGATTGAACAACTGGTTTAGAATGGCATCTTATCAATATTTATGCCCCTAACTCTAGAAATGCTAGAATCTTGCATTGGGATTCTCTATCTGGGCTCATATCGGTTAATCAAGATAAACAATGGATGCTTTCTAGCAACTTCAATACTCCTTTATACCCTTTGAAGAAGCTTGGTGGTCTTGAGGACATTTTTGATAGTATGCTTGGTTTTCCTAATTTCATTTCCAATTTGGGTCTCCTTGACATGGAATTGTTAGGGTCCAAATTCACTTGGTCGAATAAACATAGTGGTAATAATCTTATTCAGGTCAAACTGGATCATGTTCTAATTTCTAGTGATTGGGATATCCTCGACAAGCTACAATTATCTTGTTTTCCAAGATCTACCTCTAACCGTAGTGTCTTACTTTTAAGCCGGGAAGAAAATAGAAACTCTTCTCCCTTTCTATTTAGGTATGAGATAATGTGGAATCTGCACCTTGAATTTAAAGACCTAATCAAGAAATGTTGGAATCTGCTTTGTCAAGGTACACTTATGTTTAGAATAGCTCAAAAACTCAAATGAATAAGGTCTAATGTCCTCGGTTGTTATAAATTCATGTTTGGAAATATTTTCCATACTAAGAAAATTGTCCTCAAAGAACTTAAAACAATTCAAGACCTAATGGAGATTGGGATTGTTGATGAGGCTATTACTGTGGGAGAAAAGGAACTAAGAAATTAATGGTTTGAGGTTACCAAGAAGGAGGAGATCTTCTAGAAATAGAAATCCAGGGTTTAGTGGTTAAATGAGGGTGATAGGAACACTAAGTTCTTTCATCAATCTATCCTCAAGAATAGGAGAAGGAATAGGATCTACTCCCTAGTCAAGGATAATGGGGGCCTTCTTACTAAGGAAAAAGACCTGTAATGGAAGTTGTTTATTTCTTCTATGATGTTGGTTGTCTTTAGGCTTCCTTGTCTGTTGAATTGGCTTCTCTCCTGGAGGTTATTCCTAACTTGATTTCCTTGATGATATCAATTCTTTGGAGTTCAGGGTTTCTTTACAAGAAGTCAAATCAATTGTCTTCTCCTTTGGTTCTTATAAAGTGCTAGGAAAAGATGGCTTCCCCACCACTTTTTTAAAAATTTCTAAGAAATCTTAGCTAATAACCTCCTATTGGCTACGAGAGACTTTTTACATACTACTAGGCTCCTCAAACAAATGAATTCTACTTGTTGAAATGTGGTGAAAAACGACATTATATAAAAGGGGGTTCACCAAAATGATAGTAAATAACTCTATTTTCCACTATTTCATTCAAGAAATGAGAACCAAACAATGAAGTGACTGCCAACAAAAAGGTGAGTCAAATCAAGTTATGAATCTATAAATTTCCCTTTTATGTAAGGACTGGGGTATGAGTCAAGCAACACTTTGGGGAGAAAGATTAGAAATAGAAAGTCAAACCCAAAATGAAAGCTATAAATGTTGAGAAAATGTGTCTCAAACTCACTGGTATAACCAGTTCTATCACCAATCAGCTCAGAATTGCATAAGAGTTACTTTTATGATTGTACCACTGTACTGCTAGGTGATTATGAGAGAGGTGTGGGATTTCGGTGTACACTGCCATCCTGTGGAAGTCTTCTAGCTGTCTAGTGGTAGTGCAGTGTACATCGCCACCCAACAGTGATACTTGGTCGAGCATGGTAGTTGTACAGTAGACATATCATTGTACTGTGACTATGTTGGAGAGACCTAGGTGGTGTTGCTAGGACATTGAGTCATGTCTCTTCGACATGCTAGTGCAAGGTTAGTGGAATGATGTCAATGAGACATGGTGAGCTCACTGAGACTTTGTGGAAAGTCTCTTAGACATCCCAATAGTGTTTCAATGGACATTTGGATGTGTTTAGCTAGACAAAGGATGTTGACAAGATGACTTGGAAACCGTTGGCCTGATATGGTAACTGTTGATTGATGGTTTGTCCGTTGTTGCAAATGGAAACTGAATTGGTATGTTTTTGAGTATGGGTCTGGTGATGCAGATCGATTGTTGAATTATCAATAAATGCTATAATGTATAATGCATTGAAATAGTGTTTAAGAGTTGAGTTATGTGTGAGTGATAAAACGTGATTGATTATAAAAAGGTTGTAATGCTACTTGTGTTGAGATTGTGAATTGACATCTCTAGAAGCACGAGTCTATAACTCTGTATGTGAACATTGTTTACTATAATACAAAGTGACTTTTTCTTGGTGTGGTGGTTTTCTCTTTTGAAAGGGTTTTCCCACATTAATTCTGATGTCTATTCTATGTTTTGTGAGATTTGTTCTCATCTTTTTCTTGGTAATGTGCATATTTAATGAATTGTAGTTGAATTTGAACCTTACATCTATATTCTCTTCTTAGAATTGTCATTAGGAAAGTGATTCTGCACCTTTGCTTTCCTTACAATAAAATTTGTTGAGAAGATTAAGCCAAATTTATATAGAACCAATAGTCAAATTGCATATCTAAGAATGAGAAAGTGATGCGTACCAGTCACCAAAAGTTCTTTTTTAAAGATTATTGAGGAATAATTCACCCTATGGGGAAAGGGACCTAGCTAAGGCTCCTAAAAAACTATTTTTGGGTTTTGTTCTACTGTGTATGTACTCCCTGATTCCCAAATCTCATGGTTGGAAAGCTAGAAATAAATTTTGTACATCAATTTCCATGAAATTGCAAGAATGGTGACAATAAATGCAATATTTACAACATTGCAATTTGTGTTCTTTAATAGATCTTCAACCTAAAACCTATAAACACACATCAAGAGAGAATTTTTTTTTTTTTTTAGGTGAATGGGGGTTTTCTTTGGTCAAACCCTGTTTTGATAATTAAACCTTGAAATGAAATGAAATAGCATGAAGGAACAATGAATGAACAAATGCAATGTCACAAATCACCAATCCCTTGTTTGAACCTTGGAATATGGATATACAACTTGCATTAAATGGCTTCAATGGATTTGGATCTTGATCACGAATCTTGATTTGAAACAATTCCTTTGAATGCTTGAATCGATCTTGAACACTACATCAACATATTAGCTCAAATAACATGCATAATGCAAGAAAAATTTGACATGATAATAGTATCTTTATTGCTGCAATAATCTTCAATAAATTTTATTTTGAATGCCTTGATAATGCTCTTGAATTTCTCTTGATCACACTTGCTATGATGCTTTAATGTCTTATATCTTCTAAGTGAAACATGGAGAAATGACCTCTTATTTATACATATGTTAACATGAATTCTTGAAATTCAAATAACACAAGCCAACATACAAATACAAAATTGAAATCATTGAAAAACTACCAAAAATATATTTGAAATTCAGGTCCTAGGCCTACTTGAGGACCCATTCACCCTTGGTTGAATGGGTCCTAGGTCACTCACCTTAGACACACATTCTCCAATGTTAAGTGTTATGTTATGGTATTCATGAATGTTGGGTTTTACCCTTTCAAAATTATAGTTAATTAGGCTTGGATTTTAATTCAAGGGGCCAAGTAAGGCATAATTAAACTCAATTAGTTAATAAAACTCTAGATTAGTGTGATAGTGTAAAGGTATACCTTACAACACCAAAAGTAAGGCATAATTAAGTCCATTTTAATTAATAGGCTTTGAACTTAATGTGAGTATGTAAAATACATATTACAACACTAAATTAAGTTATAATTTAGTTCATTTTATTATTATTATTTTTGAAATTAAGTGTGAAAAAGGGATAACTTTTCCTACAGTACAATTATATAGTTCTTGTTCCCAAAAAGGAGGATGTGAGCTTCATGGATGTTTATTGGCCTATTAGTTTTTGTAACATGGTCTACTATTTTTTTTTCCAAATTCATGGTTAATAGGATTAAGCCTCTATTGGAAAAAAATATCTTTAGGAACTAGAAATGGTTTGTGAGAGAAAGACATATTTTAGACATGGCTATTATTTCTCATGAAGTTTTTCATTCTATGGTGCACTCCAAAATCCTTGACATGACCCTTAAGTTGGATATATCTAAGGAAAATGATAGGGTCTCTTAGGACTTTTTGTTTGTTGTGTTGGAAATTTTTCGTTTCAAGGGGAGGTTCCTCAGATTGTGTAAGGAGTGTGTATCTACCACTAGCTTTTTTGTCCTCCTCAACGGTGTCCCTACTAAAAGATTCACCTATGGAAAAGGGTTAAGACAAGGCGATCCCTTGTCTTTGTGTCCTTTTATTGTTGTTGTTGAAGTCTTGGGAAAAAATATTCAAAATATTCTTGATCATGGCCACCTCTATGGGTTTTGTGCTACTTCTTCCTGTGAACACTTAGAAAATGTGGATGGTTGCAATTCCTTAACCAAATGAGGTACAAAGAAAGAGATCCAATTTCCTAATGTTCACCCTCAAGAACACCTTAGATATCTCAACCAAATGAAGGATATGAGAGATATGATAGTAAATTGTCCTTGGATATGATTGAGAAAATAAAATGGGTTCACCACCAAGTATAAACCTGGAAATGACACATCGTTTGAGAACACAGTGTGATATGCAAAAAGACTTAAAAATGCAAGTAAATTGTAATGTAAAGCTATGAAACTAAAAGTGTGCACCTGGTAACTTTCTAGAGATGGAATGGAGCACTAGAATCCTGAAAATTCTACTTTTTAGGCCTTGTGGGACTTATTCGACATTCTAGGCAAATCAATCCTAGTTTTGGAAAACTGTGTTGGAGCAAGTTTTGGGAAAATGGGTATCCAAATCTGCAAAGATCTTTGAAAAAAACTTATAGTGAGAATCATTTTCCACTAATGGAAAATGAGTCTAGTTTTATTTTTCTAGAAATTCAATGTATGGATCTACTCTCCTAAGTCTACTCAATCTGTTCCTCCAGGTGTCGAGATCCGAAACCCTAATTTTCAGGGCTATAAGTGACGTTTTTGTGAAGATTTTGACCTTTCAAATATGGAGATGACTCGAAAAAGTTTGAAATATATTCTTCAATCACCTCCAATCCTTGAAAGCACCTATATCTTCAATCACACAAAGAAATAGAGAGAAAATGTTGATTGTTAGGGGAGAGGGGTTAGCCTTGGTCAAACACATTTTAGGTAATTAAACCAAATGATGAAACAAGATAATGAAGCATAAACATGAGATAATGTAATTAGAACCTTTCCATGATGATTTATCTTGAAGTGTTGCAACAATTGATGAAGAATCTTGCCCTTGAATGGCTTAGAATTGATCTTGAAAGCTATCTTGATGACCTTGTGAAGACTTGAAATGATTAACCCTTTGCTTGCTTGACTTGATAACTAGAATGGATGATAGATGGATGAAATAATTATGAGAGATCATTTATATAGGAAATCCACTCAAATGACTATTAATTTGATCCCTAATGTCAACATAGGGGAAATTTAAACTTAAAACCTAGTTTTCCTTGCTCAAACTTTGAAAATAGCTCAAGTAGGTCTCATTATCCATCTTAGGTGAATGAGTCCCACCTAGATGGGAATCATTCTACCAAGGTTGTGAATTAGTCCCACATGAGCCATTTTTCTAGCTAAAGTGTCGATAAATGTATAGATTAAGTTCATATGTTGATCTAGTCAGGTTTTTGATAAAAATATGTCTTGGGATGCACAATATAGGGTCATAAGGGCCTATTAATGATGATATAAAGGCAATTAATACAAGGAGGCCCAAAATCCAATGTGAAAGTGTGAATAAATACACTTTACAACACTAAATTAAAGCAAAATTGAGTGAATTTAGCTTAGAAGGGTCGTAAATACCATGTGAATGTGTAAAACACATTACAACACTAGATTAGGTCCACTTGATTTACAAGCCTCCCAAATTCAATGTGAAATTTTCAATAAACACATTTTACAACATTAAATTAGGACATAGTTAGGTTAATTTATCTTAAAATGGGCCCAAGACCTAATGTGTATGTGTAAAACACCTCACAACACTAGACCAAGGAAACATTAAGTCCAATTTATCATTAATTATTCCGAAATCAAGCAAGGTATACTTTCTTTGATGCCACATTTAGCCCCCACTTTAGTGAGAGGATGAACTTTGTTCAAACTCACACTAAATTAAACACTTAAGAGGGGTCCAAGTGTACCAATGCGGATAATCTAGGATCACAAGAAAGAAGAAAATAAATAAATAAAAAGGTGGATCAAGCTTTGATCGTTTGTCTAACATGATGTGGATTAGATCTAGGTTGTTTGTCGAAAAAAGAATACTCACTCTGAGGTGATAAAAATCTTGGTTTTCCACTGGATGAGAAGTCCTAGAAGGTGAGAAACATACACTCATGGCTGGTATGCACTCACACACATGCAAGTGGCTATGGGGAAATTCATGCCTTGGATTGGGATTCTTGCTCAAACCATACCAAAGTTATACCTCTTGATAAATTTGATAAGGTGCCATTCAAAAATGATCTTCGAGCTCCATGAGGCAAGCAAAACTTCATATGCTTGAAACTCATAGACATTGTAAATGCAAAATAGTGTAAGGTTTGTTCAAAGGGATTTTGCTTAATTCATGCAAGGTGTCTTCTTAGGGGACATCATGCCTAATGTCTCCATGAGAGGACAAGTCAAAGAAATATCATGCTCTCAAAGGAAATCAAAGCCAATGAAACCACCAAGAAAAGGAAACATCACAAGAAGAAAGAAAATTGGACAATGAAACATGAGTGTCAATGTATGCCCCCACTTTAAAGCAGTTGCTAACACCATTACTATGAGAAATTGCTTTAAAGTAGACGAAGACATGAGAACTTACTCAAAAATCCATATGCCAAGTCATATGTTTTTGAATCAAACTACATCATGAATAAGTTTGTCACATGTGAGTCAACTTAAGGCATGTCATCCACATCCCGAGCTTGCTCTTATACTTACATGAAAGGTGATTGACTCTAGCCCAAAGAGACAACGTCAAGTGACATAAAAAGACAAGACTACCTAACCCTTTACCCCCACTTAGTGCAGGACAAGGGTGATCCAAATAGGATGAAAATAAGTATCAGTTAGAGGAATTAGGTGCTTCAACACAGGGAAGAGCACTATACTCCTTGAAATGTTGAATTTTGTTAGTCAAATCCTTACATTCATTAGTAGCATGACCATGAACTATATGATAGGCACAAAATGAAGTCATGTAATAAAATTTCTTTCATGTTCTTGGAGGGAGAGATATTAGATGATCTTGGATTAGTCTCACCAAGATATTATCTTAATTAATTTAGAAGATGTTCCTTTATTATGTGACAAAGATATGTCTTGCTTAGTACAAGATGTCATACCTACACAAGACCCTTTAGATTGTAATATTTTGTTCTCTCCTTTATAGGAGGGTGTAAAATCTAACAAACTCAAATCATTAGTGCTTTGTGAGAAGACATTTATATTAAGTGAAGATTTCTTTGTTTGATTCATTTCATTCAAAGGATAATAACCAAGACCACTACTATCTATTGGTTTAGGATGCACTACTATTAAAGTAATTTTAGTGGATTTTTATGAAAGTGTTGATATTAAGTGAAGGCTCTTTTTTATCTTTTGAAGGACAATAACCAAGACCATGAGTCATTTCTTGCATGTTAGGCTCTATAGCATTGCGGATACCTTTTTCTCTAGCACCACATGCTTTTCCACTATAGCCAAGTTGTTTCATAAGTTCATAACCTTTTCCATAAAGTTTTTTCATTTCTTTAGGATTTAGGGGTTGTTGGTATTCAACTTCGTCAAAGTTTGTTGTGTAATTTGTTGTTTTTTCTTCTAAAGTGATTGAGGTGGATGCTTTCGAAGGGTCTTCCAAATTTTGTGTTGATAGTAGCACTTTTTCTTTTCCCTTTTTAGAGTCTTTGTGTATTATCTTGTATTCTTCCATGAATGTTGGTGTGAAATATAACCCCAATAATCTTCTAATAGCTTTGTCACTTATTCAATGTGTTTTTCTTTGTCATTTTGTTGTTCAGGTTCCACTTGTATAGTTGGTGTTAATGTTGCTAAAGGATTCTCCTCAATTTTCTCAATGTTTAAAGAACAATTTGGGTTGGGGTTAGCTTCAAGTATGTACACTTTGTTGTTGTAGATGTATTTCATTTTATGATGAAGAGTATAAGGCACCCCATTCATTACACCAATCCACAGTTTTCCTAGGATAATATTATATGAAAGATGATGAGGAATAACATGGTTTGGTGTTTCTAATGTGGTCTTTCTAACTATAATAGGCAATGTGATTACACCAAGCAGTTGTTTGCCTAAATTTTCAAATCCCTTAATAGAAAAAGATTTAGGTTGAATTTGTGATTTATCCACATGAAGCCTATCCAAAAGGTTTATGTTACACACATTAAGAGGAGGGAATAGTCAACAAGGGTTCACTTCATGCCAATGTTTTTGTATTGAGGTAATATTATGAAAGCTTCATTTTTGTTTTTGTACTTCCAAAGGGGGGAGTTCACTTTGGTGGAAAACAATGTTAGCATTTATTCCTTGGATCATGGATACTATGTCATTTGACTGCACATTAGAAGGGATATAAACTTGTTGCAAGGTAGTTTGAAGCATAGTGTGATAATTAGGTGAATTCTAAATTGGGTCCCATAGGGATATATAGAACCCTAGAAAGGGTTGCATACCCACTCATATAGTTTACAAATAAAAGAATATACGCATAGGAAGAATTGTAGTAGAGAAATGAGTTTAGCATATGTCAGTTTTATTAGGTTATGAGTGTGGATGAGGTAGATTCATCTTTGAACCTAAGGGTTATACTCCTTGTGATTAGCCAACCAAGTGTATGATGATTGAATTGTCTAGAAGGACTGAATATGTGAATTGTCTTTTCAAGCTTTGACCCAATAATCCTATTAATGATATATGGTGACCTTTTATTGTATAGATTGAAACCTCAACTACAATTATAATCATCTATTTAAGATATGATATGGTCACCTTCATCCTAGATTATAATTGGCTATCTAGTTTTTCAAATGGCCCTTGAGTAATGTTACAATTGGAATTTTTAACCATTATTCTTTATAGTACAAAAGAGAAGCCCTTATAGATTAACCATTGTTGATCCTTTTATGTATTTACTATATCATTGTGAGTTGTTATGATTTAAACCTTGGTGAAATATGTGATTGTTGGTAAAACAAATATGAGTTTGATTGAACTCAAGTTTTCAAACTACGAAGCCTCGACACAATATGTAGGAAAGGTCGTTGGAGATGAGCCCTCAAGGAATATGTTTGGCCCCTATGTCTTGTTCTCTTATCATTACTTGAAAATTATTTTGATATATTTTATTTTCTTAACATGTGACTTGAATTATGTTTTAGAGTATTAATTCATTACTTGAACCAATGAGGTTTATCTCATAGATGTGGATGTCATGTCTCCACTAGAACCTGGCAATGATTGTCACAATTGTTTATTTGAACAAGTTATTATAATTGATTTGCTAAATGTTGTTATACTCTCATGAAGTGCATGTATAGGAAGAAACCTTTTATGAATTATGCAAGTGTTTGTGGTCAACATTTTAAATTTTTGTTTAGTCCTTAAATGTAATTCGATAGAAAATTTTGGGTATGATATTTTGTCTCAAAGCACGATTGCAGCACTGGGATATCTAGTTAATGTTGTTTCCCATGTGTTGTTTCTTGTGAGAGTTTCCTTTGTGGGCTTATCTTTTTGATTGTGACTAATGGTTGAAAAGACCTTATGATGTCCTTTCTTTCCTTATTCTTTGATAATATCAGCTAGATTTGATTGAGTATTGTGCACCCCAATGTGAATGATGCAATTGAATATGAAATAAATGATACTATGTCCATGTTTTGTATGTTGTAAAAGAGTAGTGAAATATTAATGCTTCTTAAGGGAATCATATATTTTATTCCCTAAAATTGGATAGAAATTGTAGTAATTTAATTATGATTTGGTTATGAGATCCTTCTCTATGTGTTTGATAGTGATTTAAAAATGCAATTCCTTTCTTGTGTGTGGATAAATGAAGTACTTTTTAAAAGTTCATGTTTCCTTGGAACCAATTGAATGCATGTTTGTGTAAAGCTATCTTGTAGATATGAAAGGAATATGTTTGATTGGGTAGAAGGCCTTTATCTCAAAACCGCATTCCTACCTTAGGATGTATGTGTGATCTTGTGCACGGAATCAATTAATATTGAGATTATTTAAATAGAATAGTAAATATAATATGCATAGTAGATAAATAATGATGGTGGTGAGGGAATTAATACAATAGTAAACCTTGTAAATTGTTAAATTTAGAATTTAAGTTGTTCTTTCATTGCATGGCATATTTGGAATATAGAATGGCATGTGCATTATAGAAACACTATTTTGGCAAGACTTAAGGTCCCCAATTGCATTACTAGGTATATAAATCCATATAAATGTTAACTCATTAGAGATGCAAATGTTAAGTGCATGATTAAGTCAATTTTAAGTAAAATAGTGTTGTGCTTGTGGTACTAACCAACTGGATTGTGGTTTCCTTATCATGCATTTAGTATTGTGTACATCCTTGTTGAGAAGGTACCTTATCAATATTGTGTATGCCACATGGTAGAATAAAATATTGGCAGTTTAATTTTGTGTAAGGAAATGATTTTGTGGCTCTAAAAGATGAAATTGGGTAATTAAGTTATTTTGTATCAACCGTGGATGTCAATACCCCATAATGGTTCTTATGTTGTGTATCATGGAAATATTTATGGATAGACCAAATTGTAGGAGTAATTGTATGTTGTTCATTTTTGAAACATATAGAATGGGGTGACAAAAAAAAGGTCTTGACAATTATGTGTTTTGACATGTGTAAACCAGTAAATGTGTTGTGCCCCAAGTGTAAGATATATGGTATTTGAGTTGGGATAAGGGTAGGTGGATGTCAAATACAATCCTGGATGTGTACCCTTTGTGATGGCTCATTGTGTAGTTGACTAATTTTAAAATTATGAAAACATGAAATGTGTGGATGTGTACCATCTAGATGGAATGTGGTATATTCCTTTGTGTAAGTCTTCTATATATGTTAAATGTGTACCCCTAGTGTATGGTTCCCCCTTCAAGAGTGATATGTCAACTAGTATAAACAAGGGGTTGAGAGACACATATCCATCCATTGGAAAATTATGAACTTAGGGTGTTATCCCTAATATTGATAAAGGACCTATGTTGAGATGTTGTAATTTTCCATGGAAATTGATTCATGACCAACTCCCACACATATGAGATCCACACTTGTTGGTTCACGATGCAAATATAATTCTTAATTTTTATAAGCCATGGGTAAATGATAGAATTACATGGAGCATGTTGATGGTGATATTGATCCCATTTTATGATTATAAATTTTTGATACTTTAGCAATGTATGACATTGATACATGTGGAAGACTCCACCATGATATTGTGTGTTATCATATTTATGTGGTTAGGGATCACCAGTAGATTACATTCTATTATACTTATGTGGTTAGAGAACCACCATTCCCCTCATCCCCTTAGGTGGCTTATCAAAGTCACAATGTGCTCATAATATGCAAATTTTATCATTGAAATATGAATTATTGTAATTTCTTAATTGATGTTATATTTTGTTTTACACCAATAGTGTGAAAGTTAGATTTCTTTTATTGGGGATATTTAGCCATTTGAAGGTTTTCATGGTATAATTTTACTCAAGGACTTATTTAATTATGTTTTTGAATTAATATTGGAATGTTTCAATGTATCTACAACTGGCATTCATTTTTATTTTTTTTGGGTATGTGTAGGATCATCATGGAAAAAATAGGCCCTTAAGTGGCAAAAAATTAGAAAAATCAAAGTTAGAAAACTTGATGTAAAAATTTGAATAAGTTATCTATATTATTTCAAAAAATTCTAAGAATAGAATATATAGAAAATTTAATGTAGTTTCTAAACTACTAGGTTTGTTTATAAAAAAAATTCTATTTGGTGAAAATTTGAAATTTCAATGCAGTACTACTTAAATTTCAAGGAAAAATAAGAAGTAGGTGTTTGTTTGACCACCCTAACCACAATAAAATGATAATATTTTTTTATAATATTTTAGATATAATTAGAGGACTCATGTCCCAATGTGATGCATATTTTTTTATAATTTTTTCCAAAGTAAATAATTAATTATGAATTTTTTATTAAAATTTTTAAAAAATATAAAAACCTTGTATGTTTGAATAGCTTAATTTGGTCAAAACTTGATGAAATTCATTTTTTCTTTTTTTAATCCTATTTGTGAATCATAGAATGTGACACATGTTTTGTATTCAAAAATTTTGATACCATTTGAAAGCTATAGATTTTTTTCAATCAGTCTATCAATCAAGACTTTAGTCATAATTTGAATAGAAAATGAATAATAATTACTTATTAAATTTAAAGTAAAGAATAATTTATATTGGTGGAAAGCTAAGAATCTCCTTTAAAAACCCTTTTCATTTCATCAATTTTGGGTAAAAAAAATGTCATCAGCCACATACCCATCATATTGCCACTTTTTGGCCCATCATGATCTTGTACATACCCTTCTCTTGAATTTATAAACTCCTCTTTTGGGAGTTTTATTGAAATATTGGCTTATGATCTCATGTTACTTTATTTGATATTGTTTTCTAACTATTCGAAAGTGTGGTGTAATGTTTCATTTGTAAACTATCATATCTTGGGATTCCTTGGTACGTTGTATAAGGGAGTAGATGCATTGGGGGATTATTTTTTAAAAGGTTTACAAGTGGGACCAATATGGGACAATCATAAATCCATTTATCCCCTAGTTTTATGTTTATTCTTGTTTTACCTTCCTTTTGGAGGCTAACCCCCTTAAAAAAAGAAGGGAATGGTAATATAAAATGTATGGAGGGATCCTAAGTGAAGAGCCTCAAGGCCATATTTCTTAATTTCTATGGTATCCAAGAATATCCATCCTTGTAGACCCCATTATGTGAGACTTGTGTTGAAAATGATGTGGTTATATGAGGATATGCTCACCAAAATTTGGAAGAGCATCCTTGGTATTGTTGTCTGTACTTGTTAAATTTATAAATAAATGTGATGTGGTATACCTATGAACTATGAGAGAATTATAGTAACAAATAATGCAAAGTTAATATTCCTTGAGACATGGTATGAGTGCCATGATTATATAGTAAACTATTCTCTTAAGAATATATATTTGGACAAAAGTGTGAAACTAATAATTCTTGAGAAATGATTGGACATTTGAGAAAAGATATTTTCTAATAGCATGAGTGTTGTTAATGGTAAAAGGGATTTTGAGGTGTATCAAAAGATGCTTATTTGTTGAGATATTATTGCAATTTAATTGAAGTGGGTTGCATGGGAAATAATTTATAGCTACATGGATGGTTGTTAACCTTTTATTTGTTTTATATATCGAGAATATATGGGATCAATGTTTCAATGTGTAATAGTTGGATGTTAAATTCATGAAAGGGATGTATCTAATGTATGCACTTAGTTTCCTATTTTGATTACTTTCACCAAGAAAGTAGAATAATTAGTATGGTCAATCAAATTCTTGTGTCTTGCTATAATGATGTTAAGTTTCCAACCTCAACAGACTTATAGGGGGAAGTATATATAAGGGGGAAGGATATAAGTCCCCTCCCTTTATATCATAGTCACAACTCCTTCTATTCTAAAATTATGCTACTTTGTTGTGTAGATCAAGAGTGCATCATTTACATGATACAAGTTCGATTTGTGTTTGAGTGCCATTGTACTTTTAGTCATTTAACTCTAAGGGGAGATTAGTTAAATTCTTATGTGAATGCTTCTATTAAGATATATGACTAAATCACATTAATTGATACTATGATTTGTCATGCTATAACTTTTTGTTATGCTCCACTTGCAGTAACATTTCCTTTTGATCATTTGACTCACACTAATTTTGGATGTCTCCTATAGTATTTACTTGAGGTTCTTCATAGTAAGTAAATAAGGTAGGATGAAGATTCTTAGAGTATTTAGTGCTATTGGGGTTGTGTCATATCATTGAATTATGATCTACACCTAAATTAAAAGATTATACCTTTAATTATAGTGGGGAGATGTTAATGAAGAATTAATCTAATAATAATGAACCTAGCTTTAATTAGATTAATATCACATTGGCAATCTTATTGTCATTGAGGGGAGCACCTCATTAAGTTCAGAAGGAGATATGAGTGATATCAGATGAGGAGTTGATATTCAAGGTCAAAGGGGCTTCATAAGGATGTGAGGGAGAAGGATTAATTAGCCTTAGGGTGTCATTATAGCAAGCCTTGAAGAGGAAAAAGTTTGAGCATCAAATGTCAAGCTTACCTTGTATTGCTTGCTAAAGAGAAAAGAGTTAGTCATTTTCAACTAAGTCTGATTAGGATTCAAACTTTGAGTTTGAGGCTTACTCTCTACTACAAGAGATTGGACTTTAGGCTTCAGTTATACCTTATACTAAATGCATTAAATAAATAAAGGAAATTTAAATTATGTTTAAAAGGCTTTAAAATTTGGGCTTCGGTCATACCTTATATCGAATACCTCAAGGAAATGAAGAATGAATGGGTTAAGTTTGAGATGGTGTAAGTAATTAGAAATAAGGCCTAAGTCTTACATATAAGGCATTGAAGATCGACCCTAAGGCTTACATCGCAACATAATGATAAGTGTGAAGTAAGTTGGAGTAAAGTCTGAAAGGGAATCAGATATTAAGCTTTGACATTAAGGCTTAACATAAAGACCAAGATGCAAAAAAGAAAAAAGTATAAATTTTGATACTCAAAAATATTTTGGGGATCGAAGATCGGCCTTAAGGGCCTTAACAAAATGTTAAGTATAAAGGATGAGGAAAACCTAAACCTCAACACCCAAAATGGTGTCAGAATTTTTGGTCTAATGTTAAGGTTTAGGGCCTATAAAAAATTATTAAGAAAGGGGTATAATAAAACCCAAAACCTCAAAACCCAAAATGGTCTGAGTGTTCACAGGTAGGTGTTAAGGCCTTTTCCTTAACATGAAATAAATGAAGGGAAAAATTGAAACATCGAACCATGACACCCAGAATAGTTTCAATGTTTGTGGGTTGAATTTCATGTTTATTCCTTAATAGTTTGGCAAGCATTCAATAAAAAGAAAGCCTAAAGGTTGATACCTAAACGGGTTAAATCTTGTAAAGGAAATGTTCTGGTATCACAGTTTAGTAGGAAGGATTATGCCTTACTGAAAGGATGGTAAGTGGTAAGATTTAAGTTCCAACCTTGACACCTAAATTAGTTTTATTGTTTTTAGGCTAGTTTTAAGGCTTATGCCTTAACATGAAACAAAGGAGTAAGAGGTAATCCTGAACCCCAACAACCAAAATGGATTTAGTCTTCATGGATTTGGCCTTAAGGATTATACCTTAATTTTTTGTTAAGTATGTGGTAAGAAGTATGTCCAAAGGCCAACACCTAAAAGAGTTAAGTTTGAATTTCTAAGGATTTTTTTGGACATCATAGGTCAGTTGGTTGGCTTACATCTTAACACAAAGGCAAGTAGATGATAAGGTAGAAGATAAAACCCACAAATCTAATAAACTCACACATGTTTTAGAGTTTTTTCTTATGTGTTTTATAGTTTATTATGTTGGTTTATGGTGGTGTGAAGGAAGGAAAATGGTAAAAAGTAAGGTGCATGGCCGAACCCTAACATACGTAAAGAGGATTAGACATTACGGTTTGGTCTTGTTTCTTGATTCCTTCAAATCATGTCAATCATGAGGTAGAAGGTAAAGGTTAAGGTCAATGCTAGAACCCTGATTGGTGTTAAAGAGCTTTAGACATATATGTTCAAACTTTCTTGTTAAGATCTATTAATCACTTCAAGTGCAAGGTATAAGGGATTATCAATCCCTAACCCTCGACAAGCATGATAGATGGAAAAATTCTACCATTCTATGGAATGCTTGAATTGAATTGGGTTGACCTATGTGGGTATGTGGGTTAGTGACACATGGTAGAAATCAATTGTTTCAATTGATCCACATCACTATTGTAAATCACTTAAAATATATAGCTACATTTAAAGAAATTCAAGTTGGATGGTTGCAATTTAAATCAAGGCAAGTAAATGAGATAGGCTATATCATGACACAAATTTCAAGATCGACGACTTGCATTCAAATATTGTATTTTATTAGTAGCTAGGAAAATGGAATTATAGTGTGGAAAATGATATGTTAGATTTAGCTACATTCTTGCAAGAAATGGAGGAAATGGATGCCATCATTAATGCAGAGGCTGACTATGAAAGTTTGGAGAGAACAAGCAAATGAATATTGGATTAAATGTAATACAAACCCTAGTTTGAAAATTCCAAAAAAAGCCAAGGCAGTAATTGAGTTTGGTGGTACTTGGATGAAGGGGATAGCTTGGTGATGAAGCTATGTGGGAAAAGTGGGAGATGAAGGAAAGAAAGGGGGGAAGGAAGTACAAAAAAAATTGACATAATTAGTGGATAGGTAGGTCACTTTCTCCAAGCGGTGGAAGTTGGAATGCAAATAATCACACTATTATTTCAGATTTATTGTATGAATGAAGTACCTTATTCGGGTTTCATGGAGGATAAAGGATCTGTGGATTAGAAGCAAGGGATCAAGACCCCATCTTAGGCCCTTG
>VDFB02105785.1:573241166-573263139 GCA_007258455.2 Sequoia sempervirens | reverse complement strand
AACTAACATAAGCATGAAAGGAAACACACAAGGTGTATAATATGCAACAAAATAGGATACACAATTATGCAATGATAATAATTGGAAGAAAGAAGAGCAAAAATAAATAAAAAGTTGGATCAAGCTTCGACCATTTGTCTAACACGATGTGGATTAGATCTAGGTTTTTTTTCCAAAAAATGCATACTCACTCTAAGGCGATAGAACTCTTGGTTGTCCACTAGGTGAGAAGTCCTAAAAGGTAAGAGACATACACTCATGGCTGGTATGCACTCACACACATGCAAGTGGCTATGGGGAACTTCATGCCTTGGATTGGGATTCCTGCTCAAACCATACCAAAGTTATACTTCATATGCTTGAAACTCATAGACACAAATGCAAAATAGTGTAAGGCTTGTTCAAAGGGATTTTGCTTAATTCATGCAAGGTCTCTCTTCTAGGGACATCATTCCCATGTTCCATGAGAGACAAGTCGTAGAAATATCATGCTCTCGTAGAGGAAATCAAAAGCCAATGAAACCACCAAGAAAAAAGACACATCATAAGAAGAAAGAAAATTGCACAATGAAACATGGAGGGTTCAATTTCGTATGCCCTGTACTTTAAAGGGTTGCTAAACACCATTACTATGAGAAATTGCTTTAAAGTAGAAGAAGACATGATAACTTATTCAGAAATCCCTATGCCAAGTCATATGTTTCTGAATCAAACTATATTATGAATAAGTTTGCCACATGCGAGTCAACTTAATGCATGGCATCCACATCCCAAGCTTGCTCTTATACATACATGAAAGGTGATTGACTAGCCTAAAGAGACAATGAAAATTGACATAAAAAGACAAGACTACATAACCCCTTACCTCCACTTAGTGCAGGACAAGGGTGATCCAAATAGGATGAAAATAAGTATCAGTTAGAGGAATTAGGTGCTTCAACACAGGGAAGAGCACCATACTCCTTGAGATGTTGAATTTTGTTAGTCAAATCCTTACATTCATTAGTAGCATGACCATGAACTCTATGATAGGCACAAAATGAAGTCTTGTAATAAAATTTCTTTCATGTTCTTGGAGGAAGAGATATTAGGTGATCTTGGATTAGTCTCACCAAGATATTCTCTTAAGTAATTTAGAAGATGTTCCTTTATTATGCGACAAAGATATCTCTTGCTTAGTACAAGATGTCATACCTACACAAGACCCTTTAGATTGTGAGATTTTTTTCTCTCCTTTATAGGAGGGTGTAAAATCTAACAAACTCAAATCATTAGTGCTTTGTGAGAAGACATTGAAATTAAGTGAAAATTTCTTTGTTTGATTCATTTCTTTCAAAGGATAATAATCAAGACCACTAGTGTCTATTGGTTTATGATGCACTACTGTTAAAGTCATCTTAGTGGATGTTTTATGATAGTGTTGATATTAAGTGAAGGCTCTTTTGTATCTTTTGAAAGACAATAACCAATACCATGAGTCATTTCTTGCATGTTAGGCTCTATAGCATTGTGGATAATTTTTTTCTCTAGCACCACATCCTTTTCCACTATACCCAAGTTGTTTCATAAGTTCATAACCTTTTCCATAAATTTTTTTCATTCCTTTAGGATTTAGGGTTTGTTGTGTAATTTGTTGTTTTTTCTTCTAAAGTGATTGAGGTGGATGCTTTTGAAGGGTCTTCCAAATTTTGTGTTGATAGTAGTTCTTTTTCTTTTCCCTTTTTAGAGTCTTTGTGTATGATATTGTATTCTCCCATGAATGTTGGTGTGAAATATAAGTAACCCCAATCATATTCTAATAGCTTTGTCACTTCTTCAATATATTTTTCTTTTTCATTTTGTTGTGCGGGTTCCATTTGTGTAGTCGGTGTTAATGTTGCTAAAGGATTCTCCTCATTTTCTCAATGTTTAAACAACAGTTTGGGTTAGGGTAAGCTTCAAGTACGTACACTTTGTTGTTGTAGATGTATTTCATTTTATGATGAAGAGTAGAAGGGATCCCATTCATTGCACAAATCCACGGTTTTCCTAGGATAAGATTATATGAAAGATTATGAGGCATAACATGGTTTGGTGTTTCTAATGTGGCCTCTCTAACTATAATAGGCAATGTGATCACACCAAGTGGTTGTTTGCCTAAATTTTCAAATCCCTTAATAGACAAAGATTCAAGTTGAATTTGTGATTTATCCACATGAAGCCTATCCAAAAGGTTTATGTTACACACATTAAGAGGAGAGCATTGTCAACAAGGGTTCACTTTATGCCAATGTTTTTGTATTGAGATAATATTATGAAAGCTTCATTTTTCTTTTACATTTCCGAAGGGATGAGTTCACTTTGGTGGAAAAAAATGTTAGAATTTATTCCTTAGATCATGGCTACTATGTCATTTAGTTGCAGATTAGAAGGGATAGGAACTTGTTGCAAGGTATTTTGAAGCATAGTGTGATAATTGGGTGAATTCTAAATTGGGTCCCATAGGGATATAAAGGACCCTAGAAAGGGTTGTGTACCCACTCGTATAGTTTATAAATAAAATAATAGACGCATAGGAAGAATTGTAGTAGAGAAATGAGTTTAGCATATGTCAGTTTTACTGGGTTATGAGTGTGGATGATGTAGATTCATCTTTGAACCTAAGGGTTATACTCCTTGTGATTAGCCAACCAAGTGTATGATGATTTAAATGTCTACAAAGACTCAATATGTGAATTTTCTTTTTAATCTTTCACCCAATAATCCTATTAATGATATATGGTGACCTTTTATTATCTAGATTGAAACCTCAACTACAATTATAATCATCTATTTAAGATACGATATGGTCACCTTCATCCTAGATCATAATTGGGTATCTAGTTTTTTAAATGGCCCTTGAGTAATGTTACAATTGGGATTGTTAACCATTATTCTTTGTAGTAAAAAGAGAAGCCCTTATAGATTAACCATTGTTATCCTTGGTGTGGATCATGATGGCCAAAAGTGGCAATATGATAATAAATACAAAACTATTTTTTACCCAAATTGATGAAATAAAAGGGTTTTAAAGGAGATTCTCTAGATTTACACCACATAAACTATGCTTTCACTTTGAATTCATTAAGTAATTATTATTCATTTTCTATTCAAATTATGTGACTAAAGTCCCCGATTGATAGGTTGATTGAAAAAATCTATAGCTTTCTTAAACGGTATCACTTTTTTCTGAACCAAAACATGGTCACATCATGCTTTGCATACGTAGAATGCAAAAAAATAAAAAATGAATTTCTATGAAGTTTTGACTAAGCAGGTGGTCGACATTCAAGTTTTTATATTTTTAAAATCAGGTTAGAAAGTCTCATAAATTAATTATTTCTACCAAAAAATATGTAAAAATATGCATCACATTGGGGCATGAATCCTCTACTTATATCTAAAATTTTATAAAAAAATATTATCATTTTATTGTGGTTAGGGTGGTTAGACAGACACCTACTTCTTATTGTTTCCCTAAAATTTAAGTACTACTGCATTGAAATTTCAAATTTTCACTAAATAGATTTTCTTTTTTTTAAACAAACCTAGTAGTTTAGAAACTACACCAATTTTCTACAGATTCTATTGTTACATATTTTTGAAATAATATTGATAACTTATTCAATTTTTACACTGCTGCCTTAACTCTGATTTTTCTAAATTTTTGCCACTTAAGGCTTGTTTTTTCAATGATGATCCTACACATACCCCCTTTTATGTATTTACTATATCATTATGAGTTTTTATGATTTAAACCTTGGTGAAATATGTGATTGTTGGTATATCAAATATGAGTTTGATTGAACTCAAGTTGTCAAACTACAGAGCCTCGACACAATATGTAGGCAAGGTCATTGGATATGAGCCCTCGAGGAATACATTTGGCCCCTATGTCTTGTTCTCTTATTATTACTTGAAAATTATTTTGATATATTTTATTTTCTTAACTTGTGACTTGAATTATGTTTTAGAGTATTAATTAGTTACTTGAACTAATGAGGTCTATCTTAGTGATGTGGATTTCATGTCTCCACTAGAACCTAGCCATGATTTTCACAATTGTTTATTTGACCAAGTTATTATAATTGATTAGTTAAATGTTTTTATTCTTTCATGAAGTGCATGTATAGGAACAAGCCTTTTATGAATTATGCAAGTGTTTGTGGTCAAAACTTGAAAATTTTGTTTAGTCCTTAACTGTAATTCGATAGAAAATTTTGGGTATGACATTTGGTATCAAAGCACAATTGCAGCACTGGGATCTCTGGTTATTGTTGTTTCCCATGTGTTGTTTCTTGTGAGAATTTCCTTTGTGGGCTTATCTTGTTGACTGTGACTAATGGTTGAAAAGACCTTATGATGTCCTTTCTTTCCTTATTCTTTGATAATTTCAGCTAGATTTGATTGAGTATTGTGCACCCCAATGTGAATGATGCAATTGAATATGAAATAAATGATACTATGTCCATGTATTGTATGTTGTAAAAGAGTAGTGAAATAGTAATGCTTCTTAAGGGAATCATATATTTTATTCCCTAAAATTGGATAGAAATTGTAGTAATTTAATTATGATTTGGTTATGAGATCCTTCTCTATGTGTTTGATAGTGATTTAAAAATGCAATTCCTTTCTTGTGTGTGGATAATTTAAGTACTTTTTAAAAGTGAATGTTTCCTTGGAATGAATTGAATGCATGTTTGTGTAAAGATATCTTGTAGATATGAAAGGAATATGTTTGATTGGGTAGAAGACCTTAGTTTCAAAACTGCATTCCTACCTTAGGATGTATGTGTGATCTTGTGCATGGAATCAATTAATATTGAGATTAAATAGAATAGTAAATATAATATGCATAGTAGATAAATAATGATGGTGGTGAGGGAATGAATGCAATAGTAAACCTTGTATTTTTAAATTTGGAATTTTTGTTGCCCTTTCATTGCATGGCATATCTGGAATAGAATGGCATGTACATTATAGCAACACTACTTTGGCAAGAATTAAGGTCCCCAATTGCATTACTAGGTATAGAAATCCATATAAATGTTAACTCATTAGAGATGAAAATGTTAAGTGCATGATTAAGTCAATTTTGAGTAAAATAATGTTGTACTTGTGGTACTAACCAACTATATTGCGGTTTCCTTATCATGTGTTCAATATTGTGTATCCTTGTTGAGAAGGTGCCTTATCAATATTGTGTATCCCACATGGTAGAATAAAATCTTGGAAGTTTAATTTTGTGTAAGGAAATGATTTTGTGGCTCTAAAAGATGAAATTTGGAAATTAAGTTATTTTGTATCCACCATGGATGTCAATACCCCATAATGGTTCTTATGTTGTGTATCATGGCAATTTTTATGGATAGACCAAATTGTAGGAGTAATTGTATGTTGTGAATTTTTTAAACATATAGAATGGGGTGGAAAAAAAAAGGTCTTGACAATTATGTGATTTGACATGTGTAAACCAGTAAATGTGTTGTGCCCCAAGTGTAAGATATAGGGTATTTGAGTTGGGATAAGGGTGAGTGGATGTCAAATAAAATCCTTAATGTGTACCCTTTGTGATGGCTCATTATTTAGTTGACTAATTTTGAAATGATGAAAACATGAAATGTGTGGATTTGGACCATCTAGATGGAATGCGATGTATTCCTTTGTGTAAGTCTTGTATATATGTTAAATGTGTACCCCTAGTGTATGGTTCCCCCTTCGAGAGTGATATGTCAACTAGTATAAACAAGGGGTTGAGAGACACATATCCATCTATTGGAAAATTATGAACTTAGGGTGTTATCCCTAATCTTGATAAAGGGCCTATGTTGAGATGTTGTAATTTTCCATGGAAATTGATTCATGACCAACTCCCAAACATATGAAAGCCAAACTTGTTGGTTCACAATGCAAATATAATTCTTAATGTTTATAACCCATGGGTAAATGATAGAATTACATGGAGCATGTTGATGGTGATATTGATCCCATTTTATGATTACAATTTTTTGATACTTTAGCAATGTATGGCATTGATACATGTGGAAGACTCTACCATGATATTGTGTGTTATCATATTTATGTGGTCAGGGATCACTAGTATATTACATTCTATTATACTTATGTGGTTAGAGAACTACCATTCCCCTCATCCCATTAGGTGGCTTATAAAAGTCACAATGTACTCGCAATATGCAAATTTTATCATTGAAATATGAATTATTGTAAATTATTAATTGCTGTTATATTTTGTTTTACACCAGTAGGGTGAAAGTTAGATTTATTTTATTGGGGATATTTAGCCATTTGAAGGTTTTCATGGTATAATTTTACTCAAGGACTTATTTAATTATGTTTTTGAATTAATATTGGAATGTTGCAATGTAGCTACAACTAACCTTCATTTTTATTTTTTTCTCTTGAATTTATAAATTCCTCTTTTGGGAGTTTATTGAAATATTGGTTTATGTTCTTATGTTACTTTATTTGAGGCTTTCTTATTTTTTTCTAACTATTGGAAAGTGTGGTGTAATGTGACATTTGTAAATTGTCATATCTTGGGATTCCTTGGTAGGTTGTATAAGGGAGTAGATGCATTGGGGGATTATTTTTGAAAGGGTTTACAAGTGGGACCAATATGGGACAATAATCTCTCCTAATTTGAATTATTCTTGTTTTGCTTCCTTTAGGCTACTCCACATAAAACAAGGAAAGGTAATGCAAGTATATGGAGGTTCTCAGGAGGCCTCAAGGCCATATTTCTTAATTTCTATGGTATCCAAGAATATCCATCCTTGTAGACCCCATTATGTGAGACTTGTGTTGAAAATGATGTGGTTATATGAGGATATGCTCACCAAAATTTGGAAGAGCATCCTTGGTATTGTTGTCTGTACTTGTTAAATTTATAAATAAATGTGATGTGGTATACCTATGAACTATGAGAGAATTATAGTAACAAATAATGCAAAGTTAATATTCCTTGAGACATGGTATGAGTGCCATGATTATATAGTAAACTATTCTCTTAAGAATATATATTTGGACAAAAGTGTGAAACTAATAATTCTTGAGAAATGATTGGACATTTGAGAAAAGATATTTTCTAATAGCATGAGTGTTGTTAATGGTAAAAGGGATTTTGAGGTGTATCAAAAGATGCTTATTTGTTGAGATATTATTGCAATTTAATTGAAGTGGGTTGCATGGGAAATAATTTATAGCTACATGGATGGTTGTTAACCTTTTATTTGTTTTATATATCGAGAATATATGGGATCAATGTTTCAATGTGTAATAGTTGGATGTTAAATTCATGAAAGGGATGTATCTAATGTATGCACTTAGTTTCCTATTTTGATTACTTTCACCAAGAAAGTAGAATAATTAGTATGGTCAATCAAATTCTTGTGTCTTGCTATAATGATGTTAAGTTTCCAACCTCAACAGACTTATAGGGGGAAGTATATATAAGGGGGAAGGATATAAGTCCCCTCCCTTTATATCATAGTCACAACTCCTTCTATTCTAAAATTATGCTACTTTGTTGTGTAGATCAAGAGTGCATCATTTACATGATACAAGTTCGATTTGTGTTTGAGTGCCATTGTACTTTTAGTCATTTAACTCTAAGGGGAGATTAGTTAAATTCTTATGTGAATGCTTCTATTAAGATATATGACTAAATCACATTAATTGATACTATGATTTGTCATGCTATAACTTTTTGTTATGCTCCACTTGCAGTAACATTTCCTTTTGATCATTTGACTCACACTAATTTTGGATGTCTCCTATAGTATTTACTTGAGGTTCTTCATAGTAAGTAAATAAGGTAGGATGAAGATTCTTAGAGTATTTAGTGCTATTGGGGTTGTGTCATATCATTGAATTATGATCTACACCTAAATTAAAAGATTATACCTTTAATTATAGTGGGGAGATGTTAATGAAGAATTAATCTAATAATAATGAACCTAGCTTTAATTAGATTAATATCACATTGGCAATCTTATTGTCATTGAGGGGAGCACCTCATTAAGTTCAGAAGGAGATATGAGTGATATCAGATGAGGAGTTGATATTCAAGGTCAAAGGGGCTTCATAAGGATGTGAGGGAGAAGGATTAATTAGCCTTAGGGTGTCATTATAGCAAGCCTTGAAGAGGAAAAAGTTTGAGCATCAAATGTCAAGCTTACCTTGTATTGCTTGCTAAAGAGAAAAGAGTTAGTCATTTTCAACTAAGTCTGATTAGGATTCAAACTTTGAGTTTGAGGCTTACTCTCTACTACAAGAGATTGGACTTTAGGCTTCAGTTATACCTTATACTAAATGCATTAAATAAATAAAGGAAATTTAAATTATGTTTAAAAGGCTTTAAAATTTGGGCTTCGGTCATACCTTATATCGAATACCTCAAGGAAATGAAGAATGAATGGGTTAAGTTTGAGATGGTGTAAGTAATTAGAAATAAGGCCTAAGTCTTACATATAAGGCATTGAAGATCGACCCTAAGGCTTACATCGCAACATAATGATAAGTGTGAAGTAAGTTGGAGTAAAGTCTGAAAGGGAATCAGATATTAAGCTTTGACATTAAGGCTTAACATAAAGACCAAGATGCAAAAAAGAAAAAAGTATAAATTTTGATACTCAAAAATATTTTGGGGATCGAAGATCGGCCTTAAGGGCCTTAACAAAATGTTAAGTATAAAGGATGAGGAAAACCTAAACCTCAACACCCAAAATGGTGTCAGAATTTTTGGTCTAATGTTAAGGTTTAGGGCCTATAAAAAATTATTAAGAAAGGGGTATAATAAAACCCAAAACCTCAAAACCCAAAATGGTCTGAGTGTTCACAGGTAGGTGTTAAGGCCTTTTCCTTAACATGAAATAAATGAAGGGAAAAATTGAAACATCGAACCATGACACCCAGAATAGTTTCAATGTTTGTGGGTTGAATTTCATGTTTATTCCTTAATAGTTTGGCAAGCATTCAATAAAAAGAAAGCCTAAAGGTTGATACCTAAACGGGTTAAATCTTGTAAAGGAAATGTTCTGGTATCACAGTTTAGTAGGAAGGATTATGCCTTACTGAAAGGATGGTAAGTGGTAAGATTTAAGTTCCAACCTTGACACCTAAATTAGTTTTATTGTTTTTAGGCTAGTTTTAAGGCTTATGCCTTAACATGAAACAAAGGAGTAAGAGGTAATCCTGAACCCCAACAACCAAAATGGATTTAGTCTTCATGGATTTGGCCTTAAGGATTATACCTTAATTTTTTGTTAAGTATGTGGTAAGAAGTATGTCCAAAGGCCAACACCTAAAAGAGTTAAGTTTGAATTTCTAAGGATTTTTTTGGACATCATAGGTCAGTTGGTTGGCTTACATCTTAACACAAAGGCAAGTAGATGATAAGGTAGAAGATAAAACCCACAAATCTAATAAACTCACACATGTTTTAGAGTTTTTTCTTATGTGTTTTATAGTTTATTATGTTGGTTTATGGTGGTGTGAAGGAAGGAAAATGGTAAAAAGTAAGGTGCATGGCCGAACCCTAACATACGTAAAGAGGATTAGACATTACGGTTTGGTCTTGTTTCTTGATTCCTTCAAATCATGTCAATCATGAGGTAGAAGGTAAAGGTTAAGGTCAATGCTAGAACCCTGATTGGTGTTAAAGAGCTTTAGACATATATGTTCAAACTTTCTTGTTAAGATCTATTAATCACTTCAAGTGCAAGGTATAAGGGATTATCAATCCCTAACCCTCGACAAGCATGATAGATGGAAAAATTCTACCATTCTATGGAATGCTTGAATTGAATTGGGTTGACCTATGTGGGTATGTGGGTTAGTGACACATGGTAGAAATCAATTGTTTCAATTGATCCACATCACTATTGTAAATCACTTAAAATATATAGCTACATTTAAAGAAATTCAAGTTGGATGGTTGCAATTTAAATCAAGGCAAGTAAATGAGATAGGCTATATCATGACACAAATTTCAAGATCGACGACTTGCATTCAAATATTGTATTTTATTAGTAGCTAGGAAAATGGAATTATAGTGTGGAAAATGATATGTTAGATTTAGCTACATTCTTGCAAGAAATGGAGGAAATGGATGCCATCATTAATGCAGAGGCTGACTATGAAAGTTTGGAGAGAACAAGCAAATGAATATTGGATTAAATGTAATACAAACCCTAGTTTGAAAATTCCAAAAAAAGCCAAGGCAGTAATTGAGTTTGGTGGTACTTGGATGAAGGGGATAGCTTGGTGATGAAGCTATGTGGGAAAAGTGGGAGATGAAGGAAAGAAAGGGGGGAAGGAAGTACAAAAAAAATTGACATAATTAGTGGATAGGTAGGTCACTTTCTCCAAGCGGTGGAAGTTGGAATGCAAATAATCACACTATTATTTCAGATTTATTGTATGAATGAAGTACCTTATTCGGGTTTCATGGAGGATAAAGGATCTGTGGATTAGAAGCAAGGGATCAAGACCCCATCTTAGGCCCTTGGAGGATAATATGCAGGTATGGAGGTTATATCTTTAGTTTATTTTAAGCATACCCACCTAGTATTTGTGTACGTATGGATGTATTTAAATGTTGGGCCATATCGTATGTATTAAGGGCATTAACTATGCTTTTCATGTATTATTTTTAGTTGGGATAATATATGGGAGCTTATGTTTATACCCAGATCATATCTATGAGTGTTTTGGGACTCCATTTATAATTTGGCTTCCATTGACCATTCCTTTCGACTCAAGCAAAACCCTTGTTTGTAATCCATCGTATGGAGATTTTAATGTTATCCCTAGATTTACATAGCTTGGGATTCTATGTCCCTAATGTTCATCAAATTCCAAGTTAACAACATTTTATATATAAATTTTTGATACATGATAATTGGTAAGAATAATAGTTGTTGAAATCATCTGTTCAAAAAAATTTGAGTATCATAGTCATGGGATTGTTTGATAGTTAATTAGATAATTTTTTTCATGAAATACAATTGTATATTATCTAAATGGAAGATAATCAAGTATATCATAATATGGGAATATGACATTGTATCTAATGTGTAAGTTGTTTCAACCTGTAATTTGACCCATTGGAAATATACTATAGTGCCTAACACCTCTAGGAAATACTATCAAGGTTGGCATTGGTAGGCATTTAGTGCCCTCAATTTGATTGAGACATATTAATTTCCTACAAAGAATCATGTTACAATTTTATATTATGGTGATTTTTTATGTTAGTCCCCTTGCACTTTGTGGACATTAACAGTGTGATGACATTGTGCTAAATTATTATAATCATACCATGATGATCACTTGGAAAATAGTTGACTAAAATTCACCTTATGGAAAGTAGAGTTATACTATAGTAGGAGGTAAAGCTAAATATGATTTTTTCCTTAATGATAGAAGATGTATACTCTCCTTGTAGTTTCACTTCATAAGATGAGTTTTATTCTTCTTGTTATATTGCAAGATGCCTTGAGTATCTTCCAACCACATATTGATCAATAAATGTCCGATAAAGGAAATATAATTTATTACTGCCAATATCCCTATAGTACATTCTTATATTATATACACTTATCATGACCCAAAAATGATTAGATCAGATTTGTGATAGGTCGAATGTGAGTGTTATAAAATGAGCAGCAAGTAAAAGAGTGCAAATAAACACCAAAACAACCTACACCTCAAGATTAGCCTAAGTTGGAATCAACACAAGCTAAAAGCAACAAATGGAACTTTATACCTCGTCTCGAATCGATCCTTTGGTTGGCCCTTCGATCTTTGATGTTTATGCTCCTTGGATGGAAAGATATGCAAACTAGATGAGGATGTGAGGATGGATGGAAATGGATGAAAACATGAAAATGGCTAAGTATAGATTGAGAAACAAAACTGCAAGAGTTTGGCTAGCAAAATGATCTCTCCCCAAAATGAGAGAAAAAAAGGGGGTATTTATAGGAATTTTGAGAATTCCTAGATGAGATGAATGGCCAAGATTGAGCTACCGAATATCAAGATGTAGGGCTAAGGTGAGTTGAGAACTCACAAGCCCTCACATCTTGACATGTGGCATGTGATATAGCCCTAAAAGGTGAAGTGGACATGAGGTGGAAGGATGGTACATGACATGGAGAGGGGGTACAAAGTACCTTTGGATTGGACAAGATCTCCTCATAAAGGAGGTCCTTGTCCCCATGTGGGGGAGAGGACATGTGAGGAATTAAAAATTCCTCAAATATTCTCATGGGGAGATGGGAAAGAATAAAGAATAAGTGAAGGACATGTGAGAAGGAGTGAAGAAATTAAAAATTCCTTTTGAGTGCCTTGGGGGATTAAAAGTAAATTAAAAATTCACATGGGGAAGTGGAGTGCCTTGTCCAGAAGGAGAAGGCTTTTAATAAGGTTGACTCAATTAAGTGATTAGGATTGTGCAAGTACTTGATTAGACTGATTAATGAAGATTACAAGAGAGTTAGATTTCACATGTGACTTGATGTGACAAGTCAAAGATCACATGGGGAAGAGTAATGAAGGATTAGAGGAGAGTTAGGTGGCTAAGAGAGATTACAGGCCAACTTGCAAAAGTTGGAGGATGTGACACATCCTATTCAAGGATTAGGCATGTGCACATCCTAATGATGGGATTATAAGAAGGATTAAGATTAGATAATAAAAGATGGAGAATGTGAAATGAAGGGAATTAAATAAATGTAATATTTATTTAATTCAATTGATGGAAGGAGGATTAAAGAGATAAGGTATTATTGATTAAATACCTTAGGGATCTGGCAGAATTAAAGCTATTAATTAAATAATAGTAGTATTACTTAATTGACAAAAATAAGATGAAAGGGGATGAATTTGGATAAATTAAGTGTCCAAATTTAGACGTCTACATTTTTCCCCTCTTTGAGATGGTGTTACAAAGTAGCATCATTTCAAAGAATATTAAAACATAGAACCTAGAAGAAGATAGTTAGATTGGAAAAGATGCCCAGTCATTCAAAGAAGAGACTAGGAAGGAAGATGATGGGGGGAAAGATGAAAGTTAGGGATGAAGGATACCCCCTCGAGAGGACATGTGGGTTCAAGAGAACACAGGTGGGCTCTCGAAATGGAGGAGATGATGCAAGGGGAATAAGGATGGTGATGCAAGGGGAGAGTGATGAAGGAGATGAGGAAGATGATGCAAAATGAAGATGATGAAGCACAAATGGAGGACAACAGGTGATGTTTCCCTAGTCAAGGTACAAGCCAAAAGGGGGTTGATTAGGGATGGAGTGTTGTCAATGACGGATCTCGAAACAACACGAGCATAGGGAAGGATACATCCCACTGAGTGGTATTGATGAGGGAAGGATACATCCCAAAACACCACTAAAGGATAGGGAAGAATACCTCCTGATGATGATGATGAAAGTGTTGTTGAGGAGGGAAGGATACATCCCAAAACAACACCAAAGGGATAGGGAAGAATACCTCTCCATGATGATGATGAAAGTGTTGTTGACGAGGGAAGGATACATCCCAAACAACACCGAGGGGATATGGAAGAATAAAATGGGATGATGATGATGATGAGGATGATTGGATCTAGGCTTGTAACAAGACTGAGAACAAGACCAAGGATATGATTAGATGATTTGGGCTAAATGGAATGGATGGGGATTGGATAGAGATGTGAGATAAGGATGAAGGATGAATGGATGGGGGGATACATGCAAGACAATAGAATGGAAAATGAAATGCAATCCTAATGCAATTTTCCATCTTCAGAGCACTAATTTTTGCTATAGCATAAGACACAAGACACTGGGGTATGAAAAACCAAGGTGGATTAGTGCCTAATGCATAAAACAAACATAAAAAACAAGAAGGCTATCCCAACACCCCAAAGTCATGGTGACCTTGGTCGGGCCAGGTATTGGGATAACCAGAAGCACACAAGGATGCACCAACATAACACAAGACCTCAGGGATCTTGGTGGGTACTACGTGGGACAACAGAGAAGATAAAAAAGATCAAGAGACACACCTATGTTGACGAGTCAAAGAACACCATGATATGATGGATCAAGATGACAATGACAAGTGATGATAGGGAGCTCAAATGATAAAAAAAAACCAAAAGCATCAAAAGATTGCAATCAATTTCAAATGTCCTTTGCCATAGGATCAATCAAGGGAATGGATGTGATTGATGAGGTCTGTTAGGAAGGATGCATCCTGTTGAGACCGGTGATGGATACTAAATTAAAAGATTGATATGAAGCAAGATATTCAGAACTGATTGGATCTGATGGTACAAGTGGATTTTGTTTGTTACGAACTAGCTAGATAAGGGCATAGCTTGATGACATGACACAAGAGACATGAAATGATACTGACACATCCTAGCGACCTAGGGGCTCGAGGGATGATCAAAGATTAGCCTTGCCTATGTGGAAGCGCAGAGCCCTCGTAGTTTGACAAAAGGCTAACAATAGACCATGATGGAGATTTTGATGGATGGCCAAGATAGGATGGAGAACAGGAGAAAAGTGGACAATATAGATCGAAGATGGATGGAACCTCGGGGGTGGATTAAATGATTGACCTTGCCTATGTGAAAGCGCAGGGGCAACGTAGTTCGACAGAAGGCCAAAGACAAGTGATGGATGAAAGATGATAAGATAACCCTAGATAAGGGGATAAAATGATTGGACTGACATGATGGGACAAGTTTGACTTGTTAGATTGGATTGCAGAATGGTGGTGATCACAAAGCTCAAGGGTGGGCTAGTTATCCAAATCATCAAAGATGAATTGGGAGGATGATATGATGGAGAGATGAATGATGAGAAAGGATAGGAGATGGAAAAGATCAGCAAAAGAAGTAGAAGTGATGACGATAAGATAGATGACATTGGATTGCGTGGGGAAAAGCCTATAGCTAGATACCTAATGACAAGGGATTATGAAATGGGATGAGGGTAGAGGAAAAGGATTGTTTGGGTGGATTGGATAGAGGGATAAGGATTTGGATGAGGAAAAGGTGACCAGATGGATAGATGAGAATGGATACCATGATGGAAGGATAGGAAGATAGGGATGGGAAGATGGATATAAGGATTGTGTGGAGGGATAAAAGATAAGGATGGGGAGATGGATATATCAATAACGAGATAAGGATAGGGAGGGTGACTCTGCTGGAGGGTGATTTGATGGAATGAATGATGTCTCCAAGGACTGTATCACAAAGGGAGATAGATGCCCCCACGCTAGATATTCCATGTGTGAGGAGGCATGAGGGATGCAATAGAGAAGGATAGGAAAATAAAGGAGTGGGATGGATGAAGATAGGATGCATGGATAAGGAAGGGAGATTGAGGGTAGCATGACAGGTGGATCAGGAAGGTAGACAAGTGTGAATGACAGTTGGGATAGTGTGCAGATGAGGGAGATGTATGCTAAGAGGTGCCCAAAGCATGCTTATATGTTTGCCCCATTGTTATCAAGATCACAAGGAGGATGGAAGGATTGGGATAAATGAGATATGCCAAGAAGGATGTGTAAGATAGGGAGGATGGAGGGGATGGACAAAAATTATGTATAGCAAGAAGATGAGTGCATAGCTGAAAGCGTAGCAAGAAGCATAGTGGATGGAGGGAATGCATATCAAGAAGCTGCCCCCAAGTGCAGATAAGGATTTACGCATGACACCTGTTTGCTAGGTTTTCATCATGGTGCTTATCCAAGGTGCTTGTTTGCCAAGTTTTCACCATTGTACAGATTGTTTCTCTTTACTATTTTATTTTTTGATTTTTGATTTTTTGATTTTTTTTGTCTTTTTCTGATTTTTTTTATTTTTTTGACTTTTTTGGATTTTTTGGATAGTATACAGAAGGAGATGGATAAGGATAGGGAGGTGAATAAGTGGATTTAGAAGACATGTGATAAGGATATGGATGAAGGACTCAAGCATCAAGTTCTATATCAAGTATTAAGAGCTCATGTTCGAACCGACTGTTGGATGTTGGTACAACCTTATGAGGATAAATGGATTATGCAATAGGATGAATTAGAGGGATTTGATGGGGAAGATATGGGGGATAATGGGTGGGATGTTGGAAATGGTATGGATAGAATGATGGGGTGGATACGTGATGGGGAGATGACTTCAGGACCAACATTGGCACATGTGGTGATGGATGTGAAAAGATAAGATGACTAATGGATGGAGAATGTGGGGATAATGAAGGAGATGAAATAGTGAATTTTGGGACATAGGGACCCAAAATAGATGTAGGAGAGGGTGGATGAAAAGGATTAGCTTTTGGATGAGCACCTTTGGATGTTCTTATAGATTTTTTATTTAATGGCATTGCATCTTTTTTCTTTGGGATCCACATGGTTTTGATCTTTTTTTTGGTGGCTCTTTGCGAGCTATAGATTTGATTTTGATCTTGGATTGTGTTTTTCTTTTCTTTACCATGTCTTTTAGAGGGGACATGGGAAGCTTTAGATTCATGTGGGTGTTTAGATTGATGCATTTTTCCCCTGGCATCCAAAGTGCTTGTACTAGCAATGAGATGGGTGTGAGAAGATGGATGATGTGGAGCAATGGAGGTAAGAGGATGTGCAGGTATGTGCCTTTGTTGATCCTGATCATGGGACATGTGAGAGGGATGTTTATGATGGATGACATGGATAGGTGTTGGATGAATGAGCGAATGAGATGGAGGAGGTAATCTTGGGATATACGAACCCAAGATGGATAGAGTGGGTGGAGGGACATAAGAACCCAAGATGGATGCAGTAGATGAAGGATGGGAGATTGTGGATGGAGGGATGTAAGGACCCAAAATGGATGGAGCGGATGAAGGAGGAATATGGATGGTTGTTTTGAGGTGATATGATAGACTTTAGGAGTGGGATGCGCAAAGATATGACTGGCGATGGGTCGTAGCCAGAAGTTCCTTTTTGAAGGCTCGCTGATCTATGCCCAGAAGTTGTACCAACATCTTTAGATTGTGAGTCTTGGGAAATAGATCCAAGACCTTGCATGCAGATTTGTTCTTTGACTTGGATGGGCTCTAAAATACCTTGCTCGTGAAGGCCTAGACCTTCTCCTTGATAGTTCATGTTCTTATTATCTCAATCCATGAGTTAGATTCTTGTTATTCTAAAAACATGATGCGAGTCCATTATTAGGTGGAGGATGATGGGTGGTATATACACCATGTTTTTCTTTTGCAAGGAGGCCACCATGGAAGAATGTGAGAGTACCAAGGGGATATGCAAGCGGTGTGGGGATAGCATTTTTAGGTGATGATGGGGGATCCTAAGAAGGAGATGATGGGATAGCAACATTTGGATGGGTGGTATCTAGAGAGTGAGTAGGGGATATGATAGGATCTGATTTTGTGGTAGCAGGCTCATGCAATGGAGATGGAGATGGAGTGGTAGAATATTGAATGTCAAGAGGATCATGGGATGGAATGGATGGGGGACTGTGATCTTGTGGTAGACTAGATGGGATGGTAGGATCTTGATATAGAGGAGGGGATATGTTGGCATGCTTGGATCAAGATTTCGCACGACCTCATCATGTGGGGAGGCATGATAATGGAGTCATGGGGACTCTTCAAGGGATTATGGCCGACGGAGCGATCTCAAACATTCCCGGAAACGGGAATATCAGGAAACGGAAGCCAGCGACTGGATCTAAAGTTCTATGTGGCTCTGGATAGCTCGTGCTGTGGTTTGTTCAACGGATTCTGGTAGACGTGTCGGGTAGGAGATGGAGACCCCGAGATCCGTAGCCATTTTACGGCAGAAGATGGGGACTCACCGGATTTAGAGTGATGTGATGGTATCATCAAATGATAGGTGCTGGATGGAGCAGCTGGGTCTCACTCACCAATCCAATCATGGACGATGGGTTGGGGATTTCTGGCATGGTTCCACCCATCTAATGCACGTGTGGGAGTGGGGGATGTTTCCTTTGTTATAAGTCCTTGGAGAAACTTGAATATGCTAGGCTGAGATGGTGAGGTGGGAGTGGATGAAGGTTTATGGATTAGTGGACTAGGATTAGATGGAAGATTAAGACTAGATGGAGGATTAAGGTAAGGATATGGGCATGGGGAATTAGGATAAGATGACATGGATGGTGGATCGTTGGTAGAAGATATGGGCGTCGTGTTGTAATAAAGATATTGGGATGGTGGATTAGGATGGAAAGATTGAGGTGTTGGATTAATATAGGGAGATGCGGATGTTGGATTAGGGTAAGTTGGTGGGTGTGTTTGACTAGGATAGGAAGGTGAAAATGTAGGATTAGGTTTAGTGGATTGGTATGGAAGATTAGGGTAGTGGGTACATGTGGATGAAGGATTGAGATAAGAGGATGTGGATGGGGGATCAAGATAGGGGTATTGTGATGGCAGACTAGGATAAGAGGATGATGTAGATGAAGGATATGATGGGTATGATGGGCATCCCTTGTCAAAGGTAGCATAAGGAGTGTGTTTAGGCATAGATGAAGACATGATGGGATAACTTAATGGGGTGATTGGATTTTGGAATGTGGGTGGAGAAAGCTTACTAGCAATGATAGTATCAAGGGGATCTATGTCGTATACCTCTTGATCAACAAGACTTTCATTATCATCATTGACATAATTAGGGTTTCCCTTGGCCACTGTTGATGGAGGATACGAATTCATGATGATGAAAGGATAAAGATAATGGATAAAGATTTTCGATGGAAATGGACTAAAGCCCAAATTGGGATTTAGGACAAGCTCAGATCAAGATTGGATTAAAGCTCAGATCAGGATGATTGGATGATTGGATGGGATTACCAAAGGATGATTACGACACCGAATCTACTTTGAGATGGAAGTAGATTGATTGGGTCGAATGTGGTTGGATAGGGATGCGATTGGATTGGATTGGATAAGATCGATCGATGATTGATTGATAAGATTGACTGATGGATGATGAAAGAGACTACAAATCCCACTCAAAGATTATCTTAGATGACTTACGATACTGATTGATTAGATTAAAGGATAAATGAATGATTGTAGCACCGAATCCACCTTGAGATTGAAGGTGAATTGAATGGGCCAACGATGATTAACTTAGGATGGATGACAATCCTAAGAGGATGTTAATGATGACGATCAGATTAGACACTTCGGTCAATTTGGATAATAACCCAAGATGAAGCTCAGGGGATTTGGGTGGGGCAAATGATGATTTGATTGGAGAAATAGATGATAGAAATGGATTGACAAATACTCAAAATGAGCAAATGGTTGATCGGGACATATGAACGATTACTCAGAATGAGTAAAGGAATGATCAGAACGATAGAATGAGGGTTCAGAATGATGAAAGGGGAGGTGTGGAAATGGATGAACAAGCTTACTGGAACGAAAGTAAAACGATGATCAAAATGACGTAACAAGAGTTTAGGAACGATTTGTGCCGGACAGTGAAACGGATTTGAACATCTCACCTGGAACCAGTGCAAACGTGATGATCAGAATGACAGAATGTGAGGAGTTTAGAATGATGAAAGGATGTGGAAAGCCAATGGATGAATCGCGTTTACTGGAACGAAAACGGTATGATCAAAATGGATGTAATGAGAGCCGAAATGATGAAAGCGGATATAAAAGCGAATGGATGAACGCTTACACCGAAAACCAGTAAAAACAGATTCCCAATGGATAGAACGCAGGTTTTAGGGAATGATGAAAGGTATGAAATGGATGAACATTTACTCGGAATGAGTAAATGGATGATCGGAATGATAGAACGAGAGTTCAGAATGATGAAAGGATGTGTTAAATGGATGAATGTTTACTCGGAATGAGTAAACGGATGATCGAAATGACAAAACAAGAGTTCAGAATGATGAATGGATGTGTGAAATGGATGAGGGTTTACTCAGAATGAGTAAACAGAGAGAATGGTAGGGTATACCACCCTCGAGGAGGCAGATGGTGAAGAAAAGGGAGCCCTGAACAACTTCTCAAAAGTATGAAGTGGTATATATCATCGGAAAGAGCACAAAAAAATGAGAAGAATTGCCTTTGAATGGAGTCAATCAGATAAACAATGTGGAAATGGCGGCCCCAGGAAGAAAGAGCAGAAGGACAGGTCCACCACTCTGTATAAGGACAGGTCTGCCACTCTAGTAGGATAGGTCTGCCACTCTATAAGGACAGGTCCGCCAAAGTAGGACAGATCCACCAACGAAGGGATAGGTCCGCCACCAGAGGGATAGGTCCGCCAAAGGATAAGTTTAAGCTTGATTTTTTGATGGATGGGTAAGGCAAATGACCCAAAATATAGCAAACATTGATAATAACTAGTTTTGCACAAGAAAGACAATTTAGATAGCACAAACCTAATATTTAGTAGAAATGGATATGGCCAACAAAGTCTTCTACTCTAGGATGAACATGTTTGCTAAGGAGTCCTTGATATATGCACGGTACATGAGGCCCAAACCATGAACACCAACCCATTACAATCATGAGTTGAGAACTTTAGCGAGATACTAAAGGCTCGAACCAACTCTTCACATCATCCCGACGCTTCACCAATTACAACGTGGTTGGATTGAGGTACAAATTTCGCTCTCCCTCCTTTATATACCCTGCCGGTACACGTGGTTGGAATCGTCCCTTGGGGTGATGAAATCCCCAAGCAGGTCCCACTAAGAAAATGAAAAATGGGGTGACTCAAAGGACTCGAAAAGCTATGATTTCTCATCAACCAGGATCGCCAAATGGTGCAAGGGGATTGGATATGTCAAATAGTCTTCCACAAACATGCCAAACAAGGTTTATTGACCCTTTTAATTAAACCATGTGCCTAATTTACCAAAAGACAATCGACAAAAACTTGAAATTTCACCTTCGAGAGGATAGGTCCGCCACTCTGCAAGGACAGGTCTGCCACTCTATCAGGACAGGTCTGTCACTATAGGATAGGTCCGCTACTGAAGGATAGGTCTGCCACTTCAGGACAGGTCCGCCACCAAAGGACATGTTCGCCACTGCAAGATAGGTCCGCCACTTCAAGACAGGTCCGCCATCGGAGGACAGGTCTGCCACTCTGTTAGGATAGGTCTACCACTATAGGATAGGTCTGCTACTTCAAGACAAGTCTGCCACTACAGGATAGGTCCACCACTCCAGGACAGGTTCGCCACTGTAGGACAGACCTGTGCCACTACAGGATAGGTCTGCCACTGGAGAAGAAAAAGGTGCCCTAGCCAACTTCTCAAAAGTATCAAGTGTTATATATCATTGGAAAGAGCACAGAAAAATAAGAACTCCCTTTGAACGGAGTCAATCGGACAAACAATGTAGAAATGGTAGCCCTGGGAAGAAAGAGTAGAAGGTGAAATCCGCCACTCTACAGGGACAGGTCTACCACTCTGCAAAAAATGCAAAAAATAGCAAACGTGAAAGAAAAAGACCCATTTGTGGGTCCCACCAGGCATGCCAAAAATGTGATAGGTCAAATGTGAGCATTAGAAAATGAGCAGCAAGTAAAAGAGTGCAAATAAACACCAAAACAACCTACACCTCAAGATTAGCCTAAGCTGGAATCAACACAAGATAAAAGCAACAAATGGAACTTTATACCTCATCTCAAATTGATCCTTTGGTTGGCCCTTTGATCTTTGATGTGTATGCTCCTTGGATGGCAAGATATGCAAACTAGATGAGGATGTGAGGATGGATCGAAATGGATGAAAACATGAAAATGGCTAAGTATAGATTGAGAAACAAAACTGCAAGAGTTTGGCTAGCAAAATGATCTCTCCCCAAAATGAGAGAAAAGAGGGGGTATTTATAGGAATTTTGAGAATTCCTAGAGGAGATGGATGGCCAAGATT
>VDFB02105785.1:573166236-573241066 GCA_007258455.2 Sequoia sempervirens | reverse complement strand
CTACTCCTAGTTGTATATCTAGGAAATTTGGTAGCAAGGTGCATTGATTAAATTATATGGTAATTCTTAGTTATATTGATGATTATATGTATGCATCTACTTATGTATGTTCATGAATGTCACGTGTGTATATATTTTCACATAAAAATAACTCACACATTTTTACATTAATTCATGTTGGCAACTACTTAATAGTCAAGCAATGGAAAAGATTTTGGACTTGTCTATGAATGAACTCTTAAATGTAATGTATGTGAAACTTAATATGAATGAACTCTTGAATGTAATGTATGTGAACCTTAATTTGAAACACTAAAAAAATACCTACTAAAATAGCTTTATAATTACATCTAATACAAATATATAATTTTAGGCTACTAAAAAATAAATACAATAAGTGAATGGTTGCCGGAGATATAAAAGCAAAAAATATGCCATAATTTTTATCATTCTTCCAATTGGATTAACTCACTACCTTGCTTTTGGCTCTGGGATATGGTTAGTATGAGATTTTACCTTCTCAAAAAACATTATACAATGCTTTTCTCATACCATTTTGCATTAGTTTTATCTATTTTGAAACAAAATTAGCTTCCCAATCAATTAAAGGAGTTGAAAAAATTAAATAATTTAAAATTTAAATTCATTCAAGAGAGCTTTAAATCACATGTATTATTTTGTAGAAGAGTTATTTGAGCCCATTTACTACATAATTTTAATGTACTAAGTTAGCTTAAATTATTACTATTCTAATGTATTGCTATACTTTTTAGTGTTATTGATGTCAAATTGAGTGTTCAACATATAACTAGAATGCCAAATTTAAACTAGAGCTTCCACATAAACACTATGTGATCAACATTCAAAAAATGGTCATAAAATTTAGTGAATTTTCCAAAGGAAACCATATTTAACACTAATACAAATGGATTACCAATTGTAATTCATAAGTTCTATTAAAATGTAATTTCATTAATCTATACAATGTTATTGATCATAATGAGAGAGTGTGAAGATTGTTATTCTATCTCCCAAGCATAGAAGAAACAATATTCAACCTTATGGCTGCAAGCGAGAGATGTAATAGATGTGGTTTTTTGAATTCTTTAGAGGATACAAAGGATGATGATGCTGATTTGGATGGCGATGGAGATGGTAGTTACTCATTATGGTGGTCATTGGTTGTTTCTATTGGACAGTGGCGTATTTGCTGATGAGTTTGAAATTTTTCTAGGTGTTTTAGTGGCTGCATGGTGGATGTGGTGTGTGTTCATTGGTGAATTTCATCCCTTGTTCTTGGAAAGATTTCTGACAACTTGTTGCTGCTTGTGGTGGTTTTGTTTTACTACAAAGAGGGTGTTGTCCTTGGTTTGGTTGTTGAAAATGGTGGGTTTCATTTGATGGTGGTTTGGTGGCATTTTCTTTGGCCTAAGTTGTTGGTGTCAAGTCTTTGTAGGAGAACATTGTTTCTCTTCTTGGTAGGGGTTGTGAATGTGTTATTAGATGGGTTTGATTTTATGGCTTCCCTCCCCATGTGCCCTTTTCCTATGTTTGGGTTGTTGATAGTTTCATCTCTTAGCTAGTGGGAGGCCTCTCTGGTCTACCATGAGTGCTTCATCCCCTTTCTATTTAGGACTCTTGGTGTTGTATGTGTGGGTCTCTGGTTCCTACCGAAGGTGTTTTGCAAGGTTGTAGCCATATTGGTCATGCGGTCTTGTTGTTGTATGCAGTGGACCAACAACTATCTGTTGGTGTTGATGACGCTATACTAACCTATTTATGGGTCTTTGTGGTGTGCAGGTCTCTAGTTCTCTCTAGAGGTGTTCTTTGTTGTGCTTCCCCTATTCCCTTGGCTAGAGCTTTGGTGCTTTTTCTCTCTTCCTTGTGAGAGTTCTTCTTTGGTGCCTAGGTCTCTTCGTTCCTTTAATGCTCTTTTTCCTTGCTTTTCTTAGATTCATCTTTGTTGTCCTCAGAATGTTATGTTTTCTCATTTTGGCTTTTGGATGGGTTTGAATTGGGTGGTGGTGTTGGCTAGTGGGCTCTCTTTTTCCCATTGGATGGCTCTAATTTTAGGTGAGGTTTTTTCCTCTCTTTGTTTTTGCATAGCTTCTCATGTGTTGTGGTGTTTAGGAAGAGATTACTCCTTAGTTTGGTGTGGCCTTAGAGACTTTATTGTTGGAGTTTTCATGGGCCTCTTCCAATTTTGGATATTGTGGTTCTATGCTCCTTGGTGGTTGACTAGGTTGTATTTCCTAATGACCAAGATGTTTTTGTGGTTTCTTCTCCTTTCTAGTTTCTTATTGCAACGTTTGTTGAAGGATGGTGTGGTTAATTTGTCTATGGGAGTGGTGGCTTTCTCCTTGATTACACAACCTTTTACTATTGAGGTGGATTCCTCCTCTATCGAGGTAAAGATGGGTGTTGTGGTGTTGTTTGGAAGCTTCCTTTTCTAGTTTTCTCTACTATTGTCCCTTTGAGGTGGGATCTACTCCTATGGAGGTAGAGTATAGGGCTATTGGAGATCTCTAGGTCTAGTGGAAAAGGTTTTCATGTGATCCTCTCCAATAGAGGGGATCTCTCTCCTATTGAGGTGGAGTATGATTTGGATTCTTATTTTTACTAGTGTTTGAAGAAGGGCTCAAAGTTGTTGCTCTTGAGTAGTAGGTTTACCGTAGCCTATAAGGTTTTTGGTTGCTTTGGCTCATTTTTGTCTAATCTGAATGAAAGATCTATTGCATTCCAACTGCTACAAGTTGTTTGTGGCTTAGTTGTTTTAGGTAGTATTTTAGGGACTATTGTTTATGTTTCATTCTCTTGGCTCAAGGAATTTGTTGTTTCCTTGATTTAGGGCTGGTTTTTTTCATATTGTTCTATAACTCCTGGTGTGGTGACAGGTTTAGGGTGTTATTTGTTTTGACTTAGGAATGTTGTTGGTCCTAAGTGTGTCGTCTCTCCTAGTTTTTGTTAACTAGGTGTTGTTTCTGTTTCTACTGTGCTTCTACGGTGTCTCTACCAGGTCTATTTATCTATTTCTTTGGAAAAGTTTGAAACTTTGTTGTTTGGAAGTTTCCTTCTCTTAGCTTTGTAAAAGGTTCTTGTTCCTTCCAAAACCTTGCTTAGCTTATCAAAAACATGTTATTGATCATAATTTAAAACCATTCAAAACTAATTACACATTCCAATGTTAATTTTCAAAGTAGAAAACATGCACATGGGAACAAATTAGATGCAATATCAATTTCTATATATCAAATTGTAAAATAATTGTGTATGTGCATATACAAATTTTAGATATATGGCAACTCAATTTTTTTTTTACAAAATGTGTCATATATGCCATCTCAAGATCTATATACAATATACATGCCAAATAGCTATGTATCAACCCCTAAATGTATCAATCTCTACCAAATCCTAAGCTTTTTTTGGATTATCAAAATAGAGCCTCCTTGAATAACTTGGTGGCTCTAAAATTTCCCACACAATAACAATTGAAACCACAAATTAGAATAATTATGTCAATGGTTGAAAATTTAGACTACTAAATAGAAACTTATATACTATAATTTAGAAATAATCAATTTAACATAGAAATCACTATATTTAACTATAATATATCTTAGAAAATACAATTCTTGTTTACTTCAATTCTTGCTCTTTTTTCTGCAAGACATTGTGCATATCACTGTTCTATAGGATGATCAAGAGTCCTAGTATATCAAAATGGTCCTAGATTTGTCACACTACTAAATTGAGCAGAGGACTAGATAGTAGGTAAAATAAAATTGATACAAATTAATATATATTTGTTGACAAAAAATCATATTTACTAAAAATATATCTACTCCTATCTAAACATATATATTTTCAATATAAAATAAATACATACCTCCTATGATGCTTGTTGTTTTGTTCTAGAAGGGATCATGATGGATGAACAAACTAAGATAGTTTTCTATATGAAAAATAACGAGAATGAAAGACAATTTAAACACATGTGCATATTATCATAATATTGAGAATATAAAAAAAATATACCTGTTGTGGTGCTTCTTCCAATGTGTCAGAAGTAGTCATCATGGCTGTAAAAGTACCAGATTGCTTTATAAAAACATAAGAATACATAAGAATATCAATTTATGTACATGTATTAATCATAATATATTTCAAAATTAACATCTAAATCAAAAAATAAATTATATACACATACAATAAAAAAATTGTAAACATGTATGTACCTAAAATTATACCATATATTGACTCTCTAGCCCAAATTAAATGGTCGATTGAGTACCCACTTGGACCTATGAAATTTGATCTCCATTAAAAATTGTTAAAGATTCAGACACATAAATATACACTACTACTAATATCTCTTATAAAATATAAGATAAAAAATAAAATGCACTATGCAATTACTTTAAGTCTTACCATTACATCCATGTCATCTCTCGCACTCAATGTCTCTCCTAGAAATGCTCTGCCTCATCCTCTCTCATCTCCTCCATCTAACATATCATCGACCTCATATTCAGATGTGTCCATCATATCCTTAGTAGGCTATCCAAGAGGACCCAAACATACATTGTGGTACATAAAGTTGAACATCTGAAATACTAAGGGGGATGAATAAGTATTCCATAAAACCATTGTAAAATCCATTTAAAAATTATCTCAATTTTGACTAAATCAACAAGAAGGAACATAAAAATTAATCAATGCAACCATGGACATGAAAACCAATATTTTTATGTGGAAAACCCAACAAGGGAAAAACCACAGTGAGGGTTAACTCACAATATATTATATCCAAATACAAAATATTACTGGGCTCATTGCCAAGACTCACTATCCTTGAAAAGGATCACTACTTGAGTACAAAAGATGGCTAACCACCAAGATACAATGATAGTGGGTCACTACCAAAAGATTGAATTGATAGGATACACCTTCAATGTGTAGGGTTCAATTCCAATGAAGCTTAGAATATGAAGTACTGGCTCAGACAACAGTCACTCAACAAAACTACACTAGTCCACAACTGATAAAAAGTTTAATCTTATATCTTCACATACCCCTTAATTATTTTCGCACTCACACTTACTTCTCATTTAACATTCACTACTCATGTGCATCCTCATTCCATTCCTAAAAACATCTTATATATATACACAAGTATATCCTAATCATCAATTAGGTCAACCTAATTAGATGCAAAATGAAATAATAAAAACTTTCTTTGTCGGCACCATATATGATTTAAACATTTTATCCACATAGTGCATTATACCAAGTTGGCTATTATCCATAAAGCATTGCATATGCTGAGTCAATTATCCAAACCAAAAAATAATCCTCAAAGAAAAAACCTTTCAGATATGAGAACACATTAATTTCCCATCATACTAACAAAAAAAATCCTATCAAAAAAACCACAACATGAGAATTGTTACCCATTTTTCACCTATGGGCTCAATCAGGCAGGGTAACCCATGTTTTCAGAGGTTCTCGAAGACCAAATGGAGGAACACTTGCATCAGGATCACATTTTTTTAACTTGTTTGCTTCTTGTGTAGATGTAGGGGAGAATGATGTTTTAATTGAGCACATGGATTAAATGTGGCTCCCAAGAGGGTTGAGCCCAGCGTGCAGGTCTTCAGTTTAGGGGTGGGTTTTTCTTTTTATTTTTTTATTTTTTTATTTTTACCCTGTCTTTTCCTTTTTCCTTTTTTCTTTCTTCTTTCCTTTTCCTTGTTCTGCCGAGGGGAACTGGGTCGGGAACCAAACTTGGAACTTTTCCAAGGTCTCGGTTCCTATTTCTGATCCGGTTCCACCCCCGTTTCCACCGTTTCTTTCTTTGTTGGGCCCTTTTTTCTTTGTTTCCGTCAGAGGCAGAGTCGAACTGAAACCAAACTTGGAACTTTTCCAAAGTTCCAGTTTCCATTTTCGTTTTGGTTCCGGTTCTGGTTCCACACTTGTGTGCATCTTGTTTTCTTCTTTGACCTTGCGTTTGACCGTGGGCTAGTTTTTTTCCTTTCTTTTCTTCCTTGTCCTTTTTCTCTCTTCCTTGTCTTTGTCGGAGGCGGGTTCGGGTTGGAATCCGAACTTGAAACTTGATGAAAGTTTCAGTTTTGGGTTTTTTTCCACCCCTACCCCTGCCGTGTTTTTCCCAAGATCGGTTTTAGTTCCAATCCCACCTTGTCTCCTCCTATTTTGTGCGTTTTCTTTCTTTTGATGGGCCCGGGACCAGGTCGGAACCCGAACTTGGAAATTTTCCAAAGTTCTAGTTCCTATTTCCTATTTCCGGTTCTGATCCCGGTCCCGCTTGTTCTTCTTTCTTTTCTTCATGGCCTATGCTCAAGAGATGTCTCCTTGGTTTCCCCTTATGTTTTTCTTTTTCTTCCTTCATCCCTCGTGTTTTGTTAGGGGCGGGATCGGAATGGAATCCGAACTTGAAACTCTAGGGAAGTTTCAGGTCCGATTTTGGTTCCGGTTTGGTCTTGGCCCCGCCCCACTAGTTTTGAAGGAGTTCGGTTGAAAGGTCGGCCTCAGTCAAGATTGACATAATTTTCCTTTAAGGAGAAAGTCAGCAAGACCTTCCAGATGTCTTGCCGACTAGCAAGGGTTCCATCAAGTCTGAATGCTCCACCTACAGATTCCTATCGGTGAGATAAAATCATTGTCTCAGTGACTAAGAGTTTCCCCATCGGCATGAGGATCTCCTTCGGAGAAAGGTCTCAGTGAGATCTTTATGTCTCACCGACCGGCAACAAAAGGGAATACATATTAGCATGACTACAGAGAGGTCTTCCCAAAGTGCTTAGGGCTCGGCAAAAGAAGGCTTTAGTCAGTGGAAGGTATCACCGACCGAAAAAGTCTCACCGACATGAGGTAATATTGGCATAAGTCTTGCTGATCCATCAGAGTCTCAACGAATGAAATGACATCGACAAAGCAATTTTTCATCGCCACGAAGTCTTGATGATTAGGAGATGTCTCACCGATAGAAAGGGGACCCCAACGAAAGAAATGGAGTTCAGCATAAGGTCTTGTCGAAAGGTTGCGCTCGGCAAAGGAAAGTAGATTCGTCATAAGGTCTTGGCAAATGAAGCTGGTCTCCCTGAAATTTTTCATGCTCACCCAAAGATAAAGGGATCGGCGTGAGGTCTCACCGACCTAGCGATGTCTCCCCGACTGAAGAGAAAGTAAACTCATCGCCGAAAGATAAGGAGCCCGACGAGAGGTCTATCCGATAGGCCAATGTCTCGCTGACAACAAGGGGGGGCTCGCCAAGAGTTGAGGCCATCACCATAAGGTCTGGGTGACTAACTAAAGTCTTGTTGAAGGGGAACCAGCTGGGGGAGAAAGATCCAACATTGCTAGAGGGTCTCCCCAACATAAAAGAAATCAGTGTAGCATCCGTTCATCAGAATGATGTCTTACTAACTTGGTATGGTCTTAGCAATAGAAAGGGATCTCGACATGGCTCATGAAGCCCGCTGTGACCTCTTGACGATAAATGTTTGTCTTGCTGATATAGGAAGAAGGCAGCATCGGCGAAGGAGGGATGGCCTCGATAGAATGTTTCGCCGACCCGATAGGGTCTTACCAAAGTGGAGTGAGCTCAGAGCGAAAGAAAGGAGATGGACTCTTAGGGCTCCCTATGTCTCTTTCCGATGATAATGAGTTATACTGATAGTTACAGAAAGATATAATCGCATCGGGGAGACACGATTAGTGTCTCACCGACATGCAATTCTTACCGAGCAAGCCTTTGACCATCAGGAGATCTACGTGAAATATGCTCAACCAATCAGAGAAAGCTACGAGTGAAGCGTTGGCAGCTGAACTAGATGCAAAAGATCAATAGGGCGAAAGCGACGTGGATCGAGTCTGAGCTCAGGGGCATTCAATGCAGCTCTTTAGCAAGAGAGGTTCGAGAGGAACACGAGGACAAAAGTTAATGCTACTAAGGATCTGAAGGCTTCTCCAAGGGTGATCTTTCACACTGACATGGGCAACAAGGACATGGGGATGCATCATTAATTTCAAAAAAAGATCTGAGGAAGGTTTATCCCAAAGGGAGATATTTTTTGTAAGCCCTGGGCATGTGCAGGATCATGGTATGCCAAACAAGCCCTTAAGTGGCAAAAAATTTAGAAAAATCAGTGTTAGGCAACTTGACGTAAATATTTGAATAAGTTATCTATATTATTTAAAAAATATGTAAGAATAGAATTTGTAGAAAATTGAATGTAGTTTCTAAAATACTAGGTTTATTTAAAAATAAATAAAATCTATTTGGTGAAAATTTGAAATTTCAATGCAGAGTACTTAAATTCGTGGAAAAAATAAGAAGTAGTGTCCGTCTCAATTAACCCTAACCATAATAAAAATGATAATATTTTTTGTAATATTTTATATATAAGTAGAGGACTCATGTCCGGATGTGATGCATATTTTTTGTAATTTTTTCCAAGTAAATAATTAATTATGAATTTTTATTACAACTTTTAGAAAATATAAAAAACTCGGCCCTCAATTCACCTTAACTTCAATTCAAAATTCATGAAATTTAATTTTTTATTTTTTAATCCTAGCTAGTGCCATAGAATGTGACGATATTTTGGATTCAAAAATATGATACCGCTTGAAAGTTATAGATGTTTTTCAATCAGCCTATCGATCGACTTTAGTCAGAATTTAATAGAAAATGAATAATAATTATTTATTAAATTCAAATTAAATCATATTTATTTTTGGAAATCTCAGAATCTCCTCTAAAAACCCTTTCATTCTCATTAATTTTGGGTGAAAAAAAAGTCGTCAGCCACATACCCTACAAATATTGCCACTTTTTGGCATACCATGATCCTGCACATACCCCCCTAAGGGGCCAACACTCTTTTATATATAGGGAATTTTTTGCCTTTTTGTAGACAGTTCGGACTTGGTGCTTTTCCTGCTTTTGTAACTTGTAGATTTCTTTGCATGAAGAGAGGCTATGTTTTGTAACTCATGACAGACATATATATCAGTGTTCACCATTGAAATCAATGAGTGTAAGTACTTTACCTTTTCAATCTCTCTATTAAATCGTCTGCATTTGTATAATTGATGAAACTACTTGTGAAACTATATGATTCCTTGTGGTTATGTCTTATTTCAGCACCTTTCTATAGAGCAATACGTATTTTTGCAGGTTGTGAGATGTGTTATAGTGCAGTATTCTATAGTTGTGAAGTTGTTTCTTCCTTCTATGGGTATGGCCATATGAATCTTTTCATGAAATATTTATGCAGAAAACATATGTGATTTACTTGTGTAAGACAATACTTTTTTCATTGACTAAAATTGTGTGTCTAAACTATGTTATATGTCTCCCGAAAAAATTTGGTGTATCACCATAGGAATAATTTCTAATTTATGTATTCTTTCTCCCTTTACCTCACAAAGATTAGTAGTTTAGGTGATAGCACAAAGGAAGTCGGCCTTCTCCGGAGGTTCATTTTAACTTTAGGTGACCCACAACCTTGAAATGATCCCATGTCTCACTAGAAAGCTCAGTTTCCATCACTGTGCATAGGGTGCATTTCTAGGTGACAACAGTTTCTAGCACGCCCGATGGGACTGTCAAACAGACAGTTTGGAAATTATATGTCTACTATTGGTTTTTGATATGCAGCCAGTATATTTCAGGCCTTTCAAAGGTAAAATATCAGCATATCATGGCGACTCTAGCTTCATAACAACTGGTTCTAGCAGCCCAGGTGTCTGCAATTAATAAGCCTTTAAAGCATCCTTGCAAAGCTGTAATGGACCTACTCCAACAGTTTGATCGTGTGTTGTGGGATTTGAGCCAGAGGTTTGAAAATATGCAGATTAATGATGTCAGTAGGGTGTTCTCCTACATGTATGGCATGTTGGTCGAAGTCAAGAAATAGAAAAAGCTTATTTCACAATAGCAGGAGTTGGGATGTCAGTTTGAAAAAGATCGTGAGAGAGAGATAGCAGCCAAAGAGGAGCAAATGAAATTCTTATCTACTCAGGTACAAGGTAGTCGGGCTTATTTAGATTATCAAGCACAAAGGTATGAGGCAGAGGTGGCCCTTTCCATTCCTAATTTCAGCTCACCTCCTCCTATAATGTTGAATCATCTGGTGAAAGAGGATGCTTCTAGAGATAGGTTTCCTAGCTTTAAACAAGAGAAACCTTCCAAGCTCTTTAGTGAGCCTATCAATAAGTCTTCTACCCTCAATATTCCAAGTTGGAAAGTCCCATTGCAGTCACCTTGTGAGTTTCCTTTGCCTATCATGTAAATGAAATCATGCTCTGGCATCCAGGAAGTAAAAGAAGGGCAGATCTTTGACTAGTACAGCTCACTCAATTCGGAGGAGACTAAAAATATTGATTTGCTACATCTAGCTATGGAGGAATATAGAAACCAACAGCAGCAAATGATTGAACAACAAAAAAGCATGGGTAGGTTGCTTATCGATGATAATAAGCAAGACAATAGGGCCTTAATTTATGGAGAAAAGCCTGAGATTGAACCTGATATTATCCTCCAAGGTGAGAGCTTTGATGTTTTCGAACATGTTGTGGTTGAAAAAGCTACTATTGAGTGTTTTGAGGAGGAAGCTAATTTTGATCCTTATGAAGACTCAAAAGTAGTTGATAGTCATGATGAACTAGAACAACAAGTTCATAAACTTGAAAAAATGTTGAAACAATAGGAGAAGCCTAATGAGCCTGATTTGCAAAGTCATAACTGGTTGGAGGAGCTTCCTTTCCATTGTATAGAGGAACTTAAGACTTTATCACCACTTGAATTGTTGTCTCCTTGCATTGAAAAAGACAAGCCTGAATCAAAATGTAACTCTTCCAGTGATGATGAGAAGTATGAGCAGCTTCCATTCTAGTCTATAAAGAAGCCTTAGGTTGATGAATTGATTGAAAGTGTGTCGGAGGAAGCCATCTCATTATTCATTAAAGGAGTGAATGTCCATTTTGGAAAGCATGAGCATATTGGGGAGGCTACTACTCATCCATCAAGTTAGCCACATGGGTTATACCTTTCCAGCCAGCAAGGTGATAGAATGGCTGCTCATGAGCAAAAGCTCAGCAAGGAAAGTGCAAGCTTTTCCCTTACTAGAGGCTTCCCTATCAGGAATCTAGCCAAAGTGGAGACCATCAAAGATATTGATACCTTGCTTACACCCAAGCATGAGGGTATTGCTGAGGAGGAGCGCACTCAAGTTACCTTTCCACCTCAGATCGGGAATGTTTACATTCCATATGAAAAGGTTAGCAAGCCTAAATATGTTCTACAAGAGATCCTGCAACCATCTGTGGAATTGTCATGCATGCTTCATTTCTCTTTAGTTGTTCTCCAGCGTAGTAAATATTGTAAGTTTTTTAGAAAGGGTAGTTATTTTACCCAACCTGTTAATGGGTTTGTTTGACCAATTTCTTACTAGTTAGTGTAGGGTAGGTTTAGTTGTTATTTCTTTCCCTAAGTGTTGTTCCAACACAAATAAATAGTTTTATTTCAGTTTTTCCCTGTCTTCAATAAAGTTTCCAAGTGTTCTATGAATATCAAGCAAGTTACAGCCATGTACAAAGCTGCTCCAAGTTCGTTCCTCAGTTTTCCCAATGACTCTATAACCAATGGATAGACCTAGGCTACTGGTTTCCATGTTTAGCAGGAAAACATCTAGCTGAGGTCGCATGAAATGTTACCCATTTTTCACCTATGGGCTCAATCAGGCAGGGTAACCCATGTTTTCAGAGGTTCTCGAAGACCAAATGGAGGAACACTTGCATCAGGATCACATTTTTTTAACTTGTTTGCTTCTTGTGCAGATGCAGGGGAAAATGATGTTTTAATTCATCATGTGGATTAAATGTGGCTCCCAAGAGGGTTGATCCCAACGTGCAGGTCTTCAGTTTAGGGGTGGGTTTTTCTTTTATTTTTTATTTTTTATTTTTTTTCCCTATCTTTTCCTCTTTCCCTTTTGCTTTCTTCTTGCCTTTTCCTTGTTCTACCGGGGAGGAACTGGGTTGGGAACCAAAATTTGAACTTTTCCAAGGTTGTGGTTCCTGTTTCTGATCCGGTTCTGCCCCCGTTTCTGCCGTTTCTTTCTTTGTTGGGCCCCTTTTTCTTTGTTTCTGTCGGAGGCAGAGTCAGACCAAAATCAAACTTGGAACTTTTCCAAAGTTCCAGTTTCTGTTTTCATTCTGATTCCAATTCCAGTTCCATGATTGTGTGCATCTCGTTTTCTTCTTTGACCTTGTGTTTGACTATGGGGTAGTTTTTTTCCTTTCTTTTCTTCCTTGTCCTTTTTCTCTCTTCCTTGTCTTTGTCGGAGGCGGGTTCAGGTCGGAATCCGAACTTGAAACTTGATGAAAGTTTCAATTTCGGGTTTGTTTCCACCCCCACCCCTGCTATGTTTTGCCTGCGATCAATTTTAGTTCCGATCCTACCTTGTCTCCTCATGTTTTGTGTGTTTTCTTTCTTTTGACGGGCCCAGGGCTAGAATCAGGTTGGAACCTGAACTTGGAACTTTTCCAAAGTTCTGGTTCTTGTTTCCTATTTCTGGTTCCGACCCCAGTCCCGCTCGTTCTTCTTTCTTTTCTTTGTGGCCTATGCTCGAGAGATGTCTCCTCCTTGGTTTCTCCTTATGTTTTTTTTTCTTCCTTCATCCCTCGTGTTTTGTCGGGGGCAAGATCATAATGGAATCCAAACTTGAAACTTCAAGGAAGTTTTAGGTCCGGTTTTGGTTTTGGTTCCGGTTCCGGTTTCGTCTTGGCCATGCCCCGCCAGTTTTGAAGGAGTTCGGTTGAAAGGTCAGCCTCAGTCAAGTTTGACATAATTTTCCTTTAAGGAGAAAGTCGGCAAGAACTTCCAGATGTCTTGCTGACTAGCAAGGGTTCCATCAAGTCTGAATGCTTCACCTACAGATTCCTATTGACGAGACAAAATCATTGTCCTGGCGACTAAGAGTTTCCCCATCGACATGAGGATCTCCTTCGGAGAAAGGTCTCGGCGAGATCTTTATGTCTCACTGACCGGCAACAAAAGGGAATGCAAATCAGCGTGAATACAGAGAGGTCTTCCTGAAGTGCTCAGGGCTCGATGAAAGAAGGCTTCAGTTAGTGGAAGGTCTCACCGACTGAAAAGGTCTCACTGACATGAGGTAATATCGGCATAAGTCTTGCCAATCCATCAAAGTCTCAACAAATGAAACGACATCGGAAAAAAAAGTTTTCATTTCCATGAAGTGTTGGGATTAGGAGATGTCTCGCCGATAGAAAGAGGACCCCACCAAAAGAAATGGAGTTCGGCATAACGTCTTTCCAAAAGGTTGCGCTCAGCAAAGGAAAGTAGATTGGCCATAAGGTCTTGGTGAACGAAGTTGGTCTCCCCGAAATTTTTCATGCTCACCCTAAGATAAATGGATCGGTGTGAGGTCTCACCAACCTAGCGATATCTCCCCTACTGAAGAGAAAGTAAACTCATCATCAAAAGATAAGGAGCCCGGCAAGAGGTCTTGCTGATAGGCCAATGTCTCACTGACGACAAGGGGGGGTTCGCCAAGAGTTGAGGCCATCGCCATAAGGTTCGGGTAACTAACTGAAGTCTTGCCGAAGGGGAACCAGCTGGGGGAGAAAGATCCAAGATCGCTAGAGGATCTCCCCGACATAAAAGAAATCAGTGTAGCATCCGGTCGTCAGAATGATGTCTTACCAACTTGGTATGGTCTCAGCGATAGAAAGGGATCTCGACATGACTCATGAAGCCCACTGTGACCTCTTGACGATAAATTTTTTTCTTACTAATACAGGAAGAAGGCAGCATTGACAAAGGAGGGATGGCCTTGACAAGATGTTTCACAGACCCAGTAGGGTCTTACCAAAGTGGAGTAAGCTCAGACTGAAAGAAAGGAGATGGACTCTTAGGGCTCCCTATGACTCTTTTCGATGATAATGAGTTATACCGATAGTTACAGAAAGATATAATTGCATCGGGGAGACACAATTAGTGTCTCACCGACATGCAATTCTTACCGAGCAAGCCTTTGACTGTTAGGGGATCTACGTGAAATATGCTCAACCAATCAAAGAAAGCTACGAGTGAAGCATTGGCAGCTGAACTAGATGCAGAAGATCAACAGGGCGAAAGCGACGTGGATCAGGTCTGAGCTCAAGGGCATTCAATGCAGCTCTTCAGCAAGAGAGGTTCGAGAGGGACACAAGGACTAGAAGTTAATGTTGCTAAGGATCTGAAGGCTTCTCCAAGGGTGATCTTTCACATCGACATGGGCAACAAGGACATGGGGATGCAACATTAATTTCAAAAAAATATTTGAGGAAGTTTTATCCCGAAGGGAGATATTTTTTGTAAGCCATAAGGGGCCGACACTCTTTTGTATATAGGGCATTTTTTGCCTTTTTGTAGACAGTTCAGACTTGGTACTTTTCCTGCTTCTGTAACTTGTAGAGATATTTGCATGAAGAGAGGCTATGTTTTGTAACTCATGACAGACATATATATCAATGTTCACCATTGAAATCAATGAGTGTAAGTACTTTACCTTTTCAATCTATCTATTAAATCATGTGCATTTGTATAATTGATGAAACTACTTGTGAAACTGTATGATTGCTTGTGGTTATGTCTTATTTTAGGACCTTTTTGTAGAGCAATATGTATTTTTGTAGGTTGTAGGATGTGTTATAGTGTAGTATTCTCTAGTTGTGAAGTTGTTTCTTCCTTCTACGAGTATAGCCATATGAACCTTTTCATGAAATATTTATGCAGAAAATGTATGTGATTGACTTGTGTAAGACAATACTTTTGTCATTGACTGAAATTGTGTGTCTAAACTATGTTATATGTCTCCTAAACAAATTTGGTGTATCACCATAGGATTAATTTCTAATTTACGTATTATTTCTCCCTTTACCTCACAAAGATTAGTAGTTTAGGTGATAGCACAAAGGAATCCGGCCTTCTCCAAAGGTTCATTTCAACTTTAGGTGACCCACAACCTTGAAATGATCCCTTTTTTACTAGAAAGTTTAGTTTCCATCACTATGCATTGGGTGGATTTCTAGGTGACAACAAGAATGTTCACCTTAATAGAATCCAAAGTCTCCCACATAGTATGCCAAGCAAGGAACAATAATAGAATACAGAGTTGAACTTTGTCAGAGATAACTTTCTGCTCACAACAAAAGATGTCTCAAGATCTAGGATATAGTTGTCTAAATGAGTCATGAAAACATGGTTAAGATATTAGACTCATATCAAATCTTGTGATAAATTTTGGACTCAAATACCAATACATTGATCCATCAAAAAAGGGTATTACCAGTAGAGAATAGCTTCTGATAAACCAAGTAGACTTCCCATATAGTTGTCACCATGTTGACATCTATGAAAACATAGGAACAACTGGAATAAACCATCCATACTTCATGCAAATGTTACTAGGCTTCCATAATCCCAACAATCTCCCCCTTTTGCATTGATGGCAACATGCATGACAAAAACATTTCCCAGTATACAACAACATAATACTTTGAATACTACCCCTATCAAAACTCTTCTTCAAAAAAATATTTTTCATCTATCTCTCTATCACTCCCAATATATCTCTCCATCTCTCTATCCCTTTATCTCTCCTTCTCTCTATCCCCCCCCTTTGAAATCAGTTACAAAGGAAGGGGAATAAATATATATATATATATATATATATATATATATATATATATATATATATATATGTGTGTGTGTGTGTGTGTGTGTGTGTGTGTGTGTGTGTGTGTGTGTGTGTGTGTGTGTGTCAAAGTGTAACAAAAAATATATGAACATAGAATTGAATCGTCCTAAAGAATAACCTCTAAGACTCTCCAAGATAGCCTTCCATGATCTTTACCTTCTTCCCATGAACCTTTTTCACTTATAAGAGTCTTGTGTAGTAGCTCAAGCTTAGTTGAGGACTCTATACCATCTACTAAAATATTGGGACTAATATTAATCTTTCATAATTCACTAATACAACCAAGAGCACTAGAAACATAAGTATGTTTGAGTTTAATCATGTCTTTTAGTGCTTGAAAATTCTTGATAACATTTGTCCTTTGATCTTGTAGAGAAAATATTTTTTCCTGAAACTGCATAATATAGGACCACCTCTTATAATCTTTATCTTTTTCTAACTTGTATGTATATGCCTAAGTGCTCATCTAAGAGTCACTCATCCTTATCTCATTTCTTATATCCAGTGTACTTCTAGACCAATCTAGGAAAAAAGAAAGTAGTTCATGTGCCTATTCTTCACAAACTTGTACACTCTCCAATTCCTTCATCACTTGACTATGTTCATTCACACATTTTTCTTTGATATATTCCAATTTTCCTTCATCATACCTGATTCTAGTAGGCATTTCAAGTCCAAAAATGTAGACCTTCAAAGAATTAATCATGCCACGAAGATTCTCCATAGTAGAAATAGATGAATCAAAATTAGCATTAGGAATAACCTTATGCAATTCATCCAAAGCTCTCTAAATTTTATTCTTTCATGCTCCTGTTCAATCTCACTTCCTTTTGCAACTTCTTGCTTAACAAAACTCTTCCTTTTCTTCCCTATTCTAGTCACACCATTAGAGGTACCTTCTACATTGAGATTCTTAGGGATTTCCTAAAGAATTTTAGCATAATTATCAACTTCGACCTCTGACACTTCATAATCTAATTCAAATATCTAAACTAACCTTGATTCAACTACTTTCATGTGACAAAAATTTGTACACACAAGACAATTTATGCTTCCAGAGTACCTTTCAACAACACTTATTGGAATCGTAGACCTTCTATTCATCCTCATATGAAATGTTCCAAAGAATGCAGCAAGGGTGGTCTCTTGTGTATTTGATGTACCAAGATTTATCATGAAGTTACTAATTTGATAGGTGATAGGCTCTGAATCTTACCATTCTAGCCTTCCTATTATTGGTAACCCTCTTAAGTAAAAGAGAAAACAATCAACTATATTTCCATACTAGAATATATTATTTTTACTCTTCTTGATTTCCTTTAAATTCTTCAAAAGATGTATATGAAGTAATTCACATAAGTCATAATCCATACCTCTTTTAACCATATCAACAACAATATGTACAATAGTAGTAGAAACTGTAAGATCATTAATAGGGATACCAACTTCATGACTGATGGCCATAGCAACATAACTTATTACTGGATCAACAATTGATCTCAAATAAATCTCTTTCCCTTCAAAATTCATACCAATAACCTCAATTATCTCTTTCTCATTCATAGCCTTACATTTGGGAACCGGTTTGGAGGAACACAAACAAGTCACATCTCTAATAGCTTCTCTGGTAATCAAATGTGCTTCATCAATTCACAAAGATTCATAATGAATTTTGATCAACACTATTTGAATATAATTCTTCTCAAATTTAAACAGGGGGACTTTCCTAAAAACATCCAATTTATTCTCAATTAACACCTTGTAGGAATTATGACACTCTTTCAATTCACTTTCCCAAAGCAAGCTCAATTGAACTGATGACATCCCTTTTACCTTACTGTAAACAAATCCATAGATATCTTCTATGGGAAACACTCTTAGAGGGATGTAGTAGAATGCACCAATAGACTCTTTCGACATATTTCTCAAATATCTCTTCAAGCTAACTTTCACTTTATCTATACTATTCACAACCTTTGAATTATCCATAGCAATAAAAAATAAAAGATTGTGAAAACAAGAATACCTCTATAAATTCCAACAAGAAATGTATAGATATATTGCTTTCGAAGCTCACTTTGAATCCACTTGATTTCTTCCTTCAAACTAAAAAACTCTAAATTCCTTTCTAAACTTCCCTTGCATGCTTCTCCAAACATACATAAACCTTTTGAATTATCTAAATTTATTTCTTCCATTTGAATGATTTAGTAATAAATTTTTCAAATTGCAGGTACGTTTCCTTGAAAATTATGTATGCCTCTGATTAGTAGAAAAATGGGTACCTAATGGTATCACGATTTTTCCACTAATCATTCACTAATGCCATAGGAGTCCCAATTGGATTGATTAAAAACTTCACAAAGTGAGACAATTTCACAATTGGGAAGGACCTAGGAGGGGGTTCTTTAAGTTCTAAGGGGTTCACCACCAAGCAAATGCTTGGAAAAAAATGTTTGAAAACATGTGATATGAAAAATGACCTATAACTAAAAATGCAAGGTAAATGAGAGATGCAAATGATAAAATTATGTCATAGGAGGATAGTATGTATGCACCTGGAAAATCTGGAGATGCTGTGACGATTTTGGAAATGCAAAGAAGCTACCAAAATATGTTGTGGAAGACTAAGATGCCCAAGATGGTGCATTAGTGCCACTGCTATTTTTTAGGGAAAATAAAGAGTCTTCGAAGGCCAGAAGAGAATCCTAAAGAATCTCTAAAAAATAACCTATCGAGGACTAAAATTCCTAAGGTGGTGTATTAGTCCCATTATGAATTTCTAGACTCTCTGAATGTGGTCCTAGGCAACAAAGTCTGCACTTGCTTCTCTCCAAATCTAAGGTCCTAAAACTTCTAGATCTGACCTATAGGTGAGTTTCCATGAAGATGACAACTTTGGCAATGCAACTTTGCAACTTTGACAACTTTTCACTTCAAATGATATTCAATTCTTCAACCTAGATCTACAAATACAAACACACAAAACAGGGAAAGCTTTTTGATTGTTAGGGAATAGTGGTTTTCCTTGGTCAAACCCCTGTTGGTAATTAAACAAAATAATGAAATAAAAGGAAGCATGAAATATGAAATATATGAATGATATCACCTTGGATGACTCTTGTGAAGAGCATTTGTAATCTATCTAAACCATATATTTTTGGGCATGATGCTTATAGGCTACTCTTGCACTCTTAGGATGTTTCACCCAAAAGGAGAGATAAACATCGCAAAAACTCGATGTGGTTCACTCAAATTAAGATGTGTATGATGTTATTAAGGCTAAATGAGATGATATGAATGCAACTAAGCTAAGTAATTGAACGATTATGAATGAACAACCAAGAAACATGCAATGTTTGAAAACATTTAATGTGATATGCAAGTATGAGCTAAGCATGAACAAATACAAAATAGAAAAGAAGAAGGCTGAATCAAAGTGCACCTAGGTAGGGAATGAAGAATCTGAAATTTATTGAATGGTGATAGAGATCACTCAAAATCACCAATGGGACTCATTCACAATTGATGGCAAATCAGTCATGCTTTTGATGAAAACTTCTAGAAATATAGAATCTAACAAAATCTAGATTTCTATCCTTAAGGTGGGACTCATTCATGATTGATGGTGAATTTGTCCTCTCCCAAAATTTTGTGAAATCAGGGACCAATTCTATAGCACCAGATATGAGGTTGTCTTCTTGTTGGGTTGATGGAGTTAAATCTATAGAAAATGGACTATAGGTTGTCTCCAAGCTTGAAATAGGTTGTAGTTGACTTGAAACACTTTGTTGACTTGTTGACCACCTTTCAACACCTAATTTCTTGATAAATTTGCATACACAAATCTGCAAACACCACATGCAAAAGGGGAAAATTGGTTAAGGGTTAGGTTATAGGGATTTTCCATGGTAAAATCCCAATTTGGTAATCAAACCCTTAATGAAGAAATGGAATCAAATGAACAAGGAAAGATGAATGAACAACATGCAAATGTCCTAAACTCACTAACCTTGTTAAAGAAATATGAACATATATCAATGACTACTCCAAGATACTTGATTGATGCTTGATTGAATGATGCAAAGTGCTTGAATGCTTGAATGAATGAGTGAACTTGTGAACTTGATGAATGGGGCTTAAAATAAGAAGAAAAACACTTATTTAAACATACTTGTGCCTTAGTAACCCAATGATACCTCATCACAGGCCGACATAAGGTGATTTTGAATAAAAACCCGAAAGAAAATTTGAACTATTTTGAATTTGGAGCCAAGAGGGACTCATTCGCCACCCATGGCGAATGGGTCCCACCTTGGACTTGAAAGTGGGTTTTGGGAATTATCTTGCATTTAATGCTTTTTTGGGTTTACATTCAAAAGCACACCTAATTAAGCCGTATGAGTGCATAAAGGTGTCAAATAAAGCATAAGAAAGGTGTAAATAGTGAAATTAAGCCTAGAAAAACATGAAATTTTGTTAGAAGACTTTACAACACTTTAAAATAGGACTTGATAAGTAACCAAAAAGGTGATTTTTTGGTGAATTGTATTGAATAGAGTCTAGAAAAGTGTATAAATATTTTACAACACTTCACAACCCCTTCACAAGATGCCATAATTTAAATTTTAAGGACCTAATGTGAATGTTTAAGCCACATTACAACATTAAATGAAAGAAAAATGGACCTAGCATCATGAGAGAAAGGCCTAAAATACAATGAAAATTTCAAAGGTTCATTTTTCTATATCACATTTAGCCCCCACTTTAGTGAGAGGATGGACTTGCTTCAAACTCACACTAAAGTGGCCATCCATACCGAGAGAGGTCCCAATGCACCTATGTTAGCAAGATGGAATGACAATGATCAAGAGGGATGATCAAGCCCCCAAGATGAAGATCCCATGGAAAACTAAACATAAGAACAAAGGAATGCAATTGTTGAAATGAAAGAAGAAAAAGAGGGAATTGAATCGAGCTTCGATCATGTGTCCAACTAGTTGTGGATTAGATCTAGGATGTTTGCAAGAAAAAGAGAATGCATACTCACTCTGGGGTGACATAACTCATGGTGGTCCGCTGGGTGAGAAAACCCAAAAGGTAAGATACATATGCTAGTTGGTATGCACTCACAAACACATAGGTGGCTATGGGGAAAGGTGTGCTACTGAATGGGCTTCTTACTCAACCATATCAAAGTTATACCTCCTGATAACTTTAACAAGGTACCACAAGGGAAAATTTCTCTTCATGCTTCATGAGACAAGCAAAGCTTCATATGCTTAGAACCCATGAACAAAGAGTAAGGTACCACAGGCATGCAAGTTGCATTATGCAAGGTGGAAAAAATGTAAAATGCAATAATGTAACATGTAAAATATGTTCAAAGGAGTCTTGTTAAGTTCATGCAATCTCTGTCACTTAGGGAATATTGTGTTTAATGTTTCCAAGAGAAGACCAATCAAAGAATAATATATTCACAACTTAGGGGATGCAGTGTGTCGCATCGAGCCACTAAGAGGAATGAAATATGCTTAAGATAGATCACATTTATGAAGGACATCATACCCCATGTCATCCAAAAAGTGACGAACACATCGTATGAAGTGACAAGGCTGCACTAAGAACCAAAAATACAAATCAAATGATTCCAATGTATGCCCCCCACTTTAAAGGAATTGCTACACACCGTTCTATGAGAAATTACTTTAAAGTAGTGAAGGAAAAATGCAAAAAGGAAACAAGACATGAGAGTCAACTTGGAAAGCTCCTATGCCAGGTCATATGTTTCTTAGGTTGCATCATGTAAATAAAAAGAGAACAAAAGAAAAGGGATTTCCCCCCAAGAAAGGAACACACCAAACACATAAGGGATCTATGGATTTGGGGTCAATATGTTCATTTCTATGATATTTTTATTAAAGAGCTCAAAACTATCATCATTCCCCAAAGCACATAGAATTGGAAGAATGACACAAAGAGAGTGAAAAAAAAAGAAAAAAAGTATGTTTTGGGTCAACATGGAAGAGACATTATGGTCTCAATGCTTTGCATTGTCCCCAAATAGAAAACACAAGTGAAAAGAAAACAAAAAGGAAAAAGAAAAGGAAAATATTTTGGGTCAACATGAAGGAGACATTTTGGTCTTGTTGCCTTGTGTCATCCGAAAAAGGAAAAACTCAAGAAAAAGACAAAGTAAAAAGAAAAAGGGACTGATTGGGTCAACATGAAAGAGACATAGGGTGTCTCAATGCTTTGTGTCATCCCCAAAAGGAAAAACACAAGAAAAATGTGAAAAACGCAATCCACGACTTATAGAAGAATAGAGGTAAAAATAGAGGAAGTGTAAAAACAAATATAACATCAAATGCACGTTACAGGGGAACACAATACACACATAAAATCAAACTAAAGAAAAAGAAAAAGGAAAATGCATATAAAAGGCTAGTCAGGTGAATTCAAGTCAACCATCCAACAAGTCATCCACCTCCCAATCATGTTCAGTGTATTGCGAGGGAAGTTGGTTGTCCAAAGGAAGAATTGCAAGTTCCAAACTAGGGGATGTACTAGGTTCTTCACTTAGTATAGAAGATTTATCATTTAAACTCATGGTAGATGAAAATAAAGAGTTTAGATTGTTATGCACTTCTTCATCTATTTTTATGATCTCCTCCTCATCATCATCATCAAGATTGATTACGATGGGAGCACGAAGGGTTATTTCCAAGGAAGGATGTATCAAAATTTGTGGTTGTTGGATTGGTTCATTTTGTTGTGAGGGATGGACTATATAGTATTGTGGCAATTTAGGAGGAAGAGGGTGATCATCTATTGTTTATGTAAAAGGTAGAGGTTGGCTTTCTTTTTTTTCTTCCATTCGAGATTGATGAGCAAGGAGATGACGATGACACCTATACTCCCTAGCACCACAGTTTCAATTTATTTTATTTTGAATTTGTTGAGGTGTAAGAGCAGGTTGATCCTTCATAGGTTCATTTTCTTCTTGAAAGGGAAGAATGGAAGAAACTGAAGATGGGTCAATCACTTTCTCTTTAGCTTCATACATTTGTTTAATGCGAGGAGGCATGGAAATATTTGTTTCATTTTCTCTTGGTTGTTTAAAAAATGGAGGGGAAGTGTTTATTGTATGTTGATCATGAGGTTGTATTATTTTTTCAATGTCAGACTCAAGTTGAAGAATGGTTTCATCTAGGATAGGAGGAGTGGAAGTGGATGGGAACATTTTACAAAGAGACAATTCGGCTATGCATTTGGCTTTGAACTTTTGATAGGTTATGAAAAAGAAGTCATTTTGAGGGGTGATGGGCTCCATAGGTTTAGGACAAAAGGATTTTAAGGAAAAATTACCTTTAGAGGATAAAGGATTAAAGCCACTATGGTGTATGGTAAATATTTCATTTCCATGCAAAAAATTCAAACATTTGTGAACAATTGATGGGACCACTTTCATCAAGTGGAGCCAAGGATGACCCAGCTCTAGATGAAATTGGTCTAATTGTGGAATGATAGAAAATTTTGCCTCCAAATTTTTGGGTCCTATCTATAAGGGGAGCACAATCGATCTGATCGTAGGGCATGCAAAACTAGTATGTGTTTTATTCCGTGAAGTTGGTTTGTTATAATCATCTTGATGGAGATTGTGTAGTACTAAAACCTCTTATGTGATCACATTCTCACCATAGGTGGGATCTATTAATATCCCATTAGTGGGCTTATCATAGATTCTTCCAGCTATGTAAAGAGGACCATCGGGAATATTTTTAAGTATATCATGAGAAGAAAAAGTAATATCAAGAGATTTGTTGGTTGGGCCCTTACAAGGGACAACATTTATCGTACCCACAAGTTCATCCATATGATTAACTTGGGTAACATTTGGAGTTATAGAAGGTTGTTCAATATTTGTATCAACATTCATTATATTAGTGTTTGAAGGTTCACTAGCCTTGAAAAATGAAACATTGTGTTTAGGCATAAGGTTGGTAAAAAATTGTAAATTATGGTTAGGGGGTGCAACTAACTTATTGCCTTGATCATTGACATCCACAATGGACAAATGACCAAAATCAATGAGTTCTTTAACTACGTGTAGGAGATGCTTACATTGTTCAGTGTCATGTCCATTTTTGCGATGAAAATGACAATAAGCATTAGGTTTAAAGGTGGCTGGTAAAGGCTTGGTGGTATCAAATGGTTTAACGGTAGGAAAAGTGATCTTTTGTTGCTAGAGAAATTGGTACATTATGTTATGGAGGATATCAGGTAAGGGAGTAAATTGTCTCTTCGAGTTCCCATAGTTAAAGGGCACCACAACTTTTATAGCTACCACTTGACTCTAAACAGGATGGGTTGGTTGCAGAGAAGGTGGATTGAACTATAAGAAGCCTCTATTTGGTTTTCTAAAGGTTTTCCTGTTGTTTTGGTTTTTTTTCTCAAACTTCTCATCTTGGTTAGAAGTGGACTTTGAATCACAACTATAAACCGAGTTGTGATAATCATAAAGCGTTGTGCATAAATGCATGAATGAAAGGAATTTCATCATAGTTAACTTATCCTGAAGGTGAGCGTGCAATTTTTTGATAAATTTTTTTTGTAGATGTGAATCATGAGTCTTGACATCAATTCCAGCATACAATGATTGATATTGTGAAATGAAATCAATTACTTTTTTCATTGGCATTTTGTTTACATTGCATTAAATTAGCCATTGTATTTTTAGGAGTCATATGCACTTGGAAATTACTTATGAAGGCATCCACAAGTTCATTGAAAGGTTGAATTGAATGATTGGGTAAGTTTGAAAACCACTCCAGTGTAGTGTCCTTCAAGGTCCTAGGAAAATTTTTGGCTAATAGCTTATAATCGAGGAAAAATTCATAATACAAGGTTGTGTAAGCATTGAAATGATTAGTAGGGTCTCCTTTTCCTCCGTATTTCTCAAACCTAGGCATTTCAATTCCTTGTGGCATCGGCGTGTGCAAGATTTCTAAGGATAATGGACTACTATGAACATGATATGTGGGTGGAGCAGTTTTAATTTGGATAATGGTGGAGATTTGTTGTTGCATGGATGAAACTATGTTAAGAAGTTGTGTAATGATGGGATCGGTGTAAGTGGTATGAGGTGGAAGGGAAAATGGTGATCGAGTGTATGTAATGTTAGGGGAAGTGAAAGGGACACTAAGAGGGGTGAAGGTGGAAGGAATATGTGATGACACAAAAGAACTAGGAATGCTAGTTGGAATAGTGAAAGGAGTTGCATGACTAGCTTGTTGCATAGTTGTTGTAACTTGAGGAGTGGTATAAGTTGGTATGCATGCTATGGTTGAAGGAGGAGGATTGTGAAGTCCTCCTTGGCTTACAACAATTTTAGTTGACTCAGAATTAGAAGGAACATGTTTATTGTATATCTCAACTATTCTTTTGATAACTTGTAAGCCATCATCACTTTCAATCAAATGATGAAGGTTTTATATTGAAGGTATAGTAGTGATGGAAATGTTTTCAAGTGATAAATATTGTTGTAAATGTACAAAATCTTCATGAATAATAATGACTTTTTCTTCCAAAATAGAGTTGTTTTGTGTGTCAACATTCATTGGATGGAAAGGTGAAGGCATAGTAGTGGTAGTATCCATGCCTAATCCACCATTGTCCATACTAGGATTAGGATATTTTGAGATCCCAAGGTCCATAACGAAAGTGTTATCGCAGGAAGCCATGAGTCTAGAACTTCATCTCACTAAAGTATTATATATGGGGCACCAAACACTCATACAAGTACCACAAAAGATGGGGGTATGTGCAGGATCATGATGGGCCAAAAAGTGGCGATATGATGGGTATGTGTAGGGTATGTGGCTGACGACTTTTGTTTTACCCAAAATTGATGAAACAGAAAGGGTTTTTAAAGGAGATTCTCAACTTTCCACCAATATAAATTATACTTTACTTTGAATTTAATAAATAATTACTATTCATTTTCTATTTGAATTATGACTAAAGTTCTGATTCATAGGCTGATTGAAAAACATCTATAGCTTTCAAATGGTATCACAGTTTTTGAATCCGAAACATATGTCACATTCTATTCTTTGCATAATATAGGATTAAATTAAATTAAATTAAATTTCATGAAGTTTTGACCAAGTTAAGGTGGTCAGACATAAGAGTTTTTATATTTTTTAAAAGTTGTAATAAAAAATAGTAATTAATTATTTACTTTGAAAAAAAATACAAAAAAAATGCATCACATCGGGACATGAGTCCTCTGCTTATATCTAAAATATTATAAAAAAAATATTATCATTTTATTGTGGTTAGGGTGGTCAGACAGACACCTACTTCTTCTTTTTTCCCTAAAATTTAAGTACTACTACATTGAAATTTCAAATTTTCACCAAATAGATTTTTTTTTAAATAAACCTATTATTTTAGAAACTACATTCAATTTGCTATAGATTCTATTCTTACATATTTTTGAAATAATATAGATAACTTATTCAAATTTTTACGTCAAGTTTCCAAACTCTGATTTTTCTAAAGTTTTTGCCACTTAAGGGCCTATTTTTTTCATGATGATCCTGCACATACCCATGGGGTGAATGAAAATGCAATATATTCTAGCAGTGCAAAATGAAAATAACAGGAATTCTGCAAATTGAAATAGAGAAATAACAATAGAGAACATGAATGCAGTAATTACCCAAAAAAAATGATTGAAAATGCAGTATGAAACGTGTAGGTGGACTAATTCGCCTAGGGTGGCGAATGAGTCCAAGTATGATATTTTTTTGTGGTTTTCAGAAAATTTAAAGTGATCTTAATGCTTTTCAGATCTAGACTAAGGATGCAAATGCATGTTTTTAGTTTTTGAATGAGATGATATGCAAAAATAAGTCTAAATGAGTCTTTAACTAATGCAATTTTAAGAAACCCTAGGATGCAAAAACAATGCAAAATACAGTGCAATTAAGTCCTAGGATGCAAATATAAATGAAAATAAAAATTATATGATGTTCAATATGCAGGTTCACCAAAATGAACCATAGATTTTTGGGCGTGAGGCTTGTAGGCTACTCTTTCACTCTTAGGATGTTTCACCTAAAAGGAGAGAGATAAACCTCATGAAAAATCAATGCGGTTCGCTCAAATTAAGATGTGCATGATGCTATTAAGGCTAAATGAGATGATATGAATGCAACTAAGCTAAGTAATTGACTGATTATGAATGCAAAACCTAAGAAATATGTAATGTTTGAAAACATAATGTGATATGAAAGTATGAACTAAACATGAAAAAATACAAAACAAAAAAGAAGAAGGTTGAATCAGAGTGCACTTGTGTAGGGAATGAAGAATCTAGAATGTCTTGAATATTGATAGAGATTGCTAAAAATCACCAGTGGGACTCATTCGCCACTGATGGTGAATCAATCCTGCTTTTGATGAAAACTTTTGGAAACAAGTTTCTGAGTGTCAGGATCCAAAATTTGACAAAATCTAGATTTCTAGCCTTAAGGTGAGACTCATTCACCATTGATGGAAAATCAGTTCTCTCCCAAAATTATGTGAAATAAGGGACCAATTTTGTAGCACCATATCTAAGGTTGTCTTCTTGTTAGGTTGGCTAACTCATAGCTACAGAAAACGGACTGTAGGTTGTCTCCAAGCTTGAAATAGGTTGTGGTTGACTTGAAACACTTTTTTGACTTGTTGACCACCTTGCAATACCTAATTTCTTAATAAATATGTATACACAAGTCTACAAACACACATGCAAAAGGGGAAAAATGGTTAAGGGTTAGGTTATAGGGATTTGTCTTGGTCAAATCCCACTTTGGTAATCAAACCCCTAATGAAGAAATCAAATGAAATGAACAAGGAAAGATGAATGAACAACATGGAAATTTCCTAAACTCACCAACCTTGTTAAAGAAATCTAAAGATATATCAATGGTTGCTCCAAGATACTTGATTGATGCTTGATTGAATGATGCAAAGTTCTTGAATGCTTGAATGAATGAGGTAATTAGTTAACTTGATGAATGGGGCTTAAAATGAGAAGAAAAATATTTATTTATACATACTTGTGCCTTAATAACCTGATGATACCTCATCACAGGCCAACATAAGGTGATTTTGAATAAAAACCCAAAAGAAAATTTGAAATATTTTGAATTTGGAGCCAAGAGGGACTTATTCGCCACCCATGGCGAATGGGTCTCACCTTGGACTTGAAAGTGGGTGTTGGGAATTATCTTGCATTTAATGTTATTTGTTAGGTTTACATTAAAAAAACACACTTAATTAACCCTTATGAGTGTATAAAGGGGTGAAATAAAGCATAAGAAAGGTGTAAATAGTGAAATTAAGCCTAGAAAAGCATGAAATCTTGTTACAAGATTTTAAAACACTTGAAAATAGGACTTGATAAGAGATGAAAAGGTGATATTTAGATGAATTGTAATGAATAGATTCTATAAAAGTGTAGAAATTTTTTACAACACTTCACAACACCTTCACAGGATGCCATAATTTGAATTTTAAGGACCTAATGTGAATGCTTAAGCTACATTACAACATTAAATCAAAGCAAAATGGACCAAGCATCATGAGAGAAAGGCCTAAAAGACCATGAAAATGTCAAAGGGCTATTTTTCTATGACACACTACCATGTAGTGGCAATGAAGAATGTAGATCTTGGATCCTTAGATATGGTTGCAAATAGATCTCTAATGCTACATCCACAATATTGGCTCAACAACATGAATGGATGCACTAAGACCTTGGCATGATGCTTGGCTCTTGATGGATTGCTCTTGAATGCATAACCTTAAGAATGAATACTTGAATTCTTGTTATCTTGTTATCTAAAAATTGAGTGGAGGAACCTTGTCTTTATACTTATGCTTAATATCCCAAAATTACATCACAACAAGCCAACATATGAAATCATTAAATAAAGGAGGCTAAATCTCGCCCAAATTTGAAATTGAATCCCAAAAATAAGCCAAGGAGGACTAAGATGCCCTATGTAGCATCTTAGTCGCAAGGCTCAATTCTTAGGGAATAGACTCCAAAAAGGGACCTTTTTAGGTGTTTTCATTATCAGGGTCCCAAGACCTATGGAGGACAAAGACGCCCTTGGTGGCATTTTAGTCCCAGTCTACAAATTAGGGACACATAGACACAAACATTAAATGATCATTTATCTTTGATGTTTGTTAGGATTTTCCATAAAAATATGTAGTTTATTAAGATTTTGGATGTAAAATAGAAACAATTAAGCCATAAAGAACCATAAATAAAGCAAGGTGGGCCTAAAAGAGTGTGAAAATGCAAGGGTATTCATTTTCCTACACTACATTTAACCCCTTCTTTAGTGAGAGGATGAACTTGCTTCAAACTCACACTAATGTATCCAACCATGCAATCAAGAAGGGTTCAAATATACAAATTCTAGTAAGATAGGATGACAATGATCAAGAGGTATGGTCAAGCCCCCAAGGTCACAATATTATAGAAAACGAACATAAACACAAAGGAACATACATGTGAATGATATATGAAGCCATAACCAAATCACTCGTATACACCATCAAGGATAAAAAAAGAAAAACAAGAAAGGAAAATGAAAAAAGAAAAGAAAAATGTCATGGATCAAGCTTCAATTGGTCATCTAATGGGGTGGACTAAGTCTAGGTTGTTTGTCCAAAATTTTTACAAGTGGAATGTTCTATCCACTATGCAAACAAAATGCATGCTCACAAGGGCTAGTGGGAGCTAGGTGTTCACTAGGTGAGCCCCAGGGAGTCCATATTAATGTCATACCCCCATGACTATGATAAGAAAAAAACAAAACCACATGCTCACATGGGCTAGTGAAGCTAGTTGTTTACTAGGTGAGCCCCAAGGGACCAGATCAATTCCAAACCTCCATGACTTTAATAAGGTACAAAAATAAAAATCAAGAAGAAAGAGATATATGAACAAAGGGATTTTACTTAGTTCATGTGAGGTTTTGATCTTAGGACACATCGAGTACTTAACATCTCCAAGAGAGCATAAATACAAGGTCTCATCCTAGGGAACATCGTACCCAATGCTTCCAAGAGAGGACAAGTGCAAAAGGTCTCATCCTGTTTTTAGGAGAGGACAAGTGCAAGGTCTCATCCTGGGTAACATTATATCTAATGTTTCCAAGAGAGGACAAGGAAATATCATGCTCTTGGAGGAATTCAAACCCAAAGACACCATGAAGAGGAAAAAAAAATCACAAGAAGAAAGAAAATCACACAATGAAACATGAGTGTCGATGTATTCCCCCACTTTAAAGAAATTGCTAACACCATGCTATCAAAAATTACTTTAAAGTAGCAAATGAAAAGAAATAGAGGGTTGCCCCCAAAATGCATAACTCAGTATGTCACATGTGAGCCAACTTAAGGAATGTCATCCACAACCAAAGATTTCTCTTTGCATATACACAAAAGGTGATCAACTAGCCAAAAGAGGAAACACCAAGTGATATATAGGGACAAGGCTACCTAACCACTTGCCCCTACTTAGTGCAGGAAAAGGGTGAGCTGAAATGATTGATGAGATGCATGCTAGAGTGAAAATCAATATCAATTAGAGGAATTAGGTGCCCCCCACATAAGGAAGAACACCAAAATCCTTATGATGTTGAATTTTTCTACTCAAATCCTTGCATTCATTAGTAGAATGACCATGAATTCTATGGTATGCACAAAATGGAGTCTTGTAATAGAATTTCTTTCATGTTTTTGGAGGAAGGGATATTAAATGATCTTGGAGAAGTATCACCAAGATACTCTTTTGATCAAAAGAAGATGTTTCTTTATTTTGTGACAAAGATATCTCTTGCTTAGAACAAGATGTCATACCTACACAAGATGCTTTAGATTGTGAGATTTTTTTCTCTCCTTTATTGGAGGGTGTAAATTCTAATGAATTTGAATCATTAGTGTTTTGCATGATGACATTTACACTAAGCGAGGATTTCATTGTTTGTTTCATTTCTTGCAAACAATCAAGGCCACTAGTGTCTATCAGTTCAGGATGTACCATTGTTAAAGTCAGCTTAGAAGGATTTTTTGTGATAGTGTTGATATTAAGTGTAGGCTATTTTGTGTCTTTTGAGGGACAATAACCATGACCACTATTCTTTTCTTGCATGTGTGGCTTTATAGGGACATGAATACCTTGTTCTTTAGCACCACATCCTTTTCTACTATATCCAAGTTATTTCATAATCTCATAACCTTTTCCATAAATATTTTTCATTTCTTTAGGATTTGGTGGTTGTTGATAGTCAGTTTCTTTGAATTTTGTTGTGTAATTTGTTGTCTTTTCTTCTGAAGTGGTTGAGGTGGATGCTTTTGAAGGGTCTTCTAAATTTTGTGTTGACATTATTGTTGTTTCTTTTCCCTTGTTTGAATTTTTTTCTATGATCTTGTATTCTCCCATGAATGTATATTCGAAATCAAAGGAACCCCAATCATCTTCTAATAGATTCATGACTTCTTCAATGTGTTTTTATTTGTCTTTTTGTTGTGCAAGTTCCACTTCCATAGTTGGTGTCAGTGTTTCCAAGGGCTTGTCTTTGTCTTTCTCAAGTTTTAAGACACTGTAAGGCTCATTGTCAGTGTCCAATGTCTACACTTTATTTTTATAGACATACTTCATTTTATGATGAAGGGTAGAAGGTACCAAATGTATCTCATGAATCCATGGCCTTCCCAAAAGGAGATTATATAAAATATCATGAGGCATAACATGAATAGGATTTTGTATGGTGGCATTTCCAACTGTAATAGGTAAACTGTTGACTTCAAGTGATTTCTTTCCCACATTATCAAATCCCTTAATAGATAAAGAGTTAAGTTGAATTTTTGATTTATCAACACCAAGTTTATCCAAAAGGCTTGCACTATAGATGTTTAAGGCTGATCCATTGTCAACAAGGGTTCACTTTATCCCTTTGGTATTGTATTGAGCTATGATCATGAAAGAACCATATTGTTTTTGCACTTCCAAAGTAGGGAGATCACTTTGGTGGAAAACAATGTCAACATTTATTCCTTGAACCATGATTGGTATGTCACTTTTTTGTGTATTAGAAGGGATAGGATAGTAAGGAACTTTGAATCATGTTATGATAGTGAGGGGAGGCTTGGATAAGGTCCCATAAAGATATCTTAGCAAGAGTATTCTTAAGTTGTTTGACAAGATCATGCTCGTTTCCATTTTGTGAAGGAAAACGAGGGGGAACTAGCAAGATAGGATTAGGAAATGGGAGGGATATTGAAGGTGTTTGTACTGGTGCGGATTGTTCCTAATGTTATATGTATGACAAATGGTATTGTAAATCAGTTGCTGCAAAAAAAAATGTTTAGGTGATTCAAGGATAAGGACGGGTTTGTTTTGAACTTATGGTTTGTGAGAGGGTCGATAAATGATAAGTTTAGGCTCGGGAGAGTACTCCAAAGGATATATAATGTGCATAACTTCAAAAGAATTATCATTATTTTCATGATCTATTAGTGAAGAGGAGTCTAAGGTTACTTCATCATCTTCATCTAAGGAATTATTATTGTCAATGTGCTCATTTTCATCCACTGTGATATCTTCCCTAGTAGGAGAATTTTTAGAACTACAAACCAAATGTTCTTGATATTCAAGGTTTGGTTCTTCTAAAATGAATTCATCACATGTAAGGGAGTTATCACTAGTTGCATTTTCTTATGCATTAATAGTGGGGATATTAGGGGGTATGTGTAGGATTATCATGGAAAAAATAGACCCTTAAGTGGCAAGAAATTCAAAAAAACCATAGTTAGGCAACTTGACGTAGAAATTTGAATAAGTTACCTATATTATTTTAAAAATATGTAAGAATAGAATCTGTAGAAAATTGAATGTAGTTTCTAAACTACTAAGTTTATTAATAAATAAATAAAAACATCTATTTGGTGAAAATTTGAAATTTCAATGCAGTAGTACTTAAATTTCAGGGAAAAAATAAGAAGTAGGTGTCTATCCGACCACCCCAACTAATTCCTAGAAATGATAATATTTTTTTATAATATTTTATATATAAGTAGAGGACTCCATGTCTAGATGTGATGCATATTTTTTGTAATTTTTCCCAAGTAAATACTCACTATGAATTTTTTATTACAATTTTAAAAAATAAATAGCAAAAAATCAAGCGTCTAGCAACCTAAATTGGTCAAAACCTATGAAATCTCTTTTTTTTTAATCCTATAGTATGCAAACATAAAATGTGATATTGTTTGAATGCTATAGATGTTTTTCAATCAGCCTATCAATCAGGACTTTAGTCATAATTCAAATAGAAAATGAATAATAATTATTTATTAAAATCAAAGTAAAGCATATTTTATATTGGTTGAAAGCCAAGAATCTCCTTAAACCCTTTTTGTTTCCTCAATTTTGGGTAAAAAAAGTCTTCACCCACATACCCTACACATACCCATCATATCACCACTTTTTGACCCATCATGATCCTACACATACCCTAGGATAAGGCTCTATTTGATTGTTATGATTGTTCATGACTTTTCCTTTTTATCCAAGGTCTCATTCTCTTGTGCCATAGTTTCTACCCTAGTAGGAGAGCTTTTAGGAAAGTGAAAAATAAGAGGTTCATCACATTTCATTGTTAGATGTTGTAAAGCAACTTCATCACTAATAGGGGAGACATCAAGGGAAGGGCAACTATGATTTTCATGTGCCAATGATTGGACTCTCTTGTTCAAATAGACCCTTCCAAATGTTAGGAACACTAGGAAGGAGAAAAATAATGGTGTAACTCTCAATCATTTGATCTCTTGATACGAACATACCCTCCTTACAAATGTGCTTTTTATGGTCATTCATGATTGTATCCTTTTTTAATAAATCCTTCTTGCAATTAGGGGAGGTTTTGGGATATGAATGGAGATTAAGTAAAGTGGTAGCAATGAATTTATCTTCTATTGTTATACTATCTTCCCAAGGGGAATGAGGAGAAGGGAAAACAAGACCTTCATGATTGTCAACTATTGTATCTTCTTTTTCCAAGATACCTTTGTCACTAAAAGGAGAGGTATCAAGAGAAGCACAATTATGATCATCATGGTTATCTATGTCTGTATTCTCTTTTAACAAATCATCCTTACAAATAAGAGAGATAGGAGAGGATGTAAGCTTAAGGAAAACATTGAAATTTTCACTCTCTTGCATTAAGAGACTCTCATAACTAGGGAATGCATTGAATCAATGACTAACATGCTTATTGACTAACTTTTTTCTTTACAAACTTGGAGAAGATAGAGACTAACATTTTTGAAAATTAATATATACAAATTTAAAATGCAAAGTAAAAAATTAAAATGAAATGCAATTTTTTGTTTTCAATCAAGGTAATTTGTTGATTACTTTATGTAATGATCTAAAAATGAAATGTTGTAAATGAAAATTTGGAATTGAGAAATGCATGAAATGACGCACTTTAATATATTTTTAGTAAAATGCATGAAAAAGAAAGTTATTCCATTGGAACAAATAACCAATGTCGGCAAACAAAAGCACAAAAATGTTGATTCTAAAACTTGAAAATTGCAATCTAAATTTCCATAGGGACTAAGATGTTAGGGAGGGCATCTTAGTCCTGCCACTAAAATTTGAAGGTTTTAGAAGTTGAAACAAATAGAAAATCACTTAGACAGGGTACTACAATAGAAAACCAGAGAGGGACAAAGACATTAGTAAGGGAATTTTTTGTCTTAGTAAGGGTTTTTGGCAGGGAATTAGACAATTCTAGGTTGATAACACCATTCCTAGGTTGCCTACCTAGGGAGCTAATGTTTGGAAACAAGAATTTGTGCAAATGAATGCAAGAAAAAGTGACTATTGACAAGCAATTGGATGCAAAAGTGAATGCAATTTTTTTTTAATTTTAAATGCAATAAGAATGTTTTGAAATGCAATGAAGATGAAGAACAATGCAATTTTTAGTTCTTCAATGAAATGAAATGATGCAATAAAGATGCAACCTATACACAATTTTACTAATGCAAGATACAATGTAAGAATGAATGCAATCTATATCTAAGGAATTTAATGGAATCCAAATTAGAAATGAAATGAAAGCTCAAAAGAGTTGAGTTCACCAAAATGATTAGTAGAGAAATGGGTACCTAATGGTATCACACTTTTTCCACTACTCATACACTAATGTCCTAGAAGTCTCAATTGGATTAACTAAGAACCTCACAAGGTGAGTTGATCTCACAATTAAGGACCTAGGAGGGGGTTCTTTAAGTTATAAGGGGTTCACCACCATGAAAATGCTTAGAAAAGAAAATGTTTGAAAACATGTTGTGATATGCAAAATAAACTATAACTACAAATGCAAGCTAAATGAGAGATGAAAATGATGAAATTATGTAATAAGGGGATAGTATGTGTGCACCTGGGAAATCTGGAGGTGTTTTGAGGATTTTGGAAATGTAAAGAAGCTGCCAAAATATCCTATGGATGACTAAGATGCCCAAGGTGGCGTATTATTCCCCTTGTTATTTTTTGAGGAAAATATAGTCTTCAAATGTTGGAATAGAATCCCAAAGAATCTCTAAAAAATACCTTGTGGAGGACAAAGACACCTAAGGTGGCATATTATTTTAGTTCTCAATTTTTGGAATCTATGAATGTGGTGTTGGACTCCAAGCTCTGTACTTGCTTCTCTCCAAATCTAAGGGCCTAAAACTTCTAGATCTGACCTGTAGGTGAGTTTCAGTGAAGATGACAACATTGGAAATGCAATTTTGACAAATTTTCACTTCAAATCATCTTCAATTCTTCAACCTAGATATATAAATACAAACACACAAGAGATGGAAAAATTATTGATTGTTGGTAATTAAACCAAATAATGAAATGAAAGGAGGCATGAAATATGAAATATATGAATGATAACACCTTGGATGACATCTTGTGAAGCAAATCTACAATATACCATATAGTAGCCATGAAGAATGTAGATCTTGGATTCTTAGATATGGCTGCAAATATATCTTCAATGCTACATCCACAATCTTGGCTCAACAACATGAATGGATGCACTAAGCCCTTGACATGGTGCTTGAATCTTGGTGATGGATCCAAATGCTTAATGAATTTCTCTTGAATGCATAAACATTCCTTAAGAAAGAATACTTGAATGCTTGTTATCTTGTTTTCTGAAAAATGAGTGGAGGAACCATGCATTTATACTTACTCCTGCTTAATATCCTGACATTACATCACAACAAGCCAACAATGAAATCATTAAATAAAGAAGGCTAAATCACACCCAAATTTTGAAATTGATTTCCAAAAATAAGCCAAGGAGGACTAAGATGCCATAGGTGGTAGCTTAGTCCCAAGGCTCAATTCTTGGGGCATAGACTCCAAAAAGGGACCTTTTTAGGTGTTTTCAATATCAAGGTCCCAAGACCCATGGAGAAAAAAGACACCCTTGGTTGTGTTTTAGTCCTAGTCCAAAAATTAGGGACATACAAACAAAAACATTAAATGATCATTTATTTTTTGATATTTGATCGGATTTTCCATAAAAATATATAGTTTATTAAGCTTGTGGATGCAAAATAGGACTAGTTAAGCCATAAAGAAGCATAATTAAAGAAAGGAAGGCCCAAACAAGTGTGAAAATGCAAGGTTATGCATTTTTCTACCTAAAACCTCTATTCATTCAAATTTTGCAGACTTCATCCTTCACACATGCAACTAAGAAAAATACCTTAATCTTATTACCACAATAAATATACTTTTGTCTTGATATGACACAAGTACCAATGAGGGGGTTTATTATATTTTTTGATAATTTATCCCCTTAACCATTGCTTTTACTTAGAAATTGATTAGTATTTGCATCGGAGGTCGACACAAATAAGATTGATAATTCTGATACATTACTCTAAATCCTTTTCATTTCCTTTCTTGTTTCTTTTGAATCAATGATTTCATAATTCTTCTTCATCAGATAATTATTTTTCCTTCCTCTATAGTTATTACCAAGGTGTTCAGGATTGTTTCACTTACAACAAACAACATTCTTCTTTCCATTTCCCTTTTTATTCAATAGACTAACTTTATATCCATTATGCTTGCTCTTAGAACACTTATCGAAGAATGATAAAGAAACATTCATTTCACTTTTGCATTCATTTTCCTTATGAACAAATTTATTGTAGGAATAAAAAAAACCATTGAAAGATAAATACCTTTTAGCATCATGTCATTTTCCATGATTTTTTTGAGAATTTCTTCTTAGATCCTTGATTTTTCCATCTTTGCACCGAGTCTTCTTGCTAGTGGATTGCTTTACTTTAGAAATTTGACCTTCCTCAAACCCTAAACCACTCTTATCCATTTCTGGTCTTTGAGAGGTAATCAATTCATCAAGCATCTCCGAGCTTATCTAAAAAATTTCTTCAAAAATTCTTGCCTTTTCCTGATCAGATCTCAAGATTTCTACTTATTCCTCTAGCTTTATGCATTGATCCATATTTTTTTGAATTTCAATTTCCTAACATTCTTCAGTTCTTTTCTTCTGATCCAATTGTTGCAGTAGGCTTGGGATAACTTCATCTACTTTAACCAATAGATCACTTGCCTCAACACTTTTACTTTGCAACTTTCCAATGTACTCATTTGCTTTCATCAACTTATCCTTCAAATCTTCCATTCTTTTAAATATTTGGTGGAGACCACTTCGAGAGGAAAATATTTCTTATACTCAAATTCTGGGATCTTCCTTAAGATATTAGGTTTCTTCCAAGGAACCAAGCTATAATACCAACTATTGAACATTTGGAATACTGAAAGGGTGGGGTGAGTCAATATTCCAAAAAACCACAGTAAAATCCATTTAAAAATTATCTCAATTTTGATTGAATCAACAAGAATGAACATAAAAACAAATCAATGCAACCATACACATGAACACTAGGATTTTTACATGGATAACCCAATAAGGGAAAAACCACGGTGAGGGTTAACTCACAATATATTATATCCAGATACAAAATATTATAGGGCTCACTACCAAGACTCACTATCCATGAAAATGCTCATTGCATGAGTACAAAAGATGGCTAACCACCAAGATACAATTGTAGTGGTTCACTTCCAAAAGATTGAATTGATAGGATACACCTTCAATGTGCAAGGTTCAGTTCCAATGAATATTAGAATATGAAGTACTACCTCAAACAATAGTCACTCAACAAAACTGCACTTATCCACAACTGATAAATAATTTAGGAAAAAATATTCACATGACCCTTAATTATTTTCACACTCACACTTCTCATCCCATTTCTCAATCTTTTATTTATTTATTCTTGGTAGATCACTGCTAAAGGGCAGTACCCTAAACATTTTTTACTAGAGCTATGAACCAGTGAGACCACATTGGTGAGGGGCCTCATCCTTAGATATATGTGAAGATCAACACCCTTACACCTCTGATCCATCTTATCCTTATCACTCCAAGACCAACTACACAGATCCTCCAGGCATGAAAGACTCATGAGGATCTGATACAGAACTACCAAGCATGAAAGACCCATGTGGGTTTGATAGAAGTCCATGAGCAACACACACCATCAGGAATCTAGATCCATGAGTAGCACACACCTACAGGAACAAGTACACTCAATCACCACGTTCACCAAGATCACTTGTATGTCCTCCTAGATCAGCCACCACAATAACCTCCAAGCACAATGTGGGACTAGTAGCAGTGTAAACACCACTAGTAGGCCAAGTGGGGATTTGAACCTTGGTTGTACCATAAATGGGCAACCATCTCACCATTACACCAATAGGTGATCTCCCATTCCTCAAAAAATATTATATATATACAAGTATATCTTAATCATAAATTAGGTTGGCCTAATTAGATGAACAATGAAATAATAAAAACTTCCTTTGTTGTAACCATATATCATTTAAAAATTTTATTCACGTAGTGCATTATACCAAGTTGGCTACTATCCATAAAGAATAACTAGTCTTCATAGATTATTGCATATGCTAAGTCGGCCAAGACTAGAACATAATTGTCCAAACCAACAAATAATCCTCAAAGAAAACACCTGCTATATTTGAGAACACATCAATTTCTCATCATACTACCAACAAAGTGACTATAAAAAAAACTACAGCATAGGAATGTTCACCTTAATAGAATGCAAAGTCTCCCAAAAAGTATGCCAAGGAAGGAACAATAGTAGAATCCAGTGTTGAACTCTATCAAAGATAACTTTCTACTCATAGAAAAAGACATCTCAAGATCCAAGATATACTTGTCTAAATGAGTCATGAAAACATGGTTAAGAGATTAGAGTCATACCAAATCTTGCAGTAAATTATGGACTCAAATACCAACACACTAATTCATCACAAAAGGGTATTATTGGTAGAGAAAAACTTCCAGTAAACCAAGTAGACTTCCCATATAGTTATCACCATGTTGGCATCAATGACAACATAGGAACAACCAACACAAACCATCCATAATTCATGCTCATGTTGCAAGGCTTCCATAATCCCAACACATAATGTAGTGATGGGGCACACAAATATGTGGAGAAGAGGAGGTTATACCAATACCAAATGATTCAACAAATGTATCACCATCATGCAATTGTACAAACTGTGAGTTTTGTGTAATCAAATGGCCACTCAAAGTGTGAATGGATAGGATACTCTAATTTCCCAAATCTACAAAAATATCTAGGTAATGTATTGCAGTTGGGGAAGCAATGGGGTTACTCAATGTGCCCCTAGTCTATCCTAAGGCATCTCTCTATCCACACCTTGGAAATATCATATATGAAAGTTGTTGATATGCTAATCTAGGAAAAACTTAGCATATAGATTTCATAGAAAATATTATTGGACATCAAGATTGTTGTTGGGTGGTTTATCAAAAACCATCCTCCAATGTTGCTAAAAATTATCCAGGACATCTTGTTGTGTGCATCATTTAATCGAATATTTAGGCTTACACCCATCAATGAGTTGTTTAGTTTTTGGATTGATAAATAGTTGTACTAATTAGGCTTTCGTAATGTCAAGTTCCACAACTTCATGATACAATAAGCCATTGGCATATTTTTTCCTCATGGACTCATGCTACTCTATAAACCTAATATGTTGGTTTGTGAGAATTTCAACATTGGAAATTATTGCTTCTAATGTGGCTTTCATATCAAACAGGTGAGGGTGCATCTTGTATATTCAACAAATGTTTCTCAATTCATTTAAATTACCATAGATAGCTTCATGGATAGTCAGTGCATTTTGTAATGGAGAATTTTGTGGTGTAGGAGGGTTAGGTTGCATAGGGTTTTCATCTACAATAGGGTTCAAATTCTCAACCATGAGAAAACCTGTTTAATGTTCAAAAGTTTAAAATTAACAATTTTTTTAATAAAAACTAATATGCATATTAAAAAACCTATTTTTTCTCTACATTTCTTCAAAACTAATGCAAAAAAATAAAAAACTGAAGAAAAAATCCAACTTACTTATGATTGGAGGGAGACTTTGGTGCTTGAAAATAGTTAGAAATGAATATCAGTTTCGCCCAAATTGCTTAATTCATGCAACATAGAAGGTAAATAGGTAAAATGAATTTGGGCATTATTTTTTATTAATGCCATAAGAAATAGATATCTTTTTTGAAAATAGATATCACATTTTTTTAAATGATTTTAAAAATAAAGTGAGGTCTATCCCTAAAGGGATGACACCCATGTTATATTTAAATTACATATTACTTATAAAATATAATTTATAATATATATTATATTATATTATAAAATATATTAATAATTAATATAATATAATATAATATATATTATAAAATATATTAATAATTAATATTATAGTATATATTATATATTAAAAATATATAATATTACTGTAATATATGCTATATATAATATAAAATATATACATATATAACATATATTATATATACAATATAATATAAATAATAATATAATATATTCAAAATCTATATAATAATATATATTATATTAAATATTAAAATATGTAATATAATATTAATATATTAATATTATATAAAATGGTTTTGACCACTATTTTTTTTATTAATACAACAAGAAACAAATAGAAATTACAAAGACTCCATGATGATCAAATTAAAAAAATCAACAATTACTTGTCTTGATTTTGATTGATTTGCAATTGCACATCAAATTACTCAAATTCAAAAACTAAATAACTTTATTTTTGTTTCAAAAAAGTTTACAATACATTCTTCCAATAGTTCCATTGTCCCTCTATTTTTTACATCACCTCATCTCTCCCATACATAGATATCTCACCTTTACAACCTCCACAATATTTTATCACCATAATTTTGTCTTACTCAATGATGCATACACCTGGTTTTCTCTTTGCACATTCCAAGAAAATTTCTCTCATTGATCTCACGTAGCCACCACCTCTCTTTATAGTGGCACACCTCCATATCATTATTGACCTTTTGTTCAATTCACTATGCATTAAATCTATATTCAACTTCATGGTTTTTAACATACCTATCCCACATCAATGTGACCTTTCCTCCAATCTTGTGTGCCATCTACAAATTTTATTAGCCTTTCTGTCATCTTCCCTCAATGCTCATAGATCTTCCATTCTTTGACCCTTCTATGTGGGATTCAACAATTCAAAAGCATTGATGTGTATGTTCAACCTATTTGAATGATAAAACAAACCTTTCCATACTTCTTCTTTTTACCAACCTTTAGCTATGTGGTCTTAACCACCCATTCCCTTATGAAGATTCTTTAAATCATCGCTAATCCAATAATGCATAGCCTTTAATGAAATTTGCTTTGGATGATCTCACATAGTCACCACCTCTCTTTATATAGGAACACCTCCATATCATTATCAACCTTTTATTCATTTCATTGTGCATCAAATCTATATTCAACTTCAAGGTTTTTAACATACCTACCTCACATCAATGAGATATTTCCTCCAATCTTGTGCACCATCTACAAATTTTATCTTCCTTTCTCTCATATTCCCTAAAGACTCATAGATCTTCCATTATTTGACCCTTCCATGTGGGCTTCAACAATTCACAAACATTAATGTTTATGCTCAATCTATTTAAATGCTAAACCAAACTTTTCCATATTTCTTCTTCTTACCAACCTTCAATTGTGTGGTCTTAACCACTTGAATTCAATTTTACAAGATGATGGATGATGTAAGGGATTCTAAACCCAGTTCAAAAATCACCCTAGGTGACTTAAGGTGTTGGTCAATCAGATTGAAGGACATATAGAAGATCATGACACTGAATCCACCTTAAGATAGAAATGGATTGATTGGGTTGAGAATTATGACTTAGAGCACTGAATCCACCTCACGATAGAAGTGGATTGATTGGGCCATAGATAATGATTAGTGTGTAAGATAATAATCTGATTCAAATTCCTAGGTCAATTTGGATAATAACCTTTAAAACAAGGCTTAGGGGATTTTTATCAAAGGAATGATGGTGAATGATGCAACCTAGAGATGCTTTAAAGAAGTGGGTGATAACTAAGTGATCTTTTGGAAAGTGAAAATGGACTAAAGGATGAATTATGAGTGAATAGAAGAGGATGAAGGTGCATAGATCACAAAACACGACAAGGTTTTAGGTCCCCAACTAGTTTTTAGACTTGTTTAAATAAGAGATGAGGTCAAACAAGCTATCAAAATGGGAAAATTATCCTGACGAATGGTGAAACACTCACTAGAGGATGGAACAAGTTCCCTGAATGGTGAAACAATACAATGAAATGGATTCCTCAAATGACAAAATGGATTCCCTCAACGATGAAATAGGTTCCCTAAATAGAAAAATGGGTTCCCTAAATGATAAAACGGGTTCCTTGAATGACAAAATGGGCACCTAGAATGGGAAACAAAGACTCAGAAAGGATTAACGGATGTTCGGAATGGGTTAACAGATGTTCATAATGGGTGAACAGACATTCGAAATGACTAAACGTGGGGTGAAATTGATCATTCAGAGGGTAGGTATGCCATTTTAGGGGGGAGGTATGCCCCTCTAGAGGGTGGATACACTCCTCTAGAGGTAAGGTACACCCCTCTACAGGGCAGGTATGCCCCTCTAGAGGAAAAGTATGCCCCTTTTGAGGGTAGGTACGCCCCTTTGTAGGGCAGGGACACCCCTTTAGAGGGAAGGTATGCCCCTCTACAGGAAACTTGGACTTGACCTAAGTGAAACTAGTTATGGCAATGACTCAAACAACAAGAAATAAGGCTAACTTAACAAAAAATTACTAGTTTTACACAAGACACCTCAGACAGTACAATCCTATGATTAGTGTTAAAGGTATGGCTAACATAGTCCTTACTTTACGATACACAAGGCATCTAGGGATTCCTCGATATACTCTCGGTATGTTAGGCACAACCATGAACACTAGCCCATCACAACTATGAGTTGGGAACCCCGACAAGATACTGAATGGCTCAGACCAACTCTTCACATCTATCTAGGTATCACCCTAGCTTCAACACTCTGCCAAACATTGTGACTAGATTGTGGTACAACTTTGGCTCTCCTCCCTTTCTATACCTCACTGGTACACATGGTTGGGATAATCCCTTGGGGTGATGAAATCCCCAAGCAAGTCCCACCAAGAAGAGATTGTTAACCATTTTTAGCTACTCCCAAGATCACACGAAGTGCAAGGGGAAAGCTTGAATGGTATAACACCCCTTTGGGTAACACAAAAGACTTAGGTAAGCTATGATTTATCTTCACCCAATATTTCCAAATTGAAAAATGGGATTGGATGCATTAATATCTTACCTACAAACATAGAAAACATAGGTTTTGACTCCCCGCTTATTAAACCATGTGCCTAAATATCAAAGAAAATGATAACAACTAATCAAGAAAATGAAATTGTCCACCCTGTAGCAAATGTGTTAGGAGTTTTATATTTTGATCTTCAACAAGCATTGGGAGCTACAAAAGTGATAGAAAAACTCACACAAATACCAACAAAATAGGTTAGGGTTAGTAAAAATCGAAGACAATTAAAAAAAACCTAAAAATGCAAGTTTACCCCTGTTTTTACCTTGAAAAAGTCTTTATCAAAGGTAGGTAGGCCGCTTTGGGAGGGAAGGTACACCCCTTTATGTTTTTCAAGGGTGGGTATGCTCCTTTATAGAAAATAGTTAGGATAAAAGCTAGAAAATAGAAAATAGAAAGTTGTTAAGGGAAGGTATGCCCCTCTACAGAAAAATAGTTAGAATAAAAGCTAAAAAAAACAAACAAAAAAAGTTGTTAAGGGCAGGTATGCACCTCTGGGAGGGAAAGTACATTGCTTTGTAGAAAAATAGTTATAATAAAAGCTAAAAAATAGAAAACATAAAGTTGTTAAGGGCAAGTACGCCACTTTGGGAGGGCAGGTATGCCCCTCTACAAAAAAATTATTTGAATAAAAGCTAAAAAATAGAAAACAAAAAGTTGTTAAGAGCAAGTACGCCCCTCTAGGAGGGTAGGTACACCCCTCTATTTCTAGCATGGGAACGTACGCCCCTCTGGGAGGTCAGGTATGCCCCTCTGCAAACCTGAACCTGCAAAAATGAACAACAAATGTAAAAAGATAGAAACCCATTTGTCGGTCCCACTAGGCATTCAAAAAATGTGTGCAAGTGTTTTCATGTTCTAAATATGCAAAACTAACTAGAAATTCAAAACAAAGAAACACAAGACCACCTCATGATCAGCCTAAGTTAAGCGCAAAATAAAGGAAAGATAAAAAGGAATGATTATATCTTTGCTTGTGTTGATTCCTTGGTTGGCCCTTGATGGAGATTTGGTTGTGCACTCCTTTGATGGCAATATGATGAAAATTGAATGCAATATGGGGTGGATACAATGAGGAATGCAAGGAGTTAAAGTGGGTGCAATGAAGATGAAATCTAGTGCAAATTAAAAAGGATGTGATGGCTTGACAATTCAAGAGCATAAGGGTGCTAGAATGCTTAAGTTTTCTCAATGAATGAAAAGGGGTGGGTATTTATAGAGAAAATTAAATTCTCTAGAGAATTCAATGGTCAGAATTGAGCCACCATGGCCAAGATGAAGGGTTATGGTGAGTTAAGGATTCACAAGCCCTCACATCTTGACATGTGGAGAATGACATGTCCAAAGGACATGGTGAGATGGCAAGGGTACAAGTGATGTGGAGGAAGGACGAGTACTTTGAAAGGACCTTGGGAGATGAGAAAATTTCCTCAAAAAGGAACTTCTTGTCCCCAAGTGAGAATGAAAATGACACTTGAGGAATTTTAGAATTCCTCAAAAATCTCCATGGGGAAGAGGAAAGTAGTTGGAAAAATAAATGTGAATTAAAAATTCACATGATTGGGAGAATCTAATGGATAAGACAAGGTTCCCAAAAAGGTAGGATTTTGACACATATGAGTAATGTGACAAGTCAAAGGTTCTAGAAGACCTTGACATGTGAGTGATATGACAAGTCAAAGGTTCTAGAACTTGCATGGGAATAAGGAGAGATTTTTAAGGATAAATGTGAATTAAAAATTCACATGGGGAAGAGAGGAGTCTTGGATGAATAAATGTGAATTAAAAATTCACATGGGGAAGAGGGTCAATGCCAAATGTGGAATATGTAAAGGTTCACCAAAAAGGTATACTATATGTAGCAAGGGGATTAGATTAAGGTTGTGCAAATACATGATTAAGAAACATAATGAGGGATAAGCAAGTGAAAGATTATGGAGGATCTGACATTAATCTTGATTAAGGAGTGCACATCCTAATCATGGATTAATTAACTTAATCTAGATTAGAAGAGGATTATGGAGGATGTGACAAGGAGAGAGAAAAATAGAAGAATTTAAAAATTGATTTTATTCAAAAGGTCAAATGACTAATTAAATAAATTGATATGTTTATTTAATTTAGAGAGGAAAAGGTGTAAGGTAAAGTATTTAATTGTTGAATTAAATACTTTAGGGACTTTAGGTAGAATGGTGAAATATTAATTAAATAAATTGTTTAATTAATATTAATGAAATAGATGAATAAAGTAGATGAGTTTGACAATGTGGGAGTGGTCAAATTTGGATGTCTATAGGTGGAATATCAAAATGGAGTTGCATTTTTTATCCATAGAATTTGATGTATGGATGTCAGTGGAATATGGATATATAGGTCCTACTATAGCTCTAAATACTGAGGTTAAAAAGAAGGCATATGATGATAATGCTAAGGCAATGGACACAATTCTTAATAGGTTTTCAAGTTCCATATTTTTCATAGTTATGAATTTGCAAAGTGCACATGAAGTGTGGAACAAGATGAAGAGAATGTATGAAGAGGATGGTAAATAAGAAATGAAGGAATTGACTCAAAAATATGAAATTGAATCTAAAAATCAAAGTACAAATGAATTTACAACAAGATATGATGAAGAAAAATCAACCTCCACATCACAAGAGCAAGTTGATTCCTTGAAAATATCAAGAAATGGATTTAGGAAACATACAGCTAATCACAATAATTTTGTTTCTAAATGTTTTTATGATGAAGTAAATTATTTTGATAAGGAAAAGGACAGTAAAATAATCTACAGACAAGTGAAGAAAATGGATCATTGGATGTTAGTGGTAGATCAGATGATGAACATGGAAGTTTCTATGGGGCTAACCCATTTCCAACAACTTTTGATGAAGAGAATGAGAGGTCTGATAGAGATGAGGAAGATGAAACCTTCGATAATGATGAAGAAGGACTAGACCTAGTAGGTGAACTCATCAATTCTCTTGATGAGATTAAAATATTGAAGAAGGAGAATGAAGAAAAAAAGTTTCATGCATAAGAAGATATTGATAAGCTAACTAGAAGTCTTGAAGAATCTAATCAAATGGTGATCAACTTGAAGACTGGAGTGGAAGAAGAAAGAAGAGAAAAAGATGTAGTTCAGAATGAACTACAATGTAAATCAAAAGAGTGCATATAGTTGAAAGAAGAAGTAGGGGCCTTGAGAAAATAATTATAAATTGCTAAAGAGAAGATTGAAAAAGGCATGAGGTTGAAAGGTGCCTTTGAGATACTTGATGAATTAGTGAAATTACAAAAACTATCAAAACCCAAAGAAAAATTTGGCCTTGGGCTTGAGAAAGGAATGAGTTTCTCTACCATTACTTCTGCAAATTTGTATGGAAAATTTAAAGCAGAAGACAAAGGAAGAGGAATCTTGCATAAGTTGCTCTAGAGAAAGTACCTCTAGAAATAAAAAATCTGATAAAGGAATTGCTGAGATGAAGAATACAAAAGAAGAAAAGAAGCTAGCTATAGAGAATAAGAGAATTGAAGAAGAGAAGAGACCTCCTACAAACAAGAAAAGGAATAATTATTCAATTATTTCTTATTAGAAGAAGATAACTACAATAGAAAAGAAAATGGAGAAATCAGTCCCAAGGCATCATAGAAAAAGACAAAACATTGTGGGAGCTGATTGAGGAGGATTTACTAGGATGAGATACATGAAGAATCCAAATCAAAAAGGACCTCCTCATACTGTTCAAAGGAATACTATGACCAGGTACTCCCCATGTTTTAATGGTTACTGTTATACCTATAATCAGTTTGGTGATAGGGCTAGAGAATGTAGAGTTGCACTTAGAAGGAGCAATAAATATGTAAATATAAATTCATTTGCTCCTATAAGGAATATGTATGTGGTATGCTACAAGTGTGACAACCTTGGTCACATAGCTAAATACTACATAGTAGATCTTGTAAGACTTGCAATATAGAGAAAGAGGAAGAATACAAAGAAGAGTATGTCCTTTAAAGTGAACATGTGTTTTCATGTTGTTGAGAAGGCTAATATATCAAAGAAAAAGGAAAAGAAGGTTTGGAGAGAGAAATATTGGTAGGAAAGACTCCATGAGGCCACTTCTGCATCACATCACTAATTTGTAGTGATGGGGCATGAGTCCATGGGGAACTAAATTGGTATTTCATTCATCCCTGGAAATGGAGAAGGAGAGATCAAGTTAGGTAAAATATGTTTTTACAAATTTCTAATGACTTGATGGTTGTATATGTATGGTCACATTCTTGCTTCTTGAAATGCATGTCAAGGTGTAAGAAAATTACCAAATGGTGGAGACTTTGCTACAAAAATTAATATCAACCATTGGTATCAGTTATTGAAGAAAAGGTGGTGTAGATGCGCTGTCAAGAGAAATGCTTCTTTCCTACAAGAGGAAGAGTTATGGCTAAGAGGAAACTATTCTATGTATATTGTTTTGAAATTGGTATAATACCATTATAAACTTGTTCAGAATAGTCTAGTCGGTACAAATCCCAAAAGGAAGAAAATGGTCAAGTTTGTTGAGAAGAAAATGTTGCATGATCTCAAGAGGAGTTGCTTTAGTTAGTAGATCAATTGTATGATTAGTTTAGCTAGTACAAATGAAATGCATAACTTGGAATAAATCAAATGTGTGAGTAGACTAGTAGAAGAGTATGGAGCAAGCTAACATTACTGAGGATGCACAACAATGCAAGGATTTGATTAATCAAGATTGATGATGATAACATTGTTGAGGATGCAGAATAATGCAAGGATTTGATTAATCAGGATTGAAAAAGCTTGGTTTCAAACAAAAGATGTTCGAATGATTTGATGTGGCGTTGACATGAAAACTAGTTGCAATTGATAGTGATTATTTGGATCAATGTTTGATGAAAGATAAAGCTTTGATAAGGAATGTTTGTTCGTCAAAATATGCCATGGGCTAATGCTTTGGATTTTGTATCACAAATGTTTTGACCAATTTTATTTAATGTTTGCAAATGTTTGGATCACCACATAAGTTGGAGGACATAGACCAAGATTTATTCCCGAAGCAAGATGTAAATATCTGCCCCTAGTTTCTAGCAATGTATAAAATGCGATGGATGAATGCCTAGATAGGTGTATGGATGGATGGATGGATATGGATTATCTTGTAATAAGATAAGGTGTCGAGGTAAAGAATGCTCATTTGGATAATGCTTCATGGCTCAGATAATTCTGCATAGGATAGGATTAATGAAAATGGCCCATGTCAAGATGTTTTACCGTAAGCAAGTGTAAAGTGTGCCCCAAAATTTCATCAAGATCCAGATAACTTGGATGATGGACACATATGGATGAAAATGGATTGAATCAATGGTTTATGGATGGATGGATTTATTATGGATGAGATGGATGGAATGCTAGATTTATTATGGATGGGATGAGATGCTTTCATCTGAACTGGTGCATGTAGATGCTCAATTCCACACATGATGCCTATTTTCCAAGTTTTCATCATGGTCTTGCCCAAAGTGCCACTGTAGTGGTTTTCACTAAAGGACAATTTTTTATCTCTTTACTATTTTCAATCCTTTTTCTGGTTTTTTTTTTGGATTTTCATATTTTTATTTTTTTTTTGCATTTTTTCAAAAGATTTTAAGCTCATGCTAAATCACAAGGTGTTGTTGATGTAGATGCCCCTATCATAATGTGCCATAGATATCCTACTTGAAGAAGTTTCTTTTCCAAGATACATGCACTTGAATACAAATTTTTGGATTGTTGATCTCCTTTGTTGATACTAGAGTTGACTTCATTTTGGTGTGCACATCACAATAGAGTGCCTTCCGAATCCTTATGATAAAGGGTCATTGCCAATACATGGTCAATGTGAGAGTTTGATATTATGCGTGGAGGTGTGGATGGAGTGTGTTTAGGGATAAGAGATGGATGGGTTGATAGCTTGGAATCTTTGACTCTCCAAACTTGGGAAGATGAGCAATGATGGGTGGATATGAAAGTGTGCATGGAATTAGGACCAACTACTTGATTCACTTTGTACATTGCTTGAAAAGCCTACTTTTTCTTTTGTAGAAATTCTTGATGGATACTTTTCCCTTTTTTATTTTTCCCCATAGTTTCTTTGACTAATGGAGTTTGATAGGGATAATATTTCTGTGTATTCTTTGGTATCCATTTGTATTTGATTTGTCCATTATGATTTTTAGCTTCTTTTTCTTTGATAACATTCTTTGTACTTTAATTCAAATATTTATTTTGACATTGACCCCAATTTGTGGATGGGGTGATGGGTGGATGAAGATTCATGATGTGGTTGGTTGTAGTATTGGCATCAATTTCATCATAAGGATTCTTCATGCTCCCTATGTTGATACTTGTACTAGATAAAGTTGTCCCCAGTATAGCATTAGTGGCACCTTCATTCCTTGATTCTACTTGTTTTGAGATGTCTTGTTCAACAAACATGCTCTAACAAATGACCACTGTAGATGACATTGTTTCAATTTTCTGCTCCACTAACTCTGGATTATACTATTTTATCTGACTTGCTTCCTTGAGTGGATAATGTTGGATATCCGCATACCTGATGTCTTTAGTCTGGATTTTGGATATGTTTGATCTTGATGTTGACAACTCAGTTTGACTATAGGAATCAATACTCTGCTCTTTTTGCATAATAATATCAGGAGTAAAGGAATCCTATTCTGAATGAAGATCATCTATGTGTCCATCCACAACAAGCATCTGATGGGTAGATGGAGGAATATGTTCTACATGGATATGATCATCTTGCATAGATAGGAGAATGTCCATTAGATTATTGTAGTATCTTTAAGATACAAATTCTCAATCTTGAAAGATTTTGGGGTTGCTTTTGACATGCTTTGGATCAAGTTCTTGACATGGGTCAGTTTCAAAGGATGGATTACTTACAAAGGGTTCTTGGATGTCGTCATTAGGCATGGGGAATGGCTCAATATCCTCCAGTGTCGAGTTTAGGGTTCCTTCAATATTTGTAACCATGAGGTCAAAGGATGTCAATATGTCTTGGAAAGGACCATTGCTAGACCTTGGTGAAAGATTTTGATCATGCTTTGGAGTAAATTCTTGAGATATTCCCTCTAACTCATAAGGTGATGTAGAGACATTTTCAACATGATCATAGGTGAATGGATTGTGCATTATGTCAATAGGATCAAATAATCCTAACACTACTCGAAAGAGATCACTAAAAAGTGGCTCTTGATGTATGGTGAGTTGATCATCAAATGGGGTGGAAACATCTTCAAGGTGCTCATCGATGGAGAGATCTTGATCTTTGTTTTTGGCAATTGTGGTGAAGGTATTTCCAATGTTTTCAACCATAAGGTCAAATGATGTTGATATTTCTTGAATTGGATCATTGCTGGTTGGTGGATTTTGACATATGTTGATTTGATCTTCAGACAAGATAGAAACATCTTCAATGTGCTCTTGGCTGGATAGATCTTGACTATTGATCTCAACAGTTGTCATTTTTTGTGTTTGTGATTATGTTTTTTGGTAGCTTGATAGGCTTTTGCAGCTTGGGTAGCTTGAGCGGCTTGGGTAGCTTGATATTGTTGAAGTGCTTATTGGTAGGCTTGATGTGCTTTGAGTGCGATGTTACAATATTGACTTATTGCACTTGGTTTCAGTGGAAGTGGCGGTGTATTTGAAATCATGTTGGATGTAGTGATGAGTGTTTGAGATATGGTTGGAGTGATCATGGTATTGAGGGGTTAAGATGTGATAGGATTGATCGAGGTGATAGGAATGGTCAGAATGACCGAGGTGATAGGTCTTTGGGAGACCATACTTTGATTTGTTTGATTTGATGTTTTCATTTGATTGGATGCCATCTGTTGATGTGATGTCAATGGTATATTCAAAGGATTTGATGTGATGGATTGATTGGTGTTAGGTGGATTTATTTGGATGGAGTGATTGGTGCTATGTAAAGGGGGAAGCCCTAAACCAAGGAATGATGTTGATATGGGTAATGGTCATGGAGATGTCTCTTGGAGTAATGACTCAACTATCTTAGTAAGTGTAGCAATTTGATCTAGCCAAATTTGTTCCTAATTTCAATCTTGACTCCTTGATATAGTTGATTTGGCTCGTGTTTAAGAAAATTTGGAGTGTGTACTTGTGTTTGATTTTGGACAATGTTCTAATTTGGGATGACACTCAGATTTGGCATGATAGGTTGAAATTGACCGTTGTTCATGCTTGGAATATTCATATGATTTGCAAATGTATCCATCCCAAAGTTTTCTGGATTCATGTTTCGAAAACTTGTGCTTGGTACATTCTCATTTGGCTTGTAGGGATTTGGTGGGATGACATTGTTCGTTTGAAGGCTCATGCTTTGATTGTAAAGTTGACAGACTTGTAGATTTGGATTAGATTTACCATCGGGAAATGTGTTCCAATCTTTGATTTTGGCATACTCAAACTTGTTGTGCCATTGACATTTGTAGAAGGTAATGATCCCATGTATGGATTGTATGAGTGTGAGCATTGATAATCAATCGACATTGTAAGGCTTTGAAACTTAATTTGATTTGGATTACTCATGTATGGATAAAGTTTTTATTCCATGTTCATCTTGTGTTTTGACCTTGTTACAAAAGTGACCTCTAAGGTTCTTAGGACTAATGATGAGATGAAGGATGAAAGGTGTAAATGATATGAGTGTTGAATGTTTAGGGACCTTGTATCAATGCTAGACTTAGGGTTTGATTTTTATTGTTTGATTTGGATAATGAACTCGTAAACCCTAAGATGTTAGATTTGATCTTTAGGATGAACTTGTTCAAAGGATTGCTAATTCAATTAAACGTATGAGAAAGGATGCATTCCCATACACCTAACTAAACAAGGTGTTTTTGATTTTCATGATTTACCCAAGTCTAGAATGATGTTTCCAAAGCTCTAAAGTTGTTTGGTGGGATGGATTTTGATAACTATTTGGATGGATGAAGTGTTTGATTTTCTCCTAAATGAACCTAGGAACTACTTGTTTACTAGGTCAAGATAGTGAAGAACATGCCTTTCTCTAAGAGTAATTCAAAATAAAAAGACCAATGTTTGCATGAAAACCATATGACCAAAAGATGTCAAGCACATGTGTGGGTTACAATTGATTCAATCTTTGCTTAATGGATTATTTTTACCACAAACACACTCTTGATTGTATTTAGAATTTGGATGTCTAATGTCTCAACTTTCCCTTTATCCCGCAAGGTGTATTATGTGGAAACCAAGGAAATTTGAGGCAAGAGTTACCTAAAGTTGACTTTAGTAGAAGCAAATTGAGATGAAATCCAAATGTTTAGATGCCTCTAAGGACACGAATCCCAAGGGCAATCAATAACATGTGAATTTGTTCAAGGATATTTTCCTCTCCTAAAGAGTTTGCAATTTTGATGATTCGTTGAATGTTGGTTTTCTAATGTTTTCGATTAAAGCACAGTGTTTTCAAACTGACTTACAAGCAATATAACATCCTAGCTCAATTGTTACATTTTTCTTGGTGGGCTTGCCTCATGCCCTTTGCAGCAGAAGAGATGATTTTACATGTAACCAAGGACAAAATATAAAGGTTGTTAAGAATGAAGTTTTAACCTCTATATTTCAACCAAGATCGGACATGGTAGGTAACTTCTTGGAATATAAGTTCCAATGCACCACTTTGATAAAATCATTAGATGGACTAGTTGGCAACTACAAACAAGGTTCTTAATGACACAACATCGGGGACATGGCACCTTGCAAGCATCCAACAAGCCACTAAAGGCTTTAATCAATCCTACTAGGGGCTCTTATACTTTTTATGGTAGTACCCCGTTCTGAAAGACACTATACGACTAAGGCCTACATACCATGACGGCTTGACAGTTTAGTCTTATCCATTTATATACCGGCCCAAATAAAAAACTGGTTGGAGTCACCTTCGAGTTCTCCTTTCGGATGTGTCTCTTAGGCAGGCCCCTCTAAAGGTAACTCAAAGCAATAAAATGCATTTTGAGTGTTTCTCTTGCACCCTAGATCGTACGAAGCACAAGGGGAGAGGTTACGCACTCAAAATGCACCAAAGACAAAATCACTCAATTCAAATACTTGTTCATTTTAGCCTCAAAGCAATGATGATTTCATTTTAAAGCACCAAGATAAAGTGTGAAATTTGTCTTGTTCAATTTTAGCCAAAATTGAAATCTGGTAAGTTTCTAAGTTCAATTTTAGCCAAGTTGAAGAGATCAAATCAATGGTTAAATTTAAGCCTGAAATTTGAAGTGAGATGATCTAGAATAGAAAACAAAAGCATAAAATGGAAGCTCTAGTTTATCATAATGAGCATTAAAAAATGCTTTTGTACATTTAAAATCTAATGTTCAATTCTTTTACTCTACTCTTGCCTTCATTTTTGCTTGATTCCAATGTTTGATTTTGATATCAACCTTCACCTATAGAAGATTTACAAACAAGAGTTAGGCATGGATGGAAAATGATACAAGTATACACAAGAAATGTCAAAATTGACAATAACTCTTTTACTTATTTCCATAAAAGGACAATTGATTTTAAAATCTCCATAAAAGATCAATTGATTTCAAGATTCCCCTTTTTGATATACAAAGGCCGTTAGTTGATTTCAAAATCTCTATTTGATATACAGAAGCCACACCCCTAACAAATATTGAGAGATAAATGAAAATTAATAGAGGTTCCTAAATACAAGGATAATTCAACCAATATCAATACAAGATTCATTTTCAACTAATTTTGATATGCAACTGAGGGGCATTTATGATGCCCAATGGTATTTTCCTATGTTGCCTATATAAAAAGTGTATTTTCATTAAGGACATGTCTTCCTAAACCAGTTAATCCATATAATGACATTAGACGATGTTTGGTGTGTCACAGTTGTAGTTCCAGCACCTCACAATCCATGTAAATATGTCAACGTCCCAGTGTTGGATCTGCATGAATCAATGTTTAATGAATGAAGACAGCAAGTAAATATTTTAATTTCCTTGGCAGAGGAGTGCGTAGTTGGTCTCAAATTCCAAAGTCAGTTATTGCATGTGTTCTCCAAAATGTCTTAGTGTGCTTATTGAATTCTCGAGTGAGTTGCTTTACCTTCTACCATGACAAATACAATACCAATCTTAGAAGATTAGATCTCATTGATAAAATACCAACATGTCAAATCAATTCAAAGAAGTTTGTTTATTTATTTCTAGAATACTAGAAATCCCAATAGGAAACTGAACATGATAGAACAATTAAGTATTCATGATAGATAATGAGGAATGCATTTGATAGCCATATACTAGATCAAGCTAGAATCGTAGCCACAGTGCTAAGAAATCAAGACGCATGCCCCCCAACATTACCACTTGTGTGAAGATGCTAGTAGAGATTTGATCGCGGAGGTTGGTCTGATATAAATGATCGATGCCTCTTCCTAGGCAATAGTGTGGAAGCCTGCACAAGGCACTATGTGAACACTTTTACTTTTTCATTATGGCGAGCAGCATTACCACTTCATTTTCTACAAGGAATGAAATTTTCTATAAGAAAAATACACAATCATACTAAAGTTAAGGGATATATGAATAAAATCCTAGATATAAACTTGAATGATGCATACATAGATTCCAGAGATTGCTTATAAGGATAAAGTCCAATCTCAAGAGAATAAGCAAAAGAACAAGCTTAGATTCTAAAGAATATGTATCTTACCAAAAACAAGTTATAACCTACAAAAGGATCAAGCTCGAGTCTAAAGATTATAACATTCTAGGTAGCTTCTGGTATGACCTTTTCAATAAAAGTGACAAAAGTGACTCATAAGTTATTAGACTGTCAGCATGCTTGCAGTCCATTGCATACTACTAAGAAAGATGATAGACCTCACAAAGCTTTATTGGATGATGTACATATGCTCAAATTTCTTTTGAATTAATCTGCACCTGTAACTTCAGTTCTCAAATTTCAGTGGTTCCTATTTGGAAAGGCATATGAAGGGAGGCCTGAGGGGAAGATTTTGAAGTATTTAAAATTGGCAGAAGGGAAAGCAAGAAGAATTCCATGCAACCATGAGAGATAAAAAAGGTGCCTATGTGGAGCAACTAATGCAACCTTGGAAAGGAGTATGGACAGCCAAAAAATGCATAAAGGACTTTTTGTTAGATGTTATAGCTGGAAAGTGTTTTGGCAGAAATTGCAAGTGGTAGGTATAAATATTAGCCAGCGACTTAAAGTTAGATATCTCACCTACATGAGTTCAAACTTAGCTAGGAAGTAGGTATCAATGCTTATCTAGTGAACCAATTTGAAATACTAAGAAGGTGTACGGTTTGTCTATCATAATGGCTGACAGGAAATTTAAACCAAATGCAAGGTATGCGCATAGTAGTTGTAAGGAAGATTTTCAACAGTCTTTGCCAGCTTAATGCGAATAAAATCCCCCACATAAAAATGAGATAAATGAAGCCTTTTGAAAGACAGTAGGCATGCCGGTATTGGCATGGTGTGATGGTTTATTGGTGGCATTGTTGTTCCTGCCACCGAGGTTCAAACCCCGTTGGGGTGGTATTGTTGAATGGTTGTATCTGGTTCATAGCTCCGGTCAAAAGCGTTTACCCCTTGAATAAAAAAAAGACAGTAGGCATGGAGTACGCTGAAGTTATGCTTGAAATTGGAAATGCTATGACAAAATGTATAAATGCATGCCAATCATAGACAGTAAATCGATGAATTTTTAAGGCATAGAAGTTAATGACCATGCCATAAAAATAGGAATGATTTGATAGCGATTACTATAGTGATTTAAATAAACTTAAAGACCAAGTTGAAGGAAAAAAATTCTACATTTCAAATAGTCAACATAGCCTATTCTTTCCTTGGATTTTATTGTGTAGTGAAGGTATGATGTGATTTGTGAATAAATACCTTACTCCAACTCCATCATGAACTTACTAGTACATTCACATGTATAAGGAAGACTATTATGGACAACTCATGGCAATTTAAAAACAATAGTTACACCTTTCCCCCCCAAATGCTTGTTTACAGGAAAAAAGCGCGACTATTATAACCTAAAGTAGCTATCATATCATAGGCTAAGACGATTACAAGAAATATTGTAGCTAACAGACACTAGAAGACTTGGTTACATAGGTTGACAGATCTTTGAAAGGATGATAACATCATGTACTTGTGGTTAGTATATAATATCAACATCCTTTACTCTTTTAAGAAAAAACAAATATTTCATTCTTAAGAGCATAAATCAATATCTATGGTCCGCATCATTATTTAATGAATACCACACTCTAAAACTATGAGAGGAGCAGAAAAAGAAAAGAGTGTTAAGCTCATTAGTGTTGCAGATTATCAGACAGAGTGATGAATTTTTCTTTTCACAATGGGAGTTAATGATAGCAGATGAAAAAACATTAATCTCGTAAAGCAATACTACATCAAATATAAATAGGCATACTAAGGATAAAGTGACAGTATCAAACTGTGTTTTCTACATGAAGAATGGAATGCAAAGGTTAGTGAGCCCTCCTTCTAGCACCAGAATGTAGATGGTGAAATCTGCAACTTGTTAAAACCTCCAACACATTAGCATGGTTAGTTTAAAACAAAGCAAACAACATCATCCATATGAGATGATACATCAATGTCTTCAAATGCAAACAAATGACAAAAGCAAGATAAATAAGCACATGAAAAACATGAAGTAAATCATCTCATATTGGATTGGTGCTTCTATGGAAAGAATCCCTTTCCCAATCCTTGCTTAAGCTAAGCTAAATGATATAATGCCAATGATGATGATGGAGTAGGATGGGCAAGATTAGCTCTCAAGTGAAGAGAGTAACCTTGTATGAGATTGTGGAGGATTTGCTTGAAGAATGAAGCCTTCATTTGTAGATTCTCAAATGCTAAGGTGCCAAACATGGAGGATGTGGAACTAAATATTTGGGTAATAGGAAGAGGCCACTTGTCATCATGTGAGTGGTTGATGCATGTGCAAGATTTGGGAAATGTGCCCAAGAGGGGGAAATTTCAAATTCAAATTTGAGAATAAATGTTGAGTGGGGGTCATGTAAGAGTTTATTAATTGCTTTGTTGGATGTACATGCCCACTTGGTTTTGAATTCAAACTTGATGGAATATGCCATGTTGAGTAAAAATGTTGGATTTTAATAAATCAATAAATTGATTTATTTGTGCAAGTGGGATTATCTAGAGGATGTGACATGCATTAGATTAGATTTAATCAAGATTAATTAGCTAGGATGATGATTAGGATGATTTTGACTTTATGACTAAAATATTTGATTTATATAAATCATAAAAGGATGGGAAATGCATTTGGGGATTTAATTAAATAAAGTTTTGTTTATTTAATTAAAGATTGATGTGAGAAAAGTTGATTTATTATAACCTTAGGACTAAAGACCTGATTTACCTGATGAATGGATTTGTTGTGTTTGATTTATTTAATGAGCGGATGAACGCGAATTGGGTTTATGAATAAGCAAAACGATATGAACTAAGTGCATAATGCTAATTTCACGTGTCTACAGTAGTAAAAAGGTTGAATACAACAATTAGTACAAAAAAATTGTTTTCAATTAGTATCAGTTAAAGGGGCAGCTAAGTCCCTTTTCCATGCTAAGAATAAGTGAAGGCTGTAGCAATATGGTGACCTAAGATAGTGAAGAGGATAAAGGATGAGCAAAGGAGAAGGTATGTCCAAGGTCGATATTAGAACATAGCTAGACCCTTTGCACTGATTGCCAATGGAGAAGAATACTTTCAAGAGGGGTGATCCCTTTTCCATTGATGTCAAGGGGGGAGAAAGCAACAATAGAAGGAGAAATTCAATATGATACAGTTAAAAATGTTGAATTGGTTAATTTTTATCATTCAACATTTAATTTTTTCCATCATTAACAAAGGGGGATGTTGTTGGAATATGCTGTCATTGATGTCAAAAGGGGATCAAAGGAGAAGTGTGTTGATCCTGTACTCAAGTGCATATAGTTTTCATTGATTTCAAAAGGGAAAATCAAGTTCAAGAGTTTGTTGGCATGATGATAGAAGATGGATGAGAGAGTAGTGGCCTTGATAGAAAATTGAGTGGCAGATTTGTGATGGGATTTTTGAGAGCTTTCCAGAAGCGTATTGGTTAGGGCCAGAGGATGTATAACATGTCCAAAAATGAATTTCTTTTATCTTAGAAAAAATTAGGGTTCACTGATCAAACCCTAATGTGTTTATAGTCATGGCATTGTGAACAAAAATTATATTTTGTTGTTGACTATGTATCAGTGGTTGCAGGTCACATAAGTTACAACTTATGTCTTTGAAGTCATGGGTATGCCCAGCCCCTCTTCCCTATGTTTACCGGCCCAACAAATATTTAGTAGCCATAATATTTCTAAGTTGTAGGATTCCATGATTTTCTAACATATGTCGCGGGGTTCTAGAGATTTGTAACCTACCGACTTGGTGACTTAGCTAATGGAGTGATAAGGAAGATGGCTCTCATTGTTAGCGATATGTCATGGGTTTTCAAAAGTTCACAACCTCCAAAAAAGAGGTTCCTAAGTTTATATTTTTGGTGATTAAGCAATGGAGCAATAAGAAGGAAGGAAGCACTCCATGTGGGATCCAACCATAATGATGATGAAAACACATGGAATGATGGGATTGGGTAAATGGTAATCCACATCCTTGTTGTTGATTATGAAGCTGTGACATGGCAATGATGTGGATATTTGATGACAACATGTGGACCCCACATTAGAATGATGTATTGGGTGATTTTTTTTCATTGAAGTGACTTAGTCATTTTTGTTATAATTGGCTGTGGCTGCCACCCAAGATCTATGGACAAAATGGAAACACAAGAAAGAGAAAAATGATATGACAAGAATAAACTGTATTCAATGTCATTAATATGATATGCAGTACAATGATTGATTACAAATGAGAGAGACCCCTTGGTTATATAGCCAAGGTGAGAACATAAAAGGGCATAAGATTATGACAAGTGTCAAAATCTTATGTCATGAGACAACTAGGAAAAGCTATCACTCCACCAAAGATGGAGAGATAATCACATGATGTGTCCACAAAAGGTGGAAGAGATGAGGTGATGACATGTCAAGTCCACCAAAAGTGGAGATTCTCCAACAACCTCCTATGTGGTCCCTAAGTAAACTTAACTAAGGTGTAATTATGACCTAGGACAAGGTACAAGATATTTAATTACACCAACAATTTTGAATGGAGTTTCATAGGTTCTCTCTATTGTCAACGAGTCACAAGTTTTCATAACTTCGTAACCTTTAACATGAGGTTCTGAGGTTTGAGTTTTTAGCGACTGGGTCATAGGAGTATGATGCCGACTTTGGGACCGAGTGTGACAATGGTTAATAGATGTCAGTGAATGATTGCATCAAGGTAATTAGTAATGGTGCATGATCAATAATTGTGATGGGTATGTGCAGGATCATGATGGGCCAAAAAGTGGCAATATTATGGGTATGTGGCCAACGACTATTTTTTAACCCAAAATTGATAAAATGAAAAGGGTTTTTAAAGGATATTCTCAGCTTTACACCAATATAAATTATGCTTTACTTTGAATTTAATAAGTAATTATTATTCATTTTCTATTCGAATTATGACTAAAGTCCTGATTGATAGGCTGGTTGAAAAATATCTATAGCTTTCAAATAGTATCACATTTTTTCAATCCAAAACATGTGTCACATTCTATGCTTTGCATGCTATAGGATTAAAAAAAGAAAAATTGAATTTCATGAAGTGACTAAGTTAAGGTGGTTAGACATACGAGTTTTTATATTTTTTAAAAGTTGTAATAAAAAATTCATAATTAAATATTTACTTGGAAAAAAATTACAAAAAAATATGCATCACATCAACGCATGAGTCCTCTACTTATATCTAAAATATTTTAAAAAAATAATATCATTTTATTGTGGTAGGGTGGTTAGACAGACACCTACTTCTTATTTTTTCCCTAAAATTTAAGTACTACTGCATTTAAATTTCAAACTTTCACCAAATAGAATTTTTTTTTAAACAAACCTAGTAATTTAGAAAATACATTCAATTTGCTACCGATTCTATTCTTACATATTTTTGAAATAATATAGATAACTTATTCAAATTTTTATGTCAAGTTGGCTAACTCTAATTTTTCTAAATTTTTTGCCACTTAAGGGCTTGTTTTTTCCATGTTGATCCTGCACATACCTTGATGAAGAAGATATAATGGTGCTTGTCAGTTCTGCTAATATTTTGGAGGATCCTAGCTAAGTCCTATGGGGTTACTGGAGAATGGTGGAGATTAATCCATGGTGGATGGATACTGACCATTGATGGTGGGACCCAACAAAGAAAGAAGTGAAGGTGATGATGGTGAGTGATAACATGTGATGACAAGTGGAAAAAGAAGATTTGATCAACAAACCAACTCACATTGTTGTTGTGAGTTGTGTGGTGATGACATGGATGACATGTAGGTTGTGGGCCTAGTTAGATAACATGGAAAGCATACCAGTGTGACCTACTTGTATCGGTGGGAGTCTGAATGGAGTTCCAACGACAAGACGATATGATGGATCAACAACAATGGTGTAAGCAACCGATTATCCACCGGTCAGGGTTTAAAGTCACAACAAAGAATAATGATCATAGGATCAAGGCATGAAGGAATAGATCAATGGCCAAATTTCAAACACAAAGATCTAAAATGGATAAACTTTGTGTGAATAGGTGTTCGGGTCTGAAAACTGACATAGGAGAAAGAATTAATTTATCCAACTACCCAAGCAACAAATTAAATCAAGATCTGATCTATTAGGCAACAAAATAGATTGGAGATGAGACCAAGATCGAATCAGAGTGAATGGATTGTAGAATGAATTGAATGCATAATTTGATTCTAGGTTTGATAGAGAATGAATCAAGAAAATTTCTCTATATTAGAATCAAATGTAGTGTGGTTTGATGCAGAGGTATGGTGATACCTAATAAACCTTATCAAATGTTTTTATGATGAGTTAGATGATGGCATGTAGCTCGATGTATAGGTATCTTGCTGATGAAGTTAGCATATGCAAAAAACCTTAATAGTAAGATAGAGATGATATGGATGGTTGAGAGAATATCAAGGTAAAGATTGCAGGTTGGTGGAGAAAGAAGACAATTAGATATTGTTGAAGTAAGAGGTTTGTTGTAAGTATGCACATATAGAGAGAATAACAAGCAGTTGAATGTAGTGTTCAATACAATGACATCTTGCTAAGTATGTTGCAAAGATAGGATAGTGGAGTGATGTAGTAAGTTCACAAGAAAGAGAGAGTGAAGTGTAGCAAACAGTGAATACAATTGAAAATTCCTAAACTATATTACAGAGATTCCTCTAGATATTTGCATTCATGGTGAAGAGGTGTAGTACATCTAGATAGAATAATAATTGTTCTATGTGTAGAGGAGAGTGCAAAGCAGAGGTGTATTGCTAAGTGTGTAGCTTTAGCAGCATAAAGTAAGTTGCAATAAGTGCAACAATGTATTGTATGTATTAATGCATCTCAAGTTTTAAGAGCTAAATTTTTAATATCTACTAATTCAACCCCATCTCAGTAGATCATTGTGTTCCAACACTTTCTGTAGGAAGTAAGCCTTCATATTCGAGTAGTAAGCCCTTAGCAGTGAGCTTCTTGTATTCAATTTTTCTATTACTTTATATTGTGAGTTAACCCTCACCATGGTTTTTCCCTTATTGGGTTTTCCACAAAAAATCTAGTGTTCATTGTGTCGATTCTACTTTTTGTTATCTGCATTTCATGTTCATACTTAATAATAGAATAGTGTGGTTGTGAAGTTGATAAGTGATTGAAGTTTTGTACTTGAATTTTGTGACAACTACTTCATGCCCCCTCTCAGTTTTCCTACACCTTTTAACAATTGGTATCAGAGCTTTGGTTCCTTGGTTTAGAGCTTAACCACTTAAGGAAGATTCAATGGTGCATAAGTTGTCATTCGTTGTGTTCAATGGATCTAATTATAGTGTCTGGAAAGTGTAGATGAGGATATATTATCTCTCTTGGTTACAAGACTTTGAAGGTTGTTGAGATGAAGTATGTTTCACCAATGAGTGGTCCTACTACTATAGATGAGGTTTTAGCTTATGAGGAGAATGAAAAATCAAGTTATGCTATTTACAATGCTTTATCCAAGACTAAGCAAACAAAATTCATTTCTTTGGGCATTGTGCATTAAGTTTGGAAGAAGTTGGAAGATATTTATGAAGGAAATGATAGAGTGAAATTGACAAAGAAGTTGATGACAAAACATAGATATGAGAAGATGAAAATGGAAGAAGAAGAAGATATCGCAAGCTATTTTCAGAGGATTGATTTGGTAGGAAATGAAGTTAGAAATCAAGGGGGACTCTAACTATTGAATATATAATTCAGAAGATTCTAATGACCCTACCAGAGTGTTACAATGACAAGGTTTCAGTTATTGAGGAAACATATGATCTTGAGAAATATACTAAAGAAGAGCTATTTGGCACCTTGATGACATTTGAAATGATAAAGTTTGGAAAGAAAGAGGAAAAGATAGAGACAACATTTAAAGCAACAAATATTGAAGTTGATTTAGATAGTGATGGTTCAGATGAGTTGGAAGTGAAATTTACAAGGAAGTTGAAGAAAGGTACTAGTAAGTATAATGGTATGTTTCCCTTTAAATGCTTCAATTGTGGTAATATTGGTCATTATGCTTCAAGATGTTTGAATAAAGTAGTACATAACAAGAACAAAGATCATAAAGATAGAAAGGATAAGAAATACAAAAATTTGTACTATGTTAGAGAAGAAGCTGGAATCTTTGATGATGAATCTAATTATGAAGGTGATGATAGTGAATGCTTATTCTTAGATTTGGAGAGTAAAGTTTTGTCTACTAACTTTGGAAAATTTGAAAGAAAAAGTGATTTAGAGAACAAGAAGGATGAGATGGAATGTAATTTGGTCACCACCTTTCATGCTAGACAGGATGAAGACTATTGGGTGATTGATATTGGATGTTGTAATCACATGACTAGAGATAAAATCAAGTTCACTAAACTTGAAAAGTATGATGGTGGTTTGGTCATGTTTGGTGATGATTATGGAGCAAAGATTGTTCAGAAAGGTAAAATTAGTTTTGAAGGAATTCATAGCATTGATGCTATATATTATGTAAAGGGCCTAGGGCATAACCTTTTGAGTGTTGGATAGATGTGTAGCAAAGGTTTCATACTTGTGTTTCCTAATAATAGATGTGAGATTAGAAAAGGATCCAGAGCTATGGTTGTTGTAGGAAGGAGAACTCTTGGAGAAATCTATCAGATTAAGGGTGTTGATGGTTTGTGCCCTATATCTCAAATTAATGAAAGTTGGCTATGACCCCAGAGAATGGGACATGTAAAATTTGAAAATACAGTTAGGATTAGTTCAAGAGATGTTGTTCAAGGTCTGCCTAAAATCATGAAGCCTACTAATACTGTTTGTAGAAGTTGTTAGTTAAGGAAACAAACAAGATGCAATTTTAAAGGAAAAGAGAAAACTACTACCAAAATGTTGGAATTAATTCATACAGACCTATGTGGTCCTACTAGAACAAGAAGTCTAAATGGTGATAGGAATTTCATGCTCCTTATTGATGATTATTCTTGAATTACATTGGTTTCTTTTATTAGAGAGAAGACTCAAACTCTAAACAGGTTTAAAGTGTTCAAAGAAAGAGTAGAAAATGAAGTGAACCTAAGAATAAAATCTCCGAGATTTGATAGAGGTGGAGAATTCACTTCTAGTGAGTTTAATGCATTTTGTGAAGAGCATGGCATAAAGAGACACTTTTATTCTCCTAGAACCCCTTAGTAGAATGGAGTGGTTGAGAGAAAGAACTAGACGATACAAGAAGCTACAAGAACCATGATGAAAGAAGCAAATATACCTAATGTATACTGGAGAGAGGCAATTCACACTGATGTTTATGTTCTTAACAAAGTTAAGATCATAGGCAACAACATGAAGACTCTGTGTGGGTTATGGACTTGTAAGGCTCCTATTGTGAAATACTTTAAGGTGTTTGGAAGTAGATGTTACATTACAAGAGATGATGAGAATCTTGGGAAGTTTTATGCTAGATGTGATGAATGGATTTTCCTTGGATATTCAACTAACAACAAAGCATATGGATTCTTTTAAAATAAAAGATTGAGGAATATTGTTGAAAGTGATAATGTGAAGGTTGATGAGGATATGTGTAGACCTATTGAGGTAAGTGAAGTTGAACCAGATGATCTTATTTGTGCACCAGTACCTGAAGAGAATAAAGAAGAGGAGGAAGAAGAACAAAATGAATGAGAAGAAGAAAATGAATGGGAACTTGTTCCTAAGACTCCTAAGTATGTTCAAAAGAATCATCTGGAGGAACAAATAATTGGAGATAAGAGTGAAGGTGTGAAAATAAGAAGTAAAGTTGCATTTGAGGTAAATCTGTGTTTAATTTCTGAAATATAACCTAAGTTTGTGTGTGAAGCATGTGAAGATAAAATTTGGGTTAGAGCTATAAAATAAGAGTTACAAAAAATAGAGAAGAATCATACATGGGAATTGGTTCCTAGACCTATGAATAAGAATGTAATTGGATCAAAATGGGTGTTTAGGAATAAGTTGAATGAAAATGGTGAATTTATAAGAAACAAAGAAAAACCTGTATGAAAGGGATACTCACAAGTTGAAGGCATAGATTTTGAAGAGACATTTGCCCCAGTGGAAAGAATGGAAGCCATTAGGATATTTTTGGCATTTTTTTCCCACAAGGAATTCAATGTATATTAGATGGGTGTCAAGTTTGCATTCCTTAATGATGAACTAGAAGAAGTATACATGGAACAACCTAAAGGATTTTAGTTATCAAACAAATCAGATATGGTTTGTAAATTGTTCAAGCATTGTATGGATTAAAACAAGCTCCTAGAGCATGGTACACAAGATTGGATAGATACCTAACACAACAAGGATTCGCCAAAGGCTCTCCTAATAGAAATCTCTATTTCAAAGTGCAAGGTAAAAAAATGTTAATAGTGGTATGTATGTTGATGATATCATCTTTAAAGGAAATGAAAGTATGTGTAAGAGATTTGTAGAGGAAATGCAAAAAGAATTTCAAATGTCCATGATTGGTGAGTTGAATTTATTTCTTGTTCTTCAAGTAAATCAAATGGATAAGGGGATATTCATTTCACAATTAAAATATTTCAAAGATTTGTAAAGAATTTTGGAATAGATGACACAAAACTGGTTAGTACTCCTATGGTGATCGGATGTATGCTAAGTAAAGATGATGAATCTACTAAAGTTGATCAGAGAAAATACAGATCTATGATTGGTGGAATAATGTATCTTATTTCTACCAAACCAAATATCATGCATGCAGTATGTTTAGTAGTGATATTTCAAGAAAATCCTAAAGAAGAACATGTCATAGTTGTAAAGAGGATATGTAGATATCTTAAAGGCACACCAGATTATGGCTTATGGTATCCTAAGGATACTAATTTTACTCTATGTGCTTATACTGATGTAGATTGGGCTGGTTGTGTGGATGACCAAAAGAGTACCAGTGGAGACGCTTTCTTTCTTGGTGGAAGATCGGTCTCTTCGTTAAGTAAGAAATATGACTCAGTTTCTTTATCCACTATAGAAGCAGAGCATATTGTTGTAGCATCTTACTACAGAAAAGTTTTTTGGATGAAGCAAACACTTAAGTATATTGGAGTGACATGTGATGAGCCTATTTCTATCTTCTATTACAATACAAGTGCTATAAAAATTTCAAAGAATCCATTAATGCATTCAATAACAAAACATATACCTATCAGATATCATTTCATGGGAGAAAATGTATTGGAGAATAAAGTTAGGTTGGAGTATGTGTCTACAAAGGAATAAATAATAGATATATTTATTAAGGATCTTCTGAAGGATACTTTTGAGTATCTCAGGGAGAGGTTGGGGGTCATTGGATTTTTGAACTAGGTGCACAAGGAGGTGCATTAGTCCAACAATCTAAATAACTTCCAATGACCTCAAGATGGTTAAACAAGGACACAAAACTTGTTATGTTGATCACAAAATACACATCACATTTTGAAGTCCACGACTTCAGAATTTCTAATTCGAACGAAAAATTATTTCCAGTTAAGAATAGTGTATTGCAGAGCCTTTCATATTAGAGCCAAATATAGTAAACACATTAAATTGGCCTGAAAGTTATCTTAAAATTCTTTCAAAAATTAGGTCAAAAAATTAGTAAATAAGTTATTCTACGTGTCATTAGAAATAATCTTATTGTCCCTTCAAAAAAAGGTATATCTCTTCTAAAATTTTGCACCACTACAAATATAACCATTTCATGCCAAAAAAATTCTACCAAATTACACAAATTTTAAATTTCAACCACAAAGACTTGCATAATTCACAAAATGTTTCTTCCTATACATGCACTTCATGAAATCATAAAAACATTTCACCAACCAATTATAAGAACTTGGTCAAGTAAATAATTGTTGTGACAATTACGATCGAGTTCTAGTAGAGACATGGAATCCACATCAAGATATACCTAATTAGTTCAACTAACTAATTAATACTCTAAAACATAACTCAATTCACAAGTTAAGAAAATAAAATATATCAAAATAATTTTCAAGTAATAATAAGAGAACAAGAGATAGGTCTAGATCTATTCCTTGAGTGCTCATCACTGACTAACTTTCCTATGTATTGCACAAAGGGTCCATATTTTGACAACTTGAGTTCACTCCTCATATTTTATTGACCAAAAATCACACATTTTTCCAAGGTTTAAATCACATCAACTCAAACCAATATACTAAATACATAAAATGATCAACAATGATTAATCTATAAGGGCTTCTCTTTTACTACAAATAATATAATTGTTAACAATCCCAATCCTTTATTTTAATATCCTTCTCTATTGCATCCCTCATGCCTCCTCACACATGGAATATCTAGCACGGGGGCATCTATCTTCCTTTGTGATACAGTCCTTGGAGACATAAGTCATTCCATCAAATCACTCTCCAGCAGAGTCACCTTCCCTATCCTTATCTCGTTATTGATATATCCATCTCCCCATCCTTATCTTTTATCCCTCCACACAATCCTTATATCCATCTTCCCATCCCTATCTTCCTATCCTTCCATCATGGTATCCATTCTCATCTATCCATCTGGTCACCTTTTCCTCATCCAAATCCTTATCCCTCTATCCAATCCACCCAAACAATCCTTTTCCTCCCCCCATCCTCTACCCTCATCCCATCTCATAATCCCTTGTCATTAGGTATCTAGCTATAGGCTTTTCCCCATGAAATCCAATGTCATCTATCTTATCGTCATCACTTCTTCTTCTTTTGCTGATCTTTTCCATCTCCTATCCTTTCTCATCATTCATCTCTCCATCATATCATCCTCCCAATTCATCTTTGATGATTTGGATAACTAGCCCACCCTTGAGCTTTGTGATCACCACCATTCTCCAATCCAATCCAATAGGTCTATCTTGTCCCATCATGTCAGTCCAATCATTTTATCCCCTTATCTAGGGTTATCTCATCATCTTTCATCCATCACTTGTCTTTGGCCTTCTGTCGAACTACGTTGCCCCTGCGCTTTCACGTAGGCAAGGTCGATCATTTAATCCACCCCTGAGGTTCCATCCATCTTCGATCTATATTGTCCACTTTTCTCTTGTTCTCCATCCTATCTTGGCCATCCATCAAAATCTCCATCATGGTCTATCGTTAGCCTTTTGTCGAACTACGAGGGCTCTGCGCTTCCACATAGGCAAGGCTAATCTTTGATTGGCCCTCGAGCCCCTAGGTCGCTAGGATGTGTCAGTCTCATTTCATGTCTCTTGTGTCATGTCATCAAGCTATGCCCTTATCTAGCTAGTTCTTAACAAACAAAATCCACTTGTACCATCAGATCCAATTAGTTTTGAATATCTTGCTTCATATCAATCTTTTAATTTAGTATCCATCATCGGTCTCAACAGGATGCATCCTTCCTAACAGACCTCATCAATCCCATCCATTCCCTTGATTGATCCTATGGAAAAGGACGTTTGAAATTGATTGTGATCTTTTGATGCTTTTGGCTTTTTTTTATTATTTGAGCTCCCTATCATCAGTTGTCATTGTCGTCTTGATCCATCATATCATGGTGTGCTTTGACTCGTCAACATAGGGGTGTCTCTTGATCTTTTTTGTCTTCTCGGTTGTCCCACGTAGTACCCACCAAGATCCTTGAGGTCTTGTGTTATGTTCGGGCATCCTTGTGTGCTTGTGGTTATCCCAATACCTGGCCTGACCAAGGTCACCATGACTTTGGGGTGTTGGGATAGCCTTCTTGTTTGTTATGTTTGTTTTATGCATTAGGCACTAATCCACATTGGTTTTTCATACCCCGACGTCTTGTGTCTTATGCTATAGCAAAAATTAGTGCTTTGAAGATGGAAAATTGCATTAGGATTTCATTTCATTTTCCATTCTATTGTCTTGCATGTATCCCCCCATCCATTCATCCTTCATCCTTATCTCACATCTCTATCCAATCCCCATCCATTCCATTTAGCCCAAATCATCTAATCATATCCTTGGTCTTGTTCTCAGTCTTGTTACAAGCCTAGATCCAATCATCCTCATCATCATCATCATCCCATTTTATTCTTCCATATCCCCTCAGTGTTGTTTGGGATGTATCCTTCCCTCGTCAACAACACTTTCATCATCATCATGGAGAGGTATTCTTCCCTATCCCTTTGGTGTTGTTTTGGGATATATCCTTCCCTCCTCAACAACACTTTCATCATCATTATGAGGAGGTATTCTTCCCTATCCTTTAGTGGTGTTTTGGGATGTATCCTTCCCTCATCAATACCACTCAGTGGGATGTATCCTTCCTTATCCTCGTGTTGTTTCAAGATCCGTCATTGACAACACTCCATCCCTAATCAACCCCCTTTTGGATTGTACCTTGACTAGGGCAACATCACCTGTTGTCCTCAATTTGTGCTTCATCATCTTCATTTTGCATCATCTTCCTCATCTCCTTCATCACTCTCCCCTTGCATCACCATCATTATTCCCCTTGCATCATCTCCTCCATTTCGAGAGCCCACCTGTGTTCTCTTGAACCCAAATGTCCTCTCGAGGGGGCATCCTTCATCCCTAACTTTCATCTTTCCCCCCATCATCTTCCTTCTGAGTCACTTCTTTGAATGACTGGGGCATCTTTTCCAATCTAACCATCTTCTTCTAGGTTCTATGTTTTAATATTCTTTGAAATGATGCTACTTTGTAATACCATCTCAAAGAGGGGAAAAATGTAGATGTCTAAATTTGGACACTTAATTTATCCAAATTCATCCCCTTTCATCTTATTTTTGTTAATTAAGTAATACTACTATTATTTAATTAATAGCTTTAATTATGCTAGATCCCTAAGGTATTTAATCAATAATACCTTATCTCTTTAATCCTCCTTCCATCAATTGAATTAAATAAATATTCCATTTATTTAATTCCCTTCATTTCACATTCTCCGTCTTTTATTATCTAATCTTAATCCTTCTTCTAATCCCATCATTAGGATGTGTCACATCCTCCAACTTTTGCAAGTTGGCCTGTAATCTCTCTTAGCCACCTAACTCTCCTCTAATCCTTCATTACTCTTCCCCATGTGATCTTTGACTTGTCACATCAAGTCACATGTGAAATCTAACTCTCTTGTAATCTTCATTAATCAGTCTAATCAAGTACTTGCACAATCCTAATCACTTAATTGAGTCAACCTTATTAAAAGCCTTCTCCTTTTGGACAAGGCACTCCACTTCCCCATGTGAATTTTTAATTCACTTTTAATCCCCCAAGGCACTCAAAAGGAATTTTTAATTTCTTCACTCCTTCCCACATGTCCTTCACTTATTCTTTATTCTTTCCCATCTCACCATGAGAATATTTGAGGAATTTTTAATTCCTCACATGTCCTCTCCCCCACATGGGGACAAGGACCTCCTTTATGAGGAGATCTTGTCCAATCCCAAGATATTTTGTACCCCCCTCCATGTCATGTACCATCCTTCCACCTCATGTCCACTTCACCTTTTAGGGCTATATCACATGCCACATGTCAAGATGTGAGGGCTTGTGAGTTCTCAACTCACCTTAGCCCTACATCTTGATATTTGGTGGCTCAATCTTGGCCATCCATCTCCTCTAGGAATTCTCAAAATTCCTATAAATACCCCCTCTTTTCTCTCATTTTGGGAGAGATCATTTTGCTAGCCAAACTCTTGCAGTTTTGTTTCTCAATCTATACTTAGCCATTTTCATGTTTTCATCCATTTCGATCCATCCTCACATCCTCATCTAGTTTGCATATCTTGCCATCCAAGGAGCATACACATCAAAGATCAAAGGGCCAACCAAAGGATCAATTTGAGATGAGGTATAAAGTTCCATTTGTTGCTTTTATCTTGTGTTGATTCCAGCTTAGGCTAATCTTGAGGTGTAGGTTGTTTTGGTGTTTATTTGCACTCTTTTACTTGCTGCTCATTTTCTAATGCTCACATTTGACCTATCACATTTTTGGCATGCCTGGTGGGACCCACAAATGGGTCTTTTTCTTTCACGTTTGCTATTTTTTGCATTTTTTGCAGAGTGGTAGACCTGTCCCTGTAGAGTGGCGGATTTCACCTTCTACTCTTTCTTCCCAGGGCTACCATTTCTACATTGTTTGTCCGATTGACTCCGTTCAAAGGGAGTTCTTATTTTTCTGTGCTCTTTCCAATGATATATAACACTTGATACTTTTGAGAAGTTGGCTAGGGCACCTTTTTCTTCTCCAGTGGCAGACCTATCCTGTAGTGGCACAGGTCTGTCCTACAGTGGCGAACCTGTCCTGGAGTGGTGGACCTATCCTGTAGTGGCAGACTTGTCTTGAAGTAGCAGACCTATCCTATAGTGGTAGACCTATCCTAACAGAGTGGCAGACCTGTCCTCCGATGGCGGACCTGTCTTGAAGTGGCGGACCTATCTTGCAGTGGCGAACATGTCCTTTGGTGGCGGACCTGTCCTGAAGTGGCAGACCTATCCTTCAGTAGCGGACCTATCCTATAGTGACAGACCTGTCCTGATAGAGTGGCAGACCTGTCCTTGCAGAGTGGCGGACCTATCCTCTCGAAGGTGAAATTTCAAGTTTTTGTCGATTGTCTTTTGGTAAATTAGGCACATGGTTTAATTAAAAGGGTCAATAAACCTTGTTTGGCATGTTTGTGGAAGACTATTTGACATATCCAATCCCCTTGCACCATTTGGCGATCCTGGTTGATGAGAAATCATAGCTTTTCGAGTCCTTTGAGTCACCCCATTTTTCATTTTCTTAGTGGGACCTGCTTGGGGATTTCATCACCCCAAGGGACGATTCCAACCACGTGTACCGGCAGGGTATATAAAGGAGGGAGAGCGAAATTTGTACCTCAATCCAACCACGTTGTAATTGGTGAAGCGTCGGGATGATGTGAAGAGTTGGTTCGAGCCTTTAGTATCTCGCTAAAGTTCTCAACTCATGATTGTAATGGGTTGGTGTTCATGGTTTGGGCCTCATGTACCGTGCATATATCAAGGACTCCTTAGCAAACATGTTCATCCTAGAGTAGAAGACTTTGTTGGCCATATCCATTTCTTACCAAATATTAGGTTTGTGCTATCTAAATTTGCCCTTCTTGAAACCAGTTATTATCACAGTTTCATTATATTTTGTCATTTGCCTTTACCCATCCATCAAAAAAAATCGCTTTAAACCTGTCCCATGGACTCTATTCCTCCTGTGGCGGACCTATCCCTCGCTGGTGGATCTGTCCTACTTTGGTGGACCTCGCCTCTTATAGAGAGTGGGTGTAATCTATTCCACTAGAGTGGCGTGCACTGCCCTTATACGCAGTGGTGGACCGTCCTTCTCGCTTTCTTCCGGGGCCATTTCCACACATTGTTTATCCGACATTGACTCCATTCAAAGGCAGTTCTTATCATTTTTTTGTGCTCTTTCTGATGATATATACCACTTCATACTTTTGAGAAGTTGGTCAGGGCACCCTTTTCTTCACCATCTGCCTCCTCGAGGGTGGTATACCCTACCATTCTCTCTCTGCTTTACCTATTCGAAAACCCTCATCCATTTCGCACACATCCATTCATCATTCTCAACTCTTTGTTTTGTCATTTCGATCATCCTCGCTTACCTATTCCGGTGCAACATTCATCCGGCTTAACACATCCTTTCACTACCTCAACTCTCGTCGAATATTCATCATCCATTTACTCATTCCGAGTAAATGTTCATCCATTTCATACCTTTCATCATTCTAAACTCTCGTTCTATCATTCTGATCATCTGTTTACTCGTTTCGAGTAAACGTTCATCCATTTAACATATCCTTTCATCATTCTAAACTCTCATTCTGTCATTTTGATCATCTGTTTACTCGTTCCAAGTAAACATTCATCCATTTAACACATCCTTTCATCATTCTAAACTCTCATTCTATCATTCTGATCATCTGTTTACTCGTTCCAAGTGAATGTTCATCCATTTCACCTATCCTTTCATCATTCTAAACTCTTGTTCTGTCATTTTGATCATCTGTTTACTCGTTCCAAGTAAACATTCATCCATTTCACACCTCCTTTCATCATTCTGAACCCTCATTCTATCGTTCTGATCATTCCTTTACTCATTCTGAGTAATCGTTCATATGTCCCGATCAACCATTTGCTCATTTTGAGTATTTGTCAATCCATTTCTATCATCTATTTCTCCAATCAAATCATCATTTGCCCCACCCAAATCCCCTGAGCTTCATCTTGGGTTATTATCCAAATTGACCGAAGTGTCTAATCTGATCGTCATCATTAACATCCTCTTAGGATTGTCATCCATCCTAAGTTAATCATCGTTGGCCCATTCAATTCACCTTCAATCTCAAGGTGGATTCGGTGCTACAATCATTCATTTATCCTTTAATCTAATCAATCAGTATCGTAAGTCATCTAAGATAATCTTTGAGTGGGATTTGTAGTCTCTTTCATCATCCATCAGTCAATCTTATCAATCAATCATCGATCGATCTTATCCAATCCAATCCAATCGCATCCCTATCCAACCACATTCGACCCAATCAATCTACTTCCATCTCAAAGTAGATTCGGTGTCGTAATCATCCTTTGGTAATCCCATCCAATCATCCAATCATCCTGATCTGAGCTTTAATCCAATCTTGATCTGAGCTTGTCCTAAATCCCAATTTGGGCTTTAGTCCATTTCCATCGAAAATCTTTATCCATTATCTTTATCCTTTCATCATCATGAATTCGTATCCTCCATCAACAGTGGCCAAGGGAAACCCTAATTATGTCAATGATGATAATGAAAGTCTTGTTGATCAAGAGGTATACGACATAGATCCCCTTGATACTATCATTGCTAGTAAGCTTTCTCCACCCACATTCCAAAATCCAATCACCCCATTAAGTTATCCCATCATGTCTTCATCTATGCCTAAACACACTCCTTATGCTACCTTTGACAAGGGATGCCCATCATACCCATCATATCCTTCATCTACATCATCCTCTTATCCTAGTCTGCCATCACAATACCCCTATCTTGATCCCCCATCCACATCCTCTTATCTCAATCCTTCATCCACATGTACCCACTACCCTAATCTTCCATACCAATCCACTAAACCTAATCCTACATTTTCACCTT